>JAVXUP010000045.1:0-600000 GCA_033070095.1 Escallonia herrerae | reverse complement strand
GAGGTCTGGTCGGACGCCACTGCTCGGACATCCATACACCGGCAATCTGGTCGGGAGACCTGCTCTGGCAGTCTGGTCGGACACCGCTGCTCGGGCAGTTTGGTCGGACGGCTCTACTCGGACAAGCGAGCAGTCTGGTCGGACGCCTCTGCTCGGGCAACCCTGCTCAAAAAGTTTGGTCAAATATCCTTGCTCGGGCTGTCTGTTCGGGAGACCTGCTCGGACTCCCTGGTCGGACGCCCCTGCTCGGGAACCCTTGCTCGGGCAGTCTGTTCGGGAAACCTGCTCGGACTCCCTGGTGGGACGCCCCTGCTCAGGAACCCCTGCTCGGGCAGTCTGTTCGGGAGGCTGCTCGAACTCCCTAGTCGGATGCCCTGGTCAAGTATCCTTGCTCGGGCTGTCTGTTCTGGAGACCTGCTCAGACTCCCTGGTCGGACGCCCCTGCTCGGGCAGTCTATTCTGGAGACCTGCTCGGACTCCCTAGTCAGACGCCCCTACTCGGGCAGTCTGTTCGGGCGGCTGCTCGGACTCCCTGGTCAAGTATCCTTGCTCGGACAGATTGTCATTGTGCTTGGGCATTAATAAAATTCTGCTCAGGAGCGGATCAGTTTTTGTCTTGCCACGTGTCAGGGAACCATGCAGGCGTCTTGAATGTTGAGGCGGTTACATTTTGAATTTCAAAATTTAATACTCCGGGAATCCCGCAAGACACACGTCTTGAATGTTGCCGCCTTCGTAGGGGCAATTACTCCAACTCCTTTCTATATATTTGGACTCCTCTCCTCATTTGCCCCATGTTACTCACTCTCACTCTGTTCGGCTCATCTTTTAACAAGTAAGTTTCTCTTCTTTTCTTCCTGTTCGGCACATATCTATTTCCTTTTAATAGCTCTCCACATCGTAGCTTCTGTTAAAATATGTCTTCAACAACTTCGAGTAGTTCTTCGCCGCCTTCCAGTAGTTCCACAGAAAACGATTTAGAAAGTGATTCTGAGAGTAGATCTTCACAAATAGGCACTTCAACTTATAGGAGTCAAGTAGGACCTTCTACTCCCCAAACTAGCACTTCGTTTCACCATAGAGATGCTCTTGGGGAAATCAAGGATGAAGCCGAGGATAAATTTGATGAAGACACTTGGTTCGCCGCAGATGAGAAGAGGAACAAGATGACAAAAGAAAGCATAGTCGAGCTTTTGAAAGAGTATCCTTTGCCTCCTCCCTTTTCTGCTCGGGTTCCTGCACTCCAAGAGCCTGCCAACTATGGTACGAACTTGGAAACGAGTGTCTACAAAGGCCAGATTAGATCTGGCTATAGAGTTCCAATACACCCCTTTGTTGTTGCCTTTTTCAACCACTATAAAATGGCGCCAGGTCAACTTGTGCCCAACGGGTGGAGAAAACTAGTTGGCTTGATCTATCTTGTGCAGACCTCAGGTTATCCAGTGACTGTCGATGATTTCATGAGATTATACCTTGAAGTATGCTTTATAAAGAGTGTGGCCAAAGGTGATGGTTGGTATTATATTCACAACAGAATCAGAGTGATAAAGGGAGGTCCCAAATCCAACAAAGGTTGGCACTCCCGATACTTTTTCATTCAGAGGCCAAGCGGCAAATAAGAGTTCCCAAGAAAGTGGAACGGTTTCTGTAAAGATTTTGAAAAGAAAGGGTTCTTGGCTCCCAATGCTATGACAAAGAAACTGCTCGATCACATAAAGAGGAGGGGTGTTCTCAATATTGATGAGCCCCTTACAGATCAAGAGATGCGGCATGCGGGGCTCATTCCACCTGCCTCCGCGATGCCTATTTCCCCAACTCCTGTTTTAGAACCTCGAATTGTTTCGAGGCTTAAGGCCCAAGAACCGACTATAGAAACGTCATCTTCTTGGACTCCAAGTCTAGGTAGAGTCTAAAGCCACATTTATGTATTCCTTTCCTATGTAATTGTAAACATGTTACCTAACTCTGTTCTTTTTATAGAAATGACTGGCAAAGGAGAAGGTGCAAAAGGTGACTTTTTGGGTCTGCTCCAAAAGGCTTCGAAGGGGAAAAGGAAGGAGAGCACAGGGGAAGGTTCTTCCCCTCTTGTAAAAAGGCTTCGTGCTCCTACTCCTCTAGTACCTCCGCTTGTGGTTGAGGATCTTCCCATCGAGAAGGATCCAATTTTTCGTCCCAGATGGACCATTAGGAGAGGCTACTCGGGGATGCCTCATTCGCATGTCTCTGCTCAGCACTTAGCTCACGGGGTGTTGCCAAGTGATAAGCTCATCTTGAAAAACCAGCCTCATGAGGCCTTTGCTATGGCACACGTCCAGGCTGCTTACAACGTAATTTGAATTACTTCATTCTTTTTGGGCTGTCAATTAAACTCTTCCCATCTTTCTACCATATGATCTTCTTCATCTCTTTTTTCTTTGCAGGCGTACTGCTATAGCAGCCAGATGCAGGACAGGTTCTCAATGGCGATGGACGTGGCCCGTAATGCTGAGATTGACAAGAGAGCAGCCGAAGGCAAGGCTGACAAACTCGATAAGGAGGTAAAGAACCTCAAGACGGAGAGTGTTGATCTACTTACCAAACTTGGTCATCTGGAAAAAAGATGTGAGAAGCTGAGGCATGAAAAGGCCGAGATCGGGAACAAGGCCATCCAGGCATTCCTTAATGGTACAACTGCTGATGAATGGCTCCGGAAGCGGACTGAAGATGGGCTTTCCATCTTTCAGGAGGGCTTTCAAAAGGCAAAAGAACTAACGATGGCCAAGTATCCGAGCCTTTTCATGGACGACGTTGTGGTGCCCAGCTTTGAGTCACTGTCTGGTGAAACAGCCGCGCCTACTGAAGCTAGAAATGCTATTTCTCCCGGGGAGAAAAGTGTCCGATCCGGGAATGCTCCTGCATCTTAGGACAATTTACCTTTATTCCCCTATTTTGTTATTTCCATTTGATGTGCCCCCAATACTTTTATTGCCTCAGAGGCTTGCAAATGGATATATTTTCTTTGTTTTACCCCTTGAGGGGTTTTATTTCTGCAATCGTGTTTTGAATATTTCACCTTTTGCATTGTATTTACTTTGACGCGAACCCTTATCGTCAGCTAAGGGCTGGCAAAGAAGCTTCGCACTCACGCTTGGCCAGATTTTGAATTAACAAAACAGGGTGGGGCGACGATCCCCCACTTGGCTTTGCCGTTTCTCGGGCTAGAACTAAAGCTAGACCGTGTTAGGTAAGACTTGTGTCTTACCCTATCACATTAGGTGATACTTTGCTTGCGCAACATTCATGGTTTTACTTTGACTCGAACCCTTATCGTCAGCTAAGGGCTGGCAAAAAAGCTTCGCACTCACACTCAGCTAGGTTTCGAATTAACAAAACAGGGTGGGGTGACGATCCCCCACTTGGTTTTGCCGTTTCTCGGGCTAGAACTAAAGCTAGACCATGTGAGGTAAGACTTGTGTCTTGTCCTCTCACAATGGGTGATACTATGCTTGAGCAACATTTGTGGTTTTACTTGATCGAGCAGTCTACTCGGGCAGTCTGGTCGGGTATTGAAGGACAGTCATTCTCGAGAACATGGATATCGTTATCCGGGCTAACCAATCATCGTCGTGCTAATATAAGCAATACCTCTTTCAAATAATGATAAATATGTTAATATTGGATAGACGAAACGATATACTTCAAACTGAAGAAGATGAAGAAAATTTTTATTATAATGGAAATACTTCATCTCTACTATCCTTCTGTGTTCTATCCCATTTTTCCCCCCAAAAAAGGAAAACGTCTTGTAATAGATACAAGACTCTACTGGTAGTACTGCCTCAAGTTGTCAGCATTCCATGTTCGTGGGATCGCTTCTCGGGAAAGTGTTTCCAGTGAATAAGCGCCTGGTCTAAGCACCTTTGATATCTTGTAAGGTCCTTCCCAGTTTGGCGACAACTTCCCCACAGCAGCCTTTGGGTCTGAAACTTCCAATTTTCTGAGGACTAGATCCCCAACTCTAAATATCCTCATTCGAACCTTTCAATTATAGAATCGCACAACTCGTTGTTTCGTTGAGATCATCCGATCTAAGGCTTGGGCTAGCGCATCATCTAACAAATCCAGATTTTCTCTAAGATTCTCCTCGTTTTCTGCCTCTGAGAATTGCAACACTCGAACCGTGGGGAGGCCCACTTCTACGGGCAGCAGCGCCTCTGTCCCAAAACACAGCAAAAATGGTTTCTCGCCTGTCACAGAATGGGGTGTTGTGCGGTATGCCCAAAGTACCTTCGGAAGTTCATCAACCCATGCCCCCTTAGCATCGTCCAGCTTTCTCTTCAACCCTTGAAGGATTTAGCGATTCATGTTCTCTGTTTGTCCATTGGATTGGGGATGAGCGACTGATGTAAAACGGAGACTGATAGAAAGACCTTCGCTAAAGCTTCGAAAGTTAGAATTATCGAATTGCTTCCCATTATCGGTGATCAGGATCTTTGGAACCCCAAAGTGACAGACTACGTTCTTCCAGAAGAACTCTTCACATTTCGACGCCGTTACGGTAGCCAACGGTTCGGCCTCAGTCCATTTTGTGAAGTAATCGATGGCGACTATCACAAATCGCCTTTGCCCGGTAGCCATCGGAAAGGGGCCCAAAATATCCATCCCCCACATTGCAAACGGAATTGGGGAAGTTAAGATACTAAGGGGCACTGCCGGTGTGTGTATAAAGGGAGCGAATTTTTGACATTGGTCACACCTTTTCGTGAACTTTATCGCGTCTCTGAATCCCTGGCCAATAATAGCCTTGCCTCAAGATTTTGTGCGCTAGATTTCTTCCACCCAAGTGTTGTCCGCAAATACCTTCATGAACCTCCTGTAACGCATAATCTGCCTCTTTAGGGGTCAGGCACTTTAGGTATGGCAGGCTAAAAGACTTCTTGTATAGCACACCATCTACAAGGGCAAACCGAGCAGCTTTAGCACGTAAATTACGTGCTTCGCTTCTCTCTATAGGTAACGCCCCCAAGGCGAGGTACTGAATAATTGGGTCCATCCAGCACGGTTCATACTCTATCACATCCACTTCATTTGATAGCTGGATACTTCTTTCTTGGAGGAACTCAATGTATATTGCACGTGAGAACTCTGAAATGTCTTCGGAAGTCAGTCTTAACAGTGAGTCTGCTTGGGCATTTTGGTCTCACGGTATGTGGCGGATGGTAAAATTCTTGAACTTAGCGGCTTCCGTCTTCACGGCCTGGAGATATTGGGCCATTCTATCATCTTTCGCTCCATACTCTCCCAATATATGATTCACAACTAACTAGGAATCGTTGTGTACGGAAAGAGAGTCAACTTTCAGATAGTGTGTCAACCTTATTCCTGTTAATAGTGCTTCGTACTCTGCTTCATTATTTGATGCCTGAAAGTTAAAGCGAAGGGCATACTCAATCTTGAACTTTTCAGGGATGATCGGTATAAGCCCGCCTCCGCTATTTCCAACCTTGGAAGAACCGTCGAGATAAAGAAGCCAAGGATCCGAAACTTCTGAAAGAATCAACTACTGGGGGTCTTCCGATATTGTACACTCAACAACAAAATCTGATAAGGCTTGAGCCTTAATTGATGTACGGGGTTGGTACTTGATATCAAATTCACCCAGTTCCACCGACCAATTTACCAATCTCCCCGACGCATCAGGATTTTGGAGAACTTTCCCCAATGGCTGATCAGTCAACACAACGATGGTGTGCGACTGGAAATATGGTCTTAGTTTTCTAGCCGATGTGACAAGGGCAAGGGCCACTTTGTCTATTCGATGGTATCTGGTCTCCACGTCTTGCAGGACCTTGCTAATAAACAGGTCTTTGCTTGTCTTCTTCTTCTTCTCTGATCAAGACCGTGCTCACCGCTACCTCACTGATCGATAGGTATAGGAACAAGTCTTCACCAGTAATTGGCTTTGTAAGAAGCGGCGGGGACGATAAATAACGCTTCAATTCCTCGAACGACTTTTGGCATTCTTCTGTCCACTCGAAATCTTTTGCCTTCCTGATAGCCTTAAAGAAGGGAAAGCATTTTTTCGCTGATTTGGACATGAACCTTCCTAAAGCAGCTACTCTTCCTGTAAGTTCTTGAACCTGCTTGATTGTCTTAGGCGACTTCATGGCATGAATAGCGCCTATCTTCTCTGGGTTGGCTTCAATACCCCGCTGAGATACCATGAATCCTAAGAACTTCCCCGACGCTACGCCAAACGCACACTTGAGTGGGTTTAGCTTTATGTTATAAGCTCTCAGGATGTTAAAGGTTTCTTTGAGGTCTTTCACATGAGCCTCCGCTTTTACACTCTTCACCAGCATGTCATCCACGTATACCTCCATAGTTTTCCCGATTGAATCGTGGAAGATCATGTTAACAAGGCGCTGATAAGTTGCCCCCACGTTCTCTAGTCCGAAAGGCATGACTTTGTAGCAATATAATCCCCGTTCTGTAATAAAGGCGGTTTTGGGAATATCGTCTACGCACATCTTGATCTGGTTGTAACCAAAATACGCATCCATAAAGCTCAACAGCTCATGACCCGAAGTTGCATCAATCAAGATATCAATTCGCGGTAGCGGATAACTATCCTTTGGACAGGCCTTGTTGAGGTCAGTGAAGTCGATGCATATTCGCCAACGGTCGCTCGACTTGGGTACCATCACAACATTGGCGATCCAATCAGGGTATGATATCTCCTCGATGAATCCGGCTACCAACAACTTGTCAACTTCTTCCTCGATTTTTACCTGTCTTTCTGGAGCGAACGTTCTCTTCTTTTGCTTGATCGGCTTCTTGAGCGGGTCCACATTCAATTTATGGGTGATCACTTCTGAATCAATCCCGGGCTTATCCGATGCCGTCCAAGCGAAGATATTTGAGTAGCTCCGCAATAAGTCCACAAGCTTGAGCTTGAGGTCGTCTGACAATCCTGTCCCTACCCTTACTGTTTTCTCTTGGTTTCCTGGGTATAGCTCGATATCCAAGAGGTCTTCAACGGGCTTACCTCTTTCGACTTTGGTCTCATCCTTCAAATCTTCAATCATGAGGGTTTCATTGGCTCTGTTTCGGCATGACGCCATGTAGCACTGCCGAGCCACCACTTGGTCTCCCTTGACTTCCCCAACTCCATTCTCTGTGGGGAATTTCATTTTCATGTGGTATGTTGATACCACCGCCCTTAACTGGTTTAATGCTGTTCGGCCCAAAATTGCATTATAGGCCGAAGGAACTCGTACCACCACGAAATCTAGCATCAGCTTAGCTTGGTCCGGAGGGGCACCTACAGTCACTGGTAATGCAATAATTCCCTCGCAAACAACAGGGTGGTTAGAGAAACCGTATAGAGGCGTATCTATCTTCCGTAAGCGATCGGATGGGATGTTCATTCTTTGAAACGCCTCATAAAAGAGTACTTCTGCTGAACTTCCATTATCTACGAGGATTCTTTTCACGTCGAAGTTTCCCACCCTAAGTGTAACTACCAGGGGGTCATCATGAGGTGTTCTTGTGTCTCCCACATCGTCATCAGAGAAGGATATTGTTGGGGTCGGTTCTTTCTTCTGCTTTTTAGTCGACGGTCCGATAGTTGTGAGGACTTCCCTCACGTAAGCTTTTCGTCCTTGTCCAGAAGAGCCTCCTGTGGCAATTCCTCCCGAGATAGTATTGATGACGCCCGCATTTTCTCTCACTTCCTCTCTTCCTGCTAAGGGGGTTGCTTCCCTCTTTTCATTTCTTCGATTGACATACCCTCGCAGGTGTCCCCGTTTGATAAGAGCCTCTATTGCACGCTTGAGCGATTCACACTTATCGGTAGTATGACCATAGTCATTGTGGTAATGGCACCATAAATTCCTATCTCTCTAACTGGGCGCCGACCTCATCTTGTCTGGTCTTTCCAGTATCTCTTCATCCTTTATTTCATGGAGAATCTGCGATGGTCTAGCATTCAATGGCGTCAGATTCTTCATGTCGAACATTTCTTTGGGGCGCCTTTCGTCCCTCCTTGAACGCTTGGAACCCCGTCCACCTCTTGACTATCTTCTCGAGCTCTTTTTTCTTGTCCTTGCCCATTGTCTCCTCTGTGTTCTTTGTGGGTTTCCAAGTATTCTTCGGCCTGGATGTACTTGTTGGCTTTATCCAACAAGCCGCTCATGTTTCCAGGTGGGCTCTTATTTACCGCAAATGCAAACTTGGTTGTAGGACGAAGCCCGCCCATAAAAGCTATGTATTTTACTGACTCATCCAGGTTATCTATTTCTAATGTCGTCGTGTTGAAGCGTCCCAAATACCGCGACAAGGATTCGTTCCTTTCTTGGACTACGTTGAGGAGACTAGCTGAATTCTTCCTCCGAGTTCGGCTGCTGACAAAATGTTTCTGAAACAAGTCAGACAGCTGGGGGAAGGAATGGATGGACTTAGGTCGTAGAGACTTAAACCACACATGCGCCGCCTTCCTCAAAGTGGTTGGGAATGCCTGGCACATGACGGCATCTGAGACCTGGAGGAGCAGCATATTTGTTTGAAACTGGTATACGTGATCTCCGGGGTCTCCACTCCCATCATATAAATCGCACTGCGGCATCTGAAAATTAGGAGGGAGTTTCGCCTTCTCAATTGCTTTGGATAGGGGGTATCCAGAATCCTTCCTTGGGGGAGTGAATTCCTCCGGGCATGGCCCGGAGGTGGGTTTGCGAGAAGTTCGCCCTTGGGGACGCACTTTTTCGTCCGGAGCCATGAATTCGTCCTTGGGGACAATGCCTTTGGTCCGCACAGCGTCGTCCTCGAATTTTGCCGCTTACCACGGGAGGCGAATTCGTGCTGTCCTCTATTGACTTCTCTCGTCGGAGATATGATTCACTTTTGGCGACATGTTTCTTGGTTTCTTATTCTGGCTGATAGCTGGGATCAGTCTCTGATTTATGACTTCGACCATAGCTGGACCTTGAGGTCAGTCTAAGGCGAAGGTCGCTGGGATCCAGATGTGTCTGGTTAATAGAAATCGTCGGGGCCACCGCTTCAAGCTTTTTATGTAAGGTAGTTACCACGCCCTTAAGTTCGTGGACTTCTCTGGCCAGATCTGCGTTCAGAGTGTCAAACAGCTTTCGGGTCAGGCGATGGCACAAATCTCCCCTCTTTAGAAGAGGGGTCGGGGAACGAGTTCCCTGGGAGCTGTCAGTTGTCTTCGGGGTGACTGAAGTTACATTAATCCAGTCGTTACTGGAACGCTGTTGGGATGGTGTTGGTTGCCGACCTCTTCGGCGGGAGCCGCTCGATCTCGCTCGCTGATTTTGGACGGATCGACTGGCTAGAGGAGTGTCTAAAGGTGATTGTCTGGCCATGTTCCCTGTCGGTCCCACGGATGGCGCCAAAATGTTGCTGCTAGAATATTGATCGGGAACCACGACTGGGAAATGGACCTGCAAAATAGAACACGGAGTGACCACCGGGGATGTTCTGGTGGAGGATGCTCCGATGCTAAAGTCAGAACGTCACTACTAGGGTAGAGCTCTGAATAGCAGAAAATACACTGGGTGTTTGTGTGTGAACTTATCCATGTACCTGAAGATTTTCCCATTATATAGGCCATTTCCAGACTCCTATCTCCTTTAGGACTCTTTTTTCACTGATCCTTAACGTATTAGAGCCATATTAGGACTATCCTTTTAATAGTTGAGTCCTAAACGGGTTCTATCATCTCTCTCAGACTCTGTCCCGATACAGATTCCTTAATCCGCTCAAAGTCATCCATGCCACGTGTCATCAGTCGGTTAGGTATCATATGAAAAAAGTATTTAGGGTGTGCTATGATTGCAGGGTTATTGGGCATGTTAATGCCGATTGTTCCCTCACTTTGATCCAAGCTAGACAGCTTATGGAATCTGTTATGGCCAAATATCCTCCTCTAGTTTATGCGCGAGTCTATTATCAAGCTCACAGGCTTATGTATACTAGCTCACTGAGGACTTATGCTGACACAAATCACAATCGCACAAGTCATATTCACATCGTCAATGATTGGGCAGAGCTTGAGGCTATGGATTTGGATCATCTGCCTTCTGATAGTTCGCTGGTGACAGGTAGTGAGGCCAACTTGAGCCCCCAGGATTCCATCGTCGGTTGGTTCTATGTCAGCCTCGTCGTCAGACTGTCAGAGACGAGTTACTATTCAGCCTCGGCAACGTCAGACTCCTTGGTAGTCCCCTCGCCGGATGGTGAACCGTTTATACCAAAAAAATCGTCGGCAACGGGAGTAGGCGCTCACCCCGAGACAGGTCGTAGCAGGTCAGCCTCGATCAACGAGGGCTCTCCTGCTCTTGGCGGGTGTCAACCCACTTTCCCTCAACTCAATTGACAGGTGTTCTGGACCGTTGACGACCTGCCCTTTAGCTGATGGAGCTCCCAAAAACTTTATGGATCAAAACCTAACCCAGTCACGGAAGAGACAAGGGCTGAGCCAAGTTTGTCTCTAGGCAAACGATGGGCCCTGTACTTCTTTGGCCCAAAGGCCTCTGAACTCGGTCTATCCCTTGATGGGCCGTTTTCTCCATTTCCTAAAGATTTCTATCTTAACTTCGGACAGACCTCTATCTTTGGGCCACCCCTACACCAGGCCGTACCCTTCCTGACCAGTATGGGCCTAATCTAGCAATGGGCCTCTCGAGCACCAGGCCTCTATTGAACCAGTATAGCTCTAATCTTGCCCAGGCTCTAGCCCTCACCCCGTATTCTAGCCTGTTAACTTCAGTGTTGGGTCGTTCTTCAGAGATGCAGACTGGACCCCTCCCCCTGGCCTGATAGAGGCCCCTATATCCACGCCTGGGCGACTGGTTTCCACTGGGTTACCGGAGAGACAATTGGGCTGCTGCAGTCAGGGACCAGCCACTGGGCCACATCCTCCCAAGCCGCCGAACTCTTATTCCTCTGTGCCTGAGTCCCTGCCGGTCTTGGACTGTCTTCCAGTGCCTGCTCCTTCTGGAACTACCCCTAGTCGTTCTTCGGCCTTTATAATTAGGGTGGAATCAGTGATGGCATTTAATGGCGAGGAAGCTATATGGACGGTTGGAGCTTATTTGGGTCCGTCGATGTTGCTGCGAAATTCTATAACACCGCCGTCAGGCTATTCTGAGTATTCTTCTTCTCCTGCAGGCAAGTGCCTTCGTGACTCTGGGGCTGGACGAACTAGCTAGTAAAAGGGCACGGGTTATTCCAACTGATTTTGGTATGCAAGCTCTCGCCCAAGCCCTCACACTCTCTCTCCCGAGGTGTCCTTTACTTCAGCTTCGATGTCTTCTGGCGAATCCATGGATTCTCACCATTCCCATAAACGGGGTAGGCAGGAGTTCACTACATCGGCAGATGTCCACCCAAAGAAACTTAAACTTTCTATGGCCTTCCTGCCTCCCACGTCTCCAGGTTTGTCTTTGGGCCTTGCTGTCACCTGTAGCTCTCCTGATTACTATATGAGCTCTGTTAACTCTCCTGTTAAATATCCCTTACCTGCATTATTGCCTGCATACTTGGTTCATAATTCGAAACATGTGTTGATGTCTAAGTCTGGGTCCATTTCGGTAACGGAGGCTCGAGTGTCTCCATGAGGATCCTTAGTTGGAATTGTGGAGGGATGGGTCAGGCTTCTACAGTCCAAACTGCTTTAGATCGGATCCATGTGAATAATCCGGATATTCTTTTTCTACTAGAAACGAAAATGGTGTTCACTAAGGTTGCAGCATTTTTTCGTAAAGTAGGCTTTGCGTCCTTTGTTCGTACTGATCCTGCTGGACATAGTGGGGGTTTATGGCTTGGGTGGCGGCCTCCGCTAGTCCTATCTATTATTAGTGTTCACCCGAACTTCATCCTTTCGGCTTACTCTTCATTGGTTGAAGGGTTGGTTTATTTTGGTTTTGTTTATGGGCATCCACAAGTTCAGTTCCGTAACCCAACTCGGGGCTACATTGCGTCCTCCTTGGGGTTGAAGGGCCGCTTTGTCTTTTTGGCAATTTTAATCAAGTCTCGGTCCCGGATGAAAAAACAGGACCAAATTCGCACTCTATTCGAGGAGTACAAAGCTTCCGGGACTTCTTAGAAAATTTCAGCCTAATGGATGTCAGCTGGATTGGCCCTACTTTTACTTGGGTACGTGGTACCCTGTCCTAAGGTTTTGTGTATGAGCAGCTTGATCGAGTCATGGCTAACCCGTCCTGGATCATACTCTTTGAGTCCGCCACGGCACGTAACTTAGCGATTCAACGTTCAGATCATGCCCCTATTCTCTATAAAGCATCCCCGTCTCTCCGAATTTTTCCTTGCCCGCTACGTTTTGAGGCGATGTGGTTATCGGATCCTGGTTGCTATCTCTTATTAGTTCTATCTATCTTCATCCTTTCTCTGGTTCCCCCATGTTCCGTCTTATACGCTGTTTAAAATCTATCCTCTTCTCTTTGCATCTGGCTAGCTCCCACCAATTTAGTAATTTAGCTAGTCAAATTAAAGATGTCAAGACTGCTCTTCTGGCTGGGCAACCTTTAGTGGATACTTCCGAGTCCTACCGTGTAGTTGACTATCGTAATCGTTGTTGACTCGACTTTCTGCTAGTATGTGAATATATCTTCTGGGCCTAGCGCTCCAAAATTGCTTGGCTTGATGCAAGCGATCGCAATACTCGGCTTTTTCATGCGTCAACAGTTATCTGTCGCCATCGCAATCAGATCCATATGTTAATCAACGACGCAGATTGTGAACTGACAGATATTGCTGACATACAGCATTGTCTGGTTGCGTTTTTCCATCACCACTTCAGACCCCCTAATCCTTATCCCGGACCATTAGATAACCTACATTTGTACCTACATAGCTTTCCTATGATTTCCTTATCTCCCTTTCACCTTAAACTTCTCCTCCAGCCTTTTACCCCCAACAAAATCATACTTGCTGTCTCTCAGCTGGGTCGGTTCAAGGCCCCTTGTCCGGATGGCATCCTGGCTACTGTGTACCAGCAGTGTTGGCCTGACTTAAGCCCATTAGTCATCCAGGCAGTCCTATCCTTCCTCTCATCTGGCAAAATGCTTACTGAGGCAAACTCCACCCCTATTACTCTGGTGCCGAAAGTTCCCTCTCCTTTACGAGCTTCTGACTTCCGTTCTATTAGTCTGTGTAATCTTATATATAAAATCATTTCCAAAGTATTGACTCGCCGTCTAATCCCAATATTGCATGACCTCATCTCGCCTTTTCAGAATGCTTTTGTCAAGGGCCGCAGTATCTCGAATAACATTATGCTAGCCTAGGATCTAACTGATTGTGTTCGTCGCCAAAAGAAAGGCGGAGTTATCTTGATTGTGTTAAAACTATACCTTAGTAAAGCTTTCAATCATCTGCACTGGGAATTCATCCGCACTGTCCTAGTACGACTGGGTTTCCCTTCCATTTGGACAGACCTTCTCCTTCAGTGCATCGCTACTGTATCTTACTCCCTCCTTGTTAATGGAGCTCCCACCTCTAGTTTTAAGCCCTCTCATGGTATCCGTCAAGGCAACCCACTGTCTCCCTTTCTTTTCATCCTCTGTTCGGAGATTTTGTCAGCAACTCTACTTGACGCGGAACGCCGGGGCCTCATTTAAGGCATTAAAGCTGACAGGTCCTCCCCTCCAATTACTCACCTTATGTATGCGAATGACCTATTTCTCTTCCTCCGAATCCATAAGTAGCCGAATTCGGGCAGTCAAGTTTGTGCTTGAACTCTACTGCCACTGATTGGGCCAAAGCATTAATTGGAGTAAGTGTGACCTATCTATTAGTCCTAATGCTTCGACTTCAGACCGCTCCCTCATTGAAGTTGAATTGGACTTTCCTGCCTCCCTCTCCTTTGGGAAATATCTGGGGATTAATCTGGACGTGGCGACTCAGAAAAAGGATATTTTTCGTCATCTTGTTAACCGTGTCCAGGACCAGTGTGTTCACTAGTTAGGGCTTTTGTTAAATAAAGCTGGTCGGGCGACGTTAATTCAGGCTGTCCTATCCCCCATTCTAGTCCACTACATGTCATTATACCGCTTTCCAGTGCATGTTTGTTCTCAGTTAGATCAAATTTTGGCTCGTTTCTGGTGGTCAAGGGAGGCTGATCGCAAATCAATTCACTAGGTTTCATGGCCTTCTATCTGTTTACCTAAAGATCAGGGTGGTCTCGGTTTTCAGAACTTCCGTATTTTTTAATCAGGTTTTGTTAATGAAGCAGGCTTGAAAATTTTGGACACTCCCACATTCCCTTTTACGTCGCGTCCTTAATGGCCTCTACTACTACTCATTTGATTTCTTGCTTATCAGCCAATCTCGTACTGGTTCTTGGATCTGGCGAAGTCTACTAGTCGGGCAGCGATCTTTTAAACAGCGTCTTCAATTGCATATTGGGGATGGGAGATCTATTTCGGTATGGATGGACTGGTGGTTTCTGTTGCGCCTGCGCACTTAAGCGCCTATGTTACCCCAGCCAATTTGTACCCTCGTATCTGTCATCTATTCCTTCCAAACACACAGACATGGAATCTTAACCTACTATTCAACATCTTTCCCTCAAATATTATCTCCTCAATCCTTAAAATAGACGTCTCTTCCAAAATCTACACGACTCCTATTTCTGGTCTCATGAGGTTAATGGGAGGTTTTCGGTACGTAAAACCTATCGATCTCTGGCCCTCCAAAACAAGGTTCAACCTATCCCAGGCGTTCCTTCTGGTGTTTGGAAGAAACTTTGGAAACTGCCTATCCCTGAGAAATGCAAATTCTTCCTTTAGCAGCTGATACAGGAGCGCATGCCACTCCTCTCAGAGCTTGCCAAACAAAACTGTACGGATTCAACTACCTGCCCCCTCTGTGCGACAACTATCGAGACCCACTAGCATATATTTCTTAATTGTGCTCGAGTTAGGTTACTTTGGGAAATAGTCAGTGATCCCTCATTCTCCGATTGTAATGCTTCCTCATTGAAAACACGCTTGGTTCATGGTTTATCCCAGTCTTTCCTTTGTAGTAGATGCGTTATGACGAATTTCCTGTGGCGCGTTACGATCCTTTGGCACATCTGGCTTGGCCAAAATGCTTTAGTCTTTAGGGGCAAACAATTCTTGCCTCACCGCGTCTTGATCATGGCTCGATCCTTTTATCGAACTATATCCTCTACCTCGTCCTTTTCTGCTTGCTTTCGAAAGATTGACAAGCAGATGTATGCAAGACACCCTCGGTCACTGGTTCCAGTCACCCAGTTTCCGCATTTCTTCCCTCCTATTTATCCCCTCTATTTTTCTCCCACATGCCAGTGCCCGCTTCCAGCTACCCCCACATTTTGTTCAGTCTCCGTCAAGATCTCTGATACTGCGGGGCAGTTCGGCATTGGCCTTTTAGTATATATAATAATCCTGTGTGGGAACCTGTGGGTGCTAGTTCTATGGTCTGTACAGCGGTGGATTTGTTGCATGCTTCTGTGTCTGCTCTTATCTATGCTATTCATGTCATTTTCTTATTTCCTCCCTTCATATGTGATTACCAGATCCAGCTTAGCAAGGTCCGGGCAGTAGTAGCAGATCAATTACTCTCCCAGTTGGTGCTAAGTTACCGGAACATGCACTCGATACACGTTGCCCTAGGTACAATAGGGGTAACGTCCCTGTCATCAGCTTTGGCGTCTTTTGCATGTCGTTCAGCTTTTAGTAGTCCACGGGGTTGGTTAAACACTGTATAGTCTGTAGTTCCTCCTCCTTCTGATTGGTGCCAAGTTAACCTCACGTGCTTTTGCGTTCCGGCAGCTGCTTTTGTGTAATACTTTACCCACTGATGTAATTGGCTTTGGTTTAGTATTTAGTTCTCGCCTAGTGGATAGGGTTATCATTCTTTTTACTGATTGTATCTTCTTTCTATCTTGGTATATATTTCAACTTCTCTTAAAAAAAAAAGACAATTATTATGTAACTACCGCGTGATCTTTGATCGTGATGATATGATCACCACACATGCTTTTGTTACAAATTGTCTAATTTGCCCTTCAAAATTAAAGAGACGTCAAAACATTCAAACTCTTACCGTCAACTGGGACGGGCTCAACAATTAAGAAGCCAGGGTGGTAGGAACCACAGTGAAATTGTGGAGTGTTTCGCGCCCACAAAATCCCAAATTATGGGACTTTAAGTCGCAATTAATCCAACTATCAACAAACCATCAAAGACGCAAGCACTCAAAACCAAGAGAACTCCAAAAGCCTGGGGAGGAAAGACCAAACTCAAAAACCTGCACACGACTTCAGCAAATCTCAGAAAACAAGGACATCAATGCGCAAGCACTAATACTCCCAAGCTTGTAGATTCCCAATAACAGCAATATCCTCTAAGCTACCGAAGGACCATCGAAGTTCCCACAGGCTGCAACAATTTCACAATATTACACAATATTACCCGAGGAACTGAATATTACATTGAGCCACTGACCAATAAGTACATAGCAGATATACCATCAAGAAGAGCTATTTACATGGATAATTGTTTTCAAGTTCATTACCTATTGTACTTGAGCCGAAAAAGTTAAATATATGCATCGACTTTCACTGAAAGCTTCATGAACCAGTCCTCAACAAATTTCAGTGAAATTTACTAGCTTTCTGCAACTGGTCAAACGGCTGATAACTACCGAGTGGTAGCTGCCGTAATAATGTTGGCCACCTTTGGAGAAAGCCATCCAGAATTATGGCCATCGTGTTGAACGTCACCTTGCATGGCCGGATTCTGGCCCTTGTTCACCTTTTTGACCTTCGACCTCCTTATTTTCTTCCCAGCAAAGAAGCCCAACTTCATGGCAGTAAAGAGACCCAAAGCAATCAGCAACGGCCTCACAGCCCAGTGAAAATCCTCAAGATGCTGATACTTTTTAACAATGCCCTGACATGTATTAAAAGAAACAGCTTCAACTTCAGCTGGATCAGCCAAGAAACTGTTGGTCTCATCTCCAAAGGTCAATTTACCAGGGAACTTGACAACTAGGCCACCATTTGGTAGGACCTGGCATATTCTCCCTGTGGCCCACTCAACAGCTCTTTTACGAGGCCATTCAAACCGAGGACTAAAAACATTTGTCTTGAGTCTGACAAACTGGCCCACACAAAAAGATTCAGCCATCTCAAGCTCCAAATAGATGCCCTTCCAAAGTGTATTCACTCCTATGAAACCAACAGCCACACTTCCATCACGCCCAATGGAATGAAGAATCCCCACTGGTGAGTGCTTCTTGTCTTCCTTCTTCAGACGTACCCAGTCCCCTGCTGCCAAGCCAAATGTGACTCGTTCTAGTGTAGACCCATGAACTCTCAGAGGGTCATGGATGCCATGTACCCTCACTAAAACAAACCCACTCCGTTCAGTGTCCCGTTCTAAACCCACAACCGTTCCATCAGGAACTTCCATATTCTCAGGTTTGCTCGAGTTCGGTGGCTTTCTGGATCGCACCGCATCACCCACTTGGAGAGAATCTTTTGATAGAAACCACTCCGTGTAACCACAAGTGCTTAATTTGTCTGTAACTGTTCTATAATCAGGACCTATCCAGCCTCCATCGTGGTAAACTGCATTCTGTGAACTGCAAATTAGGTCATAAGTAAGTTGGAGAATAACTTGTAGTTTACATTAGAACACTTGAAAGTAACTAGGAGTTTTAAACGGAATATGTGAAACAGAAATCATCGACACAAAAATAAAAGATTCAATCGACCCCATAAACGAGTTGTTCTGCAAGTTAAACATGCAGACTCTGCAGTGCATAAGAAGCAGATTTTAATAAAGACAGAAATTGCACAATTTGTGATGCTCAAGGCCAACTTGCTTGGAACCTCGAATAGTTGAGTTATAGTTCAAACACTAACCGTCATTCTTTATGATTGAACAAAGTTTGGCATACATAAATGCCCTTAGCTTGTGCCCATTGAAATCCTTAGCGTCATGATCAGAAGATTTGATGTGGTTAAAGGGGTGTTCCAACCAATTCTAACTCCAAAAGGGCCTCTACCAATAATCAGTTTCGTCTTCGTATGACTATTGTCGAGGATTAATCTCGACTTTTGTTTCCTTTACTGCTTCATACAACCTCCTTTATTCATCAATGTCTCCCACCTATACCAGTAGGTGAAGATTAAACCATCAGATAACTGTCCTGCCCAATCAAATATTCCAAAATTCCCCTCTATGGTTTCTGTATATGTTCCTCATCTAACTTCTTTTCTTATCCTAACCACCTTCCTCAAGAATTAAGTTGGATTTCTGACAACGCACATTTAGTGACATCCCATCCCTAATAAATAAGCTTATAGCAGTGATAAACTTCCTTTATATAGTTGCCCCCTGGGTCCGTCCTTGTATATCTAAATTCACTTCAATGGTTTTTTAGTGTTTAGTACCAGACATTCTTTTCAAGTTTCAATTTACTTCGCACAGGCGGGGGTGGAAACTGACTATAGTAGATTGGTTCTTACTTTTTGCATATGGTATGCATTATGGTCTACTGAACTGGATGAGATGCCTAGAATTTCTAAAAACAAATTCCGAGTTCTATTAAATGTAAGAGTACCCATACAGCTAAGAGAAAAACTTCTAACGCACGAGAAGGTTGCTTCATTTCATATGGAGTGCATGGAACATAGGAATAGCCATCTTGCATAAAACAGGGCGCCTATTGCAGCGGGAGTCTCATGGCATTCACCAATCAATTCATGGCATTCACCAGATCAATGTCATTCCAACCCCGAGTATTAACACTTTGGAGCTTGCAATATGCAGAACTAGATCTCAATACTAACCACTCTTAAAACGAGAAACAGATCTCAATCCCCTTTAGATAGCCAACACCCTATTCTCCTTATATCCCTCACTGAAAAACAACCAAAGCCTCCAAACTTTGTAGCAGTTTACTTTTCAGGAAGAAGGAAACGCAGTTTACAGCTATCACAACTGTTAACAGCACCCATTAACATTCTCAACATCTTAAACCCAATGACTAACACTATCGCACTTGTCCTCTATTTTACTTGATTCTTTAACCGGCAGACATGACGGTGGTTTCTCCATTAGAACTGTTCCAAAATTTGTAGAAACTATGTATGTCGAGACAATGATGGACAAGATATCTACAAATATCATGTGGAATTTTAATAGTTAAGCACACTATAACACCAAGTTTCAGTACATTTATACTGTGCATATATGCAAGTTCTGGAGATCATCTGCGTTTCACTTTAAAAGTTTGCTTATGTTTAGTCAACTACTACGTACCTAAGGTAATACATTGACTGCCTTATAACCTTCCAGCTAAAATTTGGGCCCTATACCTGCATATATCTATGAAGTCCACTCAACCATTTGATAATTATGGGAACCTGAAACTTGTATAGCTGTATCATCTTCCTTTTAACCTAAATATTTCTCACACCGCAGGTATACGTAATTTCGAGTATCATATTCAAGCTAGGGCATGGGAAAAAGACCTTTGTTCTTTTAAAATGTGAAATTTAGTTTTTGGCAGATAGTGAGTCAGTATAGATAGGCATACATGAGTTTCACACGATTCCAGATCTTAGTCAATTTGGAACAAGTAAACTATTTTGAAAAATTAGTTTAATAGTAAAGCATAAAAATTCGTTCTAAAAATAGCATTATCAGATCTTTGCATTTTGATAGAAGTCATTACAAGAAAGTTTTGCATTTACGGCAAAAAAAATCAGTCACCCAGGGGTCATCGTGCTTGTTTCTTGAGTAGTCCGTGACCCCATAAGTTTTACAAAAGCAGAAGCTGCGACAAACAGGCCATAGTAGCTTACATATATACATGACACAAAGAACAGCGCTCAACCTAAAAGGTATATTTAGTGTGACTTGTGACTCGAGCCTCTGATCCAACTCTTGTTGTACACTCTTGACTAGGTACAAATTAACAATGATGTGAACATGGCTCTATACAAGATTGTAGAACTGTGGACAATTTTATGTGTAAGTTCACCATCGCATTAGTCTTATAGCTTCCGAGTTATCCTGAGATCGGGAGTTAGACCCTTTTTTTGACAATACAATATTGAGCAACTGGATCGAAAAATCAGTACTGCCTCTGATTTCATGCAACAAAGAATCGAAACCTGATGCTTCCCAAATCATGGGAACCTAATGTCATGGGTCTACACGGAACCATCTTTGCTTTTCAAATTCATAGAAAATAGATCTATTCTTTAATTAGTCAACTTTGTGCATCATCCACCTGTCTGGCTGATTACCCTGCATAAACTAATAGCCCAGAATTTCCATTCGATATCCAATAAAGAGATATCTCCTTATTTACCCTATTTAAGATACCAGTTCAGCCCACGGAGTACAAAATAGGTGACAAACCAACAAAATGGCAGGTGACTTAATATCTAGTAAATGCAAATTATATATTATGTAGTTCTGACATCAGAAATTGCATCTAAAGTAAAAATGATACCTTTTAAATGCATGTAATATTTCTGCCATTGAAGGACGACTCCTGAAATCGTACTCAAAACAACCAACAATGACATTTTCAACTGTAGGAGGAAGGCCGCCAGGAATACGTGGCTTCTCTTGCTTATTTACAATTGAGTTCTGTATGTCATCGACAGACTTACCGCACCAAGGTTGAATACCAGTCAACATCTCCACAATGCTGCAACCAAATCCCCAAGAATCAGTCTCAAAAGATACCGGACCCCTTACTTCTGGTTGCCATTGTTCAGGAGCCATATAATTTGGCGTACCCATCCTTCGGGGCAAATCAGTAGTTGGAGAGGGAATATCAAGCAGCACATATGGAACCCCCAAATCCCCCAGAGTCACTCTGTCGCTTTCATTCAGGAGGAAGTTGGAAGGTTTAAGGTTAAGAACTAGGATCTCCTTGGAATGCAGCTCCATGATTCCCTGAGCCAGATCAATCCCATACCTGCGCGTTTTACCAGGAAGGCATGGTCTGAGGATAATGTGCTCATGCAACTACATATTGCTCATTCTCATTTACAGTGAAAACTTTCTGTCTAAAGCTACCAATGTAAATATGCACGTAAATGCAAAAAGCACGCAAACAAGATTTTACGGTGTTGGAACCAAAAGAACAAAACTCAAAATAACAGGATTTGAAAAACAAAAGCTCCAAGTAGATTGGCTCCTCACCTCAAAACATCAGGCAGTAAAAGCTTTCCCCCTTTAAAGCGAGCCATTTTGTCACCAACTGACCCCTCGTAGAATTTCATAACAATGCACATCTAGAAGGAACACATAACATTTTAGCAGGAAGAATAACAAACTCTCAGCAATATTATCACCCAATGGAACAGGCTTACCTTTCCACCTATAATTGTAATTCCGAGCAGCGAACAAACGCCTTCTAATCCCTGACATTTAGAAAACAAATCATACCATTTATTCAGTAGAGTCTTGACATTGTCATCCCTTATAGGATGCAACATCTTGACAGCCACTTCATGATACTGTTCATAATCTTCAGCTGCTTGATGATGAGTCGCTAACCAAACATCACCAAAGGGACCCCTTCCAAGTCTGTGTCTAAGTTTTATAGCTGTTGGGTCAATCCAAGGACCACTCTGGTTTGGTGACACCACAACAGTCCTGAAGTGATCAGTATCTTCTTCAACAAGTTCAAAATCAAAAGATGCCGTTGGTTGATTGTTAACGACTTGTCCAGCCATTCTGCAGATATATAGAACCAACGTAAATATGCATGCAAGATGTAATAGCCTTAAACAAGGCCATTCTACATCCAAAAAGTGTTTTAGAGTGGAACAAAAACAAAGGATTCCTATATAATGGCTACTCCCCCACACCCCAATCCACCCCTAACAGAGAGAAAAAGAAATGGTAGGACAGAACTTTTACGAGTACTAGTCACACAAGAGTACACCAAAATAATCAAGTCAAGCTAAATGCTCTCTCAGCATATCATCAATAATTGCAACCATGAAGGAAAAACGAAAAGCATCAAGCAGAGTACTAACTTGGATACTAATTAGAATATAATCTCATTATCTCCATATACACAATCCAAAAAAAACAGAGAGAGAAACAGAGGTTACACCAAGAAGATGAATTTTTTCTATGCAACTGACTGTACAACAAGTAGCACACCATACTTGAAAATAAACAAACTAAATACCCTCTAATTGTTTTTCTTATCATAGATATTCTTAGCTACCAAACACTGTGTAAAGAACATGATGTATTCAAAGAACCCTAAACAGAAATACGAATTACTAGAAAGAAGCATACTGAAAGAACACTTACTGATAGAGGGAAAGGAAACTGACAAACAATAACTGATAGCAGCAACTAATGATAGAAGAACCGAATATTCGACGAATTAGAGGAAGAAGGTATATCAGATAGAAATTGATATCACATCAACCTGTCCAAAGAATAGACAATCAGATAGGAAACGATCTCGCATCAACCTGTCCAAAGAGATTACATGAACCAAAAAAGGTGAAGAGAAGGCCACAAAAATATTTGTGCAAAGTAAATGGATCGCATTGCTAGCAAAGCCTGGGTAAACATTTTTTACTGCTCATTCTCAGTTGAGGCGTTAAATTGCAATCTAGGGCTATTAACATAACTATGTAGTATTTATTTATTAGCCCTCAGAGGAAGGTACTCTAAATATGATGTGGAACTTGTCCCATAAACAATAACGAAGGTTTATCAAAGCATGACTATTAACCTGGACCTATTTGGTTCCTCATATGGTCTTCCTTTTCAACTAAAACTTCAAACTTGGGGCAGAACCGTTCAAACCCGTACCCTACCCCCACCCCCACCCAAAAAAAAAAAAAGAAAGCAAAAAAATTAGATAATCATGGATTTTTACGAGAGAAGACAACCCACCCACCCCCCTTCTCTCTGTACAAATTCAAATGATATTAGGGTGTATTTGTCTGCATACAAAGTAGCAATTCCATCAAGCCTATAATTCCTAGTACGAGTACAAATACAAACTGCAATAACCAAATAGTATTCCCTCCTTTTCCATTGGATTTCCCCTTTGTAAACATGGAACTAAACTCCAAGCAATCATAATTTGCATAAGTTTGGCAAGTCAAGAGAAGGTAAAACCAACTTGAGTACAGTTCACGTGTACATGTACAAAGTCTATCCCAAGAAATTTGCAAAAAAGTCAAAGAGAAAATATTAACTAAAACAGAGCAAGTAGTAATCAGCATACCAAGCCAAGTCCAACAGATCATCATACTATACAAAGTAGTAACCTAATCGATTGGAAATATGACAAAATGAAAAAGATTACACCTTAAAAGTGGTAGACCTTAAACAAATATTTCATTTTCTTTGTGCGTATTTCCTCAACAACCAAACACAAGAAAAAGAGGATCATGAAATTTAAAGAACCCTAAAAGTAAAACCAGAAACAAACTCACACAGAAATAACACATACTGATATAAGCGTGAGAGAGAGAGAGAGAGAGAGACAAATCAACTAATAGCTGTTCTGCTCATCTTCATATCCAAAGCCTGGCAAATAGGTGAAAAGGGTAATTCGTGAGAAACAGGGAGAGAGATGGGGAATCAGCAGAAGTAAAAAAGTGAAGAACATAGCCATAAATATTTGGAGAGAAGAAAAAGTGGTTTTAAATGTGTGTGTGTGTGTGTGTGTGAGAGAGAGAGAGAGAGAGAGAGAGAGAGAGAGAGGAAAAGAAACCTTCGATTGAGAATCCCAATGAGCTTACAGTGTCTGAATCGGATGCTAATGTTTGTGTTTCTAATTTGGCATGCAATAGAATAAACCACTTTTGTCTTCATCCAACGGGATGAAACTGTACTGTCGTAGCGAGAAATGCAGCCATAGTTAATGGTCTTCAAATGACCAGCGATACCACTTTGATCATGTTTAAAAAAATATTTACGAGTCGTTGCTGAAAATTTTTTCAATAAAAATATTTGAAATTTTTGTTGACAAAAATAACTAAAAATATTTTCAGTATGTATGTTTTTGAGATAATTACAACAGCAGTGTCTTTAAGGTTATGACGAAATTAGAGACGTGTCCATTAATTTAGACAAATTATACTTATATCCGTTGATCAAATAAAATTTTAAAAAATTTAACGATTTTAGAAGAATGACTCTATTGCCATTAAGTTAGAAAGTTATTTTTTTAAAATGCCATTACTTCATCACTTCAGTCAACCTACCCCATCAGTAGCCCCCCCCTCCCTTGTCACTCTTCATCTGTCTGAGTATGTGGTGACGCCCCTGGTAGTGTCCGGAGATTGGTCTTAGCCGCGGTGGTCAACAAGCTGAGATCCGAAATCATGGTGGTTGTAAAACACTGAATCTGCTAGTGCCGCTCTAGGATCATATTTTACGGCGTGTTTTTGCAAGTGGATGGTCAGCCGTGGGTTAGATCTGGTCGGTGACGGGTGGATCTGATTGGTTGGGCCACGACGGGGGCTGCAGTGGCAGGGAGGCGGTGTGAAATGACAAACGCGATGCGCGTGTAAAAATATTAAGTTGTTGAGTTAATATTCATAAAAATATAAAGCATGTTATTTAAGTGTTGTAGAATGTGGAAATCAAACATGTCATTAAGATAGTTATTTACTATTTAATATTTTTGTTTGACGTCATTTCTAAAAAAAAATATTATTATATCATCAAGTGTCAATATTCTAGATAGGTAACTTTTTAATACCAAAAGTGGTATTACACCAAAAGAGTCATCGTATTTATAAGTTGTATAAAGTTTAGATCAAATAGCCGGGATGACTGCTAAATTGTTAGTCAAATTTCTAAAGGGAGTTCTAAAAATTAATCAAAATTTCTTTGGTGCAAGATACGTTCTACGCAAAAACAAAACAAAAAAATTTCTACTCTTGCAATGCAAAAGCAAGAGGAAATGCTTGTCCAAATGCAATTAAATCCCGATTGAAAACAATGCTCCTTGATCATTTGGTTGTCTCTTATTGATAATACAATGTTTCTCCTATTTTTTAACAAAAAAAGCAGCCTAATATAAAACTGGAATGCAATTTGAGAATAATAATCTTTTAAACAAGCGAATCGTATTACGAAGATAGAGGCTTCTGCTTCTCTTATGCAAAGTTTGAAGTTCAATTTGGGAATGGACTTGCTCTTAAGGGTCTCAGTGTCTCACCCATGGTACATGCAACCACGGGTTTGCTAGCAACATGTTTCTCGATCTCCTTGCTATAATTTCTCATCTTGTCTTCCCTTCTTTTCGTCCTTACTTGACACTCATCACCTATTTTAAAAAGAAATTGCAATTCGAATGTTGTAGAGTCAAATCATAGAATCATTATTGCCCAACATCGTTCTTGAGATATTATCAAGATTGGCTTTTAAAGATATCGTTCTTGAGATACTATCAAGATTGGCTTTTAAAATGTCCGTTTTGTTTAAAAGCGGTTAAACTTTGGTTTGCTCGGATGTCCGGTTTCAACTTTACCTTGCAGGCAACAATTAACTGTTGCATGCTTCTCTAATAGTACAATCAATGACTATCTACTTATATGCTTGATGGATGATGTTTCTTTTGAGCTTCTTGGACTGTGGGAAGATGAAGACCTCCGCCAACTAGATTCACGGAATGGTGTCTTTCTTAGAGGTTTTTTTTTCTGAATAATATTATTTTAAAATTTAATTATTAATTTACTTCATTTTAAAATTTATTTACTCGTATACCGCACTTTTGAAAATCGCAATTGAAACCACGACTTTAAAGTAAAAATAGCGTTATAGAAATTTCATTTTTTTATTTTTTGCATAATTTAATATATATATATATATATATATATATATATATATATATATATATATATATATATATATACTATAGTGGTGATTTCAAATCTCAATTTTAAAAAATATGACATGTGTGTAAATAAGTTTCAAAATAGAGTAAATTAGTAATTACATTTTAAATAATATTATATAAGAAAAAAACTCGTTAACTTTTCCATGGGAACCATCAATTAATGTAAGGAAAATGTATAAGTATAATTACTTGGCTACTGAAGATAAGTACGATGTCAGTTTTATGACTCTTGTGCTCATGATCGAGTTCAAGATTTCGTATCAAGTGAAGCTAGTGTTGAAAAATCAAGGGGGAGCAAGTTTTGATTCCGTATAAATTTTGGCCCCACAAATTAAGGGCGTGAGGCCAACTGATTTCTGCATTGGTTGGTCAAAAAGATTAAAAGTTATTTGTGTCTTCGGGTGTGCATTGATCTGGTGTCTGAATTAGTCATCGGGATGCCAATTAAATAGAGCAAGCATCGCATTATCTGCTTAAAGCCTTCGAGGCTTCCTTAACCAAACGTGACTTTATCGAAATGTTTTGAAAATACGGGGTGAGTGAATTTTTATTTTTTGGTGAATAGTAGAAACATTTTAGTTTACTAATTAAAAGGTTTTAAGAGTCAATGCTATTTCAACACGTTATCAATCCAAAATAATCAACTACATTACATAATTGAAACCATACTATATCCGATTAATGAGGTTAGATCTGTGAATTTCTATTGCACAGCGAGTCCAGTCTAATGATTTTCCAGATTTCAATTTGCAGGCAAAATGTGTGTGGCGAGCGAGCTTGCTTTCCTCGATAATTTCTTACTTCCCAGTGTTATTCTGCAAGAACGAAAAATCACATAAAATTGATTCTGTTGCTACATTTATACACTACATCCTTGTCATCTAATCAAGTAAACATTGTGAATTAGTGCACATACTAACATGCGGGATCTTCTGATGTTGGACCCACTTCAGCGATCTCAAAATTGCTAATGTTTTTGTAAAAAATAGATCAATGTAATCAAAAGAATATGTAGCCGATCCTAGTTGTACTCCAAAAGGCTTAATGCACGAATGCTCACTCCAGTTTGTGGAGGCCGATGAACTTTTTTTTTTTTTTCTGTATCAAAGATGTCCATATTCCTGAGATAAACGTTGTGACGCCAAAATGATAGATATAAGATTGTGCTTGGCTTCTCAAAAAATGGCTTCATTTTTGGTGTAACCAAATGCACAAAAATGTGTTGAGGACTGTGGCTGTAACTTTCAATTAAACTGATGCCGGAGCATTTCCTTTGTATATCCACGTAATTAGCTACTAAGAAAACTACTGAAGGGGGTCCGTTAAACTTTATTCCAAGATCCAATGGAAAACATACAGGCTGAATGCAAGGACAATGAACAAGACGGTGTGAACAAGTTTTAGTGCTGGAACATATGCACTTGGCATCATTTATAACATTAAACTTTGCAAGTTTGGACTTAGTATGGAGCCGATCTATTAACAATTGCCAAAGGAAAAGTTGGATTTTGCCTGGGAGACTAGGCTCTCTTTGGTAACCTTTCTGTTTTTTTTTTTTTTTTAAAACTAGAAAAAAAAAACTGCATTTGGCACACAATTTTCGTTTTTTTTTTCATTTCAATTTTGAAAATCAGTTTTTAAAACAGGTTGTTTTTTAAACTCCTATTTAAGAATTTTGGCTTTTATTTCAAAACCACCACCACCCTCTCGTTGCCAGCAGCCACCGTTCACAGCCTGCCCGTCAGCCTCCGTCGGCGACTGTCGGCGGCCAGTAGCCATCGTCTGCTCGCTATCGGCCGACCATCACCGCGGCCGTCATTATGTCCCACCACCGTCACCGCAAATCACCACAAAATAAAAACTGGGTAATCAAACACCCATTTATTTTTTAAAAAAATAAAAACTAACCTAAACTGATTTTGATTTTTGTTTTTTTGGAAATAGAAAATCAAAACTGGAAGTGATTTCAAACGCTACTTAAGATTCCATATTTTAGTTCAAATTTTCGGATGGGATGTTTTTTCGGGGATTAAAATGTGGTTTCATAGTTTCTAGATCAATTAATCTTCGGTTAATAAAAACTTTGTTAAAAAGTAGATATGACCCCTTTACTCGCGACGGACAGACTGTCAAATCGCGCTAGTAAATATACATATATATACATACATACATATATGTACACACACACACACATATATGTTGTGTAGTATATATCGCTATAAGAAAAAGTGGCTACATAAGCGGCCAAAAACCGCTGATATTGATCAAATAGCTGCTGCCAAAAGCTTTACCAGCGGTTCCCTAGCACTGTTGTAGGCCGCACTGCTAAAGACATGTAGTAGCAGTCTTACATGTTTACGACAACGGTGAATCGCTGCTATTTCCATTTCAAAATTAGTCCTTCAAACTTATCTATAGCAGCAGCCAAAGCAAATGGCAGTGGTTACAGACCACTGGCATAGGTAGTTTATAAATTCAAATTTCAATGTATGGCAGCGACCCAGTGCACTGTGGTAGCATTCTTATAATAACTGGTTTATTTTTCATTTAAATAATTTAAAATGTTTGGCAGCTTACCTTGATTGTTGCTAAAGGTATACAATTTATTTTTTTATTTGTTTGAATATATAACCTGATTAAAGACCTATAAACGAAATCACCCAAGTTGAAACAAAGTAAGGCATCACTTAACAAGCTGTAAAAATATTAAATCCATACATCGTAAAGTGTCATTGCATAAGACATCGAATAATTATGAACAAAAGGGTGGGACGCTAGACATAAACTTCTAAGAGCCTTCCCACGTAATAAACCATCAAACTACTTTATCAATTTCACTAGAAACAATTTTTATTGGACTAGGCCTATATAGCTCTTTCAAAAGACAAAACGCAATGCAATTTGCAACATCAAGTACTCCATTGCTTGATCTATCTGCATTTGCCTCCAATAGTAGCTGGGACATAATCAAGAACTGTTAGTGTGCTATTTAGTTGAGTCCCATGAAGTTTGTTCAACTTAGTCAATAAAAATGAAAGCACTAAATTGCTCAAAATGAATGGCAATAAGGAACTTGTGTTGTTAATGCATGATAACATTGTTTGGCTCATTCTCTAGAGCACATGGTAACTTAACATGGTATCAGAGCTTTGGTTTGGTAAGGTCTTGGGTTCAATTCTTCTCGCTTGCATATCTAGTCTCTCTCTATTTATTTCTTTTCTTGATATGTCTCTCCACGTGCAATCACGGGCTTGCACGTGAGGGGGGTATTATAGCATGATAATATTGTTTGGCTCATTCTCTAAAAGTTTAAGCTTTTAGAGCACATGATAACTTAACATGGGTGAACCTGTACGTAAAAGGTGCACAAGACAAATATCCTCATATGAACCCGAGTACTGCAAGAACATCTACATCTGTCTTAAGATTGATGACATGTTCACAGGGTCAAAGAAGCTACCTTCTAAGCAAGATTGTAATGCATAATGCCTAAAAGTGTGTTTTGGATACTCCAAGCACATATTAGACACTGATGAGCATTGAAAAGGCCTGCTTTATTGGCTTAAACAGTTAGGGAAGCCAGCAAAACCTAGGTAGCTTAAGGTTGAAGGGCAACAAAAATTAAATATCTGAAGCTAACAACGGTCAATAAAGAACACAAGGCATAAGCATAAGCCTTGCAATAAGTCAAGTTCTACCTTAGGAACTAACATGTACTCGCTTTCAATCTTCCAAACCCAGCCCTCCTCCATGCCAACCCCACCACACCGGAAACCAGAGAACAACCTTGAATATAAGTTCTTTAGGACCATGTGAGAAAGTTAAAGCCTGTATATACTATGCAATAAATAAAGTAGCTATATTTCTTGTCAAAACTTTCAAATTCGACAAAAATATTGAAAATGGTTAAAGCTAACATTTTGGTAAAGTTAAATGGAAACTTCGCCTTAACAAGTGCCCAAATGAACTGCTTTAGGTAGGTAAAATGGGCTCCTCTTTACCTAACTACCTACTGCCAGAATAATTTTCTTTTTGTGAAATATAAATTTAAATTAACTCATACACAAGAAGGGCAGAGAGCGGATCCTATTTCAAGACAAAAATGCACTTGGAGGTCAGAAGTTTGTGGGGAGGGACATCATAGGGTCTCTTCACCCACACGTGGCCATCCATGATCCGTTCATCTAAGTTAATATATGATATATTTTACGTTCATTTTGTTCATCTAGATTGCTCACAAAAGCAATATCATCTTTAAGGTTTTTGTTTGTAATACATGGAAACAACACAAGTACACGTGGATCGGGCAAAATCACCCAAATTTAAAAGGTGGCTTTTATCACGGAACTAAAGAAAATAAAGGTAACTCGATCAATGATTCTTCTTCGACTGCTGGAGCAACACATCTAACAGACTTAATGTATTCCCTTTTCTGAAATTCTAACCTCTCCTGAATATGATATTACTATGGTTTGTACAATAAGTTTGTATGCTTCTAATCCATGTATGTGTGTGTATACATATACGCGCACGCGTGTGTGTATAAGCACGAGCGTGCACACACACACACATACATAGATATGTGGGAGCTAATCCGTTGATAACGCATGCAACTTAGCTACAGAAAATGCTGCCAGGTAGGTAAAGGCACTTAGCCTTCAATCTGTGATAGTGGGAATTTGTCGTGCGATACAACTCACACTCGAGTCCAATACGAGCGTGGGCTCAAATTCTCAGAGCAAACGTTATGCCCCGCAACGGTAACTTAACTACAAGCAACTTTAGTTAAGTTACCTGCGCCATCTGGCCGTCCATTAATCAAGGATGGACAGACTAGATATAGCCTTTTTTTTTTTGAAAAAAAATCGTTTGCTACATAATTTGGCGGACGGACATTTTGTCCAAAATTGCCCATTCTTTATGTGGACTTTGCCCGACCGCTATTTAAGGGACGACTTTTGATTTGACTCGTTATCACATCAAAACTCCTATGCTACATAGTATGGCGGGGTGCACTATGCCTCTGAGACACATCAATTATGCCCTTCATCCGCTAGATTAATCTGGCCGACAATGGAGTAGTTTGGCTTTTTTAAGACTCTTCTCGTCCGGTAGATAATATGGCAGACAAGAGGTATAAATACACTGACCCCTAATTTTGTAAATCTTCTTCCTTCTTCACTATCTTCCCAGCAATGCTAGTAAGTAGATCTATGATTTGTTTGTCCTCAAGTCTTTTAATCTTCCAAAGAAACCCCTAAATCGTGCAACTTTTGTAGGCACTCCAACTGTCGGATGGCGCGATACAGTAGTTGTCACTTTGCAATCTCTCAATGGATCAATAGAGTGCATTGCAACCTAGAGAGCGTAAAAATGAGTGACTCTTCTACCTGGTCTTTCAATTTCTCATAGGGCATCGAACACATTTGGCCCGTAGACAACATGTTGAACTCCCCCTCAATAGAAGCCAATATTTTGATATGGATCATCTCTTCCCTGGTAACGCCTCTTCCTCCAACTGTAGTCCTAAGTGCCCAACCGAGGCCAGATATTTTGGATTTTTGCCTTAGATTAAGGGTGCTCGACACTGCATAATAAATTTTGACATAATTCCCCTATTTGTCTTTATTATTAGGTGTGATCCTATGAACACTTCAGTGTTGGGGGCCCTAACTAATTAGGGCCACTGAAATATCTTGCCTCAGTTGTGCATTTGGGAGTACAGTCAGAGGGAGAGCCACTACTAGGGAAGAGGCAATCCTTATCACAATATTGTTTTCTATCGAGAGGAGTTCGACATGGTGTCTGCGGGCCAAATGTGTTAGGTGCTACATGAGAAATTGAAGGACCATGTAGAAGAGTCATTCATTTTTACGTTCTCTAGGTTGCAGCGCACTCCATTGATCCATTGGGAGATTGCGGAGTAACAACTACCAAATTACGCCATTTGACAGTTGGAGTGCTTGCAAGAGTTGCCAACGATGCCCTAGATATTAGAGCTAACAGGAACCCACCAACTATGATGTTGGGGTAGGTGGATGACCTTAAATTTTGTGGTTATGAGATTGGACTGTGGGAATCCTTGCGAAACACGCTGACAACTATTGTGTCAGAGCCCCAACCCTGTGATCAGCATCGACCATTATTTGCAGTAATATGAGTGCATAATTCAGAGGAGAGTACACTCGATGTCACGGGCAATGGGAAAAAAATACTTGCCCTGGGGTGTAATATATCAACGAAAAGCATTCGATCTTGTAAGTTTCCTATTTAAGTTCATGTAGTGATTACATTTACAAATGATCTAACTTTATATAGGTTGAAGCCTCGCTCACGTTCTTCCATAAATTGAATGAGTAGAAAGATCTTCTAAGCCATGGGAGTGGATTTTCACTTTCAGGCTGAGATGTTGGAGCATAACTGCAAGAAATTCATGAGGGGCTATAGGGGCTGCCTTCGGGTGTGAGCAACGGAATGGATAATCCCTCAGGGCGGCTTACGGGTGTGAGGGAGAAAATTGGTGGTCCCTCAGGGTAGCCTTCAGGGGTGAGTGAGGGAATGGGTGATGCTTGGCGCCACTGTTCAGTCGTGAGCGAGGTTAAAGGTCATCCATGGGTGGAGCCTTTGGCAAGGGCTCATTGGGATCAGTGGTGTTAGCCCTCATTTGAGTTATTTAGGATTCGGATGTTACACAAGATCCTAGGAGTCAAGTCATACAAGATTTGGACTTTGCAAACTTGTCCTTCTTAAAGTCATTATAACTCGTCCCGTGGTCAGGGACTTCCACTTCGGACCTTGGGATATCCAAAGAGCCTCAAGGAGTAACTAGAAAAAATATCCCCCACGTCGATCTCATCCCTCACATGTCAAAGGTCATCTGTTGAAGGCCTTGAAGCCGAAAAAACATGCTCTAGTCTACGAATGATGGTTTAGTGAGCCCCCAACTACACTCCTAAGTTCGTGTTCAATGTACGGATTACAAAGACCCATGGGATAGTATGTCTTCCCTCCGACTAGATGCTTAGTTAGATGTTACAGTGATGAATGCCTACATCAAACTTATAATCTGTAGAGAGAGGATACATGAGATATTTATCCTCAAGTTTTCATGTTTGATACGCTTTTTAGGTCTTCACTAAATAGACATTGGGACCAATAGTTTAAGGTGAAAAAGAAGAGGACATTAAGCAGCTATCGTCCCAATTCTGCGCTCACTAAATTTTTCATTAACACTGCGAATTTGGTAATTTACGAGGATGTAGATGTCTTTCTATTACCCATTGTAGACCACAACCACTGGGTTTTGCTTTGCTATCAACTATCAGCTATGTCTATTTTGGCCGCCAGACTCCACAATGATACAAAGTGGATGCCTCTTATGCAAGTTTACAGTGGACCCTTGGGAGCTATGGTGAGAGTCTCATTTGTCTTTGTAGCTTATCTATTTCTTAATTTAATCTTTTAATTTGACTCTCATATCTTACCTTTCTTTTATTATTCTATAGAATTTGTTTTGTGCCATTCATTTGACCTCCGAGGACTTAAAGTATCGGCAAGACCGAAACTCTATATTCAATGTGTTGATGTACATGGGCTTCATTTGTCAGTCTGAGAGCCTCAAGAAACACAACTAGAGCCAAGACAATGTAAACAGCTATAGATATAGAATAATTAGCAAATTTAAAACTATAAACCTAGAGAAGTTAGAGATATTGTATTTCAGGATAGCATTTGACGCGTCTTTTGATGTAATAAAATACCATTTCATATGACTATTAGCACTTCTTTCTAGTATTGATTGTGTGATGTAATTTGAAAATGTCATGTGTTTATGGTTTGAATATTTATTTGTGACTATGGTGCTTTATAGTTGAGTTTCGCTTGGAGAATGTGGGGAGGGGGAGTGGTTGCTTTGAGAATGGTTGAAACATGTTGATGGTGGAGAATATGGTATGTGTTTGTGTGGTTGATTTGAGAATGGTTGAAACAAATTGATGGTGGAGAATATGGTGTGTGTTTGTGTGGTTGATTTGAAAATATGGTGTGGGCTAAAATAAACCAAAATAGGTTGTAAAGGCTGCTTTACCATCCGCCACATTATGTAGCGAACGGCTGGGAACTGTGCTAAGTCCATGTTCCTTTGTTTGCTACATTATGTGGCGATGGTGGAACAAAATACTTTTTTGGGGTTTTTTTTTTTTTTGGTCTAAGTGTTGGGACCAAGAACCTGAAATTTTTTCAGAGTGTTGGAATTATGTAGTAGGCGGTTAGGCATAATGCCTTTTTGGGGGGTCTTTCTTCTGTCTAAGTGTTGGGACCAAGAACCCAATTTTTTTTTTTTAAGTGTCAGAGTTAAAAGTTTTTGCCCACAGACGGTAAAACATAATGCTTTTTTGAGGCTATTTTTTTCTGTCTAAGTATTAGGACCAAGAAGCCAAAAAAAAATTCGAAGTGTTTTATGTCCGCTACATTAGGTAGCGGGTGGTATAATGTAATGGGAGGTTTGATAAAATGCTTTTTTTGGGATCTTTTTTTTTTGTTTTTCTGTCTAAGCGTTGGAACTAAGAACCCGAACAATTTTCGAAGTGTTGGAGTTAAAAGTTTTTATCCCCTCGTCCGCTAAATTATGTAGCGAACAGTGGAACATAATGCTTTTTGGGGAATCTTTTTTCAGTCTAAGTGTTGAGACCAAGAACCCAAAATTTTTTCTATTTGTTGGAGGTAAAAGTTTATGCCCCTCGTCCAATACATTATGTAGGTGACGGTAGAACAAAATACTTTTTTAGGAGTCTTTTTTTATGTCTAAGTGTTGGGACCAAGATATCGAAACTTTTTCTAAGTGTTGGAGTTATAAGACTCTGCCATGTAGCGAACGATGGAACATAATGCTTTTTGGGAAGTCTTTTCTTTCTAAGTGTTGGGACCGAAAACCCAAAATATTCTCCAAGTTTTGAAGTTAAAAGTGTCCATCCCCTTGTCCACTACATTATGTGGAGGACGATGGGATAGTTACTTTTTATTTTAGCTTGGCAGTTTAGCATGGTCAGTTAACCTGTTGATACTCAACTCTCACCAAAAATATCATAAATCGGTCACTACTATTACATTATAACTCTATTTGGTAAAAACATAAAATTTGTGAATAACGCAATGTTTCATCTCTTGTTGATTATTAATACAAAAAGATTATTACAAAGCCCATAATTCAAATACAAAGTCCATAGACTAAAGGCCCGCTTCTTCTTTTTTGGCATCATCGTCTTCCTCATCTTACAAACTCGCTGGACTTATCTCCAATGCCTTGTAATGGTTCCACTTGTCATGATTGGTCATTTCGTTGCACAATGACTATTTCTCAGCTTCTTAGGTGTGGTCGCTTGTTTAATAGAGCTCTTTATCCTTGCAGATCCCTTGTGGCCTTTCATTTGCAATATAATTGGATCCAAAGGCCAGAAAACATTGTCGCTTCCTCAACCAGCTCATTTTCTTCTGATCCGTGTGTAGGAATGCCTTGAGTGTCACCATGTAGCTAGCTGAAGCTACTTCAAACTGGTCTACAATGAGATCTTGCTCGAGCGCTAGGTTGCAAAGGTATGTATATCCGACCATTATAGTAGGACGCTTTACAGATGAATAGATTAACATTGTCACCAAATGATTACACCGCAACTTCTCTGATTCTTCAAATTAGTGCACGAATAATCCGAAAAGGCAATGGTAACATGTAACCTGTTTGTAACCTTAGTCCACCACGGCAAGAGGGAGCGATCGAGGATTTTCTTGATATTCCTTTATGTTCTTTTGAGTGAAAAATTATAGAATATGACGACACATGCCATGCAACTCAAAATTTATGGAAACATAGGTCACTATATTCGTCTCTACACCATCGTAAACAATATATTGTCTATACAAATTTTCAAAGGCGAGGTTGTTCGTCAAAGAATAAACTTTGTAGTCATGTGTCCTCTCTGCTGTCGCCACCTTGTTTATACTGCATCGTCCCGATTTCTATAACTCTATTTGGTATTTTCTGAACATCTCCTTGGTATATACTTTTGCAACATGCACTTCTATCGGGGTCTCAAGCAGCTTTCTTCTTAGATTATATGTGCTTGCATAATTTGCAGCCCTTTCTTTTATGATTATCCGTGCAACTATTTTTCTTTGAGTTCATACAACAATTAGAGCTACTCATAGTCTTACAATGAGCAATCTTTAACAACTTTTTCCCACCTCTCTTTGAATTCTTCAATCATTAACGACTAGTTAATACACCTGTCAAAATCTTATTTAAAAGTCTAGACACTTTGCACACATGTGTTGTAGATGTTCGGGGTATTTGTTGCTTATGTGCCAAGTGCACAAGTTGTATTAAGTCTCTAAGAAGATGATAGCGATATCATTCTTCATTGCCAAATATTGATTGGTGATGATAAGTTTGGATGCTTTGTTATTTATGGTTTGTAGCCATGTCTGAAACAACTAAATAAAAGAACTTTTACTCTCATCCATTAACAATGTGAACCTAAACATAATGGAGTGATAATGATGATTAATGCCTGTGAAGGGAACATAAGGCATTGTGAATATTTGTTAGTATGGTAAGTGGTGTCAAAAGTCAAAACATCTCCAAAATTTTGATATGCATGTATAGAATGCCGGCCAACCCAAAAAATTGTCATAAATCGGTGCTTGTCGTCAAGACTAAAGTTGTATGTAAACTACAGGTCCTTCATTTGCATCTACTTCAATAAGCTCATTTTGGATTGAGTATCAATTGGGGTTTGGACTGTGTTAGGAATGTTCCTCGCATTAAAATTCAAAATTTGAAGTCCCCCTGCCTGTTCAGTAAGAACATTAAAAATGTCGGTATGTCTTACGTGTGCTGCACTCATTGTGTGAATCAGTCTCTTTTTGACATTGCTCATCTTCTTGTGTTGATGCATCTGACTCACCTTTGATGGCATTACTAATAGGTGATTGTGTGCCAAATTCCAAGCTAGTAATAACCTAATCATCTTGTTTGGTTTTTATGGCTTACGAATATCTTGACCTTTCAATTTATGCGCGTAAAGAAGTCTCATCTTCAAGGCGCATATCCCACTTCATCATCACCTGCATGTTTGTTATTTTGCAATGGGTGTATACTCCTGTAACACTCATACAACCGTGAAAATATATTTCTTGTTATGGTACTTGTTCTAGTTGTCTTGATTCTAAAGCCAAAACCAACCCTGAACGAATACGTTTGAAAACATTCTTCGACTTCTTCCAATGTTCAAAACCTTCACCCTAGATAGGGCTCACTAGCATCTATTGTTGTGTTCGAGCTTGACACAAAAGTGGACATTGTGAAACAAGACCTACATTATGTTTAAGTATCAAACTTTTTTAGGCATACAAATTAATAACAAAATTATAACGTCTTATTTAACATAACAAACAAAATTTTAAAAATGATTAAATTAATTTAGAATCCAAATACAACAAACATAATCTCAAAAAACTTCACCATGCTACCCATTAAGACATATGAACTTCACCATGCTACCCTTCAAAAATATAAACTTTCTAAATTAAGACATATAACACCAATAAGTCATTGAGATCACAAAATTACCTTGTTTGAGTGAAGTTTGGTTGCTTGTGGCTTGTAACTTGAAGATAGCTGAAAACGGAAGCAAGTGGAGCTTGACAAGGATTCAAGAAGAACATGTTGAAGAAGGAAAAAGAGCTGACAATTAGGGTTTTTGTGATATATTAGCTCCATCATCCGTCAAATAATATAGTGGAAGAAGGGGATAGATTTGATGTGTGGCAAGGATAAACTCATCCGCTGCATTATGTAGCGGACGAGAGTTGACCTAACATGTTGTCAAATCAAAAGTTGTTTGCTACATTATGTATTAGAAGGGCACTATTTCGCATAAAGGCGTCAAGGGTATTTTGGACAAAATGTTCATCCGCTATATTGTGTAGTCAATGACTTTAAAAAAAAAACTAGATTTGATTCGTCCATCCTTGATGGATGGATAGCCAGATAGCACGAACAACTTAACTAATGAATCAGCTCCCTCCCCCCCCCCCTCCCCTCTATATATATATATATATATATATATATATATAGCCTTAGGCAGTTTGCCTAAGGCCAGAGGATAACACTACGTAGTTTTGACATGATATTTTTTTTTTCTGTAGTTCTCTCTCTCTCTCTGTCGTCAGAGGCATGGCAGACAACAGTAACCACTAGCAATTGTCCATCTCGCGGGGCCGTACCTCGCCCATCGTCGACAACCCTCCACACCGGTGAAACCACCATTTTCCTCCCTCCTTGTCATTATACCTCTCAGCAAATCAGCCAAACCAGATAACCCCATTGCCGACCGCTATTGTTGCCCAGCCTCCGTCGCCGTCAAAATCTCCGTCATCACCGTAACCCATCACTTCCAAGCCTCTTTCTCCCATGAGATCAGCCATTGCCACTCAATCTCCGGCCTATTTCATCGGCGATACACCACCCACAGCTATCACAGACCATATATCTTTCTTGTTACAACTGCACTGGAAAACCTTGAGATAATTAAGAACAGCGAAAATGGAGACTCTTCAGGTAACCTTGCCTTTATTCTTGTGTTGATTTTAATGTTACTAATGTCAACGTTAGTCTTAGGTGCTATATATCTCTTTCATTCTTTGAAGGACATTGTATGCTCAATTGAACCACTGTGTAACGACATCTGGAAAGAGGTTGCTGAAAACATGGATTGTTTGATCGCTATATCATTTGGGGCTAAGTACGAAACGTCAGGATGTTGTAGCAGGTCTAAAGGTATATTAGAAATTTAGCTACCTGGTTTTGAGATGCCGATTCTCATTAATTTCTTTGTCCTTAGCAAAAAGAAAATTTGGCATTATGTGGACTGGTTAGGATGAACTTCTGGAAATTGTTTATGGAATACTAGCAGTTTGAGATCATTGGATTCAATAGTTTTTTTTTTTTTGTGTCTTTTCTTGAGCCCTTCATTTGTTTGGAATGTAACCAGTTGATTCTCAGTTCTCACTATGAAGTCAAAAATAAATCTGAAGTATTTCAGTTTCCAACACTTCAACTTTTGGGGGAAAAAAGTATTAGGATTACTCTCTTAATTGGGGTATGTCCGTAGCTAAAATTTAATGAGTACTTTCCTTTCTCCTTAATGTTTGATTGAATCATTAAGAAAAGGTCCCAGAACCTTTCATATCTACTTTATCTCAGAGGAAACTTGCATTTGCAAAATTTTCATGAGTGATATTGTACAAGGTTCCTTCTTCCCTCCAATTGGCTAGATATGCAAGTGATTTGCTTACTTTTTGGCCTTTATTTCCACTCTAGGATCTAATTAAATACATACTGCTAACTGATTTTGATGGTTATTAGGCCATTGAGACCAACTCTTTTTTTAATTGACATACCTGCCACTTTTGATGTGGCTGCTACTACTGCTGCCAATACTTTCACTATTGTTACTTGTTACGTCACTTTCACTCTCACCTGAAGCATAAAATCTCTTCTTCCATCACCTTTCTCACCATCACCACATATTGTTTCTTCCATGGCTTGAGTTTGATTTCAAAGATCAGTTTGAATCTTTGCTTGAGATTCATCACATAAGTGGTTTTAACCAACTTAGGACAATATTCATCAGAGGTTTGGAATAATTTTGTCTTACTTTTCATTTTGCTAATAGTGGTTCTCTTTAGATATGAACTTATTATGGTATATGTCAAACAGGTTCACAGAGATATGGCAAGGGAGGCGACGAGGAAATTGCTTGTGTTGTTGAAGAATGTGGAGAATGCAAACAACCCTTTACTACCACTCCTCAAGAAATTGTTATTGCACTGAAGGAACAAGGGGGAATGTGAAAGATACATGGAAGAGTTCAAGTATGCTATGTTAGGAGGACCTTCTGTTTTTGACTGATGAAGCATTGTTTTCATTTTCTCCTGGAGGCCACCATACTATGTACTAGTATTTTGGGGCTCTGAGTATAAGGGGTTTAGTAGAACAATTAAGGCACATAGGGAATGACAATGGTGTATTGCTGAGTTCATTTTTCTTCACCGGCAGCATTTATGTCAGTGATGTAATTATGTATTTGAGCGATATATATCAATAAAATTCTTTTGTCTTACATAATTTAAACTGGAGACAAGTTGGTCTTTCTTGTGACTATATTTGGTCAAATGTAATGTGTTCGTATGCTTATATGTCCAAGCACAAAGAACTATTCAACTAATTGTGTTATACTACAAAGGCTTTTTTAAGAATCTAAGTGATGAAGAATGTTGAACATGCATCCACCAATTGAAAACATAATTTGACAATAATTGCAATACAGAGTTGCTCGCAAAAACAAGACCTAAGTGTTCTGTTTACACGTCTCAACCTTGTCATCGTAATGTGAAAGACCCCAAACATCATAATCATCGGTCTCAGCTTCATCATCGACATGGGTATCAAGGATATCATAATCCGTCAAACACTCATTGGTATCTATTTGCTCAATTGACTGAAAACTGTGTGACACCAAATATGTCCTTCCCGTGTCGGCCATGTAATTGCACAATGATTCTGCTCTATTCTTGTGAAGTTTCTTCTCTATTCTAGTGAAATTGTGAAATTTCTGATCTACCACATCATTGGTAAGTGAAGACAAAAACTTGTTTTCTCACAAAAACTTTTAAATACTAGAACGAGATGAACTGTGTCTCACACTATTCGCCTCAAAAGCAACAGCATCAGAGAGATGAACTGTCTCACACTATTCTAGCCTCAAAGCACCAGTACCAGGGAGGAGAAAAGTCAAATGTTGAGCACCATGGGAGTAAGGCTGCATAAAGGTGGACCATAACGATGGTGTCTCTCCGACGACGAAGGCTGACAAATGGATGGTGGGGGTGGTTTGAGATGGTGGAGGTGGTCTAAGATGGCGCATGGCAGGTTGTGACTCTTGCGGCAATGGTGGTTCAGCAATGTTGGAGGTAGTGGATGGTCTGTCGCAGCGATGGGCTTGGCACTGGTGGGTTATGATGATGACAGAGATTCAACCAGCGACAGAGGCTGGACAGCAATGGCGACCGGCGATGGGGTTGTCTGGTTTGGCTGATTTGCTGAGAGGTATAATGATGGGGATGGAAGAAAATGGTGGTTTCACTGCTGTGGAAGGTTACCAGCAATAGGTGAGGTGCAGTCTGCGAGATAGACAATTGGTAGTGGCTATTGTGGTCTGATGAAGATGGCCGGTGATGTACCCTGTTTGGTATGATATGATAGAGATATTTGATGAGAGGGTGCGACAACCGCAAATTTAACGGGCGATGATACTTTGGCGGGTCAAGTCAGAGGGAAAATTGTCAGCAAATGGTGACTTTTACAGTGGGCACCGGCGGATAGTGACTTTTTGCGGTGGGCGATTGTGGATGGTCGGCGATGGGCTGCTGTGCGCTTTGACGAGAGAGAGAGAGAGAACTACATAAAGAAATACCATGTCAAAACTATGTAATTTTATCCTCTAACCTTAGGCAAGCTTAAGGCTACCGGTATATTCGTTATCCACATATATATATATATATATATATATATATATATATATATATATATATATATATTGCTATCGCGATTTGGCCATCCGCAACATAATATAACGGACGATAATTTACCGTCCGCTACATTATGTTGTGGACAGTGAAAAATTGTTGTTGTGGCGCGCGATCTGGCCGTCCATTCTCGCTCGTGGACGGCCAAATCGCGCTAACAACTTGGGTTAAGTTGCTAGCGCTAGCAATGGATCAGCCTTTATATATATATGTATGTATATATATGTATGTATGTATGTATGTATATATATAGGGAGCTGATCCATTGATAGCGCTAGCAAAATAGAGTATTTGCTAGCGCGATCTGGGCCGTCCATCCTGAAAGATGGACGGTCCAGATCGCGCATTTTTCCAAAACTATCAGTCGTCCGCGACACTATGTTGCGGACGGATTTTTTTACCTTTTTGCCCCTCCACCCGTCCGCTACATTGTATCGCGGATGGTCCAAATCTTCTTTTACGTTTTTTTTAAGTTCGTCCGCTACATAATGTAGCGGACGTTTTTTTAACAAAAATACCGTCTGCTACATTATGTAGCGGACTATTTTACTTTCTCGAAAAGAGACATCCGTGTTGTCAGCTCTGGAAAAAAGACAACCAACTTTTATTTTCTTTTTCCCCCTCATCTCTCATCTTCTCTCTTCTGGATGAGCTCCTTCAAGACGGTGGTTCCTTCAGGGTAGTTGGACAGCACCTCCCGTGTCCGGCGATCAAGGACACAATGATCTTTCCCCCTCATCTCTCATCTTCTCTCTCTCCCTTGTGAGCGCGCGAGTGGCGATCGAGGCCACAACCATTTGAAAACTCTTCCTTCTCTTTCTATCTTGCCGCTTCAAATAGTTATGATGTGCTTTGATCTGGTTGTCATGGATTTGAGAAATTAAGTTTTTTTTTTAAATCTTTTCGTTTTTGATAAAGGGTGATAGAAATGGAGGAGGTTGAAGACCCTAGAACAAAATGGCAATCTGTTGCCAGCCAATTTCATGAATGGTTCCAGCCTGCAGGTGGATGTGCTAATTGAGTGTGCTCGTTTTGGAGTCTTTTTTACCAATGGCAATCTGTTGCTAACGAACTTCATGAAGATTTGTTCATCAGGATCAAAGTAAGAAGAGAGAGAAAAAGAAGAAGTCAGAATGAGAGAAGGGAGGGAAAAAGAGAAGACTAGTCCGCTACATAATGTAGCGGACACATTAATGACACAGAAAAAGTCATACTACACATGTGTGGGCCTGTCATTCGTCCGCGATACTATGTCGCGGACGGCATGGAGGGGCAAAAAGGTAAAAAATGTCGTCCGCGATATTGTGTCGCGGACTACTTTTTTTTGACATGCGTCAGGGCCTGTCAGTCGTCCGCGATACTATGTCGCGGACGGCATGGAGGGGCAAAAAGGTAAAAAAATCCGTCCGCGACATAGTGTCGCGGACGACTGACAGTTTTGGAAAAAGGCGCGATCTGGACCGTCCATCTTTCAAGATGGACGGCCCAGATCGCGCTAGCAAATACTCCATGTTGCTAGCGCTATCAATGGATCAGCTCCCATATATATATATATATATATATATATATATATATATATATATATATATATATATATGGGAAAATTGCAGAAACCACCCTCGTGGTTTGGGTCAGTTGCAAAAAGACCCCTGCAGTTTCAAAAGTTACAAGAAGACACCTGAGATTTAAAATGTGTTGCATCCGTCAAGAAACCCGTCTCTTTTAACAGCATTTGGGGTAAACACGCCTGAATGGCAAGTAGCATTGCCAAATACCCATTGGAAACCCGTTTTTGCCCTTGGATAGATCTCTTTGACCATTTTAAGGTATGAAACCTCTAAACCCCACCCTTTTAATTACAATTAAACCAATTTCCGTGTTCATTTTCAGATTGCATCAATCACATAAATTATTAATAAGATTTCCATTTCATTGCTCTGGTGAATCAATTTGCGGCTTCCAAATTTGTAGATCTAGGGTTTTTTTTATTTAAATGGTGGACAGGACTAGGATCCCGATGGGTGATTGGGGCTGGTGGCTGTGGTGCAAATGTCTGGGTTTGATGGTGGGTTTGGCGATGGAGCAAGACGAGTTTGATAGGGGTGACGGAGCATGGTACTAGCGCAAATGGAGGTTGGTGGGTTGGCGGCGCATGGTAACGGCACAAGTGGAGGTTGGTGGGCTGGAGGCACAAGTTTGTTCCGGCAATGAAGGGACGCCGAAGGTGCATGGTAACGGGGCTGGCAGTACTGTAGGTTGTTGATGGGGCTGGCGGCACAAGTGGTGGTTGATGGGGCAAGCGGCGCAAGTGCAAATGTGTTCCAGCAATGAAGATGCTTACGCTGGCGGTGCACGGTAATGTGGCTGACGGCACTGAAGGTGACGAGGCTAGGTGGTTGCAGATGGGCGGTGGTAGCAGACATGTGGTGGTGGTGAGTGAGCTATGGTTGGCGAGGGTGACGGCTAGGGTTAGGTTTTAGTAGGATTTGAGAAGAAATCAGGGCTTTTTCGTTGAAGACGACAGGTTCTTTTGAGAGATTTTGTAGATTTTGGATTGAATGTTAGGGTTTCAGAAACCATACAAGGTTGTTATATACAGGGGTAGTTTAGGCAATTCACTGATTCCGTAACGTTTCTTGACGGATGCAACACATTTTAAACCTTAGGTGTCTTCTTGCAACTTTTGAAACTGCAGGGGTCTTTTTGCAACTGACCCAAACCACGAGGGTGGTTTCTGCAATTTTCCCTATATATATATATATATATATATATATAAGTTGATCGCGTGGGCCACGATCTGGCTATCCCTCCTTAAAGGATGGACGGCCAAGATCTATTTTTTTTTTAAAATAGCCATTTGCTACACCGTGTAACGGACTGGAAATTGTCTAAAATGCCCCCACATGCCAGTTTGCTACACAGTGTAGCAGACGACTTTTTGACACTGACATTTGTCTGGTTAAAGGTGACAGCAGACTACTTTTTGGCTGACAAATGTAAAATTTGTCCCCTCTCCGTCCGCTATACTATTTAGGGGAAGATGGGACAGATATACTAAAAAATGCCCAAATTGTCAGCTTTTCTTCCTTCTTCAACCTCTTGAGCTCCACTTGCCTCAATTTTTAGCTCACTTTAAGTTCTAAGCTTCAAGCTTCGTTCAAGCAAGGTAAGTTTGTGATCTCAAAAGTTTATGGGTGGAGCAGATGTTTATATAATTTTTTTAGCTTAATTGCACTGTAAACCCTATGTTTGGCAAAGAATTGCAACCAAAACCCCAAAGTTTAAAACTCGACACACAAGACCCCAAGGTTTGCCATATGTTGCAATATCAGGATATCACTAACGAGAGTCAATGATTCCATTACTTTTCAAGGGTACTTTTGTCTTTTCAAGTCATTCTTAATATTGTTTTAGCATAAATCATATCTCAACCAACTTCGATGGCCCAGATCGAAACATGTGTCATTATGATTTCTTTCTTTTTTTTAACTTTTCTTTTCTTTTTCCTTTCTTTCTTCTTCGTCCCTAGCCCCACTGGCTACTCCTCCTTCTGCCGCAACCAACTCCACCCCACCCACCCACCCACCCAATGTATCATCATCATCAACCCATCAACACCATTTCAGACAACACCCAACCATTGCCAAATCCATTGCTTGCACCAACCCACCAACGCTCTTGTCCTAGATTTACCACTACTACCACCATCGTATCACCACCGTAGCACCACCATCACTAGCTGTTTTAAAGCCCAAATACCCTAACTACATCCTAATCACCCATTGTATCACCACCATGAACCCATTAACATCATTTCAGACGACCATTTAGCCACCACCATAAGACCCACCAACAACTGTAGATCTGCTCAGATCTGAAGCCACCATCACAATCAAACCAGCATTATCGCCTGGTTAAATGGTGGTAAGGTGATGGTGGTTTGTTCATGGTGGTGTAATGACATTGGTATTTGTGTATTGGGTACTGCTAGTAAAAAATTCATTGGGCTGAAAGCGATTGGATTCGGCAGTAGGTTCATTGGTGTGATGTCGGGATACAATGGTGGGTTTATTGTTGGTGGTGGTTGTGGGTGTTAGTTATGCTGCTGAGTGCAAATGGTGCTGGTTTTTTCAGTGTGGTTGTTGGTGTGGTGGTGCTTCTGAAGGTGAATGGTGGTTGTGATTTTGGATGTTCGTGGTACTGAAAAGTGCTGCATGGTGGTGATCAAAATGTGAATGAAGATTTTTATTCAAGCTATTGATGTATAGTGGGATTACGTATTGTTGGATTATGGAATGTATGTCTTTGGTGTTTGGTTCTGGTGGACTGGGATGAGCAATGATCGACGAAGAAGATAACATATTAATAAGAACTAATGGATTGACCATCTTACCCTTGATAACTAATGGATTTTCTCACGTCTGTTAGTGATATCCTAAGATTGCAACGTGTGGCAAACCTTGGGGTCTTAGGTGTCGAGTTGTAAACTTTGGGGTTTTGATTGCAATTCATTACCAAACATAGGGTTTATCGTACAATTAAGCGTAATTTTTTCTTGAGATTATGTTTGTTATATTTGGCATGATAAATTAGTCTGTTCATCAAAGTAATTTTAATTTATTATGTTCAAGATATTATATTTTTGTAATTAATTTCTATGCAAAAAAAAATGTTACAATTTGATACTTAAACGTAATTTTTTTTTGTATTTGGCATGCTAAATTAGTCTATTCATCAAAATAATTTTAATTTGTTATGTTCAAGAAATTATATCTTTGTAATTAGTTTTCATGCCTAAAAAATGTAAAAATTTGATACTTAAACATAATCTTTTGAGATTATTTTTGTTGTATTTGGCATACTAGATTAATCTATTCATCAAAGTAATTTTAATTTGTTATGTTCAAGAAATTTAGCCTTCTTCACTGTCCGCTAGATAGCAAATGGTTGGGCAGAAACATTGGCCTCCAATACTTAGAAGAAAAGAAATTTGGCCTTCTTCATCGTCTGCCATTGACCTCCAACACTTAGAAAAAATATAGCCTTCTTCACCATTTGCCAAATAGTCTAGCAGACGGTTGTGCAGAAATATTGTCCTCCAACACTTAAAAAATATTTGGCCTTCTTCATCGTCTGCCAGAAAGTCTAACGGATGGTTGGGCAAAAAATTGGCCTCCAACACTTAGAAAATATTTGGCCCTCTTCACCGTCCGCCAGACAGTCTAGCAGACGATTATGCAGAAACATTGGCCTCCAATACTTAAAAAAAATTGGCCATTTTCACCGTCCATTTGATAATGTAGCGAACGACCTTGTAGCAACATTAGCCTCTAACACAAAAGAAAAATTTTGCCCATTTTTTCCGTCCACCAGATAGTCTTGCGAACAGTTTGGCATTAAAAATTAATCTGCTCAACCATCCATTACACTATGTGGCAGACGGTTGAGCAGACTAATTAAAATCTTTGTTCCTTCATTTTCTTACCCACCATTAATGCATTTCAAGTAATACGCAACAACCACAACACACAGAATTCTCAAAAGAAATACTCAGCTACAACACACAACATTCTCAAAAGAAAAATCATAAACACATAATTTTCATAAACACACGAAATACTGAAATGTTTTTTTATTATATAAACACATAAAAATTTCAATGTTATTCGGCATCGTATGTAACAGGATATACAATATCCCAAACTAGTCTACGCCGTCCTTGATCAATTTGTCAAGCTACCTATATTTAACGTTTTCTATGTCTTCTTGCCTCCAGACGGCCTTCTTGAGACTCTCGGACTGACAAATGAAGTCCATGTACATCAAGACAAGGACACTACAGTCCTATTGATTATTTTGCATAGGCCTCCGTTTCTTCACTCGAACTTTGAGATCCGGCCTTTATGGTACTTTTTGCACACCGAGAGAGTGAAGCAGGGCACAAAACATATTCTATGAAGGAATAACAAAGACGTAAGCTACGAGCAAGGGCGGATCCAGAAAAGTCTAATCGCGGGGGCCAAAAAGTCATAATTTTTTTAATGACTAATATAAAAAAATTTTAGAAGATTCAAATTCACATAAAATATGAAAAATAAAAAAAATATATTGTAATTAGCTCATTATTGATTTCGTTAAATACAAAATAGATTGCTCAATTTAACTACTAATTATATATTTTTACTATTCATAGTGATTTATGGTAAGGTTAGTCAATAACAAATTACAAATCTTACATAAAGAAGCTTAATTCTTAATGTGTAGATGCACTACAAATGTATTTATCAATTATATGAATACAATAATAACGTACACGTTAACATGCTAGATATTGCTCGATGCTGACCACAGGGTCAGGCTCTGATACAATGGCTGCCTGTGTGTCTTGCCAAGTATCCCACAATTCAAGTTCGGCAACGCATAATTCAAGTGCATTCACCTCCTCGAACCGTTAAACACTCAGCGGGTTCATATTAACCCTCATGTCTGGGGCATTAATTGGTAACCCCTGTAGGCACTCAAAATGGCACATGGCATGATCCGGTAGTTACCACTCTGCGATCTCCCAATGGATCAACGGAGTGAGTTGCAACCTAGAGAGCATAAACACGAATAACTCTGGCACCCGTCCTTCCAAATGTTTGTACAGCGCCCAATATAATTGGCCTAAGCAGCGAGTCGAACTCCTTCGGATAGAATACAATATTATGATGAGGATCGTCTCTCCTCAGTTAGTGGCTCTCCCTCTGACTATACTCCCAAGTGCGCAATCAAGGCCACACATTATCAGTTCCTTCCCTAAAGTTGGATACGCAACATAAAGTGTTCATAAGACCACCCCTAAGAACAAAGACAAATTTGGGTTGAATGATCAAAATTTATTATGCACAGACTAATAAAAAAAATCAAAAATATAATTAAAAAGAGTTATTTGGTATACTGTAACAATGAAAGACATGCACATATAGATTTGCAGTTGGGCCTTGTTGCCTTGTGCAATGTGCGATACAAGTATGCAAGTTTCGCTACACCCTAAGCATATTCCCCAATCTCTTGCAGGTTACCCAACAGAGCTAAATATTTTTATTGAATCGTGTTCTGTAGTTGGGACTAGAATTGCCCCCATCACTCAAAGCAAGAAAGCCTTTGTGTGTATTGCAAGTATCTCCTCCGTGTAGTTTTCTAGCAAAACCTTGAAGTTTTCTACCAACCAACTCAGCTTTATTCCACCATGCCAAATTTGTTCTCGGGTATCGAACCGAAGAAGTCTCTAGTAACGCTCTTATTTGTTACGAAAACCCTAGCGAAAATAATCGGCTGTACCGTCACGGGTAACTTAAAGATGTATCCTACATCTTCTAAGGTTATTGTCATTTCTCAAAGAGGGAAGTGAAATATATTCTCCATCGTTCAACAAGGGCAGCTATTAAGATCCAGTCAAGTTGCTGAAAGATATTGTCATAAGTAAAAATCCCAAAACCCATTCCACGCAGCAATTTTTTCTATTTTTTGTCCAACTGCCCCTCTTTGAATTGTTCGGTTACTTCTACTGTGATAAGTGTTGCTCTTTGCTACGAATTAATAAAGACTAGTTAAGCAAAACAAAAGGTATACAATGATCATGAAACTAAAAAAATAAAATCCATTTTAGATGGATGTACTAATATGGTTTGCTTGGTCATACAATACGGAGGATCTTCTGGTCCAGAGTTAAATGCCATTTTTTGCAACCGAAATTATGCAAAAACATCAAGTTCAAAAGTTTCTATCAAATGTTGGCAAATTACCAACTCTAACACATGCATAATACATAATCTATATATACACACACAGACACATACACACACACACGCACATTTACACATATATATATATTACATAATCAAAATCATATGTAATACTCACAAACTCTAGATTATACACAAAATAAGTATTGGTTTGTGAACTTACGTGATTAATTGGATGATTAAATAATTCTTGAGAAGATTATGCACATATCTACTTGCTAGCACTGCTGGGAAGATAGGGAAGAAGAAATAAGGAAGAAGACTTTCAAAATTAAGGGTGTGGGCTATTTAAATACTGTCTGCTATTTTATCTAGTAGACAAGTATAAGTTGTATAAGGACAAACTGCCTCACTGTCTGCTAGATAATGTTGCGGACAGTAAGAGGTTGGATAAGGACAATCTGCCCTACCGTCTGTCAGATAGTGTAGCAGACGGAAAGGGGATAGATGTGACATCTCTCAGCCAAAAAGTAGTCCGTTACACTTGCCTGACAAATGTCAGGATAAAAAAGTTGTCCATTGAGGGCATTTTGGATAAAATTCTCATCCTACACAGTGTAGTAGGTGGTTAGTTTTTTTTTTCCTAAAAAAATTAGATCTGGTTTGTCCGTCCTTTAAGGATGGAAGGTCAGATCGTGCGGGCAACTTAGTTGGAGTTGCCTGCACGGTCAACGAATCAGGGACTAGACAGCGCCCGCAACTTCAGTTAAGTTGCTTGCGCTATATGGCTATCCAACCATCAATGACCGACGAACAAAATCTATCTTTTTTTAAAAAAAAATCATCCGCTACATAATGTAGCAAATGAATATTTTGTCCAAAATGCCCTCGATGCCCATCCTTTATGTGGAATAGTGCCCATCTGATACATTATGTAGCGGATGACTTTTGATTTGATAACATGCCAGGTCAACTCTCGTCCGCTCCATAATGCAGCGGACAACTTTATCCCTGCCACACATCAAATCTATAACCTTCTTCCGCTACATTATTTGGCGGACGATGGAGCAAATATATCCCAAAAGCCCTAATTGTGAGCTCTTTTCCCTTCTTCAACATCTTTTTCTTGACTCCCTGTCGAGCTCCACTTGCGTCCATTTTTAACTATCTTCAAGTTCGAAGCTACAAGCAACCCTCAAGCAAGGAAATATTGAGATCTGAAGGACTTATATTTGTATATGTCTTAATTTAGGAAGTTTATATTTTTTATGGGTAGCATGGTGAAGTTTGAGGTATTAACGAGTAGTATGGTGAAGTTTTTTGGGATTGTGTTTGTTGTATTCGGATGCTAAATTAGTCCACTCATTTTTAGATTTTTATTTGTTATGTTAAATAAGACATTATAATTTTGTTATTAATTTCTATGCATAAAAAATGTTATAATTTGATACTTAAACATAAGTTGTTTTTATGTAGGTCTTGTTTCACAATGTCCAATTTTGTGTCAAGCTTTATGTAACTTAATCCACAATGAGCTTATTAAAGCGCATCGAGAGCATTTTGGACAAAATATTCATCCGCTACATTATGTAGCTGACAGTTTTTTTTTAAAGCTAGATTTGGTTCGTCTATCCTTGATGAATGGATAGCCAGATAGCATGAGCAACTTTTTGTGCTATCAACAATTCAGCTCCCTCTATATATATATATATATATATATATATATATATATATATATATATATATATATATATATATATATGGGAGCTGATCCATTGATAGCGCTAGCAAATGGAGTTAAGTTGCAAGCGCGATCTGACCGTCCATCCTGAAAGATGGACGGTCCAGATCGCGCCTTTTTCCAAAACTGATCCCCGTCCGCCATACTGTCTCGCGGACGGGAGTTTTACCTTTTTGCCCTCCTCCCATGTCCGCGAGACTGTCTCGCGGACGCCTTTCTGTTCCTGACATGTGTCAGGAAAAAGGTGTCCGCCATACTGTATGGCGGACGATCTCCAGCTGACACATGTCAGGGCCTGTCCTCTCGGTCGCCTATAAAGTCTCGGGCGTGAGCCCCGAGAACTGTCCCCTTGGTATCTGTATGGCGTCAACAGTGTCCCCTTCGTATCTGTAGCGGACGGCGTCCCTTCGTCAACTCTCTCCTGCTATAAATATTTAATCAGATCGGGGTATATATATTATTGTAGCGGACGGCGTCCCCTCTCTCGAACATCTAACCTAAAGCCGCTACCCCATCTACGGCGACCCACATCTCCGGTCAGCCACATCTCCGCCGACACCACCGTCCTCCCCTCAACGCCGATCTCGATGGCTTCTGGATCGGAGACCACCTACGCCTACGATTATATTGGCAACTTGCACCTGGTAGGCAAACACTTTTTCAAAGTCATGATGCCGGGATTTGAGCATGAACTTGTAGGCTATCCCTCTTTCTCTTTCTCTGTATTTTCGTGTGTTAAAAGTTTGATCTTTTGTTTTTCTTAACCAAAACTAACCTATTTTTTGTATTTTGTGTTTGGTAGGACATACCGGAAGCATTTACCAATCAATTTACAACAATTCCTGATAGTGCAAGATTATATAGCCGCAAGGGGGCATGGCAGGTTGAAATCAAGCTGAAGCCCGGCCGATCCCAAAAAAAGGAATTCGCAGAGGGTTGGAACGTCTTCGTGCGCCAGCATGGCCTCGAACTCGGAGACTTTGTAGTGTTCGAACACCTTGGGTGGTGGGATTTTCAAGTTGTAATCTTTGAACGGAGCGCTTGTGAAAAGCTTTCGTACCCCATTTGTGAACCATAGTTTATTATAATAAAAAAGGCTATGCGCTTGTGAAAAGCTTTCAAGTTGATATCTGTCTATCTGCAGGGCAAGTGTTCAAAAAATAACCAAGTGTTCGATAATCAGTGTATCTGCGGGGCCGTCCGCTACATAGTATAGCGGACGCAGAGAAGTGAACCAAAAAAAAAAAAAACTAAGTGTTGGAGGGGGGGTATTCTGCGGAGCCGTCCGCTACATAGTATAGCGGACATAGAGAAAACAACCAAAAAACCAAACTAAGTGTTGGAGAGGGTATTCTGCGGGGCCGTCAGCTACATAGTATAGCGGACGTAGAGAAGTAAACCAAAACAAAAAAAAACTAAGTGTTGAGGGGGGGTATTCTGCGGGGCCGTCCGCTACATAGTATAGCGGACGCAGAGAAGTGAACCAAAACAAAAAAAAACTAAGTGTTGGATGGGGGGTATTCTGCGGGGCCGTCCGCTACATAGTATAGCGGACGCAGAGAAGTGAACCAAAACAAAAAAAAAACTAAGTGTTGGAGGGGGGTATTCTGCGGGGCCGTCCGCTACATAGTATAGCGGACGCAGAGAAGTGAACCAAAACAAAAAAAAAACTAAGTGTTGGTATTCTGCGGGGCCGTCCGCTGTTGGAGGGGGGTATTCTGCGGGGCCGTCCGCTACATAGTATAGCGGACGCAGAGAAGTGAACCAAAACAAAAAAAAAAACTAAGTGTTGGAGGGGGGGTATTCTGCGGGGCCGTCCGCTACATAGTATAGCGGACGCAAAGAAGCAAACCAAGACAAAAAAAACCTTAGTGTTGTAGGGGGGGTATTCTTTAATACCTTAGGTTTCTAATGTTGTGCTGCGCAGTGTAGCGGACAGTGTAAGAAATCACGTATAAAAAAATGATTGTAAAGGTTATTACAAACGAGTCATTACTAAAATATTATTACAAAATGTCCGACACTTTTGATGGCTCATAAAAGATTATTACAAAATATTCAGTACACTAAAGTTCCACTGCAGCTTGTTCGTCCTCATCCTCGGCATCATCTTCTTCCCCGTCTTGCAAAGGCACTGGACTTATCCCCAGTGCCTTGTAATGGTTCCGCTTGTCGTGGTCTGTCATTTTGTTGCACAATGCACACCTTCTTAGCTTTTTTGGTTGAGTTGCCGTCTCAATAGAGCTTTTCATCCGCGTAGATCTCTTGCGGCCTTTCGTTTGCGATATAATTGGATCCGAAGGCCGGATATCATTGTCGGCTCCCTCCCCCGGCTCGTCATCTTCTGATCCCGTCGTAGGCTCGGTGTCAACCGCATTGCTGACTGAAGCTGCTTCCAATTGGTCGACGATGGGCTCTTGCTGCTGAGCTACCTCGAGGAGATGTTTATATCCGACCATTGTAGCAGCACCCTTTACGGACAAACGGGTGAACATCGTCACCAGATGATTATACCGCAACGTCTCTGATTCTTCAAAGTCAGTATACGGGTGCTCCGGAAAGGAAATGGTACCGTGCAACCTGTTTGCACCTTTCGTCCAACGTGGCAGGACGTATTTATCGGGGATTGTCCTGATATTCTTCTGTGTGAAAAACCGCAGAATGTGTCTACACAGGATGCCATGGAACTCAAACTTCTTACAAACACATGTCACCGAGTCCGTCAATGTGTCGTGGGTCACCGTATAAATTCTGCGCAGCTTCTCAGGGACGAGGTCATTCACGAGCGAATAAACCTTGTACTCACGCGTCGACTTTTCTGCCACCTTATATATACTGTATCGGCCCGATTTTTGCAGCTCTACTTGGTATAGCAGGAAGATCTCCTTCTTATAGACTTTGGCACCGTTCAGCTCCAGCGGGGTCTCAAGCAACCTTCTCCTTTGCTTGTACGTGGTTGCAAAGTCTGCAGCCCTTTCTTTCATCGGTGATGATAACAGTCGGTGCTTTGAAGTTCATTGCTTCCAGCCACACCCTAAACAACCATTCAAAAGAACTCTCGCTCTCGTCCCTTAACAAGGCGAACCCGAACAGGATGGAGTGATAATGATGATTGACGCCCGTGAAAGGAGCGAACGGCATCGAGTACTTGTTGGTACGGTATGTGGTGTCGAAAGTCACGACATCCCCAAAATGCTTATAAGCTAGCCTCGAACGACCGTCGACCCAAAAAATTGTGCTAACTCGATGCTCGTCGTCAAGTTTATAGTCGAAGGTAAACTGCGGGTCCTCCATCTGCATCCGTTTCAATAGGCTCATTGTCGCTTGCGCATCATTGAGGTCATACGCGGCTCGTCTATGGGTTCGGACCGCGTTACGAACGTCTGTCGTGTTAAAGTTTAAATTTTGAATTCCCCCAGCCTGTTCAGCAAGAACATTAATCATGTCGGTAGGTCCTAGCCGCGCATCGCTCATTGTGTGAATTAGGCTCCTCGCGACCTTACCCATCTTCTTGTGTTGATGCATCTGACTCACCTTAGAAGGGGTTACTAACGGGTGATTGTGTGCCAGTTCCAGGCTGGTAATAAGCCAATGATCTTGTTTGGCTTTATAGCTTACGAACATCTTGACCTGGCAATTCGTGCGCGCAAAGCAATCCCGTCTTCTCCGCGCATACCCTATTTCGTCATCATCACTGTCATCGTTGCCTACGCGTGTCTCATTTTGCACTGGGTTTCTGCCCCTATGACACTCGTATAAGCGAGAGCATATCCTTTTCGATACGCTGCTTGTTCTTGTAGTTTTTATTCTAATGCCAAAACCAACCCTCAATGAATAAGCTCGAAAACATTCTCCAGCTTCTTCCAACGTTTGAAAGGTTCGTCCTAGATACGGATCACTAGCATCTACGGGGGTGCTGGAGCTCGACACGAAATCAGACATTGTGAAAAAGACCTATGTAGAAATAGAATACGCTTATTATCTCAAAATTATCTTGACGATTAGACCGATTTAGGATACCATATACATAATCTCAAAAGTGTCTCCTATTTTGCTAATTATATATTTACTGAACATAACAAATTAAAATTACTAAAGATAAACGGTAGCAAGATCACAAACTTTACCTTTGCTTGAGTGATGCTTGAACCAAGTGTGTTACTCCAAGAAAAGCTTGAAGGGTGCTGAAAATGGAAGCAAGTGAATCTGAAAGCCCCGCAAAAATTTTGCTGAAAGAGCCGAGAATTAGGGAGAATTTCTAGGCGACCGAGGGGAAAGCCCGAGACTTTATAGGCGACCGAGAGGACAGGCCCTGACATGTGTCAGCTGGAGATCGTCCGCCATACAGTATGGCAGACACCTTTTTCCTGACACATGTCAGGAACAGAAAGGCGTCCGCGAGACAGTCTCGCGGACATGGGAGGAGGGCAAAAAGGTAAAACTCCCGTCCGCGAGACAGTATGGCGGACGGGGATCAGTTTTGGAAAAAGGCGCGATCTGGACCGTCCATCTTTCAGGATGGACGGTCAGATCGCGCTTGCAACTTAACTCCATTTGCTAGCGCTATCAATGGATCAGCTCCCATATATATATATATATATATATATATATATATATATATATATATATATATATATATATATATATATATATAGCTGATTCATATCTTACAGTACAAGTCTCCAACTCCCCATCTAACCGCTACTCTTAGAGTGTGTTTGGATAAAGAATTTCAAATTAACTTGTATTTTAAAATCCATTAATTTTGAAATTTGTTAATTTACAAATTGTAAATATTGTGTTTGTGCGATTTTATAGATTGAGTATTTCATATGTGGATTTACATTTGAAAATTTAAACCTTGATAATTTAATATTATATAGGTACAAACTAATGAGAGAGAGCATCTCTTTTTTAATGGAAGAAGTCACCTAAAATAATGGAGACTCTTTTTGTGAAAGGGATTTGACAAATAATTAGTCTGGACTATTTCTAGAGGGGATTTTAGCACACCAAATCCCCTTTCCAAATCCCTCCTAAAATTTGATAATTTATCTTATCAGTATCCAGACAAGGGATTTTATACAATGTATTTCAAAATCTTCTATGAAAGTGAAATTCTCAGTTCAATTACCTTATCCAAACACACTCTTAGTAGTGGTTACCCTTTCCCTCCCAGTCTCTCTTAAACCCCTTCGCTTCTTAAGATATCTGTGGTCCATGGGCCGCTAGCCGCTACTAGACGTGAAGATTTTGAAAAACAAGTAATACAAGCCATCACTCATGGACCACAGATGTTAATTGGAGCAATAGATATTTCTTTACCGGTAGATGTGAATCGACCTTCTATGCGCCCCCCCCCCCACACATATATACATACATACATACATAGCAGCACTGACGTCCATCCATTGCGAATGAACGGGTCAGATCTGACATTCATTTAAGCCTCCTCGTAGTCTACTACATACACACATACATATATGTATATGCATACATAAACACACACATATTTATATGTGTGTGTATATATATATGTGCGCGCGCGCGCGTCTGAACTATCTGGTCGTCCATCCATCGGAAATGAAAGGGTCAGATCTGACATTCATTTAAGGCTCCTTGTCGTCTGCTAGCAGATGAGAATATAGACGAAAGTGCTCGGAGGGAAGCACAAGCAAATAGGGGTTGAGAATTGGGGGCAGGGGGTGTGGAGGGCACTGCCCATTACATTATGTAGCGAATGGTAAAAATATTGACAGCATGGACGGCCTGATACCTAATGTAGCAGCGAAAGCCAGCATGGACGGACAGATATCGCTGGCAACTTAATCTAAGTTGCTGCTGATTTTAATTGATCAGCTCCGTTCATACACACGCATGTGACACACACACACACACACACACATATATATATATATATACATATATTTTTGTATGCGTGTGTGTGTGTATATATACATAACCTTTTTTATTTTATAAAAAACAACCTCCGTTACATTATCTAGCAGACGGTAATTTTGACCAAAATGCCTCGAAGTACTTAATGAGTAGGATGAATTTGCAGGCAAACGAGAGGGAGGGGGGGGGGATGTTGTAAATTTTACCGTTCGCTATATTATGTGGTAGACGACGAAGTTTACTTAAAAAAAGAAAACCAAATATGACCGATCTATTTACAATAGATGGATGACCAAATAGCATTGACAACTTATCTTAAGTTGCTTGCGCAAGCAATGGATTAGCTTCCATATGTGCGTGCGTGCATGTGTGCTCGTGCACATATGTATATGTGTATACATATATATATATATATATATATATATATATATATATACATGTGTGTGTGTTCATATGTATGAGTGTGTATTGTGTGTGTTCGTGCGTGTGTGCGTAACCCATGCACTCACATATCTTAGCAGGACCTTGTGCCCTCGGCCTTAGTTGTGCAACATGTTTTACCTAACTCTCCAAAGTACGTTGCATTCAGAAGGGCTCTGCTTGCTATGCTCTCACGTGAAAGCCTTTGCAGTACGATACATTTGTTATACGAGACATTATCTCTGCCTTGGCAATTTGCTTGAGATTAGCCATTCAGAAGTGTGACTCATCACACCGACATCACCAATGATCATTGACACCACTATTATCATGACCTAAGATAAATTTGCAGAATGGGAGCGAATGTTGATGCTGGTGTGGGTGCAAGTGCCCGGAAGCATTAACTTGAAAAAGCCACGAGCGTGGAAGGGCCTCCAGAGCGTTTGTTTTTGAATATATATGTGTGTGTGTACATAAATCTATAAATATACATATGTATATATAGATTTATGTTTGACCCTCAATCTTTCGTGTTTGTATTTTGATTCAGGTGATGAAAATAAGGTGTTCAAGACTTAAAAAGTCGCATGCGATTATGCACTCCAAACTAGAAAAGACGAATAGCTATAGTCGGTAATCAAAAATAGGAAGGGAAAAGCTGACTTTCGTATTCTTTATGCCTTATCACACGCACCTGTCGTTAATTTCATTTTATTCTACAATCGATATACTTTTTAGCGATAAAAAGCGAATGTGGAGAAGAGCGTTGGAAATAGTCGCTCATATTTTGTTTGAAAGGCGCACAGACCGCTCCCCAACCGATTTAACTGTCAGCCTGCCCCGAAAACCCAAACTTACAAAAAGCACCCAACGGCAGGGGAGGAGAGAGAGAAAGAAAGAAAGAAAGAAAGAAAGAAAGAGGGACATTTCGAATCCCTCCCTCTTCTCTCTCTCTCTCTCTCTCCCTCTCTGTCTCCTTACCTTACGATTCCCCTCGACAAAAGCGAAACCCTAACCCTAATTCCTCACCAAAGTATCTTCCCACCCGTTAAAACGACAAACATATGAATGTTGAACAAATTATATCGTCAGCTGTTATATATGTAGGCATTCTATGATGCACATTTTGGAGGGTGACGACGATGTTGTCGAACCTAGGGCTTCGTTCGGACGTAATGGCTCGTCTCTGTCGTGCGCAGTGCCTTTCTCTCCGTTGTTGCTCCTCAACACCCTCTCGAGGAAGAGCTTCTCGTACAACAGGCTCCCCCAGGAGCCCCTCAAGCTCACCGTCCTCAAATTGGACGGATCGTCGTTCGGTAATTTCTAGTTCGTGTTATTGTCCTTTTCGTGTGTGTGTGTCCACGTCTTCGCGAATCTGTTTCAATGTGGGTAGATTGAGACGATTAACTGGATTTTTCCCCTTTGACCTGTTGCGAATTCTTAGGATAGAACTAGTAGGTGTAAACAATTGAAATTTACTTGTTGTTCTTGCCCCAGCTTGACTTGGCAAAACTTACTTATTTAATCTACAATTGGAATTTGAGTCCATTTCAATTTTACGTGTAGATAATCTGTTCTAGGATTTTGCAGAGAGTCAGAGGAGGAAAGCTAATTTATACGGAGCTTTAGGTTTTAGAGTACTTGTGGCCTGGCACCATTTCGTGTTCCCTTTTTGTCTATCTTTAGGTATTCAAAAACCAGCTTTGTATCAGAATTGAATTTGGCACCTAGTTATGCTTATCATTGAACTTTTATTCACATGCTATTTGAGAAAATGGGCCCAAAGGGCATCTGAACCTAATTTTCTTGAATTTTCTTTTTGTTTTTTGTTTTAATTTTTTTATTGGGGGTGAAAATGGAAATATATGTGATTATGTTGTCTCTGTTTTCTGAACTGATTTGAATTCATGGGTAATGAGGCATTTATGGTTGTGAAAGTAGTTGTATTGTGTACTTGTTCATTGGCTACTTTGGTTAGATTGCTTGGGTATTGAGAACCAGTCTCTTGGTGGGTGCTTTGGCTGGTCCCTTACTTTAATCGCACAGCTAATTATTATTATTTTTTTTTGTGTTTCATGCTTAGCTCTAGAATGGGATTTGGAGATTTGATTATATGGATTAGAAGTAGGACAAGATTTATAGTAGAATGTGAATTTGGCAATTCTAATTTGATTAGCAATTGTAAGAAAATCAAAGCAAGCCATACTATTTGTTTCTGGGTTATGGAAACCGACTTATTGTTATCTACATGCATTTGCACTTAAATCATACTTAAGATAGCTTGTTCTTACTCATACCTTGCTAGACAAAATGAAGCATGGGCTTAATCTGGTTTAGTGGTGTACTAATGTATTTAGGGACTGAAAGTTTTTGAATTGCAATGGTATGATAGTAGTTGTCAGTATAAACGTAACCAAGTCTATTACTTTAACTTACAATCTTAAATTTATAAAGAGGAAATTGAAGTTTCTTTTGGAATGAGTGAGTACTCAGTTCTGGTTTTGTGTTGGTTCTATTCTTGTTACATAATTGAGCATCGTAGTTCTGAAGCCTGAACAGAAAACACTTAGCAGCTCTTTTGCGACAAGAAGAAAATAGACAGAAAGAAGGGGGAGCTTTTTGGCTTAAATTGGGCACTTTGATTCATTTGGTCCCTTTCTGGTGGATTTTTTTAGATAAAAAATCTATCTGTTTATGTTGCTAGAGAAGTTAGTGCAGCACAAAAGAACGGCACCCATTTCTTTGGGTTTACTTTTTCCCAAGTCCAGTTACTTCTGGGTCCATGACTTACTTCTTCGCTCTGGAATCCTCAAGTGTCAGACTACTAATCTTGGTGCTTAGAGGCAGATTGATACCAAATTAGGACCTTCCCAACACAATTACACAAAGCCTATAATTATTACATTACATGCTCAATTTCCATGTTACAGCTTTGTTCTTTCTTTTCTGGAACTGCGCATGTTGTAGGACAGGAAACAAAATAAACAAGGAGACGAAAACATGACCGATTTATGAGGCAAGATCTTTCAAAAGCGTAGAAACCCAGTGAGAAGGAAGGGCACCGTATACCCATTGTGATTATGAATTGGCGATTTTTTCAACATAAGAGGGTGAATACGACGATAGTGTAACATATTTGTAGAAGTCACTCTTCAAACCCAATAAGCAGATGCTAAACCAGCTCCAGCAGACAAATGGATCAGATAACCAATTGCTGCAAAAACGAACTGGAAAAACACCATGCTTGCCCTGGGAATGTACCCAAGGAAGGCCTTAGCTAGAAGGATCAAGTCTTGTTCCACTGCAACATTGAGCTTTGTCCAAAATGGGGCGGGTGTATCCCCAAAAGCTTGTCCAGGAACCTAACAAACAAGTAACAAGCAAAAGCCGATAGCATGATAGGCAAATCTATAGCCCACTTGCTTTTTGTAGGTCCTTTGTTTAACATTTTAAGCCAATACCCTTTGGAAACCGACGAGAATAGCAGCAACAAGCTGCCGTGAATTGTCAGCTTTGTTCATCCATTTGGAGCCCACTTCATCGGGTTTCAAGTTAGTAGGAAGCGCAAGAAAAAGTGATATTCTTCTCACTCTTAGACCTATAGGGAGGGAGGGAGGCAGAAAGAGGACAGAGATGGGAGATTTGAAGTTTCATGGTGTCAAGAGCCATCATGGTGGGATTTATATAGCTTATGACAGAATTAGTACGTATAAAACATTGAAATTTACTTGTTATTCTTGCCCTAGCTTGACTTGCCGAACGGTACTTATTTAATCTACTGTTGGTATTTGTGTTCATTTCGATGTTTATGTGGATATAATCTTTTCAAGGATTTCGCAAAAAGTCAGGGTAAAATCTAATGAAACGGAGCTAGTAGGTTTTAGAGCTAAATTATGAATTCTGGTGTTTGTTTGTAGATATTGAAGTTGTGAAGACAGCTACGGTGGCGGAGCTAAAGCAGGCAGTGGAGGCTTCCTTCAGTTATTTGCCGAAGACGGGGCTCGGCAAGGTTTCATGGTATGTCCATAAGGCATACTTGCTTGTGCAGTCAATTACATGAACATGTACTTTTGTGGGTGTGGGGGCATAAAATAGCAATGGTGGAACCTAAGGGTAGTAAGTGATTCCAATGGAAATTGACTGGCATATGATGCTAATTTTGATCATAATGGATGTTAGTTAGATGATGGTAACAGCAGTAATCTAGTTAAATTTCCATATGTACTCCTCTCGATGGCATATTTGTGTCATGTAATTCTAACCTAGGTGGAACCATGCTAGTGCCTCTTGCTTACATCTCTGGGTTCAATGTGCCTGAACTGCAGATAATGGGGCCATCTGCATATTATTTTGTTCCTGTTGGTCATTTTCAATACAACATATGTAATATTTTTTTTGAAGCTCACTTCTGGGAGTTTGGAAAGCCTTTTGTTATTTGGTTTTATCCTGAACAATAGTGTAGTCTTATACATTATTGATTTGTATTTCAAATTTTATTTTGTTCATGGAGGTCACATGTATGGGGACATTTCTGCTTATGCTATGATGGTCAGAAGCTCCTTACTGATGGGGATTATATTGGAAGTTATGGGATCAAGGAAGGTGACCAGGTTCGTGCTCTCCTTCGTGAAGTGTAGAATGTGGAATGTTGAACAATTTCATGTTAAAGCATTATACTTCTATGTTGAAGCATTATACATCTATTGCTTTTGGCTAGATTTTTGGGATACCTGTAAATGCTATTTTGCATGGGTCACTGCTAATGTAAAACGTATTGCTTGCATCTTTGAATCTTAGATTTAACATTAAATCCTGATTTGGTCCGTCGAGTCTTCTGATTCAGGAATCTCATATTTTTCAATAGCTGTATAGAGAACTTGTGATTGTCTACTTTTGCTTAGTTTTTCACTCGTGTACTTCATGACTTGGTTAAGAACAGTGTAACATTTAAATCCCTATCCTGCTTCATAAGGATCTGCAAGTAAAGTCCATGTTAGAAGGCATCAGAAAGGGTTGTAAATGGTTTACTTTTGACGCATAGAAAGAAACCAAATTTGTAAGCAATGTAAATTTGAAGGTTTCCTTTATATTGTTTGCATGAAAGAATTTGTCCAATAAATAGTTATTTGACTATGTGAAACCTTTTGATTCACATTTTGAACATAAGTTACTTAATTGGCATCAAACTTGGTGCTTGCAAATGAAAGGAGTAAAAAAGAAAAAGAAAATAGTAAATCCCAGGAGAATATTCTTGATTGCTAACTAAACTTCACTTGCTTCGTTATGGGATTCTCTTAAACTCGTAAGTAGATATATTTCCATGCTGTGCTTGATAAAGTTTTGGAAGCCTTTGGGCCAAAAGAACAAAGTGACGACTGAGGAAGTTTCCATAGCCAATCTTTTCATGTGTCATACTGATGAAGGAATGTTGCTGGTAAAATGTGGTAATACTTGTTGATTATGTAGAAAGCTGTTCATATGGCATGTTATCACTATTTTTGGAGATTATTGATGGATATTATTAGGTTTATCTAGATAGTTTATCACTAAGGTTTTGGCGTTTTGCTATAATATTGATGTTATTAGCTGCCACGGTACCTTTCAAGTATGTTAGATGTAAAACAAGCATGAGAAATATTCTTCTCCCCCTATCTTGTTTATTGTCGGAACCCTTGGCCTGTGGCCTAGATTTGTGTGGTTGCATTGACGCCTGAGCAGCAATACAAATATGGCGGCCAAAGGGGGATAATGTTGGTCCCATGGAAATAGGTAGAGAAGCACTGTGCACACAAACTTGTAACTGAGATCCAGGCTAGGACCATCAAATAAGTCGATAATTCTTCTGGAACCTCTTGATAAATGAAATTGATAGTACCACCAGTCTAATTTCTCCTTTCAACTCAAATGATAGTATTACTCACCTGTGCCAATGCTTTCAATACGCTGCAATAAGTTTCTCTGTATGGTGGAAAAGAGCTCTTCGATGTTCTCAAATGATTAACCATCCTTTTTCTGATTCAGAATAAAACGTCCTACAAGTGAGTCTGCAAACTTTTTAAGGCAAACTGGTGGAACTAGTCTTTTGGCTTGGTGCACATGATGTCCCTTGCATGTTTTGACCCTCATTGTTTGGATATATGGCTTGTCATTAATCTAATCATTTCCTTTTTTTGTTACTTAATAATTGAGTTCACAATTCCACTCACATTTTTTTTTATAGTTACTTGTATGTGTTGTTTTGTGTGCAGCTTCAGTTTATCCGGCATTTATCCATTAAGTACAATATGATTAAGGAGCGGCCAGAGAAACAGGTTCCTGATATAGAGGAATCTGGGATGTAAGTTTTTTCACCTGACCACTACAATTAAAGAATCACATAGAAGTGTGTAGTTGTTGGTTATGAACCGCATAGATAAGTGATGACCTCTTTCCAGTCAATTAATTGATCAGGCCAAGCTCTAATCTTGTACTTATTAGGATGATTGCATGGTATATTAATCTACTGATACTGTCATTATTCAACGGTATGATGTGCAGTGCACTTTTTTATTTTGGATAAGAACAAAACCAAATTACAAAATTTCTGTACTCTTCTTGGGGTGTGAACAGAAGGAAAAACAAAATATCTTGCATCATGTGTGAATGGGACCATAAAAGTCTGAACTTTAGTTCTCGATATACCAGGGAAGCAAGATTGAAAAAATTAAGCATTACTTGGTCTTGATAGTTGTTCCACGTTTAATCTACAGAAACTAAATGTGGATGCTGCAGTTGCTTAACCTTCATTTTGTTTTTGGGACATGCTTATTATCGACTGACTACCCTTGTCTGAGATAGAAGAACTTATGGTCTAATCCTACCATATACCTTCGACTTTTTCCTGCCCAAAACTCCTTTGACCCGCAAAATTGGAACTTTCACTTAAATTTAGGTGTTGATAGTTGCTTGATTTTGATTTGTGTTTACTATTTACGAGTTATCAAGTGGACGTAAACTGTTGTTTGCGGCAACCAAGCAAATATTGAACACCTAAATTCAACTGCTTTTAGTTAATATGGTCATTTGTGAAACATAAATGTTGATTGGTATTTAGATAATAAATGGGACCTACATTTCACTTAATATGGTCATTGTGCAGATCAGATGCCTGTGAAGAAGGGGAACATAAAATTTGGGATGATGATAATTATGATGATCAAGAAAACCTAACTTACGAGCAGGATGATGATGAGGGTTCGGATATCATCACGCACTGTGAATATAAATTGGCTCATTTACTGAGAGGATGGTTCTCGTACCGCAGACTGACCGGGTCTCACATGCGTTTTGAACAGAAGAGTTATTCGAACTCATCAAGATTCTCCAATGTCTTTGGCAGCTTTAGAAATATTGTACGGCTTTACAGTAACAAATATAACTCTCGAACTGAGACTAGGAAACCAGAGTGATATGTGCTTGTTAGCATAACTGGGATTTGTATATGCGTAAAGGTTGGTGGATCCCAAACTTCAATCAGCAACTGAATCTCCTAGTAAAGCTAGCAGCTACCCGTAGTGTTCTGGTGCTTTTCACAGCCGAAGTTTCACCCTTATGATTTTGAAATATACGGGACTTAACTGATGGACAGGAGTCTGGTTGCAGTGGCACACAAGTTTTGGTTCTGGCACTTACCTGGACAGGTTTCCTTGATGATGATGGTCGACATTATCTCATGTAGGCAGAAATTGGGTGTCTACGGTTGGGTTTGGCTGAAGATCATGTTCAAGTATGCGGAATTTTGGAGAATTAGGACATTTAGTACTAGTTATATGGTGCTAATTGAGCAAAGTGTTTAGGGACTTTGTAAAGGAAAGCCTTGCTAGCTAAGGCGAACCTCTGACTTGGGGATTCATGTACCGAAATTCTCTTTGATGTTAGTGAATCAGTTGTTTGTGCATCGACACTTCCCCGTAGTCATACACAATAAAATAGTATGCGTATCTTTTGGCTCATTATGCTGGTTAAGGTTGGCTCATCTGTCAACTCCGAGTTCAGTTCGGTTTTCACAAGAGTTAATCTCTCAACTTATAGTTCTCATGATGCTAAAGAGGGGGTGTTGGGGGTGGGGTGGGGGTGTTGATGGTCATCAGAATGTATTAGCAAAGAGAACTTATAGAATTTTGTTTTTATAAGGTAATTTCTCACTTTTCTTAGCTACAAGTTTGAGTCTGATGTCTCAATTTCTAGAAATGACCGATGAACGCGACTTAGATACCCTTATCGCTAGCAAGTTTCTTCACTATTAACTTTCACAATTACCGTCCAAGCTAATCTCTTAAACTCGTTATATATCTTCTCATTTTGTCAGTATATGGTCTCAATCACTTTTTCTATTTTTAACTTTTTGTCTTCATTTTTTAACACGAAATTAAACTCGAAAAAATATTTAGACGGTGTATTTCGGGCTTATATTTTAGCTTTCCTTTTGAAATCCATGAAGATGTTAAACGAGACAAAAACTATAAAAAGAGAGTATATAACTTTAAGTTCTTCCATTGATACTAGATCGTCAAACTTGAGAGAGTAATATCCCAAAAAATTCAGCATTTTGAGTGGCGGAGATTGGGATAGCCAATAGCCCCTGCCCCTTTCCTGACAATCCCACTTCTCACAGCATCCAGATCCAGACAAACCAAAAATAGCAGCACAGAAGAGCAGCAGCAAACCAGAGCACAAGAGTCATAGAGTACAAGCCATCCATGGCCAACATGATCATGGCCTCCTCCAAAACCATAATCACCTCATCCTCCACACCCCACCTCCACCTCCCCCCCACCCCTAAACTCCACAAATCCCCCCAACTCACCCCTCTCCTCACCACCCCACTCCCCAAACCCCTCTCCCTCAACCCCACCACCGCATTCAACTCCCTCGCCGCCATCCTCGCCACCTCCCTCGCCGCCGCGCCGCCCTCCCTGGCCGAAGAGTTCGAAAAGGCCCAGCTTTTCGACTTCGACCTCACCCTCCCCATCATAGCCGCCGAGTTCCTGTTCCTCATGTTCGCCCTCGACAAGCTCTACTACTCCCCGCTGGGCAACTTCATGGACCAGCGCGACAAGGAGATCAAGAACAAGCTTAGCAGCGTGAAGGACACCTCTGCCGAGGTGAAGCAGCTCGAGGAGCAGGCCAACGCGGTGATGCGGGCGGCCAGGGCGGAGATATCGGCCGCTCTCAACACGATGAAGAAGGAGACCCAGCTGGAGGTGGAGAAGAAGCTTGCCGAGGAGCGCAAGAAGCTCGAGGCCGAGCTGCAGGAGGCGCTTGCCAAGCTAGAGGAGCAGAAGGAGGAGACAATTAAGTCGCTCGATTCACAGATTGCCGCTCTCAGTGATGGCATTGTCAAGAAGGTCCTCCCTATCTAACCTTCTTGATTTTTCCTTTTGGGGTTTCTTTTCTTTTTTTCGTTTTTAGGGGATCAAGGAAGGAAATATGTGATTACAACGTCTCTCTCTTTTCGAACTGAATTAAATTGATGTGTAATGAAATACATAATTGTTGAAATATTGGAGATGTGTACTCTTGGCTGCTGGTCTGTCAACTTGAATTGCCCAGTTCATGTCTTCGATTCAAATTTTGTTCCGCATTCTCGTAACTCTAGAGAAAGATTTGGAGATATGATCACGTCAGATAGAAGATCCAGATTTAAACACGAATATGGCAATTGTATTTTGAACTTATCCTGAATTCAATTGATGTGTGCTGAAAATAGTAGTTGCGATTTGGTACATTGTTGAGGCATGGTACCATCATCTGCTCTTCTTTGGTCTGTTTTGAGGCATTTACAAAGCGACTCTTTGGTTCCCTGAAATGAGTTGCCCCAATTTATGCTTCTCACTGAACTTTGGTGCATATGCTGTTTGAGAATATGGTCCCAACTTGAGGCACTGTCAAGAATGTCCTCCCAATCTGATTGTCCTGAAATTTTCTTTTTGGTTTCTCCTATTAGTGGGTGAAAATGGAAATATATGCGAACACACCGTCTCTTCATTTCTGAACTGAATCGAGTTGAACATATTGATGATTGTACGAGTATTTGAGTTGTATACTTGTTGGTTGGCTTTGAACTTAGGTTACATTGCTTAGTTAGGTGTTGAAAACGAGTTTCGTTATGAGGTCTCTGGTTGGTCCCTCAAATTGAATCTCCCAGTTCATTCTTGTGATTCGATCTCTGGGTCGCTTTTGTAACTCTTGAATGAGATTTAAAGATATGATCACATAGGATTAGAGAAGAGCAAAATTCGAAGTAAATCATTAATGGTGCACTTTGAATCAAATTAAACAAGCCGTACTATTTTGTTTCTAGATTTTGGGAACAGTCTATTGATTACCTACATTCCTATGCACAGTTACAAATCAACCTCACGTTTTAGCATGGGCTTAATCTGTCAATGGAGTTTTGTTATATTTAGGAACTGTAAGTTGTCTGAATTGCACTGGTATGATAGTTGGTCAGTAATCAGTATGATTATAACCAAGTCTCTCATTCCAACTGCTCTTAATTCTGAACGCAAAACACCTGCCTTGCTGCAAAGAATAGTTCTTTCGCAACAGAGGAAAAAGACACGAAAAGAAGGGAACCTTTTGGCTTAAATCGGACACTTGGGGATACTTTGGTATGTTCTGGTGGATTTCATAGATCAACAAGGTGTATATCCTTTCAAAAAAGGATAAACCCAGATTTATTCCTTTGGATGTACTGTTTCACTCCTTCTTCCTTGATACTTTTGTGTCCATGACTTGCTCCTTTGATATGGGACTAGTTGCAGTGCATGCGAGTTACATGTGGTCATTAACTTATGAACAAGAAAAATTTATAATGTTATTAGCTAGGCTGATTAACACACATCATCAAAGTGAGCAAAAACATATATTCAATGTAGGAATGTCGAGGAAATGTTCTTTAGCCTAGAAATAATGGTGTTATAGTTTATACACACACACACACACACACACTGTGATAATGTGTCTTGGATAAAAAATCCGAAATGTGTGGGATTCTCACATCGGTTATTCAGAGAAGGTACAACTTAGTCCTAAGTATATAAGCCTTATTTCACATTGGTTATTTAGATAAAGCTTCTACTTTTCTCTAAGTATGTATATGTTGACTTGTATTGTGTTTCAAGAGAAAAGAGAGGAAGAGTCCTTCTTTGAGTAGGCAAAGAGAGAACAGTCCTTTTTGAGTAGGAAGAGTCTTTCTTTGGAGAGAGAAGAGCCATTCTTTGAGAAGATTTGTTGAGAGAGACAAAGGTCTGTAATTTTCAGTGATAAACATAGTGAAATCGCTGCTACTACCGTGGAGTAGGCTTTTGCCAAACCACGTAAATCTTGTATCTCCATTTTCTGTTATTGTTTTCGATTCTCTTCTTTATTACTTGGTGCGGAAACTATTGTATCCCTTTACAAGTGGTATCAGAGCTAAGGTTCAGTGGTAGATTGAAAGCGCCTTGCAATGGCGCCAAATACTTTGACGAAGTATGATTTAGAGAAGTTTGATTGATTAAACGATTTCAGTTTATGGAAAATGAAGATGCGTGTTGTTCTAATTCAGCAAGGGTTGTTCAAAGCGTTAAAAGGAAATAAGGACTTCCTGATATGATGTCTGCTGATGAAAAAGAAGACATGTTGGAGAGCTCATAGTGCCCTGTTGCTATGTTTAGCTGACAATGTGTTGCGAAAGGTTTCTCAGGAAACGACTGCAGCTGGATTGTGGCTGAAATTGGAGAGCTTATGCATGACGAAGTCTCTGACAAATCACCTGTATTTAAAGCAACGACTGTATACTTTTCGGATGAAAGAAGGTACATCGATCAGTGATCATCATGAATATAATAAGGTAATATTAGACCTGCAAAATATTGATATCAAGATAGAAGATGAAGATAAAGCTTTACTGTTGCTGTGTTCTTTACTTTCGTCATATGAACATCTTGTTACTACCTTATCGTATGGGAAGGACAGTATCTCCATGGAGGAGGTTGAGGCTGTGATAATTTCTCAGAAATTAAGGAAGAAGGTTTCTGAAAATAAGAAAGAGGAACATGGTGATGGTCTGATGGCTCGAGGCCAAAGCACTGACCATGCTGGGTCTCAGTCAAAGGCCAGAAAATTGAAGTGCTATTATTGTCACAAGGAAGGGTATTATAGAAAGGATTGTCCTGAGTGTAAAGGGAAGAAAAAAGATAATTTCAAGACGGCTGATGCTGGAGTAGTAGAATATAATTCTGATGGTGCGGATATTCTCTCAATTACTATCAGTTCCTCGGATGGAGGGTGGATTCTTGATATGGGTTGCTCATATCATATGTGTCCCAATAGGGATGGGTTTGCCACTTATCGTTCATTTGATGGTGGTAAAGTTCTTATGGGAAACGATGTCCCCTATAAAGTGGTTGTGATAGGTTTAATTCAGGTCAGGATGCATGATGGTATTGTGAGAACTTTGACTGATGTCAGGCACGTTCCAGAGTTGAGGAAAAAATCTGATTTCTTTAGGTACGCTAGACTCCAATGGCTGTAGCTATTGGGCTGAAGGTGGAGTTATGAGAATAATGAACGGTGCTCATGTTGTGATGAAAGGGTTGAAACAAAATAGTCTCTATTTTGTTACTGGGTAGCACAGTTACAGGAGTAGCAACAGCAGCAACTTCATCTTCTGATATAGATTCTGACACTACTAAGCTATGACATATGAGCGAGAGGTTATACAGAGAGTGCATATAACAGTTGTGTGTATTACCAGAGGCTCGCAGATGGTTCTCATATATACTTGTTGTATGTTGATGACATGTTGATTGCTACAAAATCAATGTCAGATGTCAACAGTTTGAAAGAGCAGTTGAAAAGGAAATTTGAGATGAAACACTTGGGTGCAGCAAAGAGGATATTAGGGATGGAGATTCAAAGGGATCGACCTGCAGGAATTTTGTACTTGTCCCAGAAAAGGTACATTGAGCAAGTACTGCAGCACTTTGGTATGAAAAACTCTAAACCTGTGACTACTCTTTTGGCGGCACACTTCAAGCTTTCAGCAATTGATTCTCCACAGACCCAGAAAAAGGTGGAGCACATGGCGTGTGTTCCTTATGCTAGTGCAGTGGGTAGTCTCATTTATGCTATGGTTTATACAAGAGCGGATATTTCTCATGCAGTCAGTGTGGTTAGCAGGTACATGGTTAATCCTGAGAAAGCTCATTGGCAGGCAGTGAAGTGGATACTTCGATACCTGAGAGGTACTGCAGATATTGGTTTAGTCTACCATCGGGACAGTAATGTGAATGGTAGAGTTGTTGGATATGTAAATTCAGACTATTCTGGAGATTTGGATAGGAGGAGATCTTTGACAGGATATATCTTTACTTTTTCGAGCTGTGTGATAAGTTGGAAGGCTACTCTACAGACTATTGTTGCCTTGTCTACTACAAAAGCTGAGTACATAGCAACGACCGAAGCAGTGAAGGAAGCCATTTGGTTGAAGGGATTAATTGGTGATTTGGGTTTGAAGTAGGAGTTTAGCACTGTTTATTGCGATAGCCAAAGTATCATACATCTAACCAAAAATAAGATGTTCCTTAAGCGGACTAAGCACATTGATGTCAGGTTTCATTTTATTCGGGATGTGGTTTCTTAGGGTACTGTTATTGTAGAGAAGATTTTCACAGATGAAAATCCAACGAACACGATGACAAAGTATATTCCAGAGATCAAGCTTAAGCATTGCTTAGATTTGATCGGTATCAGCAGTATTTAAGGTGCAGCCCTAAGGGGTAGGTGTGGTAGCAGCATATGATATTTTCATATTGTTTATGGCTTGTTTTATCCAAGCCAAGGTGGAGATTTGTGATAATGTGTCTTGGATAAAAAATCCAAAATGTGTGGTAATCCCACATTGGTTATTTAGAGAAGGTTATAACTTAGTCCTAAGTATATAAGCATTGTCCCACATTGATTATTTAGAGAAAGTCATTACTTTTTTCTAAGTATATATATGTTGGCTTGTATTGTGCTTCAAGAGAAAAGAGAGGAACAATCCTTCTTTGAGTAGGCAAAGAGAGAAGAGTCCTTTTTGAGTAGGAATAGTATTTCTTTGGAGGGAGAAGAGCCATTATTTGAGAGGATTTGTTGAGAGAGACAAGGTCTGTAATTTTTAGTGATAAACATAATGAAATCGCTGCTACCACTGTGGAGTAGGCTTTCGCCCAACCACGTGAATCTTGTGTCTCTGTTTTCTGTTATTGTTTTCGATTACTTGGTGCGGAATCTAGTGTATCCCTTTACACACATACATACATACATATATATATATATATATATATATATATATATATATATATATACATGAAAGAGTGAGGCTATCTACACAATTTTGTTTGTTTGATTGTTTATTATTTATTTATTTATTTATTTGGTGAAATACCAAGTAATCATGCAAATTTTGGTTTGTTTGTTTTGCAAAAGTGAAAAATGGATAATGCTTTCCTAATAATCCTTTTTATAGATCTAATTTATTTAACTCCCTATTTTTGTTTTGAAGAAGCTCAACCCCCAATCTTGAGGAGTAACCTTTGGCAAATTTGATGAGACTGGGAGTAGCAAAATTTGGCATGAGCAACATTAAAGTAAGGACGATAGATTTGGCCATGATTGAGACTGGAAATGAGCTAGTTGAGAAATCGAGGTAAGATTAAAAATGAGCTACTTGAGAGATCAAGAGTTTTGTGTGTTTGCTAGAAAGATGACTTACCGAAATAAGTTTTTAGAAAGTTTGGCTTTTAAATTTCCTTGACCATATGAACAGTTCGGTTGACCATTTACTACTAAGCCAGCATAACATCACAAAAACTAAAAAGCATTTTTAGAAAGCAGTTTCCTTTAAACAATCACAATCTTGGCTCTCTTTGACATTTTTTTTTTTTTGGTTTTCAATTCAAAAAAATAAAAAATTAAAGAGCAGTTTAATTTTCATTTATTTTTTTTTACAAAACAAGTGGGTGTTTGATAACCTAGTTTTTTTTTTTGTGTTTAATAACCCAGTTTTTTTTTGTGGTGGTTTGAGATGACAGTGGTGGGGCGTGGCAGTGGCCGTCGGTGGGAGGGTAGTGGTGGTCTAAAAAAAAAAACCAACATTGAAAAAAAAAGACCAGTTATTGGAGTTTTTAAAAACAGCCTTGATTTAAAAACTGATTTTTTAAACTGAAGGAAAAAAAAAGTTACCAAACGCGCTTATATTTTTCAGTTTTCAAAACTGAAAAACAAATGAGTGTCAAATGAGGCCTTAGTAACAAAAAGACTGAAAAAGATGTAAATATAGTCAATCATGTAATCTCTTGCATTGTCCAGCCAGTTTAAACCAAATACCAAAGTACAAGTAAATTCTATTGCATTGAGTCAAAATAAGAAATTCTTACAGAAAAGCCTATATAAAATCCGCACTAACAATTTATGTTTACAATTTTTTTGGTTTTGTGATAAGTAACAATTTATGTTTACATTTAACATGTACAAGCCTTTAAAGTGGGAATACGACACTAATTCCTTCTTAACGCAAAAATAAAATAATACAATCAAATGATGAACCAAAAACATTAATGTTGAATGTTGTAATCTAGTGATCCACTGGAAGTACGAGACGTGGACATAATAGACTCTTTTAAAGCACTTTTTTGCACCAGACATCCCATCTGATGATTTGCTTGTAAATGATTGTCAAGTGAAGACTCCTTGTACACTTTTCCTACAAAGTCTTTCTGATCCACAAATTTATCACTTACTAATACAAATTTGTAGACAATGGTCTATCAAAAGCAGCATAACTTGCATCAGAATCATTTTCACAGTAGAAATGAGGAAACAACCACATTTATTGATTCAGTGATAACATGAAATAAAAAAAATAGACTTTCAATTAGAATATCATATCCATCAACATAAAAAGTTGCCAAACTACTTCATAGTTTACAAAGAAAAAGCTTTGTATCTTTTACATGAGATACCTTTACTTGCAACTGAAAGGTTACTTCGCTACTAATATGAACTTGAATAATTTTTTTGGGCAAATCCCAAATTGTACCCTCAACTTTACATTCTGCTCAGTTTTAGTACCGAACTTTGAAGGTGTGTCAAAGAAGTACCTAATTTTAAAAAAAGTACCAAATAAGTACCTCGATTGACGGAATACGGATGCCGTTAAAAAGTCCTAAGGGTAGGGCCGTCATTATAAAAAAAAAGGGTAAAGTCTATCCACGTAGCCACGTGGGCTGTCCTTTTCACAGATTCTTAAAGACACGTGACAACGTGACAACCGTTCAACTTTTTTCTTTTCTTAATTTAATCACTACAAAACAGAAAAACTTCTCTCTCTCTCTCTCTCTCTCTCTCTCTCTATATATATATATATATATATATATATATATATGGGAGCTGATCCGTTGAGAGCACTAGCAAAATAGGATAAGTTGCAAACGCGATCTGGCCGTCCATCTCGAAAGATGGACGGCCCAGATCTTTTTTTTGCGTTTTTTTAAGTATGTCCGCTACATTATGCAGCGGACAATTTTTTGCATTTTTTTGACAACAAGTTTTCAGACATTTTTTCTCTTTCTGTCATTAATGTTCTGAGAACGACAGAGTCCTTTACGTCCGCTACATAATGTAGCGGACAAGTAGACAGTATATTTTTCTCTCCTTCTCTCTCATTTCTCATTAATTTTCTGACACATTTCACGTCAATTTCTCACTTTCTCTTGTCCTTTCTCTCTTTCTCTCTCTTCTTTCCTTTTCTTTTCTCTCAGATCCTCAGCCTAAACTGGTACTTGGTGAACTGATTGGGACTTTGAAGTTCTTATTTTCTGTCAAATATGTCAAGCGTGACTCCAAAATCCTGGTTAGATGTTTCTCTGATGGCCAAATCTATCAGATGGCCCATTGATCACATAATCAATACTCATCCTCGTATAAGGATTCACATGCATTTAGAGAATCAGAAAGGATTCACCCAATCCGGTATGTTCACCGGCAGCGACGATGCCGTCCCCCCGAACACCGCCTTAGCCCTCTTCGCCGCCGCCAGCGGCTTCTTCCTCGAACTCACCACCGGTTTCCTGTAGTCCGGCGAGACGCCGACGCCACCGACCGAGCTCCACACGTCCGATTCGTCGAGCTCGAAGCCCGAGTAGAGTGGGGACAGCAAGAGAGGACTCACCCAGTCTGGTATGTTCACTGGCAGCGACGACACCGTCCCCCCGACCACCGCCTCAGCCCTCTTCGCCGCCGCCAGCGGCTTCTTCCTCGAACTCACCACCGGTTTCCTGTAGTCCGGCGAGACGACGCTGCCGCCGACCGAGCTCCACACGTCCGATTCGTCGAGCTCGAAGCCCGAGTGGAGTGGGGACAGCAGAGAGAGAGAGAGAGAGAGAGAGAGAGAGAGAGAGAGAGAGAGAGCAGGTGAATTTGTTCGCTTGAAGAAGCAGGTGAATTTATTTGATTGAAGAAGAAGCAAAGGAGGAATGGGGGAGTGGAGTGGGGACAGCAAGAGAGAGAGAGAGAGAAAGAGAGATAGTCTGAATATTGATGGGAGAGGGAGAGAGTGTGTCAGAACAGAAAGAAGAAAGAAAGGATAGAGAAAGAGATAGTCAGAAAAAGTTTGTCTCGCAAGTCCGCTACATTATTTAGCGGATGGGCACATAGAAAAAAATATACTGTCTACTTGTCCGCTACATTATGTAGCGGACGTAAAGGACTCTGTCATTCTCAGAACATTAATGACAGAAAGAGAAAAAATGTCTGAAAACTTGTCCGCTACATAATGTAGCGGACGGACTCAGAGGGTATTATTGTCAAAAAAACACAAAAAATTGTCCGCTACATAATGTAGCGGACATACTTAAAAAAACGCAAAAAAAAAGATCTGGGCCGTCCATCTTTCGGGATGAACGGTCAGATCTCGTTTGCAACTTATCCTATTTTGCTAGCGCTCTCAACTGATCAGCTCCCTATATATATATATATATATATATATATATATATATATATATATATATATATATATATATATATATATATATATATATATATATATATATATATACATACTAGTAAGGAACATGTGCGTTGCACGTCGTAATGTAATCTACTTCAAATTATTTATGAAAAGGCGTTGAAACAGCAGAACGTCAAAGTAGCATAACTAAATAATCCAAACTCGTTTTTTTCCTATAAAGTAATACTACTAAACTAATCCTTCTCAATCTTTATCCTCTTATTGCAGACGTTTTGGGTCGTGGACCAAACTTTTTTGTTTTTAGCATTTTTTTTTCTTTTGAAAACTCTCGTGAGTCTCGTTCTCATCAATCAGTGTAGGCTCTTTACTTGCAACTATTTCTATGGTCTCTTTCTCTTCAGCCGCTTCTAGTATCTTTTTCCTTGTAATTGTTTCTATTACTTTTGCAATAATTGATGTCTTACCATCTTTACTTTCAGAGACTCCCTGTAGCTTTTATAAGAAACTTGTACTTTTCATTTTTGCATCCAACCATCTTTCTGTAATACCTAGAGTCTTCATTTTGCATGTTAGGATAAAACCTATAGTGTACATGAATATCTGAAAGAATTTTATTAACTTATGACCTTAATCCTTACAGATTCTTTGTAATGTTCAGCACTGCAGTCAGTCATCATTATTGCTATTTCATCAAATAAGATAATTGTAACCCTATACGTGTCATCAACCACATCAAGCCTAGTGTTGTACCTTGATGTAATTAAAAGATGTTAGTATTATGATTGTTGGTGTATTTTGTTGATATCATCTGTGTTTACTACACTAACCTGGGACTATGTTTTGCATTTGGCTCATGTCCATTTGTGCATTCGGTCTTGTCATCATATCTTCCAATTGATTTTTGACAAAGTATGCAAGCATCATAGTAAGGTTGTCTCTTGTTTTCAACTTCAAGAATTATTGCTTCAAAGCCGGCCAACGAGCAAGGTACGATGTTCAAGGGGCGACAGGCTACACACGAACCCAATCTCGAAATATAAGGAATCTTGTAAGCAAAGTTAAGGGACATGAGTTTTATTTGTACACTAAAATTTTCATATACAATTGTTTGCATGTATTATTATATGAATTTTCACTTACCTGCTCCAAAGAAGTGCACCTGTATATAATGTCTCCTAATGTCGCTACTTTTTCTTGATTCATTTGTTTTGTCCAAGAATAATAAGTCAATTGTTTTGTTCTTTGTTGCATTTTTTATTCTAAAATCACAAACTGTTAGCTGATAATATTATGAAAGGAAAGAACTTATACATAATTTATGAGCATTAAAAGATATTTATAACTGGTATACCATTTCGTCCTCTTTTCTGCTTATTTGCACTTAGGTTCCACTTACTACCGAAAGTGACGATGATGAGTATTGCTTCTCTCCTGTAACATCATTGTTAGTAGTGGAATGTAATATGTTATAAGATTCCATATCTTTCACATGTGTCATATGTTGGAACGTGGACTCGCTTAAGTTGAATAATGCAATAATTGGATTCTTATTAATAGTATCCTCAAGTAGTTTTCCTTCATTTAGAGTCATGTCTCCCCACAAGCATATGGTCATTGAGTTTAGCCTGCAAAATAATAGATTATTGTAGCAGAAACAACTGCAAGGATACTTAAATGAATGGGTACTTACTCTTTGGTGAGAAGAATAACTTTTATTTTGTTCGTCGAACCTCCTCTTGTTTTCTTGATGATAAAATTTCTCTTCATTTTGTATAGAAGTCCTAGGATTTCTGCGTTTTTTGTTGACATTAGGTCTTGCCATTTCAGTAAAACTTCAATCATGCATATAGTTAAAGGTGATAATGTACCGGTGTTTGGTTTTTTTTTTTTCCTTTTCATTTGTAGTTTGCTTGAATGTCATGATGCTGGATTGAACATTGATTTCATTTTCTTCCATGAACTATTGTGCTTGCTTGTAACATTAACTCAATCTTAGGATGAACATTCTGAAAATTTGGATTTATTGGCTTAATGGTTCCATTACTGATTTTGTAACACTTGTCGTACTTGAAGATGCCATCAAATTTTGTTATTGCTTCCTCATGCAAAAATGTGAATTTCATAGTATTATGATCGTATAAAGAGGAAAAAAACAATACGCTCGTGTAAGTACCTCTTCATTGATTAAAATTAGCTTCCATATCCTTCCTGCGCCCTTTGCGTTAGTATATGAATTAATCGGGCCAACTCGTAATACTTTTACTTTTATAGTCCAATTCTTTTTTGGTACGCCACCAAAGAATTAATGGGTATTACTTGAGTGGCTTCCATCTCAACAGTCGCCATGTGCCTCTACATGATAATAATGTTGAAATTGACAAAAACTTGTGAAATTTCTCATTCTAAAGATATAATTGTAATATGCTATTAATAAACATAATTTTTAAAAATAAATATGATAGTAACTAAAAAAAAAAAGAAACCCTTTCCTTTAAGCAGTCATATGTTCATAACTTAAAAGTCTAAAATAGAACCACAAAAAAGTGATAAAACAACTTGTAGCCTAAATACATCAAGCCTAGCAATTGAAGAAGAATTGTTCAACTGAAGAACTTCTTTGTAGACTATGTTTTTCGTGTATGTTGTCCTTTCTTTTTCTGGCCCTGACTTGATCAAAAAAAAAAATTGTTGCCATGGACGTTCCTCTTGATAAGGCAACATATAATTGTCCATGAGAGAAAACTTGCTCGGGTAAGTAGATGCCGACAAATGGTATAGTCTGTCCTTGAGCCTTGTTAATGGTCATTGAAAAACATAGGCGTATTGGGAACTGCTTTCGTTTAAACTGAATGGGTAGCCTTCATTCTCAGCAGGAAAAGAGGAATTCTTGGTATTAAGGCTGGTTTCCCAATAAATTGGCCCATAGTAATTTCTGCATGGATAACATTGTTTTCAAATTTCTTGCAGACCATTCTTGTCCCGTTGCACAAACCATTAGATGGATCTAAGTTTCTTAGTAACATGACTGGACAATTTTCCTTCAGGACTAAACAATGTGGAGGTAAGCCATTAGGGGTTAAGGAGTTCAAAAATTCCTCTGTATAGTAATGGTTGGTATCATTAATTGCTTCATCATAACTATTGTAAATTTTTGCATTACCAGCAAGCTTTGAGATCATCTCTTCACTAAGATTATCCACGTACTCATTTTTGGAAGTAAGTATTGCACGCTCTGTCATGTACACTGCTGAATGTGCATTTTCTTGTAAAGAAAGAATTATGCACTCAATCAAGGATTGCTTAGGTTCTGCATCATTGTCACATTTGATCACCATTTCATCTGGAATATGTACAATGTCATTCTCATTGGTTGGCTCGTCCCAATTCCCAACTCGTAGAAGAAATTCACTGAAACATGGATTGCCTCTTGCTCTCATGTTTCTTGTTAAACTGAAATTTTGCATCCTTGTCCACAAGTACAATTTCACAAGGATTGCATTTACAATTTCTTCTCTTGTGCTCTTTGGAATAACTGGTAACACTTGGCGAAAATCTCCTCCAAAGACAAGTACTTTCCCGCCAAACTCTTCTTCATTGTCCATGATATCTTTCAATTTTCTGTCAACTATCTCAATTACAAAGCGTTTTGACATTAGTGCTTCATCCCAGATAATTAGTTTTGATGCTTGTATTAACTCAGCAATCTCACTTTGCTTGGGTATGTTACAAACATTTGTCTTATTTACTATTATTGGAATATTCAGATGTGAGTAGGTTGTTCTCCCACCAAGTAATAGAGATGCTGCTACACCTGATGTCGCAGTTGTAAGTCCTATCATCTTCATTCTTTTCACATTTGCTAACAATGCATGGAACAAGAGTGTTTTCCCTGTACCTCTTGGACCATTGATGAAGAAAACACCACTCCCTCCAGAATCTACTCGATCTATTATTGCGTCAAAAGCACTCTTTTGTTCAGGATTCAACATGACTTCAGCAAAGAAGTCTTCAAATGGAGTCTCAACAGACAATTGATGTAATACCCCAAACCTTGGTATTCCTTGTCGGTTATTTTAGTTCTTTAGCGATAATTTTTGCACGCAACATTTAGCGTCAATTTGCATAAAAGATATTTTATTGACAACCTTTAGCAACGATCTATAATGCTCTTAAGAGCACGAAACAGGGACTAGCAGAGCTGCTAGAATGGCTACCCTCTTAAGACTTCCCATCTCATTAACTTGCAATTTAATGAGATGGGAAGTCTTAAAAATAAAAATTTTATCGTCAATTTTTAGCAACGATCTATAATGCTCTTAAAATTTTAGCGTCAATTTTTATTTTTAACCTTAATTTCAGATTAATGTGGTCTTTTAAAAAGAATGTGAGTGAGATAAGAACACTAGCTAAGTGTGGGGGGTCCTTAAAATTATTCCAACCTAGGACAATCATATATAAAGGAAGTCTTAAGAAGGTAGCCATTCTAGCAGATCTGCTAGTCCCTGTTTCACGTGAAAAAGGAGAGAGAAGGAACGGAAAAGGAAGCTAGGGCAAGGAAAAATTCAAGACAATAAAATTCTTAGCCTATCTCTTTAGTTTAGCCATGAATTTGGACGTTTTATATATATTTTTGGTGTGACATTGATAGCTTTCGGTGGTAATTGAGAAGAAGGCTGTTATAGAGTAGAATAAGAGTATCTTAGAATTTTAGTCATATCTCCTTTATTTCAAATCCGATTGAGATGATTTTACCCTTTCTGAAAACTTCATTGTGTTGCCTTCAACTCTTTAGTTTTGAGTTTTCTCAGAATCCCACTTTTGCACATTGAAAAAGATCTTAAAGTCAATTTACTATAGAAGTCCAGAATTTTTGGTTTCTAGCAGCCACTTTAATTTATCATAGAAAATTAATTACTCATGAAAATTTTGTCAAATTTATATTTCTAGAAACCTCAGAAAGTCCTCTTTTTTTAGTTTTTTTTTTCTTTGAGAAACATAGTATTTCTTCTCCAAAATAATCACTGAACAAAACTGGTTTGCACTGAAATGTGCTATTTTGATCAGCCACTTCGATTTACTGTAGAGAAGTCATTACTCATTGGACTTTTGTGAACCTTATATTTATGAAAACCTTAGAAAGTCTACTTTAAGTTTTTAGTTTTGAGTTTTTTTAATATTCATCACGTTTCTTCCTCAAAATGGTCAATCTACAAAACTAGGGTTTGTTGAAAAATGCTATTTCTAGAATTACATAAAAGTCCATTGCTCAAGACCTTTTAAGCAATTTATGAGCATGTTTGGGCAAAGTGTGAAACTAAAACTCCCATTAGTTTTTCAAAACCTTTGACATGAAATGTTTTGGGATTTTTGTAGGCATGACAAAGGCCTGAAATGATTTTATTTTGAAAATAGGCTTTCGAATTGTTTGATATAGCAAACAAAATTATTTTTTGCCTGAAATTTTACAGTGGTCTAAACACACTGAAGAGCTTGAGAGTATGAAATTTTGTGCCCATTTGATATCGTTTGAATATATTTTGAAATAGGAACCTTAGTGTTTAATTTAAGAAGCAGTTTAGGGTCCTGAATGGAGAATTCCTAGAAAGGCCATTTTTGTTCAAAAATCCCACCTAGTTGTTTAAAAAAAGGATGTTTTGAGTTGTATTTGGTGTGAAACGGTACGTTAGGAATCGGGAGTAATTTAGTAATTATACACAAGTCTTAGGGGTTATTTCGGTAATTTTGCGCACTTAGGGGAAATTTTGTGCCTAGGCATGATTTATCGGTAATAAATAACATCCATATGGTTATTGTTTAGGTTCCAATAGACATGAGTAAGGGCAAGTTTGGGAATAAGAATCAGAACTAGAACCGCTTAGCTATCCAAGTAAGTACCACTGCCATGTTCCTCCTTATACTCGATTTGCAAAATATATAATGTATACATGTTTTAATCAAATAAAGGTTTTTAAAGTATTTTTATTGCATATGTTTTCGTGATAAATAGTTTGATGAGAAATTGAGTTAGAATGACATCATGGACTGTTGTGTGAGTAATTGATTTATACTTTGTACATGTTGAATGAGATGATAAATTTGACTGGGTTACTATCCCCATTAACTGTTAGTAGATCTTGAAAGGATTTTGGATCCCTGACGTGGTTTAATAACAATCGCAAGTAATATCTCTCTCCTTTTGCTGGATTTGCGCCATTGACACGACCAATCACTTCTTCTTTTTTTTTTCCTTTTATTCCAACACTTATACTTGTGGTTCCACTTGTAATGCTATGAGAATTTTCTATAAAGATACTTTGTTAGTTCTTTACCATCTGCATATATTTTGGAAAACTCTATGAGCATCGTTCGTGAGAGGTTGTCATTGGCTATCACATTTTCTAAGTTTTGATTTGCCCAATAAGTGACACACTGCTTCCCTGGAAGGTGTAGTTGCAAGTTTATAACTGCTAGGTACATCTCATTCAGATTGAACTCATATATCCTCCACATTGCCTCTTGAGCTGATCACCTTGCATCCCGAAAATGTTGGATTTCATCAACCACATTTTCATTATCTCCAATAGCAATATGTACAACAACTCTGTCATGTCCCTTGTAGATATACTTGTAAAGATACTTAACTGCCTTCAATCCAGTGCATACTTCAACGTTGATATGGCAATTATATCTAGTAAGAAGGTAAGGATTATAAGGTACTACCTATTAATTATCGAGCTTAGCATTTCGAATTATCACCTTTTGCTTGTCATCTTTTCTTCTATAAATTGGATAGCCGTCCTTTGCACACATTGTCTTCTTACAAAATGGTCGAGGATAATGGCTCTTACATTTTTTGTTCACCATGCAAGGTTTTTTTTTTACTCCACAAGGACCATGCATCATATGTTTAAGTACTAACTCATACAACTGTGGATACTTATTCTTGTCAGGGATCTCTGCACATATGAATTCGTCATATTGATCAGGGGTACCAATCTTATGCTTGGAGCTTAATATAATCAACATGTGTGCATGTGGCAAGCCCCTTTTCTGGAATTCGATTACATGGACATTGGTTGCTACTCTTCCAAAGATAATTTTTCTTAAACAATTGGTCTTTGGGATCACGTAACTTTGCTCAAAACAATCTAGCCAAATCTAGTCTATCTTGTGCACGTTGGCCTTCTTTCAGCTGGTCTTGTTTCTCTTTCCATTCAGGTTACACGTCATTGTGAGGAAAAGATCAGGTTTTCCAAATCGCTGAACTAAAGCCATTGCATCAAGGTACCGACGGCGCATGTCACGGGGCCCTCCAACAAAAGATGTTGAAAGAACTATCCTTCGACCAACCTGACTCCCTCTAGTTTCTCCAGCCATTACAATTCCCTGATACAGTTTAGATCTGATATCTGACTGGCTCCTTCAAAAATAATCTAACCTAGTTGTCTCTAGCTTGATGTACATATCCACTGCATACTGTTGTAAAAGCTAGCCAACGAACATAAGAGTTGAGTTTTTGAATTCTCACTCTTGCAGTTTATAACAATAATATTGTCTACATGACACCTTTGCATCAGTTTGGTTGCCAACATCTACAACACAATTTAAAGTTGAGATTATTATTAAATAGCATTACTTTAATAGATTTAAAATATAAATTATGGAGGTTACCTTCATGTTTTCGGCTAAATATATTTGCGGTAGAGTTAAAATTTTGCATCACTGAGGTTTCTTCTCTAGAAGCGTTCTTCTTTTTTATATCTTGATGTCATCCAGTTTTTCCTTTTGGAAAAAGAAGGGGCTATTGTAGTGGATCATAGCAACCGTAATAATGCTTCATGCGATGTCTATGTCCCGAGTGTGCACGAACTACAATATCTCTTTTACGATGTATGTTTGGATTATTCCCTTGATCCATATTGCCGTAACTTGATCAGCTGTTGGTGCATTGTAAACCCGTTGATCTAACTTGACATCCTTTCTAATATGAATTTGAAGTTCCTCAAATGAAAGGTAATCTCTTAACCTACGCAAGAACTGTGAGTAAGGGTTTTCCTTAAGAACTCTCATCTGTCTGTTTACCACTACTTCATTCAACTTTGCATTTGGTAGTATATACAATCTATTCTGCATCTCATTTTGGGTGTCATAGAAATATAGCTGAAAGTAATGCGGGGCATTTTCATTAGGTATGAGAGTTGGAAGATCATGAGCATATTCTCTTTCACATCCTTTGGGGTTAACTTGAATAAGGAGCTTGTATCAGCAAGGAGTGGTGTTTATACCTTTCGAGCACAGGGACAGATATTGTATGCACGAATGTTCTTTCGAAAGTCTTCAGCATCTTCAGATGGCGATGTGAATAAGAAAAGTAGTTCATTTGCAACATCTATAGGAGCTAGCTTAACGTCTCCACTTTGGCAACAAAAACTTGGCGCCTCGTATTGAAATCTCTTCGCCTTACGATGACTGTAGGTTGGTGTGCTATCTAATTCATGCATCTCAAAGCACACATGCACATACTAAAACCAATAAAACAACCCTAGAGGGGGGGGGGGTGAATAGGGTTTTTGAAAATTAATGGGAAACATAAACAAAACACAATCATGAAACTTAATCAAGCCAAGCAATATTTCAATGAAGATGCTAACTACACAATCTCAAGCAATTATAGAGCAATAAGTAAAGAGATTTAGTTAGAGATACTTGACAAGGAGATTTAAATGGTTTGGCTTGAACTACCCTCAAGCCTACATCCACCTCTTCAAGGAAGTCCCTTGCAAGAGCACTAGAATCCACTATTAACAATCTTCTTCCGGGTCAAGATCAAAACCCTTACAACACTCGATGATATTCCCACACCAAGCACGAGCCTTGAATCTACAAAGCTCACCCAAGACTTGACAAACCCAAGCCTTGATCACAATTCTTTTACAACGATCAAATGTGTACAAAGAAACCCTCTTGAAAGGAAATGAGTACAATTGAAGCTCTAGTACAATAGAGAGATGATAGAATTGATGACTTGAAGTATGCTCACTCTCAATCAAAGAATTGCTCAGAAAGATGTTCTCTTTAATGATGTAAAATCATGAAGATGAAGAGAGAAAAGATCAATCAATAATAACTTAGCCTATGCATTCTTTCTTGCTCTTTGACATTGGACTTGATGAAGCTTCCATAGCATGTCACCATAGCTTTAAGCTTCTTTGTCTTTAATCCATTTATCCAAATTCTCAAATGTGTCTTCATGAGTATGTTTGTATATACCTACTAAGAATACACTTAAAGCACACATTAGAGCAAAATCAATGTGTAGTTATCATCAAAACAAGATGTAGGCCTAGGTTATCCAACCATAGGGCTAACATATACTATTTGGCCGGTGGTGAATTTGCTCAATGAGAGATTTTTCACTTTGGCATGTGATTCAACTGAAGCACATGAAGATTTTACAGCCTTCGCTTTTTCTCATATAATCACCATAATATGAGCTCTTAATCGCATATAAAGTCATATACATGCAAAACTATATACACATAGTCCGTATAATCATATACATGCAAAACTATACACACACAGTCAGTATAATCGTTACTATGTTCCAATTTTGATCATATATTTCTCTTGAATTTAATTGACACAGAGTCCACAAAAAGATACCTTTCACCTTTTTGTTGAATCCTCAGAATTTTTTGAACAATGGCAATATCATATGGAGGTTTTGGGGGCTCTGGTTTAACGTAGAGGCAGGGGTGTGCTAGGTTTTGCATGATTATATAGGGTTTGGTTTTTCTTTTTCGAGTAAAAGTTATAATAACCATTATATTAAATAAGGCACTAGTTTCAATAAGGGTTGTTTAGGAAACATGCTTCATATTGTATAAGAAGTCAAGAACACCCTTATATTTTAATGAGTCTCAACTCCAAATAAGGGTATTTAATGAAAAAGAAATGTTATAAGTAAAAAATGTCCTTCCTCACCCTTAACTTTGTATGGAAAAATCAATTAGAAAAGGATATTCTAAAAAAAAAAGATTAGCCATTTAAGCCCATACGTGCTATATATATATATATATATATATATATATATATATATATATATATATATATATATATATATATATATATATATGATCCGTTGATAGCGCTAGCAAAATAGGAGATTTTGTTAGCGCTATCAGTCGAAAGCTGTCAGTCGTCCGATACATAGTATAGCGGACGGACTTTTTTACCATATTGCCCCTGCCCCTCGTCCTCGTCCGCTGCACTATATGGCGGATAACTTTTTTGGCCTGACACTGTCAGTCAAAAAGTCGTCCGCTACACTGTGTTGCGGACGACTTTCCGACAACTTTTGACTGACACGACTGTCACAATTTCAGATTGTCTGTACCATAGATACGGCACACGTCCGCTGCACCGTATCGCGGACAGTATTTTTTCTTCTCCTTCAGCACAATTTTCTTCTCCTTCAGACTCGCTTCCATTTTCAGCTCCCTTCAAGCTTTGAGATTCCGTCGAATGTTCATTATTTTTTCTACTTTTAGGTTCTTAATTGTGCCATTTGAGATTCCGTCGATGTTGAGATTGTTGATTCCGTGGCTAAAACAAGTCTTCGGTCGCCAATTTATTAAAAACAGGAGATCTTCAACACAACGTATTTGGACGTCCGCTACACTGAGTAGCGGACGGAGAAGCAGAAACAGTCAACTTCAACACTTGGAAAAATTTTCATTTAGACGTCCGCTACACTATGTAGCGGACGGAGAAGCAGAAACGATCAACTTCAACACTTGAAAATTTTTTTAGTATTTAGACGTCCGCTACACTGTGTAGCGGACGGAGAAGCAGAAACGATCAACTTCAACACTTGGAAAATTTTTCAGTATTAGTCCGTCCGCTACACTGTGTAGCGGACAGAGAAGCAGAAACAATCAACTTCATTACTTAGAAATTTCAGTATTTGGATGTCCGCTACACTGTGTAGCGGACGGATACTTTCAACTAAAAAATTCTCAATGAATTTTGTTTCCCACCATTCAATCATTCTCAATGAGAGCAAAAAAACCAACTCTAATCACAAATCAAATGTCCACTGATATGGACACAAATAAATCACCCAATCATTCAACACAAATCAACTGATCTCAACACAAAAAAATCACACCAATGACAACTTTCTAAATATATAATCACGATTTATTAAATAAAATTATTGTAATGGTACAATGTCAACTAAGCGTCCTCATGTTCAGCCGGATGTTCGTCCTTAGACGGATTTTCAATAAACCTAATCTCTCTAGGCCGGCCTTTCAAAATTTGCCAAGCTATCCTATATCTAAAGCGTTCTACGCATCCTAAACTCCAAGCGGCCGCCTTGAGGCTTTCAGACCGACAGATGTAATCCATGTACATGCATAGGAAGACGCCGCAATCCAAAGTATTATGTTGCTTGGGCCTCGTCTTCTTCAATAAAAAATGGAGCTTTGGCCGCGCCGGTACAGGTACACCACGGATAACATTGACCATGGCACAAAATATATTCTGCGAGAAACAGAAAACGGTGTAAGACACGAGTTAACATTTATAATTGGCAAAGCATCTCGTCCGTGTAGTTTTCTGGGAGAACCTTGTAGGTATCTACTAACCACTTCAACTTGATACCACCAGTGCTAAATTGATCCTGGGGTATTGAAGTAAAGAAGTCCCTAGCGGTTCTCTTATTCGTCGCTTCCGACGGAGGAGCAATTACAAGTCGTCCCGTCACTGGTAACCCTAAGATGAACCCTACATCTTCTAGGGTAATCGTCATCTCTCAGAGAGGGAAGTGAAACGTATTAGTTTCACTTCTCCACCTTTCAACAAGGGCACCTATTAAGTGTCGGTCAAGGTGTTGAAAGATTTGCCCATGCGTGAAAATCCTAAACCCAAGCCCACGCAGTAACCGTTTCTGGACTTTGTTCAACTTCCAGGCTTTGAAATTATCGGACACTTCTACTGTGTTGAGAAGTGTTCTTTCCAACTAATTAAAAAAATTTTTTTTTAACCAAAACAAACGGTACACAATGTTCATAAGAATAGGAAAGTTGATAAAATAAGGATCTTACCCCACCATTCCATAAGAGCGTACTGACATGATTTGCTTGGTCTTATAATACGAAGGGATCTTCTGGTCCAGGGTTAAAATCCATTTTTTTGCGACTAAAATTACGAAAAAATGGCAAGCTTGGAAGCGTAAAAATTTTCAAACATACAACGCTAGCATGTGCTCACATAAGTTGACATGCTGTATATATGCAAGTGAAATCACATGAACATTTAAGCAATACACAATAAGCAATACACATATATTGACAAACGCTAGCACAATCCACCGCATACATATTCAAAACCATGCATAAGCCGCAATACTCATAACAAATTCTAGATTATGAACGAATAAAGGATTAGAATGTGAACTTACGTGATTGATGAGACGATTAAAGAATTTCTTTGGAAGAAATTGCGCAAATCTACTTGCCAACGCCGCTAAAAAAATTGTGAGAAGAAAGATGAATGAGTTTCGAAAAGAGAATGAAACACAGTTTTGGTATAGTTAGATTTGCGGCTTATGCATGGTTTTGACAACTGTCAGGGGGTTGTGGATGACTTAACCGCTGTCAGTCAAAAAGTCGTCCGCAACACAGTGTAGCGGACAACTTTTTGACTGACTGTGTCAGGCCAAAAAAGTTATCCGCCATATAGTGTAGCGGACGAGGAGGAGGGACAATATGGTAAAAAAGGTCGTCCGCTACACTATGTAGCGGACGACTGACAGCTTTTGAAAAAAAAGATATGGATGGACAGCCAGATCGCGCTAGCAAAATCTCCTATTTTGCTAGCGCTATCAACAGATCAGCTCCCTCTCTCTCTCTCTCTCTCTCTCTATATATATATATATATATATATATATATATATATATATATATATATATATATATATATATATATATATATCGGACTCTCTCTCACCCGTTACCCATCATCGCACATTATCACCATCACCCACCAATACCACTAGAGCACCATCTCCACCGTCGCCCAAAACCACCATCGTTGCCGCCAACGTCATTGCAGATCTAACGTCACAGCCGTTCAACGTTACCACTCGCCAATGCTACCACCTCCCTGATGTTGTTGCACTCTTCGACGTTACTGCCGTCCTTCGCCATTGCCGTTGATCTTCCCTTCACTTTCTTTTCATATAATTTCAGACCCATGACACAATCAGTTACTGTGTGGGATCTTGTGTTTTCGCTGGATCTGAAGAAGACGGCATATGTGGTGGTGGTTACTAAGAAGATCGTGAATCACTGCTCTGGATGCTGTGAATTGGTATTTCGATCGGCACGACTGCAACTACGATTACAAGGCAACTGGGAGGAAGAATTCAGTGGTCAAGGTGGCGAAAATCATCTGGGTCTTACATAATTTATGATTGCTGCATCGAAAATAGAAGATTAAGGATCTGGAGTCGGATTGATCTTCTCTTTGTTTGTATCTCTTGGAAATGAGACTTTCCACATCTAGAAAAAAGTTAAAAGGATTTCTTGGAGGAGTCAGAAAGACTTTCCATATTTAGAAAGAGGAGTCATAAATCTCTCTGTATTTGTTCTTGATTGATCAGTATCAATTTGTTTTCGTTGTTGTTAGATTTTTGTTTGATTACTCTTAAATTAGAAAGGCGGATTGTTAAATTATTTTATGAGTTCATTCGGTTGCTATAATTTTGGGATTGTTGGAAAGTGAAAGAATTGTTGAGCGAAAGTTAAAGTGGGATGAGGGGGATGGAGAATGGAGGGTGGTGGTTGGTAGAGCATGGAGAGGGAGAGAGTCTGATGGGGTGTGTGTGTGAGAGAAGGGTGTAACTGGGTGTGTGTGTGTGACAGAGAGAGAGAGAACATTAAGTTCAATTAATCAATTTGCATTGAGAATGTAAAAAGTACGGTCGCGTGGCCACGTAACCTGCATGGACAAGCTTTGCGATAATTTTTTCATAGTGACAGTCCCACCCTTTGAAATATTTAACAACATTCATAGTCCTCAGTCGAGGTTCTGATTTGATACATTTTTTTTTTAAAAGTTAAGTACTCTTTTAGTGCACCTTTAAAGTTAGGTACTAAAGTGGTACAAAATGTAAAGTTAAGCGTACAGTTTTGAGATTTGCCCTATATATATATATATATATATATATATATATAGTTGATCCGTTGATAGCGTTAGCAAAATGGGGTATCTTGCTAGCGCGATCTGGCCGTCCATCCTGAAAGATGGACGGCCTAGATCATGCTAGCAAGATACCCCATCTTTCAGGATGGACGGCCAAATCGCGATAGCAAGATACCCCATTTTGCTAGCGCTATCAACGGATCAGCTCCATATATATATATATATATATATATATATATATATATATATATATATATATATATATATGATCCATTGATAGCGCTAGCAAATGGAGTTAAGTTGCAAGCGCGATCTGACCGTCCATCCTGAAAGATGGACGGCCCAGATCGCGCCTTTTTTGAAAACTGTCAGTCGTCCGAGACATAGTGTCGCGGACGAACTTTTTTACCTTTTTGCCCCTCCACCCGTCCGCTACACTGTATCGCGGACGGTCCAAATAATTTTTTTACGATTTTTTTAAGTTCGTCCGCTACATAATGTAGCGGACGTTTTTTTGACAAAAATACCCTCATGTTCCATCCGCTACATTATGTAGCGGACGAGTTGACAGACACTGTTTTTTTTTCTTTCTCTGTCCTTTCTCTCATTGTCCTTCTGACATCTCTCTCTCTCGTTTCTCTGCTTTGTCTCGGTAGTGCACAGATGGGATAAAAGTTCTGGGAAACATTTGTTCTGTCCTTTCTCTCATGTTCTGCTTTGTCTTTGTGAATTTGGCCTTTTGGAAACATTTTTTCTTCAGATAATGTTTTTTGTTTGTATGGTTACCTAAATGATAAAAGTTTGCAGAAACAAAGTAAGAAAGAGAGGGTTAAACGGGCTCTAATGAATTGGAATCACAATTTTTTCTCTCATGTTCTGCTTTGTCTTTGTGAATTCTCCCTCTCACACACACACACACAGTGATGGGTTCGTGGGTAAGCAGCCATGGCTGCCGTGAGGAGGTGAGGGCGAGGGGATTAGTGCACCTGTGTGTGAAAAAAGGAGAGGGGAGTAGCATCAGCTTGCTGCCTTGCGTGAGAGTGCATGTGTGTGTGTGTGAGGGAGAAATGAACAAGGGGACACTGCCGTGAGGCAGTAGCACTGTTACTTGAATGCCTTTTCTTCGAGCCTGAATGCTCCGGCGCTGCTCTTCGACGTCTCTTCTTCGCGGCTGAACAAGATCCATGCTATGAAAATTTGTGCTACATCTAGAACCCATAAAAGAAATCATGGTGAGAGAAAAGAGAGAGAAAGGGTCATAAATTGATGAGAGATAGAGAGAGAGAGGAAAGAGAGTGTGTCAGAAATTAACGAGAGAAATGAGAGAGAGAACCATGTCAGAATTTTAATGAGAGAAAGGACAGAAAAAAAAATAGTGCCTGCCTACTCGTCCGCTACATAATGTAGCGGATGGAACATGAGGGTATTTTTGTCAAAAAAACGTCCGCTACATTATGTAGCGGACGGGTGGAGGGGCAAAAAGGTAAAAAAGTTCGTCCGCGACACTATGTCGCGGACGACTGACAGTTTTCAAAAAAGGCGCGATCTGGGCCGTCCATCTTTCAGGATGGACGGTCAGATCGCGCTTGCAACTTAACTCCATTTGCTAGCGCTATCAATGGATCAGCTCCCTATATATATATATATATATATATATATATATATATATATATATCAGTCGAAACTCTTCTTTCTTTTTAGTTTCTAAATGTCTTGAATGCCAAATATTTAAGGAATTTCTCCTTTTCCATGTTTTATTCGTTAAAAGGGTAACACTGAGATATTTGAAGAGTTTGATTGTTTTTATCTTTTATTAATATTCAATTTCAATCAAGTATGACCCTTATCTAGTATGTATCAAGTTGTTTGTAAGCCTAAACTCGCAGTAGTTTACAGAGAAGACCTCATAATGAACTTCCAAGTCAATTTGAGAGAAGACCTAAGTCAAATAGAGAGAATTTATTCGATACCTAGTAGTTTTGGAGATAAGGCATCATTTTTTATTTCTAAAGAGGCGAAGCTCATTTTGACCTTTTTTGGCCAAAAATTGTTAATTTATATATTCATAGGGAAATATGTGTTCCATGAAAGTTTTACACCAAACTTTTACTTTTGTAGGTAGTATGTCTACATCTTTAATGTTAAAGAAGTTAGGGGATTGGCAAAAAGTTCAAAAGATTTTTAATTAATTTGGAAAGAGAAATCATGCATTTGGTTATTAACTTGGAAAGGGGAACCAACATTAACATTAAGAAGGTGTTTGGGATTGATTTTGAGATGATCAAACCTGATTTAATCTAGATTAAATCAAATGTGTAAGTATTTGACAAAAGAGATTATGAGATTTAATCTAGTTAAAAAAATTAAAAACCGATTAAATTCATAATTCTGGAAAGTGAGAATTATGAAATAATCAATTTTTTCATAATCAGGTTTGACCTTTTAATTTACCATCATATCCTCATGTTTTTCAGGAAAAGACATTTCATACCATTTTAACTAATTATTTGGTGTGACTTTTAATTAGCTTCTAGAGTTATATTCTCTTTTATGCGCGCGCGTGCGCACACACACACCGAGAGAGAGAGAGAGAGAGAGAGAGAGAGAGCACATTAGTTCATCAATAGCCGCCTTCTTCCTTCCCACCATTTTCTGTACACTCTTCTAAGTTAATGCACAACTAATTTTGTCAAACAATAAACTGATTCTGCTTAAAATAAATTAAATCTGATTTTAAAAACTGATTCAGATTTATGTTAAAATCTGCTTTTTAGAATCAATCTCAAACGGCCTCTAAGAGATGAAGAGTCTAACATCACTCCATTCATTTTACATCCATGGATGACGATGTCATTAAAAAATTGTGGGGATAATTTTGTTCAAAAAATAATTTTTCAAACTCATCCGCACTAGTGTAAGTAGATGCTCAACATCATACGAGGAGTGTTTATGCCCAAAGTTAGATTGATTCCTACTTATGATCATCCCATCAGAAAGCCTGCCATTTTCACATGTCAGAATTTGCATTTTACAGTGCATAGTGACAGGACAGGAAACGAAAGACAAAAAACAGAGCGAATGCAGAACTAACCTATGAGGAAAGCACATCCAAAACAAAGATCATTAGAAGGTGGGAAAGCTCACATTGCTGCAAAAACAAACTGGAGAAACACCATTGAATGTACCCAGAAGACGGTCTACAAACCCCACAAATAAGAACACAAGTAAAAGCAAGTCGCACCGTGGTGGGCAAATTCGAAACCCACTTCTTCGTAGCTCCTATGCAAAGCAAGTTTCAAGACGCTTTGGAACCCGTGAGAGCTGCAGCGCCAAGCTGCCATGGATTGTCAGCTTTGCTCATCCATTTGTAACCCAGTTCATGGTCCAGCGAGTGACGGAGGAGATTTGAAGTTTTATGGCGTCAGTGGAAAAGCCCTCATGGTGGGATTTATATAAGCACAAGAGTGGCAGACTTGTTTAGTTGATCATCGCGATAAGCCATCACCATGATCGTGCCAATTTTATTAGTGTTGCATAGTTGCTCTCTAGCTCGTTGTCAATGGTCACTTAGCTGATCATTTAGTTTTTGGCACTGTCTAATTTCAAGGTACAGTTGTGCAATGTACTCTCGAATCCCCCATTTGGATTGCAATAAGGTGGTCTTGAAGTATTTGGAAGTGGAAATTTGGTGGTCCAGATCAGCATTTCTTTGGGTGTGGAGATTATGGCGCTACTGTCCCTCCCAAAAGCTCCAAGAAAAAGCTCCTCAGTTTGGTTCTATGCCTAAACCTTATATGCTCCCCGTTCATAGAGATGAAGACATTTGATTATCACGAATTGCACCTGGGGTGCTTTCTATCTCTAGGAACATTTAGATAAAGCATGAATACTTGCTCTCGCAATGCGCTCTAATTTAATGCTCAAGTAGCATCACGCTATCAATTGTAGGATTACTTTTAGAAAAAAAGGGATGCTTCAGGAGGAAACATCCTTTCCAAGGAACATGGATTCTCTGCAGTACCGTCGTTACAGCAAAGCTGCTACGACCCAATCGTAGCCATCCAACTTACTCTCACAAATCCCATGCACCACTTTTTGCCATGTCACCAAACCCCAGCTGGAAACCCTCCCTCTTCTTCCGACAAACTCAATCAGCAGAGAGGTGGATCAAGATGATGTTGCCAGATAAAGGGTTCCCGCAGAACAGTGGACGACCCCGCTGTTGCCTCGTCTTCCTCCACATTCCCGCGAACTCCACCTTCAGACTATGTCGTCCCCGGAAGGTGATGGTTCTTCCATCGCCTTACCTATGGATCGATTTTTTAAGCCAGTTTGATCTAGAGAGGAGAGAGAATGTAGATCGGTTTGAGTTCAAGCTGGTGTCATGGTGTCTCTGGAAGATGGAGGAGGTGGAGTCTCGTCATCGCTTGGCAGATGGATTTGGAGGGGCGGGGGGAGAGAGATTGTTTAGTTCGAGATCAGGTTAAATACCTCAATAACGAGGCATGAACTGGGTCGTCATCTTACACCGAGCTCAATCGGACGGCTGTAACTTGGATCGCCGTACCTCTGCTTTATCCGGTTAATGCAGAGTATCCGTGTCCGTTACCATCTGGTCCCGCAATTAGTAGATAGAGGAGAGTCGGCACAGTTGATCATCAGTAAGACTTGAGTTCCACTGTTCCAACACAGGGCGAGGCTTTCTGTCTCCCCTAATTAGGATACCTCATATAAACCCTAGTGCACATGAAATCCATACGACTAGTAAAAACATTTCACGTAAGTTGAGGAGGAGCTCGTCACCCAAGACCACTTAAAGTAGTGAAGGACATTATGAAAAGAGATGGAAAGGACAGCCCTGATCAAACGCTGTAGTAGTAAAGTTACCCATAAATGCCACCAGCATTAATTAGTGATTCATAACTGGTGAGCCAAGGCCTTTCCGTTAGTCCCTAGTTGCTGCCCGGATCAACATTTTTGGGTCTCTTTAGTGCCCATACCTCGTTACTACCTTCAGAATCAGTGCAACGCTGACTTCAAGACATAGCAAGATACACTGATAACAAGTCAAATTATGGATGCCCTGTGTAGTATATGATTCCCTTAATGCAAGTTATATTGCATGTTGAAGTAACACGTACGACCTTAATAACTGGTCTCGTTCTATTGCAACCATAGGGGATATCTATAGCTATCTAATTAAGAAGGAATTCCTTAAAAATTCTTGTAAAGGATATCAAAAAAGCCTTCCCACCTCTTTCAAGTAATCTAAGACTATTTCAAAAGAGCACAAAGAATTATTCTCATGTAGATGTTGAGATCCAAGAAAAAGAATATCACCCTTTACAGGTTGCCAGATGGTGACCATAATATGCCTCTGCCTATCTCTATTACTAACCCTCATCCGTCTTCAAGTACACTAAGCAAATGCAGACCAAAATTTCTTCACAAGAGAAGGAACATTAAGTTCTAACTAGAAGCTTCTTTCTTGTCAATCAGTATTTCTAGCATATACGAAGCCCACAATCATGAAGGAAAACTGGGGATGTCATGAAGGTAGCAACAATCATTACCTCCACTAGAAAATCTAGCTTTTCTGCAGCTTCAGCCGTCATTTCCCTATAAGCTTATAGTAGGCATACAACCCAGAGCCAAAGAAACCGAGAAGTTGCCCGACAACATTCAACTGCAAGCAGAAACATAGAAGCAAGTTAATTACATCATCAGTACAAAGTCCAATCTAATAACGTGTGAAAGCCAGCAAGACTAATTTTACTCACAAAGTCGAAAGGGAGTCCACCAAATAGTATCCAGCCAAGTGAGATCGTGAAAAGATCCTATAAAGGCAAGAAAGACAGGAAAGTCCATAAACATGTACAAGGGCCTACGTGTCTAGAGTGGACCTTAAAATGCAAAAGCCATTTGGTGTCATAATGATACGGGCAAGATAAATGAGCCAGATCAGCCTAAACTATCATTAATTCAATTAGGTGCTATGCACCTGCAATTCAAGGTGAAAAGTAACAGTCTGCTCAAGGTTCTCAGATGAACTTCAAATGATTCAGAAATATACTCATCTGGAAGATATTTCCCGCATCCGACCCATGTTTAATAGACTATAAATGTAGACAGCAAAGCAATTCTCACACTCCCATAGTATGGACATAGTCGCAGAGCATTTTGAATTTTCTTCTGCGATGTTCATATCATTAAAGCACAAAATTGACCTGTTCTTTAAGAGCTTACGCTTCTAGAGTAGATGACCACTTAAAGTGGTACAAGAAGGTATAGGGCTAAAAGATTCCACCTTTGCATTTTGTCCCCATCATACGCAGCTTTCTCTCACTTCATTACACATCTGATGCATCTTAATCTATCTTTCTGGGGCTTGAACATGAGGGGGAGTGATAAAGCATGATATAACACTTAAGCCTTTAGAGCAGATACTGGGGACTATCCTTGATAAAATGATTTAGATAGTTAATTAACTTGGGGTAAGCCAAGCACTTCACAATTTGATCATTAGCTCTCTCAACGTGTGCAGATACAACTACAGCTAGACAGGCATATTACATCATAACATTCAGAACTGCAAACCATTTGGCCATTTCACAAGCAAATGAAAGTTGGTAACCTATGAAGCACGGGTGCTTCAAAAGGGGGGAAGTACCGGGGTCGGGTACGCGTCGGGTGCGGGACGGGTGCGGGTTGGGTGCGTGTCGGGTGCGGATCCCTTTTTTCCTTTTATTTTCTGAATTTCGGGTGCGGATCGGGTGCGGATTGGGTACGGATCGGGTGCGGATCCAACTCATGGGTAAAATATATAAACTAACCTAATCGGGCAGATCAAATTGGGAGATTCTGAGAGAGAGACCAGCGGCGCCTCTTCGTAACCACCGTGACCACCGGCGACGCGACCACCTGCGACACCGACGACCACCCACGACACCGACGACCACCCGCGACTACCCTCGACCACCCGCAACCAGCCGCGACAACAAGCGACCAGCCGCGACTCCGGCGACCTGCAGCGACCACCCGCGACCTCCGACGACCTCCGGCGACCACCCGCGACCACCTGCGACCACCCACGACACCGACGACCACCCACGACACCCTCGACCACCCGCGACTACCCTCGACCACCCGCGACCAGCAGCGACCACCCACGACTCCGGCGACCTCCAGCGACCACCCGCGACCTCCGGCGACCTCCGGCGACCACCCAAGAAGACGTCTAGTCACCTCCGGCAGCATTTCTCCAAAGATAAGTCTCCTCTTCTTCTCTTCTGTCTTCAAATTTCTCTTTGCTACCTTTTGTGACTTGGATGTGGATTGTCAATTGAAAGTTGGAACCAATTTATACAGTGTTTATTGTTTAACATGTGTTAAAGGCTTAAAGCAGTGGTTCAATGGTTAAAAATTGAGGGATGTTGAAACCAATTTTGCAAACTTTGATGCTATATTACCACTTTTATTATATATATGATCTATTTGGTGGTGGTTTTTATTTATTTGATGGTATTGTGCTACTGTTGAATGGTTGAATTAAATTGCACTCCGTCTTTTTATGCACTTTTTAAGATCCAAATTGCTTAGAAATTTAATACTAATTGTACATAATAAAAAAATATATATAAAATATTTGCCGTATCCCAGCCGCACCCGTATCCTAAAATTTTCAAAAATGCCGTATCCGCGTATCCGCACCCGTATCGTATCCGCACCCGCACCGGAATCCGTGCTTCTTAGTTGGTAACCAACCTTTAAATTACCACAGATTGTCTGCGTAACTGCTGAATTGAGAGTTGTGTTTAGAAAGATGCTGTAGTTCAGAAAGAAAGCCAGTACACAGGAGAGAAGCAATACAAGCTGCCATTCGCCATGACGAAATTAGTAATTAAAAACAACATTTCTAACAGGTGCAAGCACACCTGATACAGAACTTTGGCTAAGCATAAAAGTCTAAATCACTGATACAGTCAAGATGATACTGGAAAAGGAATGATGTCAAAATGACAGAATACTGATGCAACACAGAAAAAAGCATGAAAAAGAAGATTCGAGGTAGTTTTTCTTGCCGGTATGTGTTGTTCCTTCAGAAAAAATGCACATATCAATATGCTGGGGTAAGGGAGGATAACATGCATGTTAGGAGAAGGTTGCAGAGAACAAGGTTGGTTATCGAAGCCCAGAAAATGGTCATAATAACTTGAGGAGCTAGAATAACCACATCTGATGTGAACATAGAAAAAACAAAAATTCAATTCATGCTTGAATATCTATGGGCTCCATAAACCTAGAAAGGAAAAAGGTAAGTATCGAGTGCTTTTTAAAATGCAAAGCAAGTATCAAATACAAACCAAATAAAAGTGAAGGAACTTCCATTTGGAAACCAAAGATTACCAGAAATCCAGGTGAGAACAAATACGGAAAGTTCATTGTCATCTCCAAGTCACCACGAACAAATGTCCAGAATAATAAAATTGGTCCACATATAATTCCTACATGGGAAAGAAATAAAAATTTTGAGAATTTCAGTAGTCCTGGAATCTGAGAAAAATGATCGCATACAAATATGGTGTAAAAAACTTACCGTTGCACCACATAAGGCCAAAGCTATTAAGACCACTTGATTTTCCTGATCAAATGGATAAATCAGCAAAGAAGGAAAGTTATGAAGTCAAGCAGCCCAGAGTAATTCTCAAAGAGAAGTACGACTATTACCAAGTCGGGCTATGGTTGCTAAATATATTGCTGTTGTGATGTTGGAGAGGAAAACAACAGCATAACCATAGGAGTCAAATGATAAGTCTCGAGCTCCCGCGATAAATGCACCAAGCACTATCAATGCTACACTGCTAACACCTTAAGCTCTTCAAGTTAAATGGAGGAATCAGAAACATACAAATCAAATTAAAAATACCACCTCTAGTCGTTGTAAAAGGCACATAAAAATTCATGTGCTCCAAACTGTCAAGATATCCACACAGCACAACCAACCGGAGAGGGATGATTTACATACTTCTCCCCAGGTAATGAAGATACAAACAAACTTGTTGAGATGCTGCCACATATTCTAACATTGGCCTAAGAGAACCCAACTGTCATCTAAATTGGTAAACTATGCTCATTGAATCTTGTGTTGCATCAGAGACTGATTTTTTTTATTTTTAGTAATTTCAACAAACAGATAATTTTAATAAGAACAAAAAGGATCAAAGCCAAATGCAAAATCATGCTACAATCTGTAACTTTTAACTTTGATTGCTGAAAAAGGGCAAGCAGAAGGCAGCATGTGATGACTTTGACATCACACATACTTCTATACTTTACATAACATTTCACTCTGATCATTCCTAACGGCGAGCCAGGCTCCCACCATGGTCGAGTCTGAGGAGGGTATTTCATAGAGGGGCTGTTTGCATGTTTTGAACCCTTTCCAGGTCAGATGGAGCAAGCTAGAGAAGGATACCATGTAACAGTGTCCAGATCATAACACCCACATGCTTTCCCTGCCATGGACTACTGTATTCTTCGCTACGAAGGGCCATGGACCACTGTATTCTTCGCAACGAAGGAAACCGTAATGGCTAGCTGATGGAGAATTTATTGCTTCACTGTCCAATCGCTAGAAAGTTAAGGCCATAAGCTTTTGGCACTTGGAATCAGAAGATTTCCCTTTGGTGGAACTTATGGTTAGAATATAATAGACACCATTGAGGGGAAGGGTACAAAAATGCAGCTTTGTTACCTCCTTTTAGATCTATGTATTATTGCCGGCTGGGAAGTGCTTGGGGTTCTTTTCACTTGATTTAGCTGATACATGGGGCTGCTTGTTGGCTCTCCAATAAGCACTGACTCTTCCTTTTTATTTTGAAGGGGCCCTATTTGTGCTTTTTGTCTAACCCTTGTTCACATGGATATAAACCCCTAAGACTCTTTTGGTTATAGACCCTTGTTGGTTATCCAAAAAAGATATTACAGCTAGGTTCCACCGGATTCAGAGAATACTAGAATCCTAACTAGTAATCAAGAAAGATGTTTACAAATGTTTTAATGTTTATCATGCCAACAGGTGTCCAGTATTAAGCAGTTCGTTCCCAAACAACCAAATCAAGCATACTTATGAAAGGTGGAATGCCCTAAAACCGAAGTTAAAACACCAGAACTACACATGATCACGTTTTAAAAATTTCTAAAAAGCAAAAATTGAAGAAGCATCCTCAAAAAGGAGTTACTTACCTTCCAACAATAGGTGGTGTATACTTCTGTCCTGCTAGAATATACTCCACAAACATTGTAAATACGACAGTCGTCCTTCTGAGCGTTGTGTACATGGGTACATTTACTCCCCGCACAGACTCCATAGTAGCTAGCTTTCAAGGAGAAGGGAAATAATAGGACAAATATTTTCAACTGGGATGAAATATACTGATATAAGTAAAAGAACTGAGTCCTAAATTAGATAGGCAACATGTACCATGTAAAGCAAATAGGTCAGAGCAAGAGGGAGGGTATGAATCAATGTCTTCAAAGGGACAAATCTTGTGGAGTTATCGGCAATAGTCAAGGATTCACCAGCACTAAAAGAAATGAGTTTCCAGCGACGTAACACATAAAGAAAAGAACATGAACATATCATCTGCAAAAGAGACAAAATAGCAATGCATCAACATGATTTAAATAATAGATCAGATTAATCTTTACAGACAGGTTAGCTTTCTAAATGAGGGAGGGAAAAATTAAATGGGGAGGAAAAGGAAGAACAAGAGGTGCCGAACAGTTCCAAGGAAAAAGGTTGACAAGTAGAGGTGACGAAAATGGATGACACTAGGGAAGGCTAAAAGGAGGCAGCGAGCGTACAAGACAGAGACAGAGGAAGAAGCCTGAACCAAGCAATGGTCAAGCAAGAAGCTCATAAACATTGTCAAGTTCAACCTACTCAGGGGTTGTTTGATAAAACTGAAATTTAAGTACTAAAAAGTTAAGCACTGAATTCGTAAAACTGAAAATTTTAAGCGACTCAATTTTTACTGAAAAATAAGTTAGCCTGTTTGGTAAACGAAAAGCAAATATCTGAAATTGTTCCATTTACAGATTTATATATTTTACCAAAATCATGCATCTATTTATGTATTTTATAATTTCTTGTTTGCCAAAATCATGTTGGCAGTGGTGGTGATAGTGGCGATGGAGAAAACATGGTGGTGGAAGTGTTGGCAGCAGCGAAAAGGTGTCGATGGTGGCGGTAATGGTGCGTGAAGATGTGATGTTGAAAATTGTGGTGATAGCAATAGGCGGAGACATGGCGGTCATCGCAGTGATTTTAGTGTGGTGGATATTTAGATAGTTTTGGTAGACATGATCTTGATGAAGGCGGCAATGGTGTAGTGGAGGTGGCGGTGTCGTGGTGGTGGTAGTGGTTAGGTTGTGGTAATTGTGGTGGTAGTAACAAAAGGGAATAATGATTCTGGTGATGCTTGTAATGTGGTGGAGGTGGTGTTGCCATCAAATTATTTGAGGCGGCATCCAGGGTGGTTATTATTCTTTTTATGCAAAATTATGTTCAATTAACTTTTAACTATCTCACTTAGAATTAAATAATAAGCATTACGTAAGCCCACCCAAACTTAATATTTTAGACTATTTTTTGTAAGATTAAAAATTAATCTTTAAAGTGATACAACGTTAATCAAACGCACTTAATTGAAAATCATGGAAAACTTTAAGTTTTAAGTGCTTAATTGCATTATCAAACACACCCTTACACTTGAGCACAATATAACAGCAACCTAGACTTCTCAAATACACAACATGAGCCCAGTTTCGTTGGCTACATGATAACCACATCTTCAACTATCAGCTAACCAAACTCATATGCTCTGATACATTTTAGGGATCTATTCCTTCTGCTGATGTATTTCTTGAAATGATGTTCTAATTTTATCTACCGTCAAGACACAACAAACAACAGAATTGAAAAACAACTAAAAAGGTCTCTTCCACAAACCAAAGATCTTTCAACGAACTAAACTCTATTTAGTGCACCGGAAGTATGCTGCTAATAACTTTAACAAACTCTTTCGGAGGAACATATGTTTGGTGATGCAAACATGGGAAATGGGAGAATTCAACCTGAAAAGCTAGCTATCAAAGTGAGGGAACCAAAACTCTTATAAGCCCCAGAATATCTCATGCCTAGCCAGAATGGGACTGCATCATGTGCCGCTTGCATTTCTAAAAGGGGGCTACCAACCCCTTGGGCACGTTGACGACTGTTAGGACTCCTCAGGCACATTGGCCACTGTTGGAGTGGACATAACGCATGCCTGATGCAAGAACACAGGACTGGGGGCATGGGGCAGCTCGGATGCAAATTGATGCAAACAGGGCCAATGGGAGAGTTCAACTTGAAAAGCTAGCTATCCAAGTGAGGTTACCCATTCCTTTATAAGCCTCACAATATCCCCCTGCCTACCCACTGTGCGGGCACATTTGTCCATAGATTGGTGCGTGATATCACTCAATTACATGTTGGATGGCACTATCGTGAAAGTTTCCAATGAGTCACTGACATAACCTCAATGATCCATTTTCTCTTCAACTCTTGTGATACTCCCCTTCCATTCCTGCAGCTTCTGCGATCAAATAGACATCATGATGTCGAAATTCTCCATTGATGCTCCAGTGATGACTACAGCTATTCTGAGATTTCTCTAGACCATCTGTTCTTTATCTTCAAGGTACAACACCTCGCGTTGTGCCCTTCTTACAAGGCAAATCACTCCAGATCCATCAAAACTATATTCCATCCATTTGCCTCACTGGGTCCGGGATGCATAAGCTTTAGATACTTCAAAGTACTCGATATAAGCCTTCAGGACATATCTTCATAATTTCTATCAACCTCCTCCACTGAACTTAACGTACTTGCTAAAAGCCTTAAAAGAAAGGAGATATAGGTCCAACTATTACAACGGTAAAACTTAACTCGGGCAATGTTTTTCTTTTCTTTGTTTAATAAATATCAGAACTTACAATTGGATGATGAGGCTATTAAGTTGAAACTTGCTTGTACAAAGAATATGGACAAATTGAATATTAAGTTGGCACTTTCTACCTGAAAAAGTGTGATGACATTTGCACACGGGAAGCTATAAGAAGAAAGAGCTGCTTTGTTGAAGAATACCAGGAGAACTGCAAAATATATGTAAAGCCACGGTTGTAAATGTTGAGCAACAGAATTATGGAGCCTAATAAAATCCTAAAATGCAAAAACTCCAAAAGGCGGTCAAGATGGGGAAAGTCAAGAAAAAGGAAGGAAAAGATGAACATTGAAATTCCTGATTCTTGATAAACTAAAGAGGAGATATCACCGAACCCCTTGAGGTTAGGAAGTAATAACACGCATTTCCATTGACTATAGAAAGTATCAAATACGTCATTTGACCAAACGAAATACAATCGGCTTTAACGTGTTTGACAAAAGGATGGCTCTACCACTTTTTTGTCTTAAACTTTCCTCTCTCCATCTTTATTTTCTAATGGAAGCGGCCCCACCTCCACCCCTCAGGTCTTCATCCAAAGCTAACCATCAACCCCACACACAGCCTCACCAACCACCAACTACCACACAGCCTTAGTTGCAGGAAACTCCTAATATGGTGATGTTTCTCTCTCGGAAACTCGCTTTTGCCATCCCAAGTTAGGAGCTCCATGGGATCTCGTCCCAAGCTAACATGGAAACCCGATCCCGTTAACTGGATAGAGATGCATGGAACAAGTGAGAGAATACCTGAAGATCAAGCCCTTTTCAACTCAATTCCTTATTTCTCTCTTCCTTCAAGTCCTAAAGCCTCCTTATCTGTTGTTGCTGGCTATGTAAACTTTACTAAACAAATGATAATATTCCTTACGCATTCATTTATTCAAGCCGCTCCCAACCTCAAATTCTTTTTGGTGCTTACGCTCCCCCGCCCCCATTCCCGTTCGCGCCCCCGCCCCCGCTTTGTGCAACTGAGCACACAGCCGCATAACGCCTCCTTCCCCTTTTGTTCTTCACCCACCAGTACCATACCCCCCTATCCTGGTCTCCCCCCACCAGCATCTGCCCGCCGTAAATGCTCACAACCACTAACTACTCCGCCGCAGAAGACCAAAAACTAGCCCTAAAGATATAGCAACCACCATGGAAGCTGACAACGACCACCTACTCCTCCGCAATCACCACCAGTAAACCACCCTTGACGCCACCGTTCAAGTCTCAATTATAGCACTGTGAACATCGCACATATCTGCACGAGTGTGCGTGTGCCCAGATATGTGCGAAAAGTGTGTTTGTCTATGCAAATCTGTGCATGTTCACTGTGCGGCTAGGTAGCACGGACACGGTGTCGGACACCGACACCAGACACCGCAATTTTCAAAAAATCAGATTTTGGACACCGCAGGACACCGCTATTTTTTAATATATTTTTTTATTATATATATATATATATATAATAAATATCAAATATATTCTATAATCTAAAAAATGAAAAACTTTCAAAATAAGGAATTTAAATACAAGTCATAATTTATTTGGTCAATATTTATTTAGTCTAATGTACTGGAAATGCAACGACAAAGGGAGAAAAGAAAAGAAAAAAAAAGAAAAGAAAAGAAAAGAGGGAGAAAAGAAAAAAAAGAAAAGAAAAGAAAAGAAAGAAAGGAGAAAAGGAAGAAAAGAAAAGAAAGAAAGGAGAAAAGAAAAAATAATAGGAAAGAAACAGAGGGAGTGACGACAAAGGAGAAAAGAATAAAAAGAAAAGAAAGAAACGAGAGGAGAGGAGAGGACTGGAACAGGAGAAGAGAAGAAAGAGACCTAGGTCAGCGGCGGAGGACCTCCGGCGAGACTCTGCGACGACGGCGAGACTCTGGCAACCACGGGGAGACTCTGCGACGACGGCGACAGCGGCAGCAGCTAACTTCTCTTCCTTCAGCGACTGTAGCCGTCAAATCCGTTGGCTTCGGCTTCGGATCTTCGTCGACTGAGCTCCGGCAACACCAGCGACATCCTTGATGTGGTCGGCAGACATCAGACTTGAGGTGAGAGAGAAGATGACGGCCGTGAGGTGAGAGTGAAGAAGACGGTAATAGTTCAATAAATCTGAAATTGGCCCAAACCTTCCGACACTGCCGATTGCCGTGTCTGACACTCCTCGACGAAGTGTCCGACACGGTGTCGGAAAATAAAAAAAAATTCCGACACCGATTGGCGGTGTCCGACACGTGTCGGACGGTGTCCGGAGGGTGTCGGGGTGTCCGTCCGTTTAGGACACCAAACCTCCACCTAGGAGAGGTGTCCGTGCTTCAGAGCTGTGCGGCCAACACCGATCCACGGTCACTGTAGTAAGCAAAGATTGGTAGCTGTCAAACCCACATTGGTCGTCGAAACCATCACCACCACACCGTCGTCGGCCGTCAAACTCACCACAGTACACACTTCCAACGTCCGCTCGGGGGGGGGGGGGGTGGATGTGCAGCATATTTGTTTTTTTGTTTTCGGTTAGCTTTTTTTTTTCTTGAGTTATTTAGCATGTAAAGCTATTAGTTCTCCAATTATAGAGTTGTATGCGCAATCTACGGGTTGAATGGTGGAGGTCGAAGGTGATGCTGTAAAGCTATTAGTTCTTCAACTTGTTACAGTTGATGTTGCTTCTTCTGAAGGGTAAATTACAAAGAACTTCATTGGCATTTTCAAATACGGTATGCTGACATATTGTGTTATAATAGAAGGGTACATGTGTTACGAATCTTTACGATTCTGGTCCGCCATGTAAGATTTTGAAAGTCAATGGAGTTGACAAAAATTATACCCTGACGTCAAGGAGTTCAGTGATATTATACCCCCCCAAGACACATTATTGCCAAGACAAATATAGGAAAATCATACACATCGGAGTCTTAAGCATAAGAGGAAGATAAATCACACATAAGAGAGTAGACCTACCACATGATGGATTTCTTAAATAACTAAATAAAATTTCAATAAAACAATGGCTATTTTTATTTCATTTTCAGTGTCAAGCATCTAGTAGAATTGATACATAGTAAACATATGCTGGGAGGCATCATGCATACCAAGTATATCTAAGCACAAGAGCGACATGACAAACACAGGGCTGGGAGGCATCAGCAAATCACTAAATAGGCCTCAAAAAAAATTTGACCTCAAAATGTCTTCGCCAGAAAAAAGCAGAGAACTATGAGATAAAAGTTGACAAACGCAAAATCCAAAAGTTACATTCCAGTCTATTCGCTTGAGATCAGCTACTTCTGTGAGACTCTTGAGATTGCCAAGTTAGTAGTAAGTACACATGCAAGTACTACCTCATCTCCCTCTCTTGCATGAGCATGCACGAGCATAGGGGTGTGGACTTGTAAGGCAAACGAGGTATTACAGTGCAAGCATGAGCATCAATCATGTGGAAATTGAATACTTGTAGTATGCATCAGAGTTTATCACCACAACAACTCTCCTAGGTTTGTACTCATACAAGTAACCATTATACATCTAGAGCATCAAAGCAGGTGGTCGGCTAAGGATGTTGAAATGAGAATCACTAACCTTACAAGCTCCAGGATTCTTAAAGTGAATTATCTCATGTAATTTGTAAAATGGTGGAGATAGCTAGGATAGCCACAAGGATCAGAAACTAAAGAACAAGCGTATCTAAATGATACTTTAGGATGCACAAGGAGACAGGGCCAGAACTGTTATGAAATACCACCTCCCAAGGAAAATACTTGATACAACAAAGATGTGTTGGCCTCATCCAGATTGGAAAAATTCAGGGATATAGACATAGTAGCCAATCGAGTACATCAGTTTTATCCTAAGCAGCACTAAGTTTCATTGCACCCCTGTTTCCTAGAAGAGGTGGCACAGTACCCAATTACGAGAAATCAAACTCCAGGGCAGATGATTTACCAATTCGAACCTTGAAGATAGTCTAAATGTAAGAATAAGCGTAGACTAGAGGCCGAACGTGTAGCTTGTTTATTCTAGGTATTCTAGACTACCAACCTAAGCTCTTTAGCTGCGACAGAGCTGATTATGCTAGTGTGCACGCTGCAAAATCTATTTGCTACTGCATCTGTTTTGACCTTAAATGAAATTTTATTAGCACCACAGCCGACAATGAATGAATAAAGGGCACCATTAACAACTACAACAACAAGAGTATGAATTAAAAATGGATCAGGATCAGTAAGCTGTAGACCACTTACTACGAGAACAAGATCATTTAATTGGTTGAATAATCAAGAGTACCTACATCCTAATTTTGTCGTTTTGATCACACCACACCAATGTTTTCCTCGGTTCTATTTTGCTTCTCCCACATTTAGTAATTTACTCACTACTTTCCAAACTTACCACCAATGCATTATAAAGCTTCCAACTTTCCAACTGCTATAGAGGCACCAAGAAGGCATATAAAAGGGAGAAAACTTAAGCAACCTCTAAACACGTGAGATTGATATACTGAACTGCTTCCAGAACTCTCACAAACTTCTTACCAAGATTTCTTTCCCAGTAAAAATCCATGCTTTACGAAAAAGCTGTAAAACGAGATGCTTTCCAAACTGAAATACGAGGCAACTAAATTGCAAGTTCAGATTCAATGATGTCATTACCTAAACTTAACATGTCAAACGATGTGATCCATATTTATAAAAACTCTGATTATACCTACTCCATGCATCCAAACAGCATAAACAGTTCAGATAACATCCACGACCGATACCGTGCATGTGTGCGCGCAAGAATGCGCGTGTGATGATCCAACAGCAATATTTAACCAGAAATTCAGTGATTAACGAAACGAGACCAAACGGAGACTTCACACGACTAGTAAAAGCTCATAAATTCAAGAGGGTAAGCATCAAACTTACAAGTAAGTAAAATCAATACGTCCGAAATTCAAGCAAATTCCATTGGACCATACACAAGTAATTTCTACATGTAAGTAGAATTAGTATCTACAGATGGAGGAGGAAAGGAAGGTAAATAGCGATGAGTACCGGCGCATGACATGTAAGAGACGGCGGCGTAAGCTCCTCGCTTGGTCATGGCAGATCCTTTGAAGAGCCGCTCCTCGATTCTCGGAGGAGGATCCGACACCGGCAGCACCGGCGACGAATTCGATGCCATTACCGGCTTTTCAAAGAGAACTGACTCTCTCTATGCGCGTGTGGGGGAAAGTTGAAGCAGGCTACTGGGCCAGGTAGCAACGAACGAACGAACGAACTCAGGGGGAGGTGGATTTGTTTCGACTCCAAAACGGTTGAGCACCCCCCCCCCCCCCCCCCCCCCCCCCCTAATACGAAATCTTTCTTCTTTGGAAATTTCTCTCTTATCGCAAATGACTCCTCTTGAATAGGCCAATGATGGAATCACTTTCTTTTATGGATGCAGTGAAATCCTAGCTAGCTTGCAAATAAGTTTATCTTAGGGACTATAATTGACAAAACTCCCTTCAATTTATAGCACGATTGTAATAATTTTCTGTTAAGATCATTTTCTGCTAGTAATAATATTCTTAGGGAAAGCGAAAATCAACGAAAAATGGTAGTCCGTGTTGCAAAAGCGCTTCTCATTCATGGGGGTGATTTTTCCCAATTGAAAAGTTCGAGAAAGAGTTACGCGATTTTGCCATAGTTTGAGTGAGGGTTGGTCACTTAAGCTTAGTTTTAACTAGTTTGCTATTTTTTTTCCTGTTTTTTTTTTTTCTTGTTCCTAAAAGGAGTCAAACTCACAATCTTCAATGCTTTTTTTGGTTAGCAACAATTGTGGTATTTGTCTTTGTTTTTGTATTTTGTTATAAAATTCTAATTTGAAAATAATATAGTAACGCAACGTTACTATTTGGTTAACAAATCTGAGTGAAATATTCAAATAAAAATTTGTTTGGATTTCCAATCCAAATAATCACATATCCATCTTTTTATAAATCCGACACACACCTTTTGCTCCCCCTTCCCAAAAATGTTGTCGACCCATCCTCTCTCCAAAGCAAACCTAGCGGTCGCCCCTCCTTTAGCATTCATGGCTGAAAGGGGTGGAAGGGGAGGCCCGTCCTACATGCCTTCTTCTCTTCTTTTTCCTTTTGTCCATTGTGTCTTTTGTTCTTTCATCCCATGCACCCCACCTTAACCTTCAGACACTATCACCCACCTCCACCCTCTGATCTCCACTCCACCCTTAGATCGGAAGTCCTTCAACCACAAAAGTGCTTCCTTTCTCTCGCTATCCTCAGATTTAAAAGGTTTTTTCAGATCCGTCGCGGTCACTTGACCTCCGATCCGGTTAGTTTCGATTGAGATATCTGATGCGGGTCTAAAATGGTGGGATTGTGAATTGAAATTGACGGATCTAGCTGAATGAGATGATGTTATTTCCCTTCGAGCTGCGGATCATTCAGATCCGCCCTTAGGACCTCTTTCCCGCTCTGTTGGATTCGATGATAACCGTGACAGTAATGTAAATTGCCAATTTAAGTGGCCCTTGGAACTGAAACCCTGTTGCATCTTCTCCACCTTGTTTCGATATGGATTTTGAAAATCCAACAATGGTGATACTTCTGTTTTATGCTTTCCTCTAAAGTCATGTTAGTTATGCATATGCTTTTTTAGCTGTACTTTGTTGTACTCGGTTTCTAGGCCAAACAATAGTTTGTACTCTTTTAGTTTGTAATTTATTGTCTTAGTAATATAATTTCCGTTCGACCAAAAAAAAAAAAGACACCTTTGTTTCTTCTCTTCTGTACACATGCCCCCTCACCCCCACTTACGCATTCATCATAACTCCCACTTAGAAACCACCCCTTCCCCTTTCCTTTTTTTCCCCATCTTTGAACAATCCTCTCTAAGTGCAACACAATTTCGAATGGGGTGAGGATATCATGTCATCTTCAACTGGGCCTGCAATCCTTTTCATCAGTCTAGGTGGCTAGAAATATCAGATAGTTCAATTTTTTTTTTTGCAGAAGCTATCAAATTTGTTCCTTCAGGTTGTTTATTCAAGTAGAATTTTACTTTTTGTTTTGTTGAATAGTGCATTATCAAAAATACATTATCAGCCTTATGGTTGGATGACCTAACTTACATCTTTTTTATGATAATTACACTTTGATTATGTTCTTGTTTATGCTTTAAGTGAATTCTTAGTAGGTATGTACATACTCATGAAGACATATTTGAGATTGAAGCTAAAGAAGCTTAAAGTTATATTGTAGATGCTATGAAAGTATCGTTAAGTCCTATATCAAAGAGTAATTAAAAATGCATAGACTAAATTATTTTTAATTATGATTTTTCTTTCTTATTATGTAACTAGTCTTGGTTTGATGCCTGGGGTGATGATTATGACCTAAAATGACTTTAGGACACATTGTGCATTACCTGTGAGTTCATAACCTTTCAAACAGATTATTTTCTTGAAAATTGGTGAATTTTGGTACTTACTCAGATTTTCTCAAGAATGGTTTTGGAGCTAATATTTTCATATTTTGATAAAACTTTTTCCAATGCAAAAAATGGCACCTCAATCTCATTTTTCTAAAGAAAGTTATGCCTAAAAATAAGAAAGGGAGTTTCGCTAGACAGCCGATTAACAATAGGTAATAGAGTCGATTGCATTGTCCAATAGAGTCAACTAGATTGCTGGAATTTCAGGTCCAACGGCTTTTTCAAGGAAAAGACCCCAACTGCTAGTTTACATGAATACAGTTGACTGCAGTGAGAATACAGTTGACTTTATTAATCTTGGCACATTTACTACCTATAACGACTATATTTCATATCCTCCTTACGTAAATGATTTGGGGCTTCATCATATACGATGAAAATCACATTCTAAGCCTCCATTTATTAGAAAAAGATCAAGACTCATAGATTAAACTTTTATCTCTTCATCTTCATGATTTTACATCATTAAAATAATATTTTTTAAGCAATTCTTTGATTGAGAATGAACATTTTTCAAGTCTTCAATTCTCTCATCCCTCTATTTGTACTAGGGCTTTACTTATACTCATTTCCTTTAAGAGGGTTTCTTTGTACACAATTGATCTTTGCAAAAGGATTGTGATCAAGGCTTGAGTTTGTCAAGTTTTAGGTGAGCTTTTCGGTTTTAAGGCTTCTGCTTGGTGCCAGGATATCACAAAGTGTTGTAAGGGTTTTAATCTTGATTGAAATTAAAGAAGATTGTTGCTAGTAGATTCTAGTAATCTTGTAAGGGACTTCCTTGAAGAGGTGGATGTAGGTTTAAGAGTCATTCAAGCCGAACCATTTAATCTCCTTGTCAAGTATCTCTAACTCAATCTCTTTACTTGTTGTCCTATAATTACTTCATATTATGTAGTTCGTATCTTCATTGAGATATTGCTTGGTCTGATTGAGATTTATGATTGTATTTAGTTTAAATTCCCCATTAATTTTCAAAAGTCATATTCTACCTCCTCTAGGGTTGTTTTATTGATTTCATATATTTCTTCCATAAGTTGGAGGGGTATAATTTAATTTTTTTTCATGCATGAAAAATTTTCTAATCACAAATGCATTCATAAAAAGCCTTAGATGTTTAAAAACTGCCCATATAAACTAAAGCAATTATGCTTTAAGTGTAAGTAATGTTTGATTTAAGTTATAATTGGCAAAATTTATATTTTGTTCTGTAAAATAATGCATACATAGTTTTTTCTTGCTTTGTTTAATGGATTGTAAAGCTTGTTGAGAGCACATAGCATAAATATCATTGACTAATTAAATGTCACATTCAAAAATTGTAAAATTTTTTATATGTTCTTTGCGTACCATTTTTCGTACACAGATAAATCAAAATTTGTGAGATGAGTATCAAAAATATATGTATAGTGATTGAATTAGGTGTTTTTGAAAACTTGATCTAAAATTGGTTAACAAACAAGAAAAATAATGGGTAACCAACACATACCCTAAACCGCTCAACACACACCATCTTATAGTTTGTAGTGGGCGCTTTACCCTTTTTCCATTTAATAGGCCCAGTCTAGATCCTAGTCGGTCCATTTCTGTTTTGGCTCGAGGCACCACCACAAGCTCTGAAAAGTGATCAATGTTTCAATTACCAAATGTTTCTTACCAAATTGTAGCATCTGCACTCAAAGATTCTTCAAATTTATCTAATCATTTTTTTTATTTAGACGGTAAGATGTATTCTCGGTCTAATTTTAAAGTAAATTGAGACTAAATTTTATCTCTAAATAGTTTTAAAGGCGCACCCGAGAGAAATTATTAATCGAAAAAATAACACACACACATCACGCAGAAAGATTCCTTGAAATATAAAGAAGCAGAAATGGATTTCTAAATTTGTAGTCATAATGTAAGTGTAATCTTTTTGACATCCAAGAAAAAAATGTTGAAAAGTTTGGTCTAGAAGGCCGGGAATTAAGTGCACCTGTAATAATCAATACGTTGAAGAGTCTGGTCAAGTGGTAGATCCATCAAGACCATTTCAACTGGGCAAGAGGTTACATTTGGTCAATCAAGACTCTTTCCTTCTTTTCCAGGATTCACGACCGCCTACCATCTTCTTAATCATGTTTCTATGTTCACATTCGCTAGATACTGTTCTTAATAGAGAACACTTTTAAATGAAGCTTTTTTTTCCTTTTTGACTCTTTACTTTAATTCATGCTTTACATGAAGAAATCATCTCACTGAAAGGCATGAAAGTCAAACTACATACGATACGTGTCGAGACAAATAGTTTCAACGAATTCCTACGAATTCTTGTTCCTAATATTTCTCGCTCGCGACCTCACGTTTCTAATCGCTCTCTCATTCTTTATCAGGTTACCATACAACTACCGCTCCACTTTTAAAAAAAGCCAACTCCATGAAAATAAAAAGCAGCCCGCTCAATTTCTCTCTAGGTGCAATTTCTACGGGTATACGTATGATTCTCAAGCAAAAACTAGCATTACTAGATATGCACCACCAAAATTTTGCATGTTATGCCTATTTTATTAGTAGTTTAAAATAGGATGATAACAAATTCGTACCCTTTTAGCAATTCACGCCCTTCTGTCACTAAATGTCAAAAAAGTGTTCCTAATACATCTTTTAAGAAAAACAAAGATATCTAGTGGTGATGTGGTGTTTCTGTAAATATATAAGCTGCATGCAGTTTTTTACCTTTCTTGATTGGTTCCATTGTTGATGTGGTTGCTCATGCAGCGTTGTAGTCTTTTTTTGTAGTCATCCACCTATGCGAGATGAGATTGTTATCTATTTTATTTCTTTTATTTCCTTTCTCCCCTACTCTCGTGGATGGGGTTGTCATCCATTCTGCTACACGACTTTATAACTTTCTCCTCTCCACTTGGTATATATTTCTACTTTCAATTACAAAAAAAAAAAAAAAGAAGATATCTAGTGATGCTTCCCATATTGTTTCATTACACGAGCATAGAGGTTACAACATGGAGGAGGTAAGGTAAACATGCCGTGATTCTACCAGTATTTTCAAGCAGTGTAGTCTTGTGGGTACCTTTCTGTTTCCTTCCAAAGCCATGCACCTATGAAGTCATTAATCATATATTCTACAGTACATTACAGTGCATGATGCAGAACAAGAAGCATTTTGTTCTCCCCTACCACATACTATTTACTCTCCTCTAAGCCCACACTTATTTCATACCCCTCTTAATCACTCGATCAATTGCTAGCGTCAACAAGGCTTTCCTACTCGCTGTCTTATACGTATTCAAGTATCGGTGATCTGCAATCCTATCAGCCGGTAATCCTTAGTATCTCCATGCGTTGCACAGACTCGATGAAGGTTCTGCAAAAGCACCATTTTCCCATCACTCGTTAGATCTTTTGCATGTATCATGCCAACAGATCTCTCATGAAAGAGTTGAATAGAGTCTAGATGGCTGGTTACCGTTGTTCCCGGAAATATGTTACCTCTTTATCGACCAAAACATACTAATGAGACAGGAATGTATGTAGAAATTAGAGAATATACGTACTGCCATGGAACGTCTCTTGCCAGTAGCCAATCTCCTTCTCTGTCTTGATACAGTATGGTATAACTTGCACCATCTTCGTCGATCTTCTGGTCTGTTTAGAGGCAAACGCAAAACCTTGTTTTGAATTTGGTTGGCATATATATTGCAGAAATGGTGCAACTTCTTGTTCATCATGCACTTGCATGGTAGAACAGAAAATTACCCTTAATGAAATTTCAGCATTTAATTTACAATGTTCAAGCCTCTACAGCAATATTAATGCATACGTAAGTAAGCTAAGAGCAATTAGTTTCATGAATATGCAGCTATTGACAAAAAATGATCAATAATGCCATTTGTATGTGGGACGAGAAAACGGTCACTTACATTTAGCAAACATGCTGATCAAAGTGTCTGTGAGCGTCTGATATGAATGATAAAGTTTCAAATCAATTTTCCTTCCTATGCCAACTCCCTCCATCCTGACTTTCACATAAATGGAATTTGTTCTACCACCTCCCCTCACCAGCACCTGATCATTTGCAATCTGACCACCTCGATGTTCTTGAAGTAGTTTTCTCCTCCATGACTTAACAGGAGGCCACCCCACTAGAAGATTTTTCTCTTCATCATTACTGTCACGTTATTGAAGAAATAGGAATCAGTACGCCTAGGGTTTATTCGATTCCCATCTTTGTCTAACCAGTTTTGCACATTCTATGTACTCTGTAAAATGCAAGAAAAAAGGTGAAATCTAGCTATGCATGCACAGTATAACTAATATTAAATTGTACATTAAAGGTACTAAAACAAATTATAACTCAATTTTCCTCTTCTATCCTGTTAATAATCCCATTTTTACTGAAGTGAATTGTCCAAATACCAAATCCATCTGTTCTTCATATCTAGTTGTGTCCACACGTTGTATTGCATGAATTTAAGCACTACTGACTTTTGTATATGCACTTGTGAAGAAAGGGACTGTTAGATGCATAAAAAGAGAATCGAGAAAAGGAAAAAAAAAATAAAAATGAAACAAGGTAAAATAATCCAACTTACTTGTTGATGGTGTCAGAGGCAATATTCTCTGGTCCATTACCATCATCTTCCTCATTCGGCTTGTCATTCCATGAAACCAGAGGAAACGTTTCATTCTGTTGCCCACCATTCTCAAATGTCTCGGCAAAATAGCGCTTCCCTTTTTGGTGGTTTTTGCTTGCGAAATGGCAAAAATTGCTGCTCACCATCTCTTGTTCTGGCTCGAACCAATATTTGTTTAGGTCAAACCCTTTGATTTGAGTGTGGATTGGAAGGGCAAGACCAAGTTCAAGTTCAAGTTCCATTGTAGAAAGTAAAACAAACAAGAACCAAATTTGAAGTAATACAATAAGATCAAAAGCAATATATATAAAAGAGCTTTTAAGGACTGCTATAAGGTTCAAGCTTCTAGTTATCAACTATAAATACTGGCATCATGTTCGTGCGTTTTGGGCGGGGTGGTGGGGTGTTGAAAGAGAGGAGGAGAAAGGGACCATTGTCGGTTCGGAAAGGGATGAAATTAGGGACACCATTGAAGTTGGGTCGGCCAAAGGTGGAGCATCGATACGGACAAGTGAGGAAAGGGTGTGCCATCGTGCCAAGACCGGCTAGCCCAACCCCTTTTTAGTCCTAACCATGTTGTCTCTGTGCCCCACAGTTGCAAATCTCTCTCTCTCTCTCTCTTACAAAAAGAATTGCAAGTAGTTGATGAGAGTTGATAACGGTATAACTAATAAGTATTTTACAAAGGATCGGATTCGAGTATCAAAGATACTTCAAATTAGTGTAGTCCCACTAATCAAAGGTTGGAATTTAAATAAGCTAATGAGCAAGTTAAGATCTAAGGTCCCCCCATCACTTGCAAGGATATAAGGTCTATTTTTGTTGTATGTGAAAACCCATTTTAGTCCACATATATATTATTACAATGAAGGTACTGTACACCAAGCCCAACTTTCACGGTCTCTCTCGACGGTGAGTTGGCCAAAGGGTACGTTCGGGGTTGGGGGGCTCTCGAGAAATTTTTTGGGAAGGGTACTTCCGTAATAATGTATTTTTTAGCTCCAGGTTTTCTTGTATATATGTATGTTTGGGCTTGGAAATACAGTGAGAGAAAATGCTAACTGAGAATGGTGGCTAGGGTTTTTGGTTGTATACATTGATGAATAGTTAAATCAAAGCCTGGTCATATTTTAGGGACGTAACCATATTGGTGAATCTCGTAAATTTTGTGTTGTGCGTTATTTGCTTTGATTTCTCATTTTTATTCTTCAGTATGTTGCTGCGTTGTTACTGCGTTTCTATAGCAGTTTCGATCCTCATTTTACTCTTCAAGCAATCTTTACATAAATTGGAGTCTTATTGCGCGGGTATTAATTATTGTTAATACCAGTGCAATAATAGGAGTCCAATTTCTACCCCAATGCCCGGTTATTATTGCTAATACACGAATATATAACTCCAAGAGTAATAAAATTTGGTCCTCCTCAACAAGTAAAGCAAAAAAAATTGAAAACACAAATTCAAATGTGGTCCATAGCATGAAGTCGTGTAGATCAATATCTTGATAAGATTTTGAGTCTCTGACAAGGTTATCAAGTGGTCTGCTAATTAACTAAAGTTTAAGCTTGATAAAGTAGACTAATGCTGCTTTAATCCTTTTTCCGAACATCGCCCCGAAGTTCACCTCTCCAATGATTTCTACATAGTAAAAACATTCTCTTAAAGAACCGATAATGATGCCTCGTGATGTCCTTGATTCTCCGGTGAATACTAACTTTGTCAATGACAATCATTTTCGTTGCCAAAATATCTTCGACCACATGTGTTCAATTGTCAAAATATGCAACGTGTCGGCAGATGGCCGTCAAGCAAGTCATGATGCAGCCACCCTAGTCATTCAAACCTTCCATAATTATGCGAAAGAAGGTACTACAAACATTCTCTTGATTTTCTTGGTTTTATTAATGTTTGTTCCTTAAGCATGCTCTTGATTTCCTTGATTTTAATAATGAGGATTCTTTCTGTCGAAGATTAGTTCAACAGGTTGAGGTCAATTATGGGAAAGAGAGTACTGGGTGTTAATGATCCTAGACAAAGCAACCAACAACAGTAGATTTGGGTTTGGTACATGTTCTTTGGCTCCAAATTGAGTTGAAAGTGTAGGGTTGTATCAGTGCAAGCATCCCTTTTCTATTGTTCGGAACTGGGAAGGAATATCTTGTGAAGTTCACGTGGTAGCCTGCCTTCGTGGGTGGGTGCATGACCTTGTAGGCCTTGAACCCCCCAATCTTGTTGTGTACATTGCCCACATACCTTTACTCCGTTCTAAGTTAGGGTTAACTTTGTATTACGAGGTATGATCTCGATAAAAGGTGAAATTAGTGAAAGTGAAAGTGAAAATGAAAATTTGAATTTAGCATAACCTACGTATATTTTTGTGTGCGGCGCGCACGTCTCCTTCAGGACACCATTATTACCAAAAGAAAAATACTATAAAAAAGCTCTTTGCCTGGGCAAATGTACAGTTCAGTGGGGGAGGCTAACTATTGAGTACAGGCTTGAAGGTTCCATGGTCTGCGTCCTCTAGTAACAGGAAAATCTACTCTGACAACAATGTCTTCCTAACTACTCAACATAGAATATGGGTCGCATGGGTACGTGCTGGACTGCACGTGTGTTGGAACCTGGTGAGGACCATGCGTAATTTCCTTCTGTCTCTGGCTGGCACTACTCATAAATTCCAACCATCAACAGCTAGTAGTGACTTGCAGGATCCAACCCAATATATTCAACATTTGATGAGTCCATTTGGAAGTACAAACCAGGGGTTGGGTAATTGGAATATAAGCAAGTGGATGACATGGAGAACAATTATGGTGAGGATGTGATCAGCCATTTAGGCACCCACATGATGGGGATCGAGTGGTGGTTGTCACTAGCTAAGATGTCAACTTCTACTTCCGAATTTATGTGTAACACTAGCACACTCCAATGCCGGTCTGAACCTATGGTTCAAGGCAGGGAGAAAGGAACTTTGCTTTGTCAAATACAACCAAGTAAACTTCACAACCTTCTAAGCAAAGTCTTTTCTTCTTCCATGTTTTGCTCTTATAATCAAAAGATATTCGAGCATTGACACAGAGGTCAGTTGATGCTAGATTATCAGCTTAATCGGCGTCATTCAAGCTCAATCTTTTGGTGAGGAAAACGACGAGTTTGTCGAGTCCCATAATGTGGTAAAATTGCTATACTACAATTCACTTATCAATCTTTTTTCGTTAAAGGTGACGGATAATAAAAATGTAAACAACTCGCACATCTCTCGTGTTTGTTTCGTCGCACCACAACGAGGACTTTTACATCATTTGGTGAACAATCTTAAACGAATCATGCATGAACTTGTCAAGGAGGCTGTATTCTCCAAGTGTATGGGAGTCCCGTAGTAACCTTCAGTACTTTTTATTTCTTCGAGGAGACAAAGGAGTTCCCACCAATATTCTTCTGTCATCAGTTGCCTTTTTTGCCAAAATTACTCACTAGAAGTAGCATCTTTACACCTAGACCCTTCACACCTTTAACCTTTTTGAATAACCAATGTGTTTAACAAGTTGAAAATAGTTCTAGCGTGTCTTAAATCATGCTAATAGACGAAATTCAACATGTCCCGACTTTGACAAAACTTAGCCCCCTTTCATGTCGACCCTTGCGAAATGGGTAGGACCCAAATTGATTTGAAGGTGCATAGAATGGTCTTATCTCTCAAGAAACTAGGTCCCAACTCCTAAAGATAGAAAGCATCCCAATCAGGAGCACCTCATTAAAAGAGATCTAGAGGTTGCTTCTCGGGTTTCAAGATAAGAACCTCTTGGATCGATTGAGACCCCATGGAAGCAGTTCAAAGCATTTGTAGTGTAACGTCTCTTTCACTCAAAGAAACCAACTCACTCTCTTACCATTTCCATTCCAACTTGTCTTTGATGTTGGGAACTTTGATGGATTCTGTCATTTAATTCCCCTACCAACTGCATATGCTTGAACCATGCGTTACAGTGAGTCTCAGCTAGTTCGGTTGGTAGCTTGGATATTTTACCGAGCGACCAACAAACAATTTCTGCGTGCACTAAGCATTGAAATAATTAGAGGGTCAAGTGCTTTTTAAATCAACAAAAGCAAAGGAACACGCATGAGGACACGTGGATCCGCTTATTAACAGGTCAATTTTTGTTCATTAGGGTTCATGCTCCCTTACCGATGAGGCTATCCATAGCCATGCGCTTACATTTTCGCATCTTGGACCACCTGAAATAAGCATCAAGGTATTCCCTGCTGCTCCAAAGGGACAATCTACAAGTCCCTCGGTGGCTATCATGTGTCGTGAATTTGCCTCACACTGTGCATCAAGCATCCCATTCTGGTTAACTTCATCTACTTTATCCTAAGAGTCTATGCAGTTTGCAACTCTCTCTCTCTCTCTCATCTTTTTTGTATTGTCGAGGTAAAAAAGGAAATTAATAGTGACTAGCTAATGGACAATTGTCTTCCTTCTAATTTTAAGAGGTAAAACAAACACGCATTAAGTTATACTATTGAATTTCTAATAACCATGTAATATATATTCATATGTCTCTCGCAGCCTATGTTGTTCATGCATGTTATATACGTATAAAGTTGTTCACACCCTATTCTGGTCGCACCCCAGGGCCCTCTAAGGGACTCACTTTGCGCGACACATCACCCAGTTAACGGTCAATTATTCAACGTCATCACCCGGTTAAGGCGCATCTCCTTTTCGAGCATTCACAGGCATCACCAATGCAGCGATGTCAACACAGTCAAACCGTTGAAAAAAGGGCTCGACCCCTGAAGGGGGTCGGCCACCCTCTTTCAAAGGGGGTCGGCCATCCCTTTCTTGTAGGAGGTCGGCCATCCTCTTTCAAGGGGGTCGGCCACCCCTTCTTGAGGGGGGTCGGCCACCACTTCTTGAGGGTGGTCGGCCACACCTTCTTGAGGGGGGTCGGCCACCCCTACTTCAGGGGGGGTCGGCCATCCCTCTTTTAAGGGGGTCGGCCACCCCTACTTAAGGGGGGGTCGGCCATCCCTCTTTCAAGGGAGTCGGTCACCCCTTCTTAAGTTATGGGCTTAGCGCCATCGCCGACTCAAATCAAACTGCGGGATGGGCTCACAACCTTAAAGCCTCGACGGCTCAATCAAACTGCGGGATGGGCTTAGCGCCATCGCCGGCTCAATCAAACTGCGGGATGGGCTCACAACCTTAAAACCATCGCCGACTAAATCAAACTGCGGGATGGGCTCACAACCTTAAAGCCATCACCTACTCAATCAAACTGCAGGATGGGCTTAGCGTCATTGCCGGCTCAATCAAACTGTGGAATGGGCTTAAAGCCATCGCTGGCACAATCACCGGGGGCTCTGGCCCTCGCAACGAGATAGGCTCACAACACTAAAGCCATCGCCGGCACAATCTTAAAGCCATCAACATCACACTCGTAGGGGGCTCCGACACAAAGACTTCCCCGCAACGGACTCTAAGCACTAAGCGGCGACCATGCCCACTCATGTTGCTGTTGATCGTCGACACCACCAGGGCAATGACCCCCGGGTCACTCCGGGACGGGAGCAGGTCCTCGGAGGGCATCGCACCTAGTCTGCCTGGCAGTTGGCTACAAGGGCAACCCTCACCGCTGTCAGGTTCTCTACGTGTCTCTTGACGTACCTCGTGGGATTCAGTAAGGGCTTGGACTGATGGTTGGGGCAACGAGCTACTCTGACCATGCTACCGCGGCATGATCAGTCCCTCAGACAGGCAGAGAGATGTTGCAAGGGTAAGGCAGCATGAACTTGGGGATCGACAGTCCAACAAAGAATCAGTACCTTGGACCCCCTGGCGATGTGTCGCTCCCAGGGGACGACACATGTCAACTTATGACACATGCCCATTTTTGCCTATAAATAGTGGAACTTTGGAGCTTATTCAAGGATTGCTCTCTCATTTGACATTTTCACTTTCTCTCTAAAAAGCCTATTCTCTCTGAAATTCTAGTGAGAGAAACACATTTGGACTTCTGTCACCAGACCCTTGGCGCTGCACCCTTGACTCGGACTGTCGACCGCTGGCCCAGCTAGTCATCGCCCCACCTGCGTGGCTCTGCCAGCCCTCGCGACCTATCTGGGGAGCCTTGCTCTCATCCCTTACTCCATCCTTACTGTCTCCCACTTTGCCTACCTGGAAGCTGACTCAGACTGCATCTTTTGTGGCACCTCCACGTAGCAGCGAACCCCTTTTCTTTGGCAACATTTTGGCGACTCCGCTGGGGAGGTGAGCATCGTGTTGCAGTCTGCTGCACTTAGGCATCATGCCTATACAATGACGAGTTACAAGGGCTACCAGCCAGAGCCTTATCCATGCCGTGCAAGAAGAGGACCACCCCGGGTGAGCAAGAGGGAACTAGTGCCATGCGTCCCCAAGGCCATCCCGCATCTGACGTGCAAGTTGCAGTCAATGCGGCCATCCAGTATTTCATTCCCACTATAGCCAGCATATAAGACTCGCAGGCCACTCTCATGATCGCCATAATGGAAATGCAAAGATCCATGCAAGCCATGGCCTCACAGCAAGTTGTTCCACCGGTCCAGCCTGCAAGACCTGGGCCGTCCCCTAACGTCGCCCAGGCCCCAGTGTCGCGACCACTATCACCTTGACCTTCCAGACCCCTGGCGATGGGGCTCGCGACATCTTCCTTGCCTATAGCTGGCACACTGCATCCCGCGATGCCCTCGCACAGACCGCAGCCGAACCTGGGACCAGTGCTGTAACAAGTCATCCCTACTATTGCACCTCAGCATGTACCGGCCATAACTTCTTCTGAAACTCATGAATCCATTTAGATGGAGCCTAAACCCTACCTAACAGAGCAACATCAAACGACCGGCCAAGTGGTGGACATGTCTCACCCACCCACCGATGTTGTCGCACACTTGTCCAAGGCAACACCTGCCCTGTATCATCCTCTTGCTCCTCTAACTTATCCAGTTACACCGTCAGGGGGCTCGGGGGCTCGCAGAGCCCCAGCCAGCCATCAGCCACTAGTCGGCCAGAAGGAACCACTATCTCATTATGTCTTCAAAGCTGACTTTGATTCACTCCTTTGCCGGCTGTCATAACAGTCTGCACTAGGCTCATCAGCGCAACTGACAGACCGCGCCCCCTATGCCAACGAGATGGCCACCATACCATACCCGCTCAGATACAAGTAACCCACTTTCGTGCTCTTTAACATGCATGAAGGCAACACCCATGAGCGCTTGACAAGATTCGTCGGCTCATTAGAATAGTATGGCCTGGGCGATAGTTTGAAGCTGAGGGAGTTTCACAAGTCCCTCATAGGCTTGGCATACACTTGGCATCATCAGATCCCCGCGGGGACAGTCCATTCTTGGAATGAAATGGCCCAACTATTCTTGGACAAATTCCACTACGAAGCTGAACGCGCCACCATAGTGGACATAGCCAGCATACGCCAGAATCCCGGCGAAGACTTAACCAAATATGTGCACCATTTTCACATTAAATGCCTCGAGTGTACAGATTTCAGTAAAGACGAGATGTTGGTCGCATATGCATCAAAAACATGAAAGACATCTACCGGGTACACATCGAGAACTTGCAGTTGAAGTCTTGGGGGCACCTCAAGGAAACGGCCCTACGTACTTACAAGACGGTCGACCCCGTCAAACCGTGGAAGCCTCGCCGGTAGAATGCATTGCTGGCCTCGACGAACATACCCAGTACTCAGCGCAATAGCAACAGCACCAACCATAACAACATCAATAACTACGCTGGCTTCAAGCGTCTGTTCCTGGATAGAGACCAACGCCCTGAAAAACAAAGACAACAGGAGACTCCCCTACCTTTCCATGCGATTTGATTATGGTGAAAGAACTCTTGACAGAATGGTCGTCAAGGATCACAACTTCAGATTGCCACCTGTGCGGATCCCCATCACATACGAAGAAAGAACCCGGCCCAACTACTGTCCTTTCCATCAAGCCCTTGGCCATCCTCTCCAAAACTGCAACACACTGTGAACTATCTTTGCAAGGAAGGTCACGTCAGGCGACCTACAGTTACGAAAGAACAACGATGTGTGTAAGGACCCTTACCCGAACCATGGCAACAACAATCGAGAGCATTAGGTGCTTATGGCTGTTACTGACCACACCGAGTCTCTCGTCCCCGAAGCTCCTACAGAGATCTTTCATATGGTCACACCTTGTGTACCTTCTGCTCTTCAGCAGCGTCCTCAGTTAGGCAGATGTTGAAAATCAAAAGCTTTTTTTATGAAATAGGGTTTTCACCCGCGACACGGACTTACCTCTCAAACTGTATGATCGAGGTCACCACAGGCCTCAGTCCTGAATGTTTCGCTGCCCAAGCCGAACTCAGACACGTCCCTTCTACCTCATTCATTTTCTCGGACAAGGACTCGCCACCAATTGAACACCACAACCGACCGTTATACCTCGAATGCACTGTTAACGGCACAGGCTTCCGTCGCGCCTTAGTAGACTACGGCGCTCAATCAACATCATACCTCTCATCACCTTGCAGTGAGCTGGCATCCCACCAAGAAAGATCATCTGTGACCTCATCAACTGTCGACCTCATTGTCAGAACTGTCCGTCGAGACACTACTTTTCATGTGATAGACAACGAGTCTTCCTTCCACCTCCTGCTTGGACGACCTTGGATTCATGTTAACAAGTCCATCCCTTCAATGTACCACCAATGTGTGAAACTGATGGCCGATCATGTGGGACACGAGGTAGCAATAACGATCCCCACAACCAGGGCACCCTTCAAATGTGCCGAGTCTTAATTCGCTGAGGCCTCCTTCTTCACTGAGCTTGCCGTGGATGGTGAGAATTCCACTCACATCCATTCCACCAAATTGCCAGATTGGGACGAGCTGTGTGGGAATAAGCCTCCCAAGTCCAAGTCCAAATCCAAGAAAAGCAACAAAAATAAAGCATCAGCTTCGGCGCCGCCACTTGCGATCTTGACCAATTCCCTGCCTTCATCCCCAAGTCCAAACAGCACAAGTCTGAACCTACCTTCCAACGCATCATCAAATACAGAAAAGTGATCTACCAGTTATGACGGTGTACGGGGGTCCCAGGTGGTTTGTCATCTGACCCCCTCGATCCCGACCCGACCACGAAAATTGAATGGTGCTGTACGGCCGAGCATTGCCCGCCAGACCCCGAGCTTACCCCGGGCGCTGCCCCACCCTGCTATGAAGATGGCCCTCGACCGCAGGCCAAAGATCTCAAAGAAATTAACATGGCTGACCCGGGCAAGGAACCTCAACTGACATACATTGGCACAAAACTCGCACCGCGCCGAAGAGAGGAATTGGTTACCCTCCTCCGTGAATATCGCGATGCATTGGCATGGAGTTACAATGAGATGCCTGGGTTGGATCCCGCCTTAGTGACGCACCATCTCAACATTGCTATTGGATTCAGCCCTGTCCAACAACATCCACGATCTTTCTGCCCTGAGCTCGAATTAAAGATCAAGCAAGAGATAGAGCGACTTCTACAAGACGGATTTTTTAATGGATTCATTTTTTCATGGAATGCTTGTGATGAATGGGTAGAGTGGACAAAAGTGAGGGGGAGGAGAAGCTTGTTCCATTGGTCGTAGCCTAGTTCGCTCACTTCATGGTTTTAGAATAGGTTGGATTCAGTGATCGCACGTGATGGGACGTCTTCTTATTACCCTTCTTGGGGGAGTCCTACTGGTACTTGGTTTGCTATGAACCAAGAAATATAGTCATAGCAATCCTCAACAATCTCCACAACGATGCCAAAATAATGCCCATGAAGCAACTTTTCAAAGTGCAATTAGATGTTATGGTAATCTTGCGATTGTTATTTTTTGTTTTTCTATTTCTTAATTTTCTTATTGTAATTGTTATCTCGTAGCTCACGCATTTTTATTTCTCCACAGGATCTATTTTGTGCCATGGTCCACTCTCTTCGTGGATTAAAATTATCGGGGAAGCCAAAGCGTGAAGTTCGATTGAAGAAATGGAGGCCCATGCAAGCTAATCATTCAGACTACGGCGTCTTCGTCTTAATGTACATGGATAACATTTGTCGGAATGATAGCCTCAAGGCGGCAAACGTATTATACTTTTGATATAGGATAGCTTGGCAAATTCATAGCGGACGGCCTAGGCTAGCTAGGAATATTGTAAATCCATGAGGCCGAATGACATTGTAAACATTTATTTTTGTGTTTATGAAATTTGATCTCGTTTGTTTATGAAAGACAATGTGTTTACGGCTTCGTGTTGTGGTAATGAATTTTGTGTGTTGTGGTTTTTTGTACTTCTTGAGATAGGTTGATGATGATGGGTAAGAAAATGAGGAAAAATGGCTTTAAATTAGTCTGTTAGGTCGTCCACTACATTGTGTAGCGGACGGCCTAAACCACAAAAAAAATTTGAAGTGTTGGATTACAATGTTTCTGCTAGGTTTTCCGCTACATAGTATAGCGGACAGCCTAAAACACCAAAAAAAATTCTAGGTGTTAGACTATAATGTTTCTGCTAGGCTGTTAACTAGTCTAAAACGCAAAAAATTCTAAGTGTTGGACACAATGTTCCTGCTAGGCCGTCCGCTACATAGTGTAGCGGACATCCAACACAACCAAAACAAATTTTAAGTGTTGGATTACAATATTTCTGTTAGACTGTCCAGTACATAGTATAGCGGATGATCTAAAACACCAAAAAATAAGTATTGGACACAATGTTCCTGCTAGGTTTATGCTAGTGTAGCGGACGACCAAAACAACCAAAAAAAGTATAAGTGTTAGAATACAATGTTTCCATTAGATTGTTCGCTGCATAGTTTGGTGGATGGCCTAAAACGCCAAAAAATTCTAAGTAATGGACACAATGTTCATGCTAAGCCATCCGCTACGTAGTGTAGTGGATGACCAAAATAATCAAAAAATTCTAAGTGTTGGGCCAGGGCCAGGGCTAGGCCGAATTATTTGAGAAACAGGCCCGGACCCGACCCGGCCCTAAAATGGCCCGTTTTTTGCCCGGCTCAGCCCTCTTTTGGCCCTATTTCTGGCGCTTTTTTGGCCATACACACAGGCCCTCTTTTGGCCCAGTATTATTGTATACACACATTATTATATATAAGTGTGCGTGTCCAACGATGATCGAATGAGCAATAAATCTGAACATGAATTATGATGATCGTTCTTCCTTGGTACAATAATCAAAGATATGTTTGACGTAAAACAAGAATTAGATTACAAAGATTATAAAAAGGTTTAACATATATAAAAAAATAGAATGAGAGACAAATAAATATGTATATACATACATATATATATATATGTATGTATATGACTTATAATGAAATAAAAGGATAAATATTAGGTTCGTTAAATTGTGAATATTGGACATGCCTAGAGTATATGAAAGAAGAAATTTAAAATTGAGAGATGTAAATGAGAGAGAGAGAGAACAATTTGTTTACATAATAATAAGAATCTTAGTCATAGTATTACATTACAATTTGCTTAAATAATAACAAAAATTACCGTAATTAAAGCATTTACTTTGAATAACAAGAAAATGCAACAACAAAAAAAATTGGGCCCGGGCCCGGCCCTGGATATTGGGCCTAGGGCCAGGGCTTGGACTAGGCCTAGATTTCCCCCCAATCTAGCCCAACCCACCCTGTTTGGCAGCCCCACCTGCCTAGCCCCAACCCGTTTTGTTGGAGGTCCGTTGGGCTTGGGCTGGGCCAGCCGGCCGTTTGATGCATAGTTTAGCGGACGGCCTAAAAAGCCAAAAAATTCTAAGTAATGGACACAATGTTTCTGTTATGTAGCAGACGGCTAAACAACCAAAAAAATTCTAAGTGTTGGACTACAATGTTTTTGTTAGACTGTTCGCTACATAGTGTAGCGGACGGCCTAAAATGCAAAAAAATTCTAAGTGTTGGACACAATGTTCCTGCTAGGCCGTCCGCTACATAGTGTAGCGGATGGCCTATAAGTGTTGGACACAATGTCCTTGAGGGCCTAAAACACCCAAAAAAATTCTAGGTGTTGACCACAATGTTTCTGTTAGGCCGTCCGCTACATAGTGTAATGGACGGCCTAAAACACCAGAAAAATTCTAAGTGTTAGACCACAATCTTTCTGCAAGAGTATACTAAAATAGGGCTAGATTTCGGTTGCAATGTTTTTGCAAGAGTACATTAAAATTCAGATGATAAGGAAACACAATTCCTGAATAACCAAATGGTACGGTAAAATTTAAGTATGAATAAACATCTAGGATTATTACAGGATTATCACAAAGTCTATAATTCAAATACAACACCAACAGACTTGATGGCTTGTAAAAGATTATTACAAAAAAAAAATTTAGACTAAAGGTCCACTGCATCTTCTTCTTCCTTGTTTTCGGTATCATCTTTTTTTCATCTTGCAAACCTCTTAGACTTATCCCCCAATGCCTTGTAATAGTTCCGCTTGTCATGGTTGGCTTGTTCAATAGAGCTCTTCATTCGTGTAAATCTCTTGCGGCCTTTCGTTTGAGATATAATTGGATCCAAAGGCCGGATATCATTGTCCTCTTCCTCAACTGGCAATCATCTTCTGATCCCTGCATAGGCTCAGTGTTAACCGCATTGCTGACTGGAGCTACTTCAAACTGGTCGATGATGGGGCTCTTGCTGCTCTGCTATCTTGCAGAGATGTTTATATCTGGCCATTGTAGCAGCACCCTTTACGAACAAACGTGTAGACATTGTCACTAGATGATTATACCGCAACGTCTTTGATTCTTCAAAGTCATTATATAGATGCTCTGGAAAGGCAATGGTACCGTGTAACCTGTTTGCAACCTCAGTCCACTGTGGCACGTCATATTTATCGAGGATTGCCTTGATATTCTTTTGGGTGAAAAACTGCAGAATGTGTCTACACAGCATGCAATGGAACTCAAACTTCTTGTAAACACATGTCACTGAAACCATCTCTGTGTCATGGCTCACCGTATACAGTCTACGCACCTTGTCAGGGGCGAGGTTGTTTACCAATGAATAAACCTTGTACTTACGTGTAGACTTTTATGCCATCTTGTTTATAATGTATCGTTCCAATTTTTGCTGCTCTACCTGGTATTACATGAACACCTCCTTCGTATAGACTTTTGTACCATACACCTCCAACGGGATCTCAAGCAACCTTCTTCTGTGTTTGTACGTGTTAGTAAAGTCTGCATCCCTTTATTTCATGAATAATTGTGCAACCTCTTTTTTGTGGATCTGACGAAACTCTTCAAATTTTTTGTTGTACCTACATAACTATCAAACAAGGCATTCATAGATTCACTCCTGCCCGTCATTTTCATGCCCACAGAAAAATACCTTCATGTGTAAACGCCAATCCATTGCTCTTTGAGCTCATATAATTGTTAAAGCCGCTCGTGGTCTTGCAATGAATAATCCTAAACAAGCTTTTCGCACCTATTTTCAAATTTCTCCATCGTTAATGACTCGTTAATGCACCTATCAAAATATTGTTTGAAGTCTGGATACCTTGCATACTTGTGATGCAGATGTTCAGGGTATTTGTTACTTATGTACCAATTGCACAAGTTGTGTCGAGTATCTGGGAAGGCGGCAGCAATAGCCTTCTCATTGCCAAATCTTGATCGTTGATGATAACTTTAGGTGCTTTGTTGTTCATGGCTTCTAGCCACATCTTAAATAACCATACAAAAGAACTTTTTCTCACATCCCTTAACAATGCGAACCTGAATAGGATGGAGTGATAATGATGATGAATGCCTGTGAAAGGAGCGAATAACATCGAGTACTTGTTGGTACGGTATGTGGTGTCAAAAGTCATAACATCCCCAAAATGCTGATAAGCAAGTCTCGAACGACCGTTGACCCAAAATATTATGGTAACTTGATGCTCGTCATCAAGTTTATAATCATAGGTAAATTGCGGTTCCTCCATTTGCATCTGCTTAAATAGGCTCATTGTGGATTGAGCATCATTGAGGTCATACGAGACTCGTCTTTGGGTTCGGACCGTGTTACGATCGTCTATCGTGTTAAAGTTTAGATTCTAAATTCCTCCAGCCTGTTCAGCAAGAACATTAACTATGTCGGTAGGTCCTATCCGCACATTACTCATTGTATATCAGGCTTCTTGCGACATTACCCATGTTCTTGTGTTGATGCATTTGACTCACCTTTGAAGGGGTTACTAACAGGTGATTATGTGCCAATTTCAAGCTAGTAATAAGCAAATGATCTTGCTTGGGTTTATGACTTACGAACATCTTAACCTTGCAATTCGTGCGCGCAAATAAGTCATGTTCTCCGTGCATATCCTATTTCATTATCACTATCATCATTACCGACATGTTTCTCATTTTGCAATTGGTGTCTGGTCCTATGACACTCGTATAAGTGAGAGCATATTTGTTTTGTTATGTTGCTTATTCTAGTTGTCTTGATTCTAATGCCAAAGCCAATCCTTAATGAATACACTCGAAAACATTATTCGGCTTCTTTCAATGTTCGAAATGTTCGCCCTAGATACAGATCACTATCATCCACTGGAATGTTCGAGCTTGACATGAAACTAGATATTGTAAAACAAAACCTATATAGAAATAAATTACGTTTAACTATCAGATTGTAATATTTTTAAGCATGAAAATTAATTAAAAAAATGGCGTTTCTTCAACATAGCAAATCAAAATTACTTTGATGAATAGACCTTTAGCATGACAAATATAACAAACATAATCCAAAAAAAAAAACAAAATTAACAACTTAATTTCTTGAACATAACAAATTAAAATAACTTTCATGAATAGACCAATTTAGCATGCCAAATACAACAAACATAATCTAAAAAAAATGCAAATTTAACAATGCTTAATTTCTTAAACATAACAAATTAAAATTACTTTGATGAATAGCTAATAAATACAACAAATATAATCTCAAAAAAATTTATATAAACATCGAAAAAAAACTTTACCATTCTATCCATATAAAAAACTTCACCATTCACCCACTTCCCTTGCTTGAGTGAAGATTGAAACTTTGTTACTTGAAGTTAAGAACTTGAAGGGAGCTGAAAATGGAAGCATATGGAGCTCAAGAGTTGAACATAGAAGAGCTGAGAATTACAAAATTTTGGGGTATATTTGCCACGCTGTCCGCCACCTTGTCTGGCGGACAGAGTAGGGGGATAAGATGTGACACTATGTCAGCCAAAAGTCATCCGCTACATTACTTAGCGGATGACTTTTTGAATGACAAGTGTCAGGGTCATAAAGTCGTCCACAACTCTATGTAGCGGATGGGCAAGGCGGGATATTTTGGTTAAAAAGACCGTCCGCCATGGACCTTTAAAAAAAAGATATGGACTGTCCATTCTTGAAGGATGGACGGCCAAATCACTCGCGCGGGCAACTTAGTCAAAGTTGTCCACGCGGTCAACGGATCAGCATATATATATATATATATATATATATATATATATATATATATATATATATATATATACACTACAAGAAAAAAGGCTTTTAGCGACGGAAAAATCCGTCGCTAAATGTTTTAGCTACGGATTTACCGTCGCTAAAAGTCTGTCATATAAAAGCTCGTTACTAATAGTGTGGAAATGAAATTTTCAAATCCGTCGTGTAATATTTAAGTTTTTGCGACAAATTTATTTATTCATTAGCGAAGGAATATCCATCTCTAATTATATTTTAAGTATTTTAATTTATTAAATTAGCGACGGAATAAATATTTTAGTGACGGAATATTTCGTCGCTAAATGTCGTATTTATTCCGTCGCTAAAAACGGATAGTAATAAAAAACTTTTAGCGACGGATATAATCTGTCGCCAAAAGTCAAAAAAAATTTAAAAAATATTTTTTTATTTTTCTAATGCTCAAACCTGTAATAAAAAAAATAATCCTCAACAACAACGCATAATAATCAATACACAAAGAAATATGTAAAATTAATCATAAAAAGACTCATTATGTACAAGCTGGGAACCAGATACAGCTCATTAGGGGAGGGGAGAAGAGTACAAGCCGGGTGCGGGGGCCGGGGGGGAAGCTGGGACCGGGTATGAGAAGGGGTTCATTAGGGGTTGCCGATTCCCAGATCTGGATCCTGCTGATTCGGGGCCGGCTCGGCATGTCCAGCTGCGGTACCCTGCTGATCCTGCTCCCTGATCATCCTCAACACCACCGTAGCAATGCGCGCGATCTCCTCGTCGTCCAACGGATGCGGAGGAGCCGGTGTCTGTGGTGGGGCAGTGGGGGTGAGGATGCTTCTATCACGGCACGAGCAGTCTGACTAGGCAGGCCGCGTATGTGGCCTTTCGGCAGATTGATGACCTTGGGCGTATCCAGCCATCGCTTCAATGCCCCAGTACTCGCACATGTACTAGTGGACGCTGATGGCTGTCCGGACTGCTCCTCGGACCCCCTAAGCTGTTCATACGAGGCCTGCAAAAAACAGTGATATAAAGATATGTTAGGGCATTAATTAACGCAACAAACATTGAGGATAGAAAGACAAAAAATTAACAACTTAAACAAATTGACTCACATCGATCCGCCGGGCAATATCTGAAATATAGTCACCCGCTCGGTGCACCTCATCCTTGTCCTTCTTCCGCACGTGCGTCTGATTATACGTCAGAGCTACGACCTCATCGTCCTCCAGATCCGGGTGCTCGACCGTATTCTTGTGTCGGACGATGTCGTGTGGCACCGACCCCCCCGTGTGCGTCGGATCTCTGTTCTGTCTGTTCTCAGCCCCGCACTTACTCTCGGCGTCCCAACCTGGATCCGCAGCCCACCGATATATCATCTCCGTCCATACAGTCGGAGATATCCAATATGGGGGATATCTCGTCATCTCCGTCATTGGAGCACCCTCGGGCAGCATCTTCTTAGCTCGGTCCCCTGTGTTGTGGAGCCATCGGCGGTAATTTTTGCCGATGTAAGCAAAGAAGGTCTGCTGCCCCAGTGCCTGCTACTCAGGCGAGTCAAACGTGAACCCCTCCTATAAGGCATTCAATAACACAAATTAACTACAGAAAACAAACTCTAATTAATCAAATACTATCGCTGAAAAAAATACTTCACTGTACCAGCTACTCCTCCCATAGGGACTCCTTCGCAGCGACATCCCAGTCCTTCCAGTACAGGCGTGGCTCGAAGAATCAGCCCTTCACAAGAACGCCGATCTTCGTCCTCACCTGATTCTCCAAGATCCTGCCAAAGAAGTAAATAAATAAATTAATACAATTCAAATATAAATTAACACCCCAAAATTTTAAATATAAGGCATGATGTGATATTTTTTTTACTTACAGGCCCTCCTGGGTGAGCGTAACTCTCTGTTTATGCTGGGGGTCGATGCGTACCCCGCGTGTCGGACCACGGCCTCGTCGAGATCCTACAAAACACCAACATTAATACAGTTCAAATATACTTTAAATATAAGGCTAGCGAAAATGTACTAAACACCGTTATCAACTATACCTGTGGTAGAACCCATGGAAGAAGGAGAATCAATGCGCGTGTGGGATGAATCTGCGTTGGGCTGGGGCGACGGCTGGGGCTGGAGCTGGGGCCCCATCTGCTGTACACAATCACTATGTGCCTCGTCATCAGTGGGCAATGACGAGGTGGGACCCACCGGGGAGGAAGCAGCTCGGCGTCCAACCCGGCCACGAATAGCCCATATCCTATCCATATCTGACTTTGTATAGATAAATTACAAATACATGAACACATTAAAAACAATAATTTGGCAGAAATCATCATCGACACTATATATATATGAACGGAGGTGCAAAAACACATCAATATGAACCAAGTTCTAAAATGTGACTACATTTTTTCCCCGGCTTGTTACAACATTACAACTCAATCATTTTCAGTTTGAGAATCATCATCATCTTCATCACTTTCCTCGTCGTCCTCTTCATCTTCTAATTCATCATCTTCATCAATAGACTCGGTCACATCATCTCCAACACTTTCCACGTCTTCCACGTCATCATCTACGACTTCTTCTCCTACATGAAGTGTTGTTGGAAGAGGAAGATCGTCCTCCTCGTTGTTGACCTCAAAAGGGAACAAGACAGGTGGTTGGTAAGCTTGAAAGGAGTCTAGCTCACTATCATATGTCACGGGCAATTTCTTGGACTTAATAATTGTTTACCAATGAGATTTGGGATTGGCGACGTCCTCCGCGTAAAAGACTTGTACAACTAATTAGTGTTAATGAGGATTACCTTGGGCTAATTAGGGTTGATTATGAGTAATTAAGGTTATTTTGAGCTAATAGCCGGGTTTATTATGCGGAGTCGTGTTGATTAGTCTTAATTAGGGCTAATTAGGCATTAATTGGGTTATGTTAGGGCTAATTAGTGTTAATGAGAACTACTTTGGACTAATTATAGCTAATTAGGGTTGATTAGGACTAATTAGGATTATTTTGAGCTAATTAGGGTTTAATTGTGCGGAGTAGTGTTGATTAGTCCTAATTAGGCTAATTAGGCTTAATTGGGTTATTAGGCTTAATTACGACTACTTAGGCGCGTAATCAGAGTTTAGTTAGGTTTTAGGGTTTATTTAATCTAATCACGCGTCTACAAGATATGAGTAATTAGGGCTAATTAGGGTTAAATTTGGACGTATTGGTGTTAATTAGGATCAATTTTGAGTAATTACAGCTGATTAAATTTTCATTGGGTTCTTAGGGTAAATTAAAACTAATTAGGCTCGTTAGAGCTAATTAGGGTTAATTGGGTTCATTAGGGTTAATCGGGACTAATTAGGGCTAATTATAGCCAGTGCTAGAGCCACGATGAGATTCTAAGGGGTGCTAAAAATGTCACATTAACCTAATTAACCTAAATTCAACAACCATCCATTCAACTAATTCACAGATATCTCAATCCAATTGGGTCACATCCTCCGTTAACAATCTCAATTCTCAAATTTTCAATGCACAGTCAACAATCTCAATTCCCAATACCTCATATAGGGTGTCGGTATTGTGTCTAACATCTCCGGACACGTCTGAAGACATTGATTTATTTTTTAAATGCCGGACGCCGTGTCCCTCACCCCCTGAAGAGGTGCCGGACACCTCTTGAAGAGGTGTCCACAAGTATAAAGCCAAATTGTGACATTTCGGTGTCGGTGTCGATCGGACGCGGTGTTCGTGACCTACCGACACCTCGACACCTCATCGACACATCCAGAAACGTGTCGAACACCTCCGGAAACGTGTCGGACACCTCTGGACACGTGTCCGACACCTACCAACACGTACCGACACCTCTGGACACGTCCGAAGTCATTGATTTATTTTTTAAATGCCGGACAATGTGTCCGTCACCGCTTCAAGAGGTGTCCACACATATAAAGCAAAAATGTAACATTTTTCAGTGTCGGTGTCGATCGGACGGGGTGTCCATGACCTACCGACACCTCAACACCTCATCGACACATCCGAACACGTGTCGAACATCTCTGGATACGTGTTCGACACCTCATATAGGGTGTTCAAGACATTGATTTATTTTTTAATTGCTAGACAGTCAGACACGGTGCCGGACACCCATTGAAGAGGTGTCCACAAGTATAAAGCTAAAATATATTTTTTCGGTGTCAGCGTCGATCGGACGCAGTGTCCGTGTCTGTGCTACTTAATGGGGATCTCAATCCAATTAGGTCCCATCCTCCATCAACAATCTCAATTCTCAATTCTCAAATGCCCAATGCAATAAAAATTAATAAAAATCACACATTCAATCCAATTGGGTCCCATCCTCCGTCAACAATCTCAATTCTCAATTCTCAAATGCTCAATGCAATAAAAATCACACATTCAATCCAATTGGGTCTCATCCTCCGTCAACAATCTCTATATCTCAAATGCTCAATGCACAATTAACAATCTAAAATCATCAATTAACAACCTAAAATCATCAATTAATAATCTCATTTACTTCAAATGCACAGCTAATAACCTAAAATCATTAATTAACAACCTAAAATATCTATCGATTGGATTAGGACATTCAATTTAGGGTTCAATTAGGGGTTCAAATAATTTAATTTAGGGTTCGGTTCAATTAGGGGTTCAAGTAGTTTAATTAGGGTTCGATTACATCAATTTAGGGTTCAATTATAGTTTAATTTAGTGGTCGGTTGAATTGGGGCATTCAATTAGGGGGTTCAATAAGTTCAATTTAGGGTTCGGTTGGATTAGGGCATTCAATTTAAGGTTCAATTAGGGGTTCAATTAGTTTAATTTAGGGTTCAAATCGATTAAGGCATTCAATTTAGGGTTTAATTAGGATTCAATTATTTCAATTTAGGGTTCAATTAGGGGGTTCTATTAGTTCAATTTAGGGTTCGGTTGAATTGGGGCATTCAATTTAGGGTTCAATTAGTTCAATTTGAGGTTCGATTGGATTAGGGCATTCAATTTAGGGTTCAATTAGGGGTTCAATTTAGGGTTCGACTCTGGATTAGGGCATTCAATTTAGGGTTCAATTACTTCAATTAGTTCAATTTAGGGGACGGTTGAACTGAGACATTCAATTTAGGGTTCAATTAGGGGGTTCAATTTAGGGTTCGGTCGGATTAGGGCATTCAATTAGGGGTTCAATTTAGGGTTCGGTCGGATTATGGCATTCAATTTAGGGTTCGATTGGGGGTTCAATTTAAGGTTCGGTCGGATTAGGGCATTCAATTTAGGGTTCGATTGGGGGTTCAATTTAGGGTTCGGTTGGATTAGGACATTCAATTTAGGGTTCAATTAGTTTAATTTAGGCTTCGATTCTATTAGGGCATTTAATTTAGGGTTTAATTAGGGTTCAATTAGACCAAATGCTTCATAATCAACAAATTCAAAAGACAAAATAATGGCCAAACGTCCAAATTAACAACAACATCATATTATACATGGCAGATAAGACAAATTTGAATATGGCCAAATGCTTGATAATCAACTTTGAAAAAAAAATAACAAGATTAATTTAGGGCAATTGACATACAGATCTCGAGGTGGGTACGACGACGGCGGTGTTGGTGGTAAGTTGGCAGTGGTGGGCTTCGTCACATCGTGCAAGTGGAGGGCTATGTGGCACGGCGGTAGTGGAAGGCTTGATGGCGCGACGTCGGGTGGGGGACGGGGGTGTCGCCGGAGGTGGGTCGCCGTAGAGAGGGGTGAGAGAAGAATTTCGGAGAGAGAAACAAACCCGATGTGGGTTTATATCGAGGATCTTTAGCGACAGAATAATACCGTCGCTAAAAATTCGTCGGTGAAGGTCTGACTTTTACCGACGAACTTTTTAGCGATGGTTTTATTCCGTCGTTTAAATAATTTAAAAAACCTTCAGAGAATACTAATTTTCTAAAAAATTTTGGCGACGATAACTCCGTCGCTAAAAGTCCACCGTTAAAAGTCCGTCTGCAAATACTTTTACCGACGGTGGCTTCCGTCAGTAATAGTATTAAAACACGAATTTTTAACGACGAGATATTCCGTCGCTTAAAGGCCTTTTTAGCTACAGAATACCTTCCGTCGCTAAAAATCCGTCGCAAAATACATATTTTCTTGTTGTGATATATATATATATATATATATATATATATATATATATATATCTCACCACTTAAGTATTTATAAAAAAATTTAATATAATTAATGTTAAAGAGAATGTCCATTTTCGTACTATTATATGCTTGTCCACACCTCATTTGTCACTAAAAAGTATAATGTTTCTGAATCATTTTTAGTGACAAATTAGGATGTGGAGAAATATTATATAGTGTGTACATAGACGCTTCCAATGTTAAATGCACACACGAGAAGATATAAAAATAATATTTAGTATATTTTCATCGATAAGACCATCTAAAATTTAAACACCCACTCCGATTATTTCAGAACAAATTTTACCAATTTCTTATGCATTTTTCTACCAAAAAAGGAGCGTGAGAAAATCTATGACATTTTTGTCATTTCAACCGCAAGTTGACTCCAAATGTCAAGCGAAAACTTCACTCTCTTGAAATGTCAAAAAACAGAATCACTGTAATGACTCAAGCCCGTTCTTTTATCATTTTAATTTTCAATTTTTATAAGAATGACCAAAAAGATTTATTTTATCATGTATGTTTACCATTTTTAGTTTTTATTTTTGAAAAAAATCTAACCCAAACAAGACGAAAATGTGAGAACACCGATAAGGAACTTTCATGTTTTATCGGTCATCTCTCACCCATTGTTAGAGAAAAGTAGCTAAAAGAAATTGTCAAAATGATAAAAGTATACAACTATGTTTTCTAACTGGATATGAAGATGATGAAAATGAAAACAAAAAAATAAAATTAGTAAATGAGTTTACCATTTTTAGTTCTATAGGATTTGATAGGAGTGGGCGATTTTTCTTTTTTTGTGTAGAGAGGAGAATTGCATTTTTAAATATACAAGAGATTACAAGATCAGCCATTTCGGCTATACTTATCTCTATGCTAATATCTAACTTACAAATAACAGGTTATGGTGCTTGCTTTAGTACGAAAGAAAAATGAAAGGAGATTTAGATCAATTATAGCAAAACTCATTGTCCTAGTCATAATATACGGCTATGAAGCATGACAGCCAAAAGCTGCTAGTGATCTTCCCTCCTTTAGTTGTAAGCATCTTCGCCTGTCAATACTAAAATGTTGCATATTGGTAATTAATTGGCAAAAATCATGCATGTTCGGCGCCATGGTGTCTGGGACATCTTCAGGATTTCTGAGATGAGAAAGTAAAAATTTTTAGTCAGTCAAGAGAATAATGTGAGCTATATGTTTAGACTTTGCCCAAGTAGTCAGTAGTAGGAGGTCCCTTGCTTGAGCTGAAATCCAATAAGAACCATGGAAGTGAAAGCGGTTGAACCACATCTTAAGTTTTGATGGTTATGGCAAGTCAGGCATATCATTAATTTCATTTGTTTTCCGTCGTAAGTGATTTCTGTAAAAAGGGAGATTGATTGTGGATGGATACAAGTACACAGTGTGGTAATGTGGTGAAAAATATAGAGGGATTGTAGACTACTAGGGTTGAGAGATAAAGATTTATTGTTGGTTTGGAAAGGTTGGAACTTTAAGATTTTTCCCTTTAGTGCCAAAATGTCAATTATTACTTCCTTGGTTTAAACTCGTTGAGCTAAAAATTGCAATGGTTCATGTGTAGCCATATGCACCATATAGTGGTTAGGATAGAAATAGTCTAAGCTTGCTCTTATTTTTGTTTCTTACTAACCAGGCTATCAGCCATTCCCCGGAATGGACTAGAAAGGTTATCCGTTTTAATCCCTGTCGGTCGTCCAAACCAAACTGGCCTTACCAAAGGACAAGACCTGAAGAGGTGATCAAGAGTCTCTGGTTCAATGAGGCATAGTGGACACATGGAATTAGAGGATATATTGAATTGGTGAAGTTTAGGTTGAAGAGGAAGGCGATCCCAAATGGCCTGCCATACGAGGAATTTGAACTTTTGTGGTACTAGAGAGACCGCACAATCTTTCAAATCTTGCCATTCCCCAAGGTGGTGCTACCTAGCCAGGCTTCTCGTAACTCCGTTGATTTCTGATGCAAGAGCGTGTTATAAGCCAATTGAACTTAGAAGATGCCAGAGGAAGTGTATTTCCAGACCATTTGGTCCTCTATTGGGTGTGGGAAAAGGTGTATGGCCTTAATTTTCTTGATCATATTGTGGTGAAACCAGTGATGCAAGGACTTTTCATCCCCATTACCGTTTATAATGAGGTTTCTAACATGTTGCATTGGTGGTTGTGATCAATTTTCTATTATTCTAGGCTTAAAATCAATGTGTGGAATCCAATTGTCCTGCCATATCAATATTCGAGATCCTGTACCTACTTGCCATCATAAATCTTTCTTGAGTATTTTCCTTCCAGCTGTTGTACTTCACCACCCCCAAGAGAAGTTGCCTTGTCGAGGACTAAGGAGGAAGGTAGATGTAGAGAAGTGTTTACCTATTAATTGTGTGGCGAGTAACGATTGAGGTTCCATCCATATCCTCCAGCTAGTTTTTGCTAGGAGGGCCTTGCTTAACAAGCCTGTATCCCTGAATCCAAGTCATCCTTGATGCTTAGGTGCACAAAGAGCATGCCAGTTGATCCAATGTATTCCGCTCTTTATCTTTGTACCTGACCATAGAAATTGGACAAGTATCGAGTTAACTTTCTTAATGACGTACTTAGGGAAGAGATATACCTGTATGTGATACGATAGGAAAGATGATGGCGGCTGAGGTAATAAGGGTCGCACGTCCTGCTTTATTGAGCAGATATCCTTTCCAACCTGCACATCTAACTTTTATCCGTTCAATAAGATCACTGAAGAATATTCTTTTGTTGGTGATAATATCAAGAGTGGTACCAAGGTAGTGCCCAAATTTGTTCACCTTTTTAATTCCCAACAGTTCTGATATTTCTTGTGTAGCATTAGGACTTGTTATAATGGAAGATTTATCATGGTTGATCTATTGTCCAGATTCCTCACAGTAGCGTTATAGAAGATATCGTAAATATTAGCAAGATGATTGATTTAATTTGGTGAAAATCATAATATCATCGACAAAAAATAGGTGATTGATTGTTGTGCACCTTTTCCCAACCGCAATCCCAGGGACTTGGCCAGATACTTGAGCCTGTTGAGCTTGTTTAAATAGGGTAAAAGAGGATCTCCTTGTCAAAACCCGTAACTTGGTTAAAACCTTTCAGTTGGGGATCCATTGAGTAAAATTTCGTACAAAACACTGATGATGCAGGCCATAATCAATCTGATGAAAAAGCTAGGAAATTTTGAGTGTAGTAGAATTGATTCAGATATTCCCAGATGACTCAATCATAAGCCTTGCTCATATCCATCTTAAGTGCTCCATACACGGATTTTCCATGTTTTGTTGTTCAGATTTTGTTTGCGAGTACTTACGCAATGAGGATATTATTAGTGATGTGTCGACCTCAAACAAAAGCATTCTGATTTTCGGATATTAGGAAGCTCAACAAAGGTTTAATGCGATTAGCTAGAGTTTTGGCGATTATTTTGTAAACCGTGTTGCATAGAGATATTGGTCTAAAGTCAGCAAACATTTTAGGTTTTGGCTTTTTGTGGATAAGAACCAAGAAGGTCTTATTTGTTTCTTTAAGGATATGACCAGATCCAAGAAAGGTGAAGACTGCTAGAGTGATAGGGGTTTCTAGGAAGCCCCATCAATGTTGGTAGATGATGACTGGGATACCATCCGATCCCATGGCTTTGATTAGTTTGGTTTCGAGAAAGGCCTTTTTAATCCCCACAATTTTAAAAGGTTTTTAAAACCAAACAAGTTGATTTGGTAGGATGAATTGGCTAATACACTATTTTCCTCCAGTGACTTCCTTGAAGATAGTAGGTTATTAGGTGGGCAGAATATATCTTTGAAGTGGGTACATAAGCATCCTGAGATAGCCGAATGTATTTAAAGGTATTACCATCTTCATCTGCCAAATATGAGATTTTATTTCTTTGTCTTCTGATAATGGTAGAGGTATGAAAAAATCGAGTATTCCTATCTCCCAACTACAACCAACGAATGGAGGATTTCTGTGGAAGTGGTTTATTTGGTGTTTTGCTTCCTCAACTTAAGCCCCTAAGTTACCGAAACTCCTTTTGTTCCACTCCTTCAAAAGCTTAATCATGATCTTGCCTTTATAGGCTGTTTACATCACCATCGGTCTCCCATGCACTTCGGATAATATTTTCACACTAAGGATGTTTTAACTACATTGTTTTAAAGCGCTATGGTCAGGGAAGATACCCAAGAAAAGGATTAGATTGTAAGAGGAGAGGTGCATGATTCAACGATTGAATTCCTAAAATTTTAACATGGGCCCTTAAGAACATGGACAACCTGCTGGACTTGGCCACACATCTGTCTAGTCTCTCATAGGTACACTCGTTACCCTCACAGTTATTAGTCCAAGTGAAAAGGGCCCACTGAATGAATATGGAAAGGTTTTGAGTATGAGGAGAGAATATTCAATAAATGAGGAGAGTACTCAATATACGGGCCTAAGTTTCTTTCTTTAGTTAAATTGGGGTGTCCATAAACAAACCGAATTAGCCAGCCAAGAGTTCGTTTGGGAGCTTTGGAATTCCACAAGGATAAGATTGACGTCCTTGTGTAGTAGAGCACCATCAGCTTCTTCTCGCCAGCCAACCCAATATCCACCTTTGGTGCCTAGAACCTCAGTTGGGTTAACACGGGTAAAAATTGTTTAGCCCATTTTCCTGAAAAATTTGTTACGTGTTCAGTATTTTGCTTTGTTTCTTGCAGAAAAACACACCCGGTTGAATGGGTGCGAGCCAGTTTGGTTGCTACTCTAACTGTACAGGCCTGGCCTAACCGTGACAGTTCCAGTGAAGGATATTCATTGGTGGTGAAGGGGTTGCTTGGGGGCAACGTCTGAAACCCGATTGGAGATGCCTAGGGAGGAGCAGGGTTTCTATAATCACGTACCCATTACTTCTCTGAATTCGGAAACTCAATAACCTGAGGCCATAAGAATAAAGCCAAACTCTCTCTTACTAAAGATCCAGTAGCAGTGTGGACTTTAAAATTTGCATTTTTATGCAATTTTTTTATTTTTGATAAGAGGAAGTGGCACTCGCCCAAGATGGAAAGTGAGGTCACCCTCTATTTTTTGGCAACATTGTGCAACTTCTGACCCATTGGCCTAACTAGTAACCCTAGTGGTGTAATCCTTCCGTCCAACCAACGAAAGATTAGATATGGGTGACTTGCAATCTCTACTAGTGTGTTTCTGCTTATGAAAAAAAAACATTGTTCTTGTTTCTCCATAAAAAAATCTGGGTTTCAGCACATTCTTCTGCCAAGCCCTACTTTAGAGGATCGTATTTCACTCCACGCTAATCCAACTGATCCGTGTGATATACCTTTGGAAAATGTATGACAGGGAATTAACATCATCCATTTACGAAATAAATCACATATTTTATAACATAAAGACTCAGACTCCTCCCAGGTTACTAGCTGACTATTTGCAACACTTTTTGGGTCTGCTCATAACATGTAGATGAACAAAATAACATGAGAAGTTTCAAGCAAAACATCATCAAATTATTAGAGAAGACATTTCAAGGGGCTCTAATTCTAGTTTTATAGTAATGAAACTAACATTAATCATGACTGTTAATAACTCGGGATGGCATATAAACAATGAATCGACGAGTCTATGGCTCTAATACTAATGTTGAAAACGTGTAACATGTTCACATACATCACATATAGGGGTGAACATTTAAACCATTAAAACCGATCCAACCAATCCGTCTATTTTCAAAATGATCTAAAAATCAATCGGTTTGATTTTTTTTCCCAAACCGTAATAATAATAATAATAATAATAACATATCTATATTTTTACCTAATTCTAATTATTTTTTTACTTACTCCAGTTATATAACACTCATATAAAATGGAATAAATCCTAAATCTCTTAACGTAACACACATTTTTCATTTGTCGCCTACATCTTACTAAGTGTTGATAATTATGATAAAAAAAAATTAGTTTTTTTGGAGCTTATTAATATATATAAGTTATTAATTTTTGGGCCTAAACTTGCCTAAAATTGAGTTTGGCCGAACCGATTAAACCGTCCAAACCGAACCGTTCAATCTGTTCAATTCACGTAAATCAAACCGTTGAAATCGAACCGTTCAATCACGGTTCGATTTTTTTCTCCAAACCGAGGTCGGTCGGTTCAGTTCGGTTCGGTTTGGTATTTTGCCTCCAAACCGAATCAAGCGAACCGTGCTCACCCCTAATCACATAGATATAAGATTTGTGACACATTTATAGTTAGATATACTGGTAAAAAGCTCATGGTTTTCAGGTGTATGATGTTATACAAGCCGTCTCCATGCCATGCCTTGCCACATCACACTTCTAGTTATTGATGGTTCCGTCATCTCCTTGGTCTGACCTGTGTTAAATTGATCGACTATGCGAGCCAAGCCATGTGCCCATTTCAAGTGTCCTTCTAGGTTCCATGGCCATGTATGGAGAGAAACCTAGTATTATGCTTGAGAATGTTAGTTGCTTCTAGTAAATTTTCATGTGAAATGAAAATTAATTCAAATTTTCCTTATTGGGGACCATTCCTCTCCATATCTTTTCATAAGAAGTATGGAGGTCATGGAATCATGCAAAGTCTTATCACGTCCACTAATAATAATGCCTCATTATGGTGAGCTCAATAAACTTAATGAAATAACCCACAAACCATGCACGGGCATTACCCAAATGCGAACTGCTAGTTTGGTGTACTCTGTTCACTTGTCTTCCGCCTTGCTTCAGAGATATGTTCAGTCAGCATTGCCATTCTTGTTCTCCAAAACCTACGCAATTAGTTTCTTCGTTTGGTCACTGCGGATCTCGCACTTATACACCGTGGTTATGGATCACTTGGCTGCTAAGCCTAAATTTAAGCCATAGAATGTTATTGTGTACAAATAATCTTAAAAAAAATAATTACTCAGTTGTATTCAGATACCTCATGCCTCAATGGACCACTAGTTTTAACCCCGTGCGTTGCACACGGGAGCGACATATGCTAAGTACAAAAATTTTCACTCAATTATATCGTACTAATCATAATAAAGTGAAATAATATCAAGAACAATTAAAATGCTAATAATAAATTTTGGTTTCTATTTTTATACCATAGATAATTTCTTTTGGTGAAGTTCTTGTATCCAAAAAGAAGGGTAAGAAAACGATAATATCACATGATCGTAAAAGTAATATTTTTCAGTCCAGTGCATGCAGAGGGTTGTACAACAACTATAAAAGTAATGAATTAAAACTATCATCAGTTTTATCAATGATATTAAAATAATTTCTTAATGTACATAAAATCAAAGAAGATGTATAACATGCAGCAATAACACCAACCAAGCGGCAAACGTTTGTAAGTAATACGAGTGGACAACAAGCTAGTAAACTGTTGACTATTTTAAGGAATAATCACAATTTTAAATTGATTAGTGATAACTATTTGTTATTGTACATTGAGATTGATCATGGCGGCCGACTTGATTTCACCATAGCTTTTAATCTCGAACAAAATAAAGGTGTGATTTTAACTGAGAGCTCCATCTAGAACCACCAAAGATTTATTAAACAAAAAAAAGTTCATTTCATGTTTTCAAACACTATTGAGAAAGAGAAACTAAGTAGGTACGGTCACACAATCGAATATTGTTAAGAGTGATATTCATAAATAATATTTTTATTACCAAAACTTTTAGTAAAATCAGAGAGGTAGGATATGTAAGAGAGGGATGCATATAAAAGATATGATTATTTCTTGAATTTTGAAGAGTTTATGTAAGAAAAGGGAGGACCTTCAAGTAAGCATTTACTTGGCAATATTAAAGGATATATAGGTATACTTTATTCAAATATTTTGATTTTTTGTAAAAGTTTTTGGAATGATTGTGAAATCAGATTTTAATTGAATTAATGAGGCAAAAATTATGGGAACCCGACTAAAATGCTATATTTATAAATTTACTTTTAAATTTAAATGATGAGGTTGATTTATGTTTTGATATTTAATTGATAAGATAAACTCCAATAGATTGGTGAGAGAGGATCAAATTCAAAAAAGGAAGTGATAATTTAACAGCCAAATTCAAAAAGGAAAGTAATGATTTATTAGTTTTATCTAAGAAATAAATTACATCCACATGGCGAAAGGAGAGACTATCCATGTAGGCGGTAACGTGACAACATTCTCTCAATTTTGACTTTTATATATATATATATATATATATATATATATATATATATATATATATATATATATATATATATATATATATATAATTTGATTTGGAGGTTTCATTGTCAAGTTACAATGGCATTGACTAGCAATGACAAGTATATAATCGTGAAATACATTACATGACTTTTTTCTTGAGCATGCTTCTAGTATTGACACCAAGAATACTTAACATAATCGTTCTTCTGTTTTACTCAACGTAATTCGTTCTTCCGTTTTACCATGATTTGATCATGATTTTGTCCTTACATCTCACTTTAGCTTCAAATACGTTGTGCATGCCCAAGGGATTTTCAAAAGACTCTAATTGATACCGCTTTAATTCTGCTTTTTTCTGATTTAAATGTGGGTCTGCACAAACATTTAATTGCGTTGCTTTACGGCTAGTATCTTCTCTATCAACTGTGAATTAAAAATGGATTAAGATTGTGTCGAAGAGTGACCAAGATAACAATACAACTCGTTTTCTCAAAAGTTGAATCTCCAATATTATGTGTTCAGAGTGTTGGGCTCAAAATTAGTCACGTCACCAAGGACTCAACTATCAAGGCAGACCAGGAAATATGGCAAGGCTAGATTCAATCTAGGTGATACATTCGCATGCAAGAAGACGAATGAGATTGAGAGAGAGAGAGTGGGGGGCAATAAATAGTTGTTTATGTTGTTATCAACAGTGACCGAAAATGTAAAGTAGGACTTTGTGTTATAAGGGAACCCAAAAATAATACTTAATGCGGGGAATGGAACACTCAAAAGTAGACGAAGAAGAGTCTGTATATGCAGCTTTCATGGCGACGTTCTCACCTACTTAAAATCCTAATACAAAATTACAAGGTAAAGAAAGACCCCTCATTCACAAAAGCGGGATTAATAAGGGGGTCAACGTATTGTGGAAGACTTAGAATGATAAATTTATCTACATGTTTGAGTGCATGATCCTTATATAAATCTAATTTTCCTGGCGTTACCTTCTTGTTTGAAGTAGATGGGAATCTCCATATATAGATTGCCATAAGAGCTGCCGAATAATCTGTGCTATAACTTTTCAGCAGATTCCGTGTGTGTGTTTGTGTCTGTGTGTGTGTGTGTGTGTGTGTGTGTGTGTCTGTGTGTGCAGCTCAAAGATGGGGATTTTGAGCTTCTCTTTCTTCTTCCTTTCCATGCTTGAAGTTATTGCTGGCCAAGCTGCCACGGACCCCAATGAAGGTCTCTCTCTTTTTTCTACCATATACATGTGCTGCAAGCTTGATTAAGACTAGTTTAAAGTTTTAATTGCTTTTCTTGCTTGTGTTGTTGGTCAGTGGCTGCTTTGAACAAGATGGTAGATTACTGGAATTTGAGAACAAAGCTGAATTTCACCGTTGATCCTTGCACCCGGAATGCAACCTGGGCACAAGAGAATGCCAATCCCAGAATTGCTTGCGACTGTTCTGCCTCTGTCTGCCACGTCACCCACTTGTCAGTTTACCATCCCCACCACCATGGTCATACTACAGTAAGTAAGTTTTCCGATACTAAGATGGTCTCTGATTTTTCACTTGGTTCAGGAAATTATATGCTTTGGACATTTCTGGGGAAATTCCAAAAGAACTGTTTGTGCTAAAGGAACTGATGGACTTGTGAGTGGTAAAAGTGACTTCTTTTGAAGTTTGTGATTCTCCCTGTGATTCTTTTGGGTGATTTAGTTATTATACCATGATGAACAGGACACTGAGTCAGAATATATTGAGTGGGCCAATTCCACCTGAAATCGGGCAGTTAACGCATATGAAATACATGTAATTGCCACTCAAACTTCTCCTTTGAAATTCTGGAATTGTTACCCTTTTCATAGTCGTTTGTACAGGTAGTTCTTTAGAGATTTAAGGAAAAATCAATTGTTATGTGTTACTAATGTTGGGAACTTGTACACGTAGGAGTCTTGGCATCAATAATCTTACTGGTCCTGTGCCTGCGGAGCTTGGCAATCTCACAGAGTTGATTTCCTTGTGAGCACTCATCTGCAACCTTCATACACAATTCAATTGCCTTATTAATGTTCCCTTTTGTTCGTTTCACTCTTTGCATCGCTTTTGCTATTTTTCTTGTTTTAATTGTCATGTTGATACAGAAGTTTTAGCTCAAACAATTTTGATGGATCCTTACCCCGAGATCTTGGAAAACTAACCTCGTTACAGCAGCTGTAAGTGCTCTCATACAAACTACAATTTCATGTTTTGGTCTCTTGAAAAACATTACTTTTGGACGTGAGATATGGTCTCCATGTTACCTGCTAGAGATCCGGATCATGGAAAATATGCTAGGCCGACTATCCTAAAAAGAGGCTTCTTGAAATTGTTATTCAAGCTATCCCACTAAAAGTGTCATTCACCTTAGTGTCTAAAGATGCTTCTTTCCAAAAGCTATCCTAAGGTTTGTCAAAAAGTCAAAGGTGTCTCCTCAGATAGGGAGGAAGTATTAAGGAACAAAAGACTGTAAATGTCGCTAGGATAAATGAGTGAAGCTTGAAGTTTGGCTCTCTGTGGTAAGTTTCAATAACATGTAAATAATTCAGAGGTCTCAGCATTCTCTATCCATGCAACATGAATTTATAGCATACACAAGCTTTTTTATACTCCGTTTCAACAATTTTATTGATCGGGTGTCCTTACATATTCCTAGCTATGACTTATATATGGTTTTTCATGTTGATCGTTCAGGTATATTGACAGCAGTGGAGTCAGTGGACCAATTCCCCAAGAATTATCAAATTTGAAAGCCCTCCAGATTCTGTATTTTTTTGTGCTTCAAATTCAAATATGTTGATCTCTACTTACTGAAAACATTTGGTGGCTTATCCAGGCAAGTTGATTCAGAAGTTTATGTCCTTTTTTAGGTGGGCATCTGATAACCTTTTTACTGGAAAGCTTCCTGAATTTTTTGGGACCCTTACGGATCTCAAGGACTTGTATGCATCTTTTTGTACACCTTTAATAGATTTTAGGACTGAAGCTTTTGAGTTTTTCTGATAGTCTGCTATTCATTCAGCAAACTTCACTCTTTTCGGTAACAGGAGATTTCAGGGAACAGCTCTTGAAGGCCCAATTCCAAGCAGTTTTAGTGCTCTAACAAAGGTGGAAGACCTGTAAGGATCTTCTTCTAGCAAGTTACTACAATCACAATAATATATCTCAATAAAACTATGGCATTTTGCTGCTGCAACTTTCCAGTTATACTTTCTGACCTTTAATTAACAAGCGATCTTTCTTTAGTCAGGTATATTTTACTCTATTCTCGTCAATTTTTTTGGATGTGTTTCTCAAAATATGTGCTACTGAAGTTGCTCTCTTTAATGTGCATTCTTTTTGCTACAATGAGAGTAATCCACAAGTAGTACGTCATTTCCTTCACTTTCTTTTCTAAGTTAATAAAATGTTGGTGTTTGTGAACTCCCTACTTGTCAAAATAGGAGAATCGGCGATCTTAGTATGGAAGATTCTTCTCTGCAGTTCTTGGAGAACTTGACCACTATATCCACATTGTAAGACTTTGTCCTCAAAGGAGCTCTATCGGTTTGTTTATCTTCTGTTCTTTAAACTCAGTTTGCTGTATAACTTCCATGCCATATTGCTGCTTTTCATAGGTTGTTAAGAAACTGCCGAGTGGCTGGCCAACTTCCAACACATCTTAGCAGCTTCACTAACTTGCAAATCCTGTAAGTTACACTAAAATGAAGATTATTCTTTGTGATGTTATCAATGGACTAGATTTACATTCCAATTTCGTTACTTTATCTGTCATTGTAGCTGTTTAAAAGGTACGAAACATTGGGAATAGCACGCTATTTTGTTCTGACTAATGCACTTTCATGAACTATATGTACAAATATCATGCTCTTATTCCTACATTTTTGTCAATTCGTGATGACCATGGAAGGGACTTGAGCTTCAACAAGTTGACAGGTCATATACCAAACTCATTTCAGGACTTTGCTTCATTGGAGTACTTGTAAGTTGTTCCATTTTTGTCTCATTTCTGCACAATTTTATCACGACTTAACAAAATTAGCTATTCGCTACTACTCCACACACGGTCTTCATTATTAAAATAAATGGGATCAATTGCCATGTGGCCATGGATTAGTTTATTGTCAGAGTGGTCAAACTACTAACAGAACTGCCCAAGTTCTATCTTCTTTCATTTCCGTAAGTAGGATGACGTCCAACTAGTCCTTGCAAAATGAACGCCACGTACAGTGAGGCTCCATCACGATAAACTATATAAATTTGCTCTAATGTGACGTCACAGCACACATGTAAGTCAATCGTATAGAACATCGGTATACTGTGCATTATACACTTCAGAAACTTATATACACGCAGCGTGATCCAACAGTGAGAGCCTCGTCTCCAGGATTTCATACTAAAATGAAAAGTATTGCTGCATTTTATGGTCCGCCTTCTCAAATTCACCACCAATTTGTCCTCTTCCTTCGTGCTGCATGAATATGTAAATAAATCCCGGTGCTTTTCAAGGTATATTATTACTATGCACATGTTCTTTAAGATACGTGTTTGTATAAACTAAAGTGATGACATGCATATACAACATTGTGCACGCAAAAATACAGTTTGACCAAATGAAGCAATTCTTTTGTTATGTATATCAGGTATCTTGGAAGCAACAACTTGAGTGGGGAGCTCCCTGCAAAGATTGTAACTTCAAAGCTTGTTGCATTGTAAGTCTTGAGTGCTGAATTGGGGTGGCATTATGGAAGATTCTAGTTGAATTGAAGTGGCACTTCTGATGCCTTTTTCTTTTTGTTCTTTCGCTGTTTTGAATGGGATTTCCTGTACATGACCTCAAGTAGGCCATGGAAGGGAGTAAGAAATTCATCTCCCAAACAAAAATGACTAGTGGATGAGAAAAGCCAGAACTGCAAACTTTTGCCACTTAAAACTGGCTAGCGTGGAGGCCTATTGGATTGCACAATCTAAAACATGAACAAAATATGACGGAAATTAACGATTAATAATCTCTGCGATGGTGTATCTAGACAACCTTGCTGAAAGTGCAAATGGCAAACGAGGAGACCAACATTCTGGTCACTGAAGTTAATTTGAAGACACTGTGAGGGCGCTCAGTTATCTGCGGAATCTCAAAATTATTTACATGCATCTAAGGGATAGCAAGCACTGTAATCGAATAGCCTCTTTTCCACTAACTCCAGGACACACTCTTTAGTGAGTTGATTCTGTCACAGCAATTGTCTTACTTTTTTGGTCATTAAAGATGCGTGAACTACGAGCCAAAGTGAAATGCCACATTCCGCTTTCTGCTGCTTCATTAGACGTAATCATGCTTTTAACTCAGTTTTATTGAAATATAATTTCATTTAAATCGTGGCAGGGATATCTCCTTCAATTCCATCTCCGGAAATCTACCTATAGATTCTTCCAAAGTAGGATTCTCAATGTAAGTCCATCTCATAACCTCAATTAGTTGCATATATGCCTTACTTTGATCAGGCAACTGATATGTCTAATGGTGTCACTCATTACCTTTTATTCCAGGAATACTGTTGGAACTTCCATCAATGCAAACGGCTTGCTGGACGTGTAAGTTACCTACCTTTTGCAGCTTGCTATATTTCAGATTTAGCATTGAACTCGAATTGTGACATTATTGGCTGTAATCATTTCAAGGTGTCCTTGCATAGAATCACTGGCTGAACTTAATTTGTTTAGTAATAAAATTTCATCTTTGTTCCTTTTTGTTTATTTCCGACGAAAGTGGGTGATATTGTCTTACTCCAAAATGTGAGATGAGGAAGTCTTCCCTAGTCCCTTCTCAAACACTCGTAATGAAAGGCTCTAATATGCATTGTCGCCAATCCACCATTGTGAACTCTACATCTTCTTATTGTAATCCGATGCCCTGTAATTTACTAGTTACTGATGTCATGAAAATCGTTTCAACGGAGCTGGTCCCTTTTCCTTTATCATTATGGGATGCCTACGAGTTCGAAATCAAGTAAAACTTCTCACTGTTAAAACTACAATATCTCAGCACACTGGTGGTAATGTGCTCATTTTTGCGGATGCCTTGATATTTTTTCTTGATGATTGGTGCAGGAAGGCATCTGCGATGTTGCATTGCCTCCAGGGCAGCACCAAGTGCACTAACAAAGTTCCCGCCAGTAAGTGTATTGCATATCCATAAAAGAGGATTTCTGTAGGCTACACTAATGAGAGCGTTTGGGAGGATGGCCTATTACTGGTTTTCTCAAGTGGGTTTTCAACGTGTCCTAGCAGTGAAGCCAAATTCCACCCATCATAGACAACAACATGGAGACTAGAAATTGCCCTTACAGTCCTCATAGGCATGAAAAACATAACAGATATCGTTTAACCGTTACCAGAAGAGCACAAGTCCCATGTATTTACATTCATGGAAAACTCAAATGCACCACAAACTACACACAAACTAATGAACTACGTATCCATCTCGTAGTTCCCTTCAAAGTCTATCTGCTCCTAAATTGATCTTGTGAAGTGTTATACAGTTTCATCCCTATGTCTGAAAAGAAGAAACAGGGACAAGATTTATCGCTTATGACTTGGGCTGAAGCTTCCTGGCCTAACAGTTTTGAATACGTAACACTAAAGCTTGCCGTGTATAGAAATTCCAAATAAAAGGTGACTGCTAATATTAGTTACACATAACTTGCAACTTCGACTTGAGCAATTACGTGTAAGAGAGATAGTTTAGAAGCAATAAATTTATGGAACTGAGAAGTAAAGCCCTGTTCTTCCCGAGCACTGATGCCTTGTCCTACATGTATTAAAGTCATCTGTTCTTGCAATACATGGCACTGATGTTGGTTTTGTGGCTAACTAGCTCTTACAATGCTTTACTGTCTGTACATATACATATGCTGATATGCATACTTCAAGAACATATTAATGTTTTTGACTGTATGGGACATAATGTTTCGGAGGAAACCATTATATTCTGAAGTTCCATAAAGTGAATAGGGTTGGAGAACAGCTATTGCTATGACAAATGAGCCACTTGTTTCAATTTGATGCATGAAAATGATCGAGTTCGATGAACAAGAGATTACCTTTGATGCATGCATAATCAGCATCCTCATATTAATTTATACATACGAAACGTCACAAATAGGAACACACAAGCTGATGAGAATCCAGAAGACGGGGGCAGGGAGTGAAGCGAAATTTGAGAAGGAAAGAACACTAGCTTTTGTAAGTTGATTCTGAAATCTCACTAGTTTTCTCTCTCCTGTAGGTTCATTTTCAATCAAGTGTGGAGGTAAGGAACAAGTATCTGCTGGTGGCATCAATTTCAATGATGATTCAGAAACACTAGGAGCCGCCTCAATGCACGCAAGCTCCAATTTTCAATGGGCTGTGAGCAACACCGGGAGTTTCATTTCTAACCCGAATGGACCTCGATATATAGTCCAGACAGACTCTCAGATCACGGGGACTTTAGAGTCTGAGGTGTATAAAACAGCAAGGGTATCTCCAAGCTCATTGAGGTATTACGGCCTTGGTTTGAAGAATGGGAAGTATAACATTGAGCTTCACTTTGCTGAGATACAGATGGAGGACTCCCAGTCCTGGAAAGGTCTGGGGAAACGCTTATTCGATGTTTACATCCAGGTAGTTGGTTCTTTTGTGCAAATTACAGTAAATTTGTGATTTTTAATTCCCAACATTCCAACATGTGAATCAGATAGTAACATATCCACCGTATTAGAAAATTCTCTTGTTGGTTGAAGTTTTCTTATATTGGTCTTAGATGGGAAATGCACTTCAATTTTCTTGACCACTTTTGCTTTTTGCCATCTGACCATATTACCAAAGAATCAAACTGTATCCCCCTTCTTACTTGTGTAATCTCGAATCATAGTTGATCCTTTTGTTCTTGATATTGCAAACCTTTGATACCCTATATCCGATTTATCTAACGAATGAAGTTAGTGGTTGAACTGTGCATGTTATCCTTCTATTTTACCTTTTCATTTTTCTGGCTATGATGTTTCTAAAATGAAGGGCGAGAAAGTTCTCCAAGATTTCAACATCCGAAATGAGGCAGGGAGTTCCAAGAGAGCCTTGGTGAAGAAATTCGAGGCAAATGTAACGAACACAATCATGGACATTCATTTCTTCTGGGCAGGAAGAGGCACTTGCTGCATTCCATTTCAAAGCACATATGGTCCTTTAGTGTCGGCTATACATGTTCAACAAGGTTTTCTCAACTGTTCTCATGTTCGTACTGTCTCACCTTCCATCTTTTAAATACCTCAAAAGTAATTCTAAGTCGATATGCTTTCTCCTCGGATATTTTGCAGCACCAGAAGGGGTAGGCTCTTCCAAACGTGACAAGAAGCATGTTGGAAAAATTGTGGGAATAGCATTTGGAAGTGCTGCAGGGTTCCTGATTGTTTCTTCCATATTTTACCTGTGGTGGACAAAGGAAACACCGGGACACATGCGGGTTCATACACACTCGCCTAAGAAGGCCCTAACTTCTTAGTAACGCGTTGTCTTCAAAGGCCAATAAAATCTGTTGCATCTTTCTCAATGTCAACAACATCGATGAGATGCTGATAGAAGTGCTTTGAAGCCTAATGGTTTCAAGGAGTAGACTAGTTTCAACTGGGTAGATTAAAATGTGAAATCGTGATCGTTCTTGTAAGTTATGGAATCTCTGGAGTTGAGTCGAGTTGGGTTGAAAGATCAAATTGACCAACCACTCTGAGCAGCAAGTGTGTATAGGTAATGAATATGCTATTCATAATTGTAGAGTTCCTCAGGAGAATGGTTGGCTCCATTTTTATATACAATGATAGCCTTAGGTCCTGAGCCGATTTTAAGCCCTGAGAACTTGGTCAAGAACTGGTTAATATGAGAAAATGTAGTCACTCATTGTTCAACTTGTTCTTTATTCTGATTGCTTTATTCTTATCCAAATTTGGCACTGAATTCCTTGGGGAAGATCAGAAAACTCAATCCATGATAAAAGCAATCTTTCTGTGTTTGAAAAGAAGTGCGAACCAGAATACACCTAATGTTTAAGATTATTAGATTCGTTCATAAGAGGTTTAAAAAATCACACTCCAGTTACAGAGCTTTGATCTCTTCTAACACTTCATCCACAAAAATCCTAATCTATACTACTTATAATGAGAAGTCATTTTTTTGGTGTCATACTCTTTTGGTGTTACACTAAGAGTGACTCAGGTACTGACAAGTGTCTATTTTGAGGATAAAAAGGTAAATTATTCATTTCTCACTCACCACATCTTCAACTTCCTAAAAACTCTCCCCACTCCCTTAAATTACGTAACTGCAAATTTCTATCTCCATCTTCGTTGAGAAGCTCTAACATTCAGAAACTATATTATAGGCTTGGATTTTTATTTCTATTTGCATTGCCTTTTTATTTTAGTAGTAAGCTGTATTTGGCAATAGCGTGTGCATTTCTTTTCCCCTTCAAAGCAATTCTTTATTTTACGTCGTTACCTCTTTGCAGGAACCAAACTCTAAACCAATCTCTAAAGGTATTTTTTTCTTTTTCCATTTCGTATCCATCTATATACTTTACACTTTACAGGGTGATTTTTCCGGCCACCAATCAGCCGGCGGGGTTGGTTGCGGCGTTTGGGTGACTGTTTTTCGGCCTGTATTGTTTGACGGCGGTGGTGTTGACCAGGAGACGGCGGTTGCGATGAGATTGGGATCGGTCGGCGTTTGTGCGGGGTTGGTTGCGACGTTTGGGTGGCTGTTTTTTGGCCGGTATTAGTGCACGGCGTTTGGGTTTGGTTACGGCTGAGATCGGGGAAATCGAGGCGACGATCTCCTCGACGGCAGAGAAGAGGGAGTCGTGTTGACTGATTATGGTGGTGGCCAGTTATCATGGGTTGCAGAGATGAGGGTGTGGATGTGATCCATTGACGACAGTGAAGATGGTCTGCAGCGTTCAGAGAAGAGTAGTGGTTACGATCCATTGACTCGACGGCAGGGATTTGGCGGCATTGATTGAAGGAATGGCGACAGCAGAGTGGTGGTTGGATTGGTGGCTGCTCCGACAGCACGGCAGCTGATCTTTCGGGTGCATCAAGAGCAAGGTGGCACAGCACTGTCCTCGACGGCCGGTTGGCCTTTGGCGCCTACATCACCTGTTGCCCGCGGCTGTGGCGGTTTCCTGCTTTATTTGTTGTCCAATGTGTAATGCTTTTTGTACCACGTGCATTGTTGATTGTACAAAATGATTATAATATTATTATTTGCATCTTTAAATAAAATTGTATATCTTTTTTAGCCCATATAACTTCAGTATTATAGTTTTATTAGAATCTTCAATCTTCAACATTTTATTTTAGTTTTTTTCTAATCCATTCAACTTCACTATTAATTAATTTTAGGTTTCGTTCAATAATTTAAATTTAATTTTACTTAAAGTGATAATAAATACTTAACATAATATTGTTTAACAATTAATTTTAGGTTTTTTAACTCATGCAACTTCAATATTAATCTATTTTAGGTTTGGTTCAATAATTTAAATTTAATTTTACTCAAAGTGATAATAAATACTTATACAAGATACTTAATTTTACCCATACTCAAAGTTATATTAAATTTATTTTTGTGGTTCTCAAAGTTATAGTTTTACCCATGCTTAATTTATCCCAACTCAAAGCTAACTTATAATTTAAATTTAATTTTATGTGGTTCTTTTTTTTTTTTTACCTATACTCCAATTGATAATATTCAAATTCAATCTTTAACATAGTACTACCTCCAATTGTTTTGTTTCTTACAAGTCGATCTAGGATATAATAACGAGTAAAGTCAATATTTTTATTTTAACATTTTTTAAATCTCTAAGATAAATTGAAATATCATTTTGGAAGTCGAACTATGGTAAAATTTATGTTTCTACAACTACTCTTTACATAAAAACAAAAGTCCTTTTAGAATAAAAATGAAATTTATTCAAAAAAAAAAAGAAGAACAATTATGTTACAATTGATTAAATTTTATTTCGTTATACTACCTACTTCACTGTAATTGAGGCAAAAAGTTATGATTTACAAAACAAAGACAAATTTTAAAATTTTCATTTAAAGATCGATAGATATAGATTTATAGTAGCCGAATCAAAAAAATATCATAACATAAATTGTTAGAACATGCGGTTGAAACCAATATTTTGGTGTAACACTGTTGCTCAAACATTGCAACACTTGGCACTTTATGTATCTAGAGTGACAAATTGAATTTAAACATATTAGAGACAAAAGAGTCCAGTTATTTCTTTATACAATCTTCGGTGTTACTTATTTGAAAGTAATTGGGTTTAATATGCAAATTAAAATACACTACCTTAAGCTGATGTTATATCTACTTTTAATTTTAACTTTTATGAAATATTGTCTAAGCAAGACTTCTTTAACTGATACAATAAATGATTCGCACACGCATCGCGTGTGCACGGGCAGCTGTCTTATACTTAAGAAAACTACCCAAATTACGCTTGATAATCGAGTGATAGAAATAGAAAATACAAAAGCCAAAAATATTTGAAAAACTCTAGCAGAAAAAATCCCCACAAATACCATTGTGGTGGCATTGAGCCAGACCACCGAAGGCCACAACATTTGTTGAGTGAATACGAGGAAGACGAACACGACCCACTCCCATATCCACCACTACAACCACCAAAAATCCTCAAGCAAAGCCCACCACCGCTACCCTCCCAAAAAAACCCAACCCCCTTTCCCTGTACTCATCTCGTTCAACGTCGACAATGGTTTCGTCACACCCAGCTCTCGCCCCACGAAACACCAATTCCCCTCTCGCTCATCCAAGACCACAAGCACAAAGCTTAACTCAATCAAACATAATAGACTTGTATACACATGCAAATCTATGTAAATATGTATTTGGTTTCGATCGCTATTGCTAATTGAGTCCTTGGTGTCTCTATTTGTATTTGAAAGTTAATTTGCAATCAATTTATAGGCAACATGCTATAATTAATTTCAATGTACGGATTCCTATTTGCCTCTTGATGAGGACTTTTTAAAAATGATGAAAACTAAGACCAAAATAGAAGGAAAATACACCCACAAATAAAAAGAACCTAGATTTTGATTCAAGTCGTTATTTGTTTTGTAGGTTTGTGCCCCCCCCCCCCCCCCCCCCCCCCCCCCACATCCAACTCCTCGTTTATCCTTTTGCAGAGATACTGTCTTGCAATTGCTGAAAAACTGCCTCTTCATATCCTTTATAACTGTTCTCGATTGCTCCTTTTTATCTAACAGCTATGTAAACTGCTACTGATTTTGATTCAAAATCAGCCCAACGTTCTATGAGCTTTAACTACGCTTTACCTTACTCACCGTTAATATCCACCGGTTATTAAAAACCACAAGCTGCTGTCCACACGCGATGCGTGTGCGTCCCACTCTCTATTTAACTCATAAAATAAATTTTTAAGTGGCATTTGATAAAAGCCTAAAAATAAAAATGACATTAAGAAAATAAGAAGGATCTACTTGACTATGAATGCTATTACTATAGGAGAAAATAAAAATATTAAAATAATAATTTTGCTCATTGTTTTACCTTAGATCGACTTGTCAAAAGGAATGAATGGAAGTACGATTGAATTTAAAAGATAAATATCATGTATAAGTCTTTATTATCACGTTGTGTAAAATTAACTTTAAATTATAGAACCAAATCTAACTTCATAAGTAGTTTTTTACTATTCAAACTATTATTTTGCACCATTTTTAAAAAAAATATATAAATGTTGAAGATTGAAGTTTTATGGGTAAAAAAAGAAAAACATAATGTCGAATAAAAAGACTAAATATTCCAATAACATTTGAGAGCTTGAATATTACGAAGATAATGATGTTGTACAACCAACAATGCATTTTGTACAACCAATAATGCAGGAATAAGGGGATGCCGCTAATTTCACACATCATCATCCACCAGCACCGGCGACACCCTCCGACAATAATGCTGGCAGCACACTCAAGCGACAGCATTATCGACAACTGCCCTTGCCATCGCTCTCCTGTTCACCGCGATCCATGACACCGGCCTCTACCTCCCCACGAAAGACCCCTGTTTCCACACCCACCCACGACCAACACCGCCGGCAACACCATCCAGCGACCACGCTGGCAACTACCCCTGCCACCGCTCTCCCATCACTACGATCCACCACGCCGGCCTCTACCTCTCCACGAAAGAGCCGCCTGTTACACACTCTCGCCAATCGATGACCAAGGCCGCATCTAAAAACCTTCCGGTGACACCATCCGGCTGATGCCTCTTCCTTCTGTTTTCCTGATCTGCTCTTTTTTTTACGATCCCCTTACATAGCCTAATCAAACTCCTGTGCAGAGAAAGACCCACTTGAAACATAATCCATCTCTCTCCTTCTGTCTCTCTCACAATAATCACATACCCAAGCAACAGTGCCGAACCAAGTACAGGTAAATACGATTTATGATTTCTGATAAACAGTACAGAAATGATTTATGGGTACAATAAATACTATAAACAGACCGTAGAAAAATGTTAATTACACCTGTGTATGTATGATGTTAGGGTATAATTACAGATAAAAATAATAGGTTGAACAAATTATACTTATATCCGTTGACCAGACGGAAAATACAAATACATAACGGTTTGAAACGAAAAGACCAAATTGTCCATGATTTAGGAACTTGATTTTTCAAATGCCATTCAGTTATATCTTCCCCAATTTCTCTCTTCAAATTTGGATATCAAACCCTAATTTTCAAAATTAAGGTGTTAAAACCCTGATATTAGGAGGATTTCAAACCCTGATTTAAAAATTAGGGTTTTAAAATCCAACCATAATTTGAAAATTAGGGTTTTGAAACCTTATAATTAGGATTTCAAAACCCTAATTTTCAAATTTGGGTTTTGAAACTTAATTTGGTCTCCTCTGAAATCTTATCGTTCACTCCCTCACCCCACGCCGCCGGCAGCCCCAGCCCCTCCCTCGATAATTGTTCAACAAAATGTTGGATAAAAGTTATATAACATCTTAAAGGTTGTAAGGTCTTTAATGGCCTACACAGACGTCAATGGGTGATAAGATTTCAGAAAATAAGCCAGCGAGATTCTTTTCGTGTCAGTTCAATCTGATGTAGGTGTGACAATATTTCGCGGTGGGTTTCGATGATGGGTTTCGACGACGATGGTCACCTGAGGAAGACATGCCGGCGATGGGTTTCGACGCCAACAGGAGATTGGTCTCGGTGGCTTGGGGTGGTGTCGACTTAGAGGGAGATTGGATGGATTGCGGGGTGAGGGATGGGTGGAGGCAGCAGGAGGTGGGGGAGGGTGCAAGCGGTAGGGAGAAGAGGGGAGGGACAGTGGCAGGGGCTGGAGGGGGCAGCGACGGGGAGAAGAAGAGTTGGAGAAGAGAGACATGATTAAGGTTTAGGGAAAAAATAATAAGGTTTTAAATTTATGAAAAAAATAGGGTTTAAATATGTATTAAGGGTAGTATTGATATTTTAAAAATACGTAACGGATGACATCATCAAAATATATAATTTTTTAACGGATGAAGGATGGAAGGACACGACTGATACCTTGTGAAACTTAGTGTCCTTAACTGTAATTATACCCTAACTTCAGGGACACTGCTGTAATTAGCCCTACAGAAAAATACGTTGAAAAAAGCAGGAAAAATTATAGATAAAAGAAAATTATTCGTGAATTTTATGCTAACTTGAAGCCAATTACAATTCGTAATGGTAGATGAAGAAGGGAGAAGGAAGGAAGGAAGTTACGTGAAGTATAGGAAGTAGAAGAGTAACTGAAGGTCTCAGGATAGTAGTTAACAACTTTTACATTTTTATCCTTAAAAAGAACACGTGTCAGCAGTTGGATGAGTTTCAATATAACACCAAAAGGGTGTTACACCAAAAATAGACTTCTCATTATAAGTAGTATAGATAACTAGCTATAAATATAATGACATGTGAGTTTAATTTTCAAATTCCTAGTAATGCACATGTGTCCACATCTTACTAGCACGCTAAAATTTCCATCTCATAAGCTAACATTGGCCCCCTTGACTCGTTCGAACTCAAAAATTGCAAGAGTTAATTAGGTTTTTGCACCCGATAAATAGGGATTTAAATTTTAGGTTTTAGGTGGTGACAATTCTTATGCAACCACTTGATACATTTGGTTAGACAACTTTTACATTTATTTGGGCCTTGAAAATCAAAGCTAGGAAATGGAAGGCCCAAAGGCCCTAACTTTACGGGTCCGGGCCTATTTTTTTCCTTGGCAGCGAGCTGGATTTGAGCCTTTCAATTCTTAACATTTCTCACACCTGTTTTGTGAAACTGGATGAAGCCCAGTGTTGCCTCCTCTAACAGCAGGCGCCTTTAGCTCTTGAGCGATGCGGTTACATGGCGGAGGTAGATGGTCACAGGGCTGAGGTTGATGGTAGGCGATGGTGGCGATGGGATCTGACGGCTGCCGGTCGTCGCCGCTTAAAGGACAACACGGTGTCGATGCCCACACCTAGCACCGCCGTCACCACCTCGTGAGCATAGCATCAATGAGCATCGTCGTGAGATCTATATGCAATTTATCAGATATGTCCTATTGGTTATAAATTGAATGGCATTGGGTACGGTGATGGTTATAGTGGCTGGTTGCACATCTCGATTTGGAAGAACGCTGAACAAATGTGGCGACATTCGAAGTCTTCGGAGGCCAGGGCTGAACCGTCGATGCAGGCGGTGCCCTTGACGATGGCGTCGAGGTGGAGGACTCAAAAATTCGGCAAGACGATTCGAATTAGGCTTTTGAGGTCGCGAACCTCGCATAAATAGGGATTTTTAAATTTTAGGTTTTGAAAGGTGGTCTAAGCTCAGGAGGCCCTTTAATTCTTACAGGCCAGAAACCACTTTTGATACATTTGGTAGATAAATCAAATTAGGACTCTTCACTTGATTCACAACCTCAACTTCATTTATAGCTCCCTTTGCAACCTCAAATTTCCAAGTACAACTTCCTCACCTTTTCCATGCAAAGCCTGTAGTCTTTCATTCTCAAATTATGGGAAAGAAGAGGCAATTACCGCCAAGAAGTGATGAACAAGAAAGTGTTCCTTTTTATCTTCACCCTCAATGGGGCTTAACCACTCATATCAACTAAACAACATCCATGGATAAAAACATTTTGATTCATGTAAAGAAGAACCCCAAATCCTTAAGTCACATCTTTTACGTCCTTCTTTGGGAGATGGGAATGCTTTTAACCGAAACTGAAGGAGAAAACTTGTTTTAAAAAATCCAGTCTATTCCTGAAAGGTTGGTCGACTGGTTATGCCAATTCGACCTTGGCCAATTATGTTAAACTCCGATCAGGGTTAATTGATAGATTGATTAGTAGTCGTCTTTACAAATCGATGGAGAGATCAAGTATTTATGAACTCACCCAAATGTCAAAGAATCCTCCAAAAGTAGACAAATGGTTGGTAGGTTCGTCTTCCTGTTTCTGGTCAGTTACCACCAACGCCTACCATCTATGACATACGTGCCTTAACTAGTTTGTACCTAGTGGTGAAGATACCAATGCATTATCTAACCAGAATCCTTATGGCATTCTCTTGAATCCCCATCCGTCCCATCTAGATATACTGATGTTTTCAATCTACGGTTCGGGGATCCAACTACTAGGAAAAGACAAGTTGAGCTAGATGTGTTTGGGTTATCTGCATTTTTGTGGATTTGGTTATCTAGACGTGTTTGTTCGTGTCTAGCTTGTCTTTGACCAAGGAATACTTGAATCTGGCCATTACATTGGCTTCTGGAAAGTACATGCTCTTGCCTCTTTTGTATTAAGTGTTCTGTACAGAGCCTTGTACATTATTGTAGCTGTAGACGCCTCATTTTTGTAGATATTTTTAATTAAATAAATAATGAACTTTATTGTTTATTAGAAGACATCATTGAGTTCAGGTTTAATAATGTAGTTTAATTAATAATTCAGTCTAGTTTTATTTAATTAAATTAATCCAGTTAAATTGCTTTGTCCAATCTAGTTAAATTGTCTAGTCCACTCCATTGCATGTTAGTCCAGTCAGTTAGTCTAACACAGTTAAATTGTCCAGTCTAGTCTGTTGCATGTCAATCCAGTTAGTCAGTCCAATCTATTGCATTAGTCCAGACTATTTATATCAAATTTGATCCATAGCCTAGATTTTTCTAATTGATGTGATTTATCCTTCATAAAAAGATCGAATCAATCTATTTTATGATTAAGAAATGACTTATCTCGAATCTGGTATATCATATTTATAATTTTAGAGATAATTACTGAAATTAGGGTTAGATAATGTCCCGAAATTTAAAAAAACATTTTTCATAAATGGGTTAAACCGACCGGTTAGTTGACTTTTGTCTATCTACAATTTTATCCCTTATTTTGACTTGTCTTCAGCCATGAAGATTGACATTGCCAATCTTATTAGATTCTGTGACCCTGAGCACTATAGAAAAAGGTCAATCTCTGGTGAATCTAGAAGTTTATTCTCGTTAGAGTTTGCACTCAATTTTCTTGTGAAGTGACGCCTAACCTCTCTCGAGAACTTAGCCATTCAAATCACTCTAAAAAAATTGCTTTGTTCTTTGCATGGTGGATCTCACGATGAATATTCCAGATTCCTTAAGACAAGCTACATAGCGAGATAATTTTTATTAGGCTATCCTTGGATAGAAATCATATAGACTACCATCTGTTCACTCTAGTCTCAGTTCATCTCAAAACAACAAAAGAAATTATTCTCATTTTCTTTGGATTCAAAGCTGATGTTAAAGATTACAAATTGACTTCTTTGTCTAAGTTTAGGCTCGAAGTGTAGACTACATCCCGTAGGACTAATGTCGAACTACATTGATTTTGATTCCAATTAGTCGATCGAATACGTAGGTCACTTAACCTAGAGATGTCAATGGGCCGGCCCAGCCCGGGCCCAACGGGCCAAAAGTGAAAAAGGGTCAGGGCTAGCCAAAAGAGTGGAAGCCGGGCCGGGCGGGGGGCCAGACTAAAGGGATATCTAGGTCCAGTCTAAGCCCTATAATTAGGGCGGGGCTTGGGCCGGGCCCGAGCCCAATCTTTTTTTTTAATTTCTTGTTATTCAAAGTAAATACGTTAATTGCGATAATTTTTTATTATTATGTAAGCAAATTGTAATGTAATGATGAGTGCATACATTACCACATATAGTAATATGTGTGTATAGTTGTATACATATTATCACGTATAGTAATATGCGTATACATATTACCACATATATGTGTATACAAGCAAATAAAGCAATTAAAAATATTTAGACACGCACATATATATGTAGTAATATGTGTGTATATAATAATATTTCTAGTATTCAAATCTTCAAACTGATGGAGTTACATTGAAGATAAATTTGTTCATAGACCCTCCTCCTTTTATCCGGGCTTGTTACTGGCTGCTTGTAAACAAACATGCGAAGTTATCTATTTTTTTATATATATGAAAAATATATATCTTGCTTGTAAAAACTTATTACATATATATATATATATATATATATATATATTGTGAAAAAATTTATTCTAAAAACTTGAGAAAAGGAAAATAAAAAGAAATTACCGAATCATCCAGAAGTATTTCAACGTCTGAGTCACGGCTCTTCTTATAATCAATCGGTTTATCTTGCTCCCGATATTTCGCATCAAGATAATCCTTCCAACATATACATAACTTGAGCAACTCGGGGTTAAGGCCCTCCTGTCATCCAAAACCCCCCCGCTCGCTGAAAATGCCAACTCTGAAGTAACCGTGGAGGCTTGCACCGGCAGTACATCCCGTGCAATTTGTGATAAAGTTTTATACATGTTTTGATTTTGTTTTCAAAAATTTAACAAATTAAAATTAACTTGTTCTTGCATTGATAAATTAGCATAATGATTAGAATTGGAATATACACCAATCTCATTAAAAGAGGAAAATATAGACGAACTTGCCGTATTATAAGTACCTTCACCTGGTAGTTGTCTTGCTACTAGATGTTCAAGGCCCTTAAGGTATGGCGCATAATACATCTCACCAGTCGATGATGAAGCTCGCCCTTGCACTTCAGCGGAACTATGATAGAGGTTGAACAGATCCTCAAATTTCTTGCTCATTTTCATTGTGAGTGTAGTTGTTTCCTTTTCTGTGTAGGTCATTAATCTTGCAATCTCTTGTATCGACACGTTCACGCCATGCAACTTTAACCTAGGATCTAAACAAGTAGTCACAGCAAAAATAACAGGCAATTTCTTTCAATATTTATTAAATTTTTTATCCATCTCTTTTACTATTTGTTGAAGGGGTCCTATATATCTCCATTTTGTTAACATTGTAACCATCTTGAGAATTTCTATTATAGCGATAGGAGAGGTGGGATAGTACGTACCAGACAATAAGTTGGTAGACGTGTAGAATACCTCCAAAAATTCAGCTAGGTATGTAGTCATCTGCCATTCCTCTTGAGTTGGCAAGCCGGCTAGGAACGAGGTTAGTGCGTATAGACTTCTTTGTATGCCAGAATATGTAAAAGCATATGGTATGTAGAGTTCCACCTGTGGACCACATCTGTAAGTGCTCTCCTGCGAGGCATATTATATTGAACACACAACGTTTTAAATTGTTGTGTTCTCGGGCCCGAACTATTAACATACGCTGTCATACCCCTCATTTTGATAAGAATATCTCCTGCAGCAGCTAAACCATCTTGAACAATTAAATTAATAATGTGACAAACACAGCGAACATGAAATAATTCACCATCAAGTACAGGTTGAAGGGTCTCCTTTAAAGCTGCAACAACAGCTTTATTGTTAGAAGCATTATCAAAACTAATACTCATAATCTTATTTTTTATTTTAAATGTGGTACATGCATTAATTATAATACTAGCAATGTTATTTGCATCATGCGAAAAAGAAAATAGTTCGAATGCGATGATTCTTTTGTTCATAACCCAATCAACATCAATCTAATGGGCCGTCACACAAGCATAACTAACAAAAGTAAACAAAGATTTCCAAATATCAAAAGTAAGACTAACTTTACCGTCAAAATGATCAAAATAATCAATCAAGCGTGCTTTAGCAGCATTATACTGCCGGAGTGCATCGGATCTAGAGATGTCTCTATGAACCTTTTTGTACAAAGGTTGAACGTAAGTGTTCATATATCTAGAGTGCTTAGAATTATCGGCAAAACTAAAGGCTTGTTCATCATGAAAAACAAATTCAGCGAGATCGTCTCTTTGTTCTCCCTGATTATAAACAAATAACTTACCGTCAAAAGATAACTGCATTTGGCTAGGTTCGACGTGGCCTTGTCGAGGTGCACATAGAAGGTAATGCCTGTTAAGATGTTCATTACCACTACCAGACAAAAATAATTTAGCACAGTACTTACATCAAGCTTTTCGGACGCCGTCCACCATAACTTCATCAAAATGATTCCAACACTCGCCTTTCTTTTTTTCCCTTTTGGACTTTGGCTCACTACCGGAGGCATTGCTCGGCCCTTCTCCATCATGACCGCTCATAGGGTTAAGATTATGCCACGGAGTAGTAGCTTCGCCAACCGAGCTGCGTCCTTGACTATAATGCGGGGGGTCTTATGAAGGCGTGTATTCAAGATCTGGAATGTTTTGATTGAACTCCCAATTGACTTGGGTATCTATCATACAGCCTGTACTCATTCGTCCAGGAACGAATGGTTGTGCTGGTGCTTGGATTGGTGTTTGTGATGACCGTGGTGATGGTGCTGGTGCTTGTGCTGGTGGTAGTGCTTGTGCCGATGGTGGTGTTTTTCGTGATGATGATCCACGCTTCAGTTTCTTCAGTAATCCAACCATATTTGACGCTAAACTTTTTTGCTAGATTGAAAAATAAAACTAGTAAGAGTAACCAAATGCACATGAATAAGATCAGTAATTAGTAATTAGAAATAAAAATTAAAAGAATTTAAGAGTAACACATGAATAAGAGTAATTAGTAATTTGAAATTGGAGAGAGTTAGTAATTAAAAAAATTGGTAATAGTAATTAATAAAGAATTCACTAATTACTAATTACTAGACAAAAGAATTTAGAGAGTAACAAATGAATAAGAGGAGTAGTCAGTAATTAGAATTTAGCAAGAGTAGTAATTAATAAATAAGAGTAATAATTAGCAAGAGTTCTAATTAGTAAACACCAAACAAGAGTAGTAATTGGAGAGGAAAATAGTAGCAAAGCTTGTAGAAATGTAGAATGTTCAGATAAGAGAGAGTAAAAAGATTGGTGTGAAAAATTAGAAAAAAAAAAGAGAGTGAAAAAAAAATGCCCCTTAAAACTATCCGTTTATACTTGTTGGGGAGGGTAAGAAAGTAAAAAATCTTAAAAGAGTTGGAAAAATTAAGTTTGACCAAAATACCCCTCAAACTAGTCGTTATATTGCTGTTGGGGGGTAAAAGTGGAATTTAAGAAAATAATGGGAATATGGCCGTTGAGGGGGAAAGGGGGGAAATTCTGGGGCCAGCCCACTTTAAGGCCAGAAAACGGGCCTGACCCGGGCTTTTTAAGGCCAGGTCGGGCCTGAATAAATTCTGTAAAATTGTTCGGCCTGGTCCAGGGCCCTAAAATGTTGGGCCGCCACTGTTCACCTACAGAGCCGAGCCAGCCCGGGCCAAAAACAGGCTTGGTCGGGCCAGCCCGCGGGCTGCCTGGCCTTTTTGACAACTCTAACTTAACCTCTCTTGTCGAGTTCAAGCTAAATAATGATGATGATGAAAATTAGCTTAGGGTGAGTCTTGTTACATTTTGCATGCTACGTGTTCTTTAGGCCAAAAATCATTAAAAACGAAGTAAAGACCGAAAGGGCGCGGGAGATGCCTAACACCTTCCCGTTGCGTGACCCAGACCCCTCTCTCAGTTTCGATAGGGTAGTCGTCCTTTTGGACACTTTCGAGTCATTTTTTATTATTTTTCCTATGTTTCCTTTTCTTCAATTAAATAAGATGGCGACTCATAAAATCATCTTTTCTTAGGATTTTCTTTTTGAGGCGATGTACCACATTCGCTAAGAAGATTCATTGGAATGTAGGTGGCCATTTCTAGCTTATGCAACTCTGGCTTCAGCCTTACTTCCTAGAACTCAGTCCTTTGAACCCAAGATATATCCCTTTCATTACTTATGGCCATAGTTTGTCATCCTTTGGCTATTGTTTCAAAATTTTCTTTGAGTTGATGCAGATCTTGAGATCTCATCCCTTTGTCAGTCAAAGCTTTGACCCCTACTTGGTTTAGAGAACTACCTTCCTTCATTGTCGATAGCATGCCCTTAACAAAGAAGAGTTCATCAGAAAAACATGAGCAAACTTTCTCTGTAGAAAGTTCTTTGACAGCCGAAGGAATTGACAAACAATTCAGCAACTTATGTACAGTAGTCCGGAAAATGACTTACCGAATTTTAATCGGTAAGTAATTTTTTGACATTTTGCTCTTCAAATTAAGTGTGATTGGAAATTATTTTTCGTTGAAAAATCTTATACATGCACCAAATACCAAAAAATGCAGAAAACCTTTTCCAGGAAACTATTTCCGTGAAACAAACAAGGCCTAAATATCATGTTAATTGTATAAAAGTTTATAGTAATACATATGGGGAGGGGGTGCATGGCCATGGTCCCGCGACCGTTCAATAAGCCCGCCACCAGTACGATTAACAAATAAGTTTCAAAAGGACAAAAAAATAAATACTCCTTATTATTGCTAACTTAAGGATCTGTTTGATAAAGTGCACTTTTTAGTTTTGTTTTTCTAAAAAATAAAAACTAAAACTAGTTGTTATTTTTTATTTTATTTTATTTTATTGAGAAAAAAACATATAGATGTTTGGTAAAAGCAATTTTTTGTTTTTAAGTTTTCTTTCTACTTTCTTCTTTTCCATTTCTCCTTAAATTCTCTTATTCTCCAATAGAACCTTGCCAAGCACCACCTCCAGCCAAGCACTGTGCCCCATTTACCACCATCACAAAAATCGCACCACCACCACCACCCTTAACCAAATCACACCCCCACTATCCACAATTAAACTCTATTTAAATCGAGTCAGACTTCTCAATTGTGGACGGAGTTGGACTTCTCGATCGTGGATGCAGTGGTGTGGTTGTTTGTCACCGCCTTGGAGTTGGTGGTGTTGGTCTTGATGCCCTGCTCTTATTTTGGTTACACCTCCAGCCCAAGTGATGTCACCGGAGCTGAGATGTCAATCCTGTCAATATCACAACCTTTAATATAACGCAGAACTACTACAGTTTTTGAGATCATAAAGGAACCTTACAACACGTCCTTACAAAAAATTTTCTTGAAGATAAACATCGTACCACAGCGTAAACTGTACAACATAATAAACTTAATATATACACCAATTCGCATCATCGTGGTGATATATTTCCTCACAAAACCTCAGTGTAATTTCTCTTTACCTTTACTAGAGATTTGTCCTTGTTCAAACCTAGTACCTGAAAAACACATCAGATAAGGAATGAGCACAAATCACCCAGTAAAGATAATACGAGAAATACAATGCACAACCCTTTCTGAAACATCGGAGAATCAATTGTGTATTCTCAACGAATGTAATCATTTAAGAATGCTAAGAACAAATAACATATGTAATCACCTTGATACATCACCTTTGTTTAGACTAAGCGGCACAAGCCCAATAGAACATCATCATTTCTACTTGGACAGACTCATGGACTATGCATATGCAATGCAAGAGAAAACACTAAAGCAAATAATCATCATGAGAATAACAAGATAATCAAATCTGCAATATCTAATAAAATCAATTGCAATGCATACTCGACTTGACACAACTTGACAGGCTCTAGTACGCTTTATCCTTTTTTATGTCAGTTAGTTTATGTTCACTGATCGCTAATTACTTCACTTCATTGGCCCTCCCCTTATTGATGCCCTATCATATGGGTGTTCATCTCAGTCTCGCATAGATTGAAAAAGACAATTTTCATCAAATCAATGGCCTTAAAGAGTGTTTCGATCATAATTCCTCAGCAGCATATCAAGCTCATCAATTAGCAGACTAAGGGAATCTATTCTACCTTAAGTCCTTCAATAGCATAAGTCAATAAGGAAGTACTGGATCGTAAGTTTAACCGGTGTTCAAGCATAGTAATAGGAGTTTAATATAAGGATCATCAACATGGTATGCTAAAGCTAAAGCTAAAGAAACAATGAATAGCATAACCGAATCGCAATATCCTTACTTGTTTGGCTTAATAGCCGACGAACTTCTCACTTTCAAACTTTCTGGAGTAACCTATCCAAACAAAATCCTTCTGGTTAGAAAGCCTTAAAATACAAACACACACCCAACTTTATCCTCCCGCTTATCTGTTCAAAACTTATTATGGCTAATCCGTTAACCGGATTTGCCCTAGTCCACAAAGTGCATCAATCGCATCACCATCCTTCTTAAACCTATTTAGACTCAAATTTATCATATCTTATGCTTCTTGCTGCTTAACCAAACAAAACACCCCGGGCATAGGTAAAATTACCTAACAGCCCTACCTCCTATGTTATAAAAGGGAAGCGCAGATCTTTCTACAACACTATTCTTACTTGATGCCACCCCTACTCTTGCATCAACAAACACTCAAAATAGCTCAAAATATCTTTTTTGAAACACTATGAATTCCATTGCATTGATACAGGGCCAATTCCAAGACTAACTTAGCAATAGAAGAAAACTCCAAATTTGGACTGTAAAAAGTCATTCAGTGAAATTTTCACTCGAAAATTCTATCATGATAACCAAATCGAGTGCTAGGGAACCAATTTGTTAAAAATAACAATCGGCCTTGAAATGTCATGAAATTTTAGACACTAAAGTTTCATAGCTGCATAAGATCCCCATAAAAATTTCAGATTAAAATAATCTAATTTGGTATTTTTAAACTCAAAACTTTATTTCAAGGAATAAAATATTTATATCTTTAGCGAATTCAGAAAATCCTAAAAACTCGTAGAGTGAAGATCTTTTAAAAATAACAGGGCTAAAAACTATGCTTAAAAAATGAAGTTTGAAAACAATAAAAGAACAAGATTTTTAGTGACAACAATTGTCACTATTCATCCGTTTACGGGTCAAAACACCTACTTTTGCTCCTCAGCCACACACACCAGTGCCGGTTCAGCATTTTCAGAATTTTCTCTCTTTCTTACCCACTTACATACATATTATACACATATATACAATTCATCCTTCAATCTCACTTCCTTTCCCCTTGATCCACTTTAATTTTCACTTATCTAACGACATAACTTCATTTAATATGGGATCATATCAAAACATAATCATTTCACCCTTAATTTCTTTCAAGAACACACTAAAACACCAAGAACACACATTAAAAAAGTAGTTTTTACCTTACTTTGAAGACCCCGAACTTCTTCGATTCTCCATGAAAACATCTTCTGTTTCTTGAAAATTCTTCCCTTTTCTTCTTATTAAAACTTCTTAGTTCAGCCCTTCACAAAATTCTTCTTGAATTTTCTTCAACTCCCCCCTCAAACAGCTGTCCCATACACTGAAGTTTGATTTTTGCCTGAATTTGGTAATCGATAACTTCTTCAATTCTTCACCAAATTACAGTCTGTTTCTTGAGTTGGCCTCTCTCTCTTCCTCTATAACTTCTCAATTGAAAATCTCCCAAAATTTTCTCTGAATTTTTTGTAATTCTCTCTTAAACAACTGTCCTTGATGTGTTCCCTCGTGCCACCTCAACTTCCACTTTGCTTCACATGCACACACTCCACCTCTTGGAAAAATTTAAGTATCATTCTCCCTTATTTGTGGTTGTCTTTGGCAGCTATGAAATCAGACAAAAAAATTTTAAAATAATAATAATTTAAATTTTTTTTAAACAAGGGTATTACATGCTTGTTTTTTGTGGCTGTAGTATTTGATCTGAGTGACGACGGTGGCGCGATGGTAGTGACAGTGGGTAGAGCAAATATTGTGACAACGGGTGGAGCAGATCTTTGATGGTGGGGCTGTGACGGTGGGCAGATCTCTGGTACGGTGGCGGTGGTTAGGCAGGTGAGTCGTGATGTGTAGTGGCGTTGGGTGGAGCAAATCTGCGATGGTGGAGCAAATTTATCGATGTGGTGGGATAGATTTTTCGGTGCGGTGGCAGCGGCGGGTCGGGATGTGAGTGACAACGATGGTGGGGTGGCGGCACTGGTCTTGATTTTAGGGTTGTTGAAGGCAATGCGGTGGCAACAGCTTTGTCGTGTGGTGGTTGGAGATGGAGGGTAGCTAGTGCAAGTGATGAATAGAAAAAAAAAAAAGTGGGTTCCAAATTACTTCTACTGAAGTTTGAAGGTGGGATCTGAAATAAAAAATTAAAACTGAAAACCAAAAATTTCAAAATGAAGTTTTCAAAACAGTCTAAAATAAAAAAAAATTAATTTATAAAACTGAAGAGGAAAAAGAAAAAATTGTGAACTAAACGTTGATATTTTTTAAAAAAAATTTTGAAACCGGATGAAAAATTAAAAAAAAAATAATTTCAAACAGCACCTAAATATGTCAAAGAACTTCACATTTTCATCGACCCATATAGGACAGTAACTAACCCCATGAGAAACTTCAAAATAGCCAAAAATGTAGTGTAACATGTGACCTCACACACTATCAACGCCCCCAGCCCACAAAAGTGATCGTCACATGTCACGCATGTACGCCATGTGTACTCTCACTCATCGTAGCCAACAGAGGAATGCGTTGGTCGTACCCATCAATATCCCATCCAACTTGCACCCTCCGATGGAAGTTAGTGGCTTAATGGGATTGTAAGAGAGGTGAGAGGCCTTGTAATGACTTTACGATGGCACAACTTGGGCATGGTGGAAGATGGTTTGCTATGAATCGTTGAAGAAGATGAAGGACGGACAACAAAAGGAAATAGGAAATGAAATAACAAAGCGTGTAGCATGTTTCCTATTTTGTGCTCACGTGTGAGAGGCACATGATTCTTGTCATCCGTCGTCACGTGTACGGAGTATTAAATACAAACTCAAACGTGGCCCAAGGCTCAAAATGCTAACAAAAATAGAAGAGGGTTTAACACACTTTTGACCGTAAACGTTGAGGTTTGTTTGTATATCTTATCGTTTATCAATTTATTTTTGGAAATATCCAAATCCACAAATCCATATGCTTGTCGAGATCAAATTTTATCCTAAAAACCAACAGTTTTTTAGCAACCAATTAGGCGTGTAACTACACCATAGGGTGAAAAATAGACTTTCTCATTATTTTGTCTTATGAGTTGCTGTTTTCTTGCTCGCAGGCCAAACGAGAGGACAGATAACTAAAGTTGGGCTGCCTAAGTCCAAACCCAGACAAGTAAAACTAAAGTTGGGCTGCCTGCCTAAGTCCAAAACGAGATAAGCCGGGCCTCTCTCTCTCTCTTCTCTAATTCAAAGAGTAGCATAAATCTCTTTTTGAGTTCTGAGATGCCAGCTTACAGCCTTACAGGCATTGCACATTAGCATCCGCAGCGGGTTAAAGCAGATCATCATCTACCAAAACTGAAACTAACAATTTCGTGAAGTAAATTTTTAGTACTTTTACCAAATGAGTGTAAAGTTACGAGTTCGTCGAGCGGACAGACGAGCTGAAGTCAGTGGCGGAACCAAGAATTCTCTCCGGGGTGCAAAAAATATACTATTTTCATCATGTCTGTGTATGTTTACCATTTTCAGCAACTTTTTTACGAATTGATTCTTATACTTTTACTTTTTTAACACTGTCACGCAAAATATTTTAGATCTTAATATCAATTACTCTAATTCCAAACACCACACAAGCAAATCGCATAGCAAAAATGACTCACAATATCTTCTCAAAGTAGTTCAAAACATAATACATAAAATCTTATAATTACCGGCTTCAAAGTGTATATAGTACAATGAAAGCTGATAAAGGAATGTCCACATTGGATCATATGCAAACAAACAAAGGTAGTTAACAATAAAAAGGCACTACTACTAATAGTATAACTATTGCTCTTGCCTTTAGGCAGGTCTAACCATTTCATTAAACAACAGCTAGTGTGCATTCGAATTTGGACCTCGGCTCATCGCTAACCATATCAAACCAATCTCATTAAAGATTATTATTATCTACAACAATTTACAAGATCAGTGCTAGCTTCACATGGCTAACCAACATATGTTTTCCTTCTTGTAACCACACAAAAAAAAAAGAGGAAAAAATAAAAAGGTTTCACTCAATAGAAAAAGAACATATTATCATAGCATTTCATTTTGAAGAAGACTACTCTGTTAGCATGAAAGTTAGCAAGAGCAAAAGGATGAAAGTTAGCAGAAGCAAAAGGAAGAAATTAGGACAGGAGGGCAAATAGGTACCGAAATGGAGAAATGACAAAAGGCAGGGTTTGCCTGCGGTGGAGTCCTATAACGCCCCTAAAAATCCGAAGCTCCGTCGCCCCGAACTCCTGGGTCGTTAACCTACCAGATCACATCAAACCTGTCAAACTTGTTCACTAATACATATTCCAAATCATCTAATTCAGCGTCAACTCAGATTCGTCAAATACAAACTTACAAAACTGCTTAAACTTCAACTATTAAAACCTAGATTCTTTACAAACTTGAATCCCTAAAGGATGAATCAACAGTACAGACTCACGCATGGGTCTTATTATACCGTGGTGATGGGCTTATCGGAATCTCAGACTCTAAACCCTATTCCCGAGCAATTTACTGATGATCAAAACCTGCAGAAAGGAATCAAACGGAGGGTGAGCTTTTGAGAGCTCAGTAAGGTCGCACAATGACTACCAACAGGATTACAAAACGATTCCAAAGAATCCAATCAACGACAATTTCCAGAATACCTCAGATGGTCAAAAACTCAATGACTTCCAAAAGGATCAAAACTCATCAGAAATAGCTATCAAAATAAACCAGAACAAACATGACCGATTCCAAAAAGAACAATCGATAATAGATAATTTCTAGAGTCATTATTTCCAAATACAATGAAGGTTTTTCAAAAGATTTCAACAGAAGCGCAGATCATTTCAGATAATACTTTTCAGACATTTTCGTAATAGTCAAGGCAGTGTACAAAGCAGATAAAAATAAAAAAATCAACGTTGATCCTGGGCGATTGCAATGCCATTCTGGCACGCTAACAGAATGTACACATGCATGATGTACCAGAATAATTACTAGTCCATTTAGGTACTAACCGGCATTCCATGCAGGATTCAGACCAACCTTATAACGCCCGCCTCAGAACAGAACATATAACCCAGGTCAACACAGAAAAATTAACAATATCAATGAGCATTAACATAAGCTCATCACGGAGATCAATTCAGATTCCAATAACAATAATCATACTGACACAAGTCAGCATTCAGAATTTTCAGAAGAAATCGGATTTTCAGAAGAAATCAAAATTTTCAGAAGAAAAATCACAGATAAACAACAAAACGATTACGGATAATTATCAAGTTTTTAAGCACAACAATCCAAAAGAACGGATACAGACAATTGTCAAATCTGCTCAGCACACATTAATAGGCGAGCATCACAAGATTTCCAAATAATCGATCCAGGTTTAATAATAGGATTTTCTGGACAAGAACATGCTGATATCATACCAAATTCAGAGTTCGGCATTAGCCATAAGTAAATCAAATGAGTACTTGCGAGTACGAGTTATCAAAATAAGGGTTCGGACGAAAGTCCTTCCCCAGGGTTCAGATAGAATCCTTTACCTGGATCCACAGCTAAATTATCCTAACCGGAAGTCTTTAAGCCTTAACCTAAACGGAATAATCGAATCATTAGAATACAGCCTACAGAAAAAAAAATTATAACTTAAGACGAACTCACACATACTCTCAAAATGAAGCCCCATCTTCGGGTATGTAAAATTAATGAAACGCCCCTGGGGTGTAAAATTACTAAAATGCCCCTCTCGGACTTAAATCACTCAAACGGTCTTCCCGTAAGTAGAGTCACTGAAATAAGCTTCCCATATGTCAATTTATGCAAAACTACCTTTCTTAGGTCAAATTACCAAAATACCCCTTCGGGGTGAAAAATTATCAAAACACCCCCCGTTAAACTTTAATCATCAAAATGACTTTTCCAAAAGCAAAGTCACTAAAATAATCTTACTGTATGTAAATTTACTTCAAAATACCTCTTATAGGTAAAATTACCAAAATACCCCTTCGGGGTGATAGATAAATTACCAAAACACCCCTGGGGTTTTTGGCACCGGAAAAATCTCAAAAATATCTTAAACCGCTATTTTAAACATCCTGATGTTATTTCTGGCATAAAAAGTATTTTAGAAATTTTTCGCTCAAAAATCCCGAACCGGTGTCCAGACCGAGCGCTAAAGGCCAGTTTTGCGAAAAATACCTATCGGCTTTGGAATGGCCCAAAATTTTAGATAATGAATCATATCTGTAAAATAGGGCTTCCATAAAATTTTTAGGTTAAAATAACTTGGTTTGCTTTGCTAAATAAATTGATAATTGTAGTTACCTGATATCGTCATTTAGCGCTCTTCGCGGACTCTAAAAATTCCCAAAATTTTCCAGAGCCTAGAACTCGTAAACTTATTAGGGGTTACTGTTTTGAATTTTGTCTAATTTTGGCTCTAGTTATTTATGAAAATTCGTAAAGAAATCTGTCTAAATTAATTTTATATATTTAATAACAAAAACAGTTACTGTTCAAATTAAAACACACACTAAAACACCTTTTCCACACGCAGCTCATCTTCTTCCTCACGGCTGGCACATGCACAGCTCACCGATACACTCCTTTCACCCACGGCTACCCTTCCCAGTGCTCCCAAAACCTCTACCCGATTGAATTTACACCTAAATACTCACATTAACATTCAATTAACCACACCCTCACACACCCCATCACTCACCCGAAACACATATGAACACACACACTGAAGCACACCCAGAACCCACACACTGCACATACACTTACGCATACACCCACACTGTAAACACAATTATACCCACATGTAAGGCACATATACACGCACATAACTACAGATTCATCCTCCACAAATTCACGCACTCCCACTGTCACAACGCATTGAACACGCCCTGCATACACTGCATACCATCACACCCCATGCACCTTCTGCCTTACCCATTCAACAGCCCAATTACACCATAGTTTCCCCCCATTAATCCACTGTCCTAAAGCTCCCCAACCCAGAAACGCACACTTACACACAGTAGCACACAACACTCACAATTACATCTGCGTACACCCTCCTATACATGCAAAATCACGCTGCTCGAATGAACATATACATATACACGGACATGCAAAAATCAGGTTAAAAGTATTACAACTTCGAACTTCTTCTTTTCTCTGATTGATCCCTTTTTTTTTGTTCTTCACAGCCGAGCTTCTTCTTCTTCTGTTTTTTTTTTCCTCTATTTGCTTCCCAGTTTCTTTTCATGTTTCTCCGTCAGCTTCTTTCTCTCTTCTTTTCTTTTTTTCCTTGTTCTTCCTTTCACCCAAAGCCTTATCCTCCAATTATAAAAATTATATAGTTAGCTTAGTCACCTAAGCTAGTAGGAACTGGCAAGCACAAAGAAAATGGCTTCTAATTTACTTTTATAAAATTACACAAATATACCCAAAGTTTCCAAAATTACAAAAATGCTCCCAAATTTTCAAAAATTACATTTTTGCCCCAAAATTCTTTTAAGCTTCCATAAGCTTCTAATACCCGAGTATTGCTCAAAATTAGTGCCTGTTTATTTTTCGGAGCCCAGATGGTATTTTTAATTGGCTCCCGAAGTTCGGGATATTACAAGTCCTCATCGACGTCGCTGGCAGAGGGATGTCGGTCGGTGGTTGTGGAGTCTTCATCGGTCACTCGCTGCCGTTGTCAATGCGCCGGTCACACGCTGTCATCGCCGATTTGCCGGTCACACGCTGTCGTCAGTCTTCTTTTGAATTTGGAACAGAAAGAAGAAAGTTATTTGATCATCTCTACTATCTTGATTCGAGGACGAGAGAGCCAGAGAAACCTGCCATGTGTTGTGTCATCATTTGGCCGTCGCCCATTGGCCAGAGAGGGATACGAGAGAGAGTGGGTCGTGGGTAAGAGATTCAGCCACATAGAGAGAGGTGATGGAGAGAGAGGAAGTGAAAAGAATTTTTTTATTTTTTATTTTTTTGAAGTTCAGGGGTTCCGCCACTGGTTGAAGCGTGCGTAATATGAAGTGTAAAAACCTAAAAAATAACACAAATCTTATGATAAAAACTTTAGAGAGGGGGATATATATATATATATATATATATATATATATATATATATATATATATATATATATATATATGGACCGTGATCCATTGCTAGCGCTAGCAGCGCTAGCACCGTCCGCTATATAATGTAGCGGACGACCAATTTTCATCCGCTACATTATGTAGCGGACGGCCAAACAGCGCTAGCAACAGTGCTAGCGCTAGCAATGGATCACGATCCTATATATATATATATATATATATATATATATATATATATATATATATATATATATATATATATATATATATATAGAGGGAGCTGATCCGTTGATAGCACTAGCAAAATGGGATATTTTGCTAGCGCGATCTAGTCGTCCATCCTGAAAGATGGACGGCCCAGATCGCGCCTTTTTCCAAAACTGTCAGCCGTCCGCCATTCAGTCTCGCGGACGGGATTTTTTTACCTTTTTGCCCTCCTCCCATGTCCGCGAGACTGTCTCGCGGACGGGATTTTTTACCTTTTTGCCCTCCTCCTCCGCGAGACTGTCTCGCGGACGACTTTCGGTTCCTGACATGTGTCAGGAAAAAGGCGTCTGCGAGACAGTGTAGCGGACGCCCTCTAGGCTGACACATGTCAGGACCTGTCCCGTCGGTCACCTAGAAAGTCTCCTGTCAGAGCCCAGAGAACTGTCTTGTTGGTCGCCTAGAAAGTCTCCCTAATTCTCGGCTCTTTCAGCAAAATTTTTGCAGGCTTCAGATTCACTTGCTTCCATTTTCAGCACCCTTCAAGCTTCGAGTAACACTTGGTTCAAGCATCACTCAAGCAAGGTAAGTTTGTGATCTTGCTACCATTTTCTGGGTGGATTGACTGATAAAATATAATTTTTTTTTCGACAAAAAATTATAGATCTTTGGTGATGTTCTAGAAATTTGTCACTCTATTCATCAACTTGTGATGTTCTAGAAATTAATTTGTTAACTTTAAACTAATTCATTGTAGTTAATTTCGATTTTTTGAGGTTCGCTAACTTCGACATGTGTATCTTATTAAAATTCGAATTTTTTGAGATATGTTTGTTGTATTTTGGCATGGTGAATTTGTCTGTTTATCTTAGTAATTTTAATTTGTTATGTTCAGTAAATATATAATTAGCAAAATGGGAGACACTTTTGAGATTATGTATATGGTATCCTAAATCGGTCTATTCGTCAAGATAATTTTGAGATAATAAGCGTAGTCTATTTCTACATAGGTCTTGTTTCACAATGTCTGATTTCGTGTCGAGCTCCAACACCCCCGTAGATGCTAGTGATCCGTATCTAGGACGAACCTTTCAAACATTGGAAGAAGCTGGAGAATGTTTTCGAGCGTATTCATTGAGGGTTGGTTTTGGCATTAGAATAAAAACTACAAGAACAAGCAGCGTATCGAAAAGGATATGCTCTCGCTTATACGAGTGTCATAGGGGCAGAAACCCAGTGCAAAATGAGACACGCGTAGGCAACGATGACAGTGATGATGACGAAATAGGGTATGCGCGGAGAAGACGGGATTGCTTTGCGCGCACGAATTGCCAGGTCAAGATGTTCGTAAGCTATAAAGCCAAACAAGATCATTGGCTTATTACCAGCCTGGAACTGGCACACAATCACCCGTTAGTAACCCCTTCTAAGGTGAGTCAGATGCATCAACACAAGAAGATGGGTAAGGTCGCGAGGAGCCTAATTCACACAATGAGCGATGCGCGGCTAGGACCTACCGACATGATTAATGTTCTTGCTGAACAGGCTGGGGGAATTCAAAATTTAAACTTTAACACGACAGACGTTCGTAACGCGGTCCGAACCCATAGACGAGCCGCGTATGACCTCAATGATGCGCAAGCGACAATGAGCCTATTGAAACGGATGCAGATGGAGGACCCGCAGTTTACCTTCGACTATAAACTTGACGACGAGCATCGAGTTAGCACAATTTTTTGGGTCGACGGTCGTTCGAGGCTAGCTTATAAGCATTTTGGGGATGTCGTGACTTTCGACACCACATACCGTACCAACAAGTACTCGATGCCGTTCGCTCCTTTCACGGGCGTCAATCATCATTATCACTCCATCCTGTTCGGGTTCGCCTTGTTAAGGGACGAGAGCGAGAGTTCTTTTGAATGGTTGTTTAGGGTGTGGCTGGAAGCAATGAACTTCAAAGCACCGACTGTTATCATCACCGATCAAGATTTGGCAATGAAGAAGGCTATTGCTACCGTCTTCCCAGATACTCGACACAACTTGTGCACTTGGCACATAAGCAACAAATACCCGGAACGTCTGCATCACATGTACGCAAAGTATCCAGACTTTAAACAGGATTTTGACAAATGCGTCCTCAAGTCATTAACGATTGAGGAATTCGAGGAGAGGTGGGAAAAGCTTGTTCGGGATTACTCATTGCAAGACAACGAGTGGCTCCAGCACTTGTACGGGCTCAAAGAGCAATGGATTGGCGTTTACACGAGAAGTCATTTTTCTGCGGGCATGAAAACGACGGGCAGGAGTGAATCTATGAATGCCACGTTCGATAGTTATGTGGGTACAGCTACCAATTTGAAGAGTTTCGTCACATCTGCACAAAAAGCGGTTGCGTCGTTGTTCGTGAAAGAAAGGGCTGCAGACTTTGCAACCACGTACAAGCAAAGGAGAAGGTTGCTTGAGACCCCGCTGGAGCTGAACGGTGCCAAAGTCTATACGAAGGAGATCTTCCTGCTATACCAAGTAGAGCTGCAAAAATCGGGCCGATACAGTATATACAAGGTGGCAGAAAAGTCATCGCGTGAGTACAAGGTTTATTCGCTCGTGAATGACCTCGTCCCTGAGAAGCTGCGCAGAATTTATACGGTGACCCACGACACATTGACGGACTCGGTGACATGTGTTTGCAAGAAGTTTGAGTTCCATGGCATCCTGTGTAGACACATTCTGCGGTTTTTCACACAGAAGAATATCAGGACAATCCCCGATAAATACGTCCTGCCACGGTGGACGAAAGGTGCAAACAGGTTGCACGGTACCATTTCCTTTCCGGAGCACCCGTATACTGACTTTGAAGAATCAGAGACGTTGCGGTATAATCATCTGGTGACGATGTTCACCCGTTTGTCCGTAAAGGGTGCTGCTACAATGGTCGGATATAAACATCTCCTCGAGGTAGCTCAGCAGCAAGAGCCCATCGTCGACCAATTGGAAGCAGCTTCAGTCAGCAATGCGGTTGACACCGAGCCTACGACGGGATCAGAAGATGACGAGCCGGGGGAGGGAGACGACAATGATATCCGGCCTTCGGATCCAATTATATCGCAAACGAAAGGCCGCAAGAGATCTACGCGGATGAAAAGCTCTATTGAGACGGCAACTCAACCAAAAAGCTGAGAAGGTGTGCATTGTGCAACAAAATGACCGACCACGACAAGCGGAACCATTACAAGGCACTGGGGATAAGTCCAGTGCCTTTGCAAGACGGGGAAGAAGATGATGCCGAGGATGAGGACGAACAAGCTGCAGTGGAACTTTAGTGTACTGAATATTTATTGTAATAATCTTTTATGAGCCATCAAACCTGTCGGACATTTTGTAATAATCTTTTAGTAATGATTTTTTTGTAATAACATTTACTCTCATTTTTTTATATGTGATTTCTTACACTGTCCGCTACACTGCGCAGCACAACATTAGAAACCTAAGGTATTTATAATACCTCTCCAACACTTAGTTTTTTTTTTTGGTGTTTTCTCTACGTCCACTATACTATGTAGCGGACGGCCCTGCAGAATACCCACCTCTCCAACACTTAGTTTTTTTTTCTTTTGGTTCTCTACGTCCGCTATACTATGTAGCGGACGGCCCCGCAGAATACCCACCTCTCCAACACTTAGTTTTTTTTTTTTGGTTGTCTTCTCTACGTCCGCTATACTATGTAGCGGATGGCCCCGCAGAATACCCACCTCTCTAACACTTAGTTTTTTTTTTGGTTGTTTTCTCTATGTCCGCTATACTATGTAGCGGACGGCCCCAATCTCTATGTCCGCTATACTATGTAGTGGACGGCCCCGCAGAATACCCACCCAACACTTAGTTTTTTTTTTGGTTGTTTTCTCTATCGCGGACGATAGAGTTAGCATCGCGGACGATAGACTGTCCACTATATAGTATCGCGGATATAGATACCGAAAACAAAAAAAATAGTGTTGGACCAGAAAATGGTTGGCACGGACCAGACATTTAGTTTCGGGTCCAGAAAATGGTTGGCACAGACCAGACATTTAGTTCCGACCTTCCCGAACCCCGGGCCTAAGCGGAGGCCTTATATCCGCTATATTGTAGAGCTAGACTTTGTTGTGCGCTATATATAGAGCTATACAATGTAGCGTAATGAAATAAATTGGCGCCCGTAATGCAGTTTTAATAAATTGAAATAAATTGGCGCCCGAAGACTTGTTTTAGCGACATAGTAGGTTAATGCTATTTTAATAAACTGACGCCCAAAGACTTATTTTAGCGACGGAATCAACAATCTCAATAAACAAAAAATAATGTACGATTCATAATCAACGATCTCAATATATCAAGGCAACAAAAAAAGGCACAATTAAGCAAGAATAAATTTGAAAACATAATGAACAAGAACATAAATTTTTTTATTATAATAATAAACTAGGGTTCACAAATGGGGTACGAAAGTTTTTCACAAGCGCTCCGATCAAAGATTACAACTTGAAAATCCCACCACCCAAGGTGTTCGAACACTACAAAGTCCCCGAGTTCGAGGCCATGCTGGCGCACGAAGACGTTCCAACCCTCTGCGAATTCCTTTTTTTGGGATCGGCCGGGCTTCAGCTTGATTTCAACCTGCCATGCCCCCTTGCGGCTATATAATCTTGCACTATCATGAATTGTTGTAAATTGATTGGTAAATGCTTCCGGTATGTCCTACCAAACACAATACAAAAAATAGGTTAGTTTTGGAGAGCTCCCACAAACAGGACACTGTTGACGTCGCAGATACCAAGGGGAACAGTTCTCGGGGCTCTGACAGGAGACTTTCTAGGCGACCGATGGGACAGGTCCTGACATGTGTCAGCCTAGAGGGCGTCCGCTACACTGTCTCACGGACGCCTTTTTCCTGACACATGTCAGGAACCGAAAGTCATCCGCGAGACAGTCTCGCGGACATGGGAGGAGGGCAAAAAGGTAAAAAATCCCGTTCGCGAGACTGTATGGCGAACGGCTGACAGTTTTGGAAAAAGGCACGATCTGGGCCGTCCATCTTTCAGGATGGACGGCCAGATCGCGCTAGCAAAATACCCCATTTTGCTAGCGCTATCAACGAATCAGCTCCCATATATATATATATATATATATATATATATATATATATATATATATATATATATATATATAGAGGACACTTTACAAGAACTTTTTAACTCAGAACTGCGCACCCCTTAAAAGTTAAATGGAAACACATCTAGATCAATATGTACGTCGTCAAACATGAACCCGAAAGACAATTTGATTAATAATTATGCACGAACGCAACTGGCATTTTTATTTTTTAGTCTAATCAGAAAAAAAAAATGGTAGCAATATTAAGAGTTTATGCAAACATATCGTCAAGTATAACAAAAGATGCAATTCAATAGAAGACAATGAATACTACAAGCCTTACAAAGTAAAACAGCCAAAAGCTGCACAACTCTAACCAAGATATGCACCACCTCTGCTACTCATTCTGCATATTATCTTAACTGTACAAGCCACAACTGTAAGAGAAATATCAATACATCCTTAACCAACTACAGGTAAAAGTGTCCTACTAACGAAATGTATAGCAAAAGCACGTGTAACACATCTTGTGGTGCACATTGAAGAGATCTTGACCCAAATATTGCAATTTAATAGTTTATTTAATAATTGGTCATCTCTGGTAGTAGTGCTCTGCTTCATAATATTCAGGGCGTTAGAACTTTTCTAAACTATCTTCGTATGATTCAATTTTAGGGTATTTTCCTTAAATGGTTACAAGGGTTTGTTGTATTTTATGTGTTTCAAAACACCTTGGCCCTCACTCCATTTCATTTCTCTTTGCTGGGCTGTGGAGAAGCCACGGATGCCCCTTCATTGCTTTGGCTCCAAACAAGTTTCTTTGGCTCCACACAAAGCCAACACTTTGGCTCCAAGCTTTGAGCCTTTGGCTCCAAGAATTCATCTCCTCCTCTCTCTCTCTATATATATATATATATATATATATGTTTGTCTCGGCCAAACACAAACACACAACCATCCACTTATTTTCTACACACATCCGAGACACACACTCCCATATATTCACTCCAAAAATTCTACTACAACACCTTGATATTTTAGTACTTATATAATTTGATAATTGGTGCGTCGTGGAAGAAAAAAGTCAAGAAGGTTGTTCAAGAGTCTCAGTTGCATATGCGGGCAAATGGGGATAGTACTATGACTAATCCTGAGGGTTGCGTGCTGTGAAGCCCATCGCATCGAACCATTGGTTTCAGGGAGCGCGAATCAACCTTTTAGGACAAAGCCTCGGCTTGATTCTATAGTTTGTTGAGATTGTTTTAATGTATTTTGTAACGTGATATTATTTATATTGTATCTTGATTTTGTGTAAGAAAGTGCGATTCTGCTCCAAAAATTATTTAAACGGATTCATATCCAACATTCTAAAAGATTGAATAAAATGGAATCGCAACTTCTCGCACAAACGAAAGTTATTCCGGATGCAAGTCGAATTGAACGTTTTGACGGAAATAATTTTAAAAGATGGAAAGACATGGTTTTGGATGTCTTGGATTTTTCTAAATTCTCGTTCGTTCTGACTTAGCCTGTGCCGGATAACAATACCGAAAATTACGCTCAAGTCTTAGAAAAATGGAATAACGCTAATAGATTTTGTTTTAGTACTATTCGTAATGCTTTATCTAATGATCTATATGGTGTTTATAATCATTTTACTCTTGCTAAGGGGCTTTATGGGATGAATTAGTTAGCAAGTATGAATTTGAGGATGAAGGCACTAAAAAGTTTTTAGCCGTTAATTTTTTGCACTATCAAATGACTGACGATAAAAGTATTGAAACTCAAATTAATGATTTTCAAAATATTATAAATGGATTAGATAAAGAAGGTGACGTTTTACCTGAAAGATTTAAGGCTCAATGTCTTGTAGAAAAATTGCCTGACTCATGGAAGGTACAGAATGCGTGTACGTTGGGGACAACAGGTCCGTACCAGTTATGGGAATGGGAAGGGTAGTTCTCAAACTCGCATCTAGTAAAATCCTCTCACTATTCGATGTGCTTCACGGGCCGATGATCAAGCACAACCTTGTGTCAGTACAGCTACTCGGTAAGGCCGGCATCAAGACTATGTTCGATGGAGGTATTGTGACTCTGACAAGAAATGACGTCATTGTCGGTAAGGGGTATCTTGACTAAGGCCTTTATGTACTTAATGTTGTTAAATTGTTGAATGAGAATGCATCGTCTACTTTTGCTTACTTGATTGACTTTGCTGATGTGTGGCATGGTAGACTTGGACATGTGAATTATGGGTACATTAAGAAAATGAAAGAGATGGGTTTGATCTCTAATTTTAATGAGTCCAACATAGACAAGTGTGAAATTTGTGCTGAAACCAAAAGCACCAAGAAAACTTGTAAACCTGCCACAAGAGAAAGTGAACCCCTTGACTTAATTCACAATGATTTAGGTGATTTAGAACAAACGATGACTAGAGGTGGTAAAATTTTTTATGTGATCTTTGTTGATGATTGTTCTAGATTCACTAGACTCTATCTGTTAAGGATGAAAAGCGAAGCTCTTGAAATGTTCATGAACTATAAGTCTCAAATTGAAAATCAGAAGGATAAGAAAATTAAAAGGCTTAGAACTGATAGAGGTGGTGAATATGACTCTAATCCGTTTGATGATTTCTGTTTGCAAAATGGAATTATTCATGAAGTAACTCCACCTTATTCACCTGAATCAAATAGAATTGCTGAGAAAACAAATAGGACTTTAAAAGAAATGATGAATGTTATGCTTGTTAGTTCTGGCCTACCCTCCAACATGTGGGGGGAAGCCATTCTCTCAGCCTGTCACGTACAAAATAGAGTACCCCATAAAAAGACCGGTAAAACACCTTATCAAATTTGGAATGGTCGCGCTCCTAACTTGGAGTACTTGAAAGTGTGGGGGTGCCTGGCAAAGGTAATGTTACCTGAGCCTAAAAAGAGAAAATTGAGTTCTCGAACTTGTGATTGCGTGTTCATTGGTTATGCTTCTAATAGTATTGCATACAGATTTCTTGTTATTAAGAGTGATATCATGGAAGCCAATACTATTATTGAATCTAAAAATGCTTCTTTCTTTGAGAATATTTTTCCTATGAAAAATAAATTTTATTGATGAGCATGCTAGTGCTGATAATCCTATTAGTAAAACTCTAGAGTTAAGAAGAAGCAAGAGAATGAGAACCGAAACTAGTTTTGGAGATGATTATGTGTATCTTGTTAATGATGAACCATTGTCATATCATGATGCTATAGTTTCTATAGATGCACCTTTTTGGAGAGAAGCCATTAATAATGAATTAGATTCAATCATGTCTAATCATACTTGGAAACTCGTCGACTTGCCTTATAAAACTAGACCTATTGGATGCAAATGGCTCTTTAAGAAAAAGTTGAAACCAGATGGTTCCATTGAGAAATATAAGGCACGACTGGTGGCTAAAGGCTACAAACAAAAACAGAATGTTGATTATTTTGATACATACTCTCCTGTTACTAGAATTGCATCTATCAGAATTTTATTTGCCATTGCATCTATACATAAACTTGTTGTGCATCAAATGGATGTTAAAACTGCTTTTCTAAATGGAGATTTAGAAGAAGAAATATACATGGAGCAGCCCGAGGGATACGTGGTCCCCGAACAAGAAAATAAAGTGTATAAATTGGTTAAATCCTTGTACGGATTGAAACAAGCTCCTAAACAATGGCATGAAAAATTTGATAGCGTGATGATATCTGATGGATTCTTGATTAACAATGCTGACAAGTGTATTTATTATAGTGTGTTAATGATAGTGTTATCATTATATGCTTGTACATTGATGACATGCTTATATTTGGAACAAGCATTGATATCGTGCATACTACTAAGAGATTTTTAGCATCTAAATTTGACATGAAAGATATGGCTGAAGCTAATGTCATTTTGGGAATCAAATTTTTGAGGCATGATGATTGTATCACATTATTGCAGTCACACTTTGTTGAGAACATGCTGAGAAAATATGAGCATTATGACTGTACATCTTTGTCTTCACCTTATGATGCAAAAATGCACCTTGTGAAAAATTGTGGTGACAGTGTGTCACAAAATAAGTTTGCACAAATAATTGGTAGCCTGATGTTTTTGATGAATCATACTCGTCCTGATATTGCATATGCAGTTGGCAGATTGAGTAGATATACTCATAATCCTTGTGAGGAACATTGGAATGCAATATCTAGGTTATTGAGATATTTGAGAGCACCATTGATTATGGATTAACATATTGTGGTCATCCTTCTGTGCTTGAAGGTTATTGTGATGCTAACTGGATTTCAGATTCAGATGAGTTAAAGCCCACTAGTGGATATGTGTTCTTACTAGCTGGAGGATCGATCTCTTGGAAGTCGTCCAAGCAGACAGTTATTACCAAATCCACCATGGAATCAGAGTTGATTGCCTTAGAGAAGGCTTGTTCTGAAGCAGAGTGGCTCAGAAATTTCTTGACTGATATACCTTTGTGGAATAAACCTAGTCCACCTGTGGTGATGCATTGTGATTGTCAAACTGCTATTGCTCGAGCTAAAAGCAAAATATATAATAGGAAGAGTCGTCACATCCGGATGCGACATGCTATTGTGAGACAGCTAATTGAGAACGGTACCGTATCTATGAATTTTGTGAGGTCAGAAAGGAACTTGGCTGATCCTAAAACTAAGCCACTAGGGAGAGGCCTAGTGTTGGAAGCATCGAGGGGAATGGGACTTTACCCAAATTTAGAGACGAAGTGACGGATACCTAACCTCTGTGATCGGCGATCCCGTGAAGGAGGTTCAATAGGTAATAACGAAATCATGGAGTCCGTTGGGCACTGTCGCTTTGTGTATATCCTTTAAAGCGGGAGGTGTAATATCCTGAATTTCAGGAGCCGATTAAAATAACCATTCGGGTTCCGAAAAATAAACGGTCGCTAATTTTGAGCAATACTCGAGCATTAGAAGCTTGTGAAAGCGTAAAAGAATTTTGGGGCAAAAATATAATTTTTGAAATTTTGGGGGCATTTTTTGTAATTTTGGAAAATCTTGGGGGTTAATTTGGAAATTTTGAGGAAAAATTGTGGGAGTGCCACCTCCTACTAGCTTAATGACTAAGCTAGGAAAAAAAAAGAGGATAAGTGAGAAGAGGAGGATAAGTTTAAAGAAAGAAAACAAAAAAAAAAGAAAAAGAAAAGCCAAAAGGGGAAACCTTTCCCTTTCGGGAAAGGAAGAAGAAGAAGAAGAACCAAAACAGAAGAAGAAACAGAGAAGAGAAAGAAGGAAACAGAGGGAAAACTAGGAACTTTGGGCAGCAAATTCGAGAAAGAGAAAGAGAGAGATTGAGGAGAAGTTCAAGGTTAATCTTCCCCTTCCTTCCTAATATGCAAATTCAATTTTTTTGAGTGTGTTTGAGCTTGGTGCAAGGTGCGGGAGTGCCATGAACATGGCTGGGCAGCCATGGTGTGGTTCGTATGCTTGAGTGTTTTCGGATGAAGAATTGAGGTGAAACCTTGTTGGAATCGTGGACATGAGACCGAAAATAACAAAGCAAAACGAAACTAATTAGGGTTTCGTAATTGGTGGGAGTTCAGTGTGCGTGGGTGTGTGTTTCAGTGTGTTTAGTGTGTGTTCTTCAATTTGATTAATGGGTTTGAATTCAATTGGTGTAATTCTGTAAATTGAAAGGGTTTAGGGCATTAATGTATAGTTTGTAATGAAATTTAGTGGTTAAAGTGCATAAAAGTGAGTAATTTAGGGGTGATTGAAGGAGGAATGTGCCCAGGTGTGCTGCGGCTGAAGGTTGAAGACGAGCTGTGTGTGTTTGAAGGTGAAATAGTAGGTGCCTTGATTTGAACAGTAGACATAATTGTCGCTAATGCTAGGAATTACTTTAGGCAGTTTTTTCCTTGAATTTTTATAAATATTTAGATGCAAAATTAGATAAAGTACAAAACAGTAACCCCCAATATTTTCACAAGACGTAAGCTCTGGAAAATTTTGGGAATTTTTGGAGTCCGCGAAGAGCGCTAAATTGGGGCACCGATTAAAGAACTTTATCGATTTATTTAGCATATCAAACCAAATTATTTTAACCTGAAAATTTTATGAAAACCCTATTTTATAGAGATGATTCATTATCTAAAATTTCGTGCCATTCTGAGTCCGATAGGTATTTTTCGTGAAACGAACCTTTTAGCGCTCAGTCCGGACACCGGTTCGGGATTTTCGGACGAAAATGTTATAAAATACTTTTTAGGCCAGAAATAACATCGGGATGCTTAAAGTAGCGGTTTAAGATATTTTTGAAATTTTTCTAGTGCCGGAAACCCCAGGGGTGTTTTGGTAATTTACCACCCCGAAGGGGTATTATGGTAATTTTACCTCTAAGAGGTATTTTGAAGTAAATTTACGTACGTTAAGATTATTTTAGTGACTTTGCTTTTGGAAAAGTCATTTTGAGAATTTAAGTGTAACATGGGGTGTTTTGGTAATTTGCCACCCCGAAGGGGTATTTTGGTAATTTGACCTAAGAAAGGTATTTTGGCATAAATTTACATATGAAAAGTTTATTTCAGTGATTCTACTTACGGGAAGGCCGTTTGGATAATTTAAGTCCGAGAGGGGCATTTTGGTAATTTTACACCCTAGGGGCATTTCAGTAATTTTACATACCCGGTGAGGGGAGGTTCATTTTGGGAGCATGTGTGAGTTCATATTAAGTTATACTTTTGTTCTGTAGGCTGTATTCTAATGGTTCGATTATTCTGTTTAGGTTAAGGCTTAAAGACTCGGTTAGGATAATTTAGCTGCGAATCCAGGTAAGGAATTCTATCTGAACCTTGGGTAAGGACTTTGTCCGAACCCTTATTTCGATTGCTCGTATTCGTAAGTACTCATTTGATATATTTACGGCTAATGCCGAACTCTGAGTTTTGTATTGATATCAACATGTTCTTGCCCAGAAAACCCTAATGTTGAACCTGAATCGGTTATTTGGAAATCTTGTGATGCTCGCATGTTATTGTGGGCTGAGCAAATTTGATAATTGTCTGTATCCATTCTTCTGAATTGTTGTGATTATATTCGATAATTATTCGCAGTCGTTTTGTTGTTTATCTGTGATTTTTCTTCTGAAATTATGATTTCTTCTGAAAATCTGATTTCTTCTGAAAATCCCGAATGCTGACTTATGTCAATATGATTATTGTTATGAGAACCCGAATTGATTTCGGGGATATGAGTTTATGTTAACGCTCATTGATATTGTTAATTTCCGTGTTGACCTGGATACCTGTTTAGTGGGGAGGCGGTATAAGGCTGGTTGAATCCTGCATGAAACACAGGCTAGTACCCAAGTGGACTAGTAATTATTTAGTACATCATGCATGAGTACACTATATGAGCTTGCCGTAATGGCATTGCAATCGCCCAGGATCAACATTTGATTTTTGATTTTCTTTAGCTAGAATGATTTGCACTTGGGTTGAAAGCCCTTGACAAACATTCAATGTACTTAGCTAGAAGGATTTGTACTTGGGTTGAAATCCCCTGACAAACCTTAATCGTATTATCTGATTTGATTTTTGCTCGGATTGAAATCCCTTGAGCAAGGGAAATTTTCGTGGTACTTGGAAATGTGGACTTGAAAAGGATCTTTTATTGATCAGTTTGGATCTGTTCTGATTGTTCTGTTCTGATGGTTAATATGTATTTTGGTATCTATTTTTGATGAACTTTGCTCAGTTTGGGTAATTATTGAATTTTGATCGTTCGAAGTGTCTTAAAAATCATCGTCGGTTGGATTTTTAGAGTCGTGTTATAATCTCTTTTGTAGTCCTTGTACGACCTTACTGAGCTCTCAAAAGCTCACTCTCCGTTTGATTCCCTTCTGTAGGTGACGATAAGCTGTAGCAGGTTCGGGAATGGGTTAGAGTCTGCGTGAGGTTTCGGTGAGCCCACCACTACTGTGTAGGGAGACCCCTGCGTGGGTCAGTACTGTAAATTCATTCTTAGGAAATTTGAATTGCGAAGAACCTAAGCTGTAATGGGTTAAGTTAAGCAGTTGGTGATTTAGTAATTTGAAGAAATTGAGTTGATGTTGAATTAGATGATTTGAAATATGCATTAGTGAATAGGTTTGACAGGTGTGATGTGATCCGGTAGGTTAACGACCCGGGAGTTCAGGGCGGCGGAGCTCCGGATTTCCGGGGGCGTTACAGGAGGTCCTTAAAGAAGAGTCTATCCCTATGGTGTATGACAGTGACCACTGCAGTGTGTGAGGATAAGCATAGCTCTTAATGGGTCCATAGTCCCTAATTATTGGGATGGGGTGTTCAGTTGCAGCACATTCCCTGATGGATACCACCTATATGTGTGTGAGGTTGAGCCGCCTCTATGGGACTTGGGTATGTCGCTAGAGCACACAAGAATATCCAGGCACGACACATGGCCATTTAGCGTCAACCGGTGAGAACAACTCTGACTAGAGATATTATGTGGGTGGTGAGTATGCGCAATTCACAGTAACAAAATATGGTTAAAAGAGTATTTGCTCTACCATTGTATTTCAGTGAGTTCCTGCTCATTTATCCTAGGAAAGGTTCAATCCACGTGACACCTCGCCGATACATAATTTCTCGTCTCCTCTTCCTTTTATCGAGTCTGTGTTTTGAAACATGTGGGGGATTGTTGTATTTTATGTGTTTCAAAACACCTTGGCCCCCACTCCATTTCATTTCTCTTTGTTGGGCTGTGGAAAAGCCACGGATGCCCCTTCATTGCTTTGGCTCCAAACAAGTTTCTTTGGCTCCACACAAAGCCAACACTTTGGCTCCAAGAATTCATCTCCTCCTCTCCCTATATATATGTTTGTCTCGGCCAAACACAAACACATAACCATCCATTTATTTTCTACACACATCCGAGACACACACTCCCATATATTCACTCCAAAAATTCTGCTACAACACCTTGATATTTTAGTACTTATATAATTTAATAATTGGTGCGTCGTGGAAGAGGAAAGTCAAGAGAGTTGTTCAAGAGTCTCCGTTGCATATGCATGCAAATGGGGATAGTACTATAGACTAATCCTGGGGGTTGCGTGTTGTGAAGCCCATCGCATCGAACCATTGGTTCCGGGGAGCGCGAATCAACCTTTTAGGACAAAGCCTCGGCTTGATTCTATAGTTTGTTGAGATTGTTTTAATGTATTTTGTAACGTGATATTATTTATATTGTATCTTGATTTTGTGTAAGAAAGTGCGATTCTGCTCCAAAAATTATTTAAACGGATTTATATCCAACAGGGTTTACTACAACCATTTTTATCTTCCTTTTCACTCCACTTACTTCTCAAATTACTGTGGTTGTGCAATTCCCCCATCCCCAATCTTCTGTGCTATTACTATTGTTGGTTCTCCATTTGATGGGAAATATGGTCTAGGTATGGTGCTATTTATCCAGAATTGTTTTTCGATTAGGGCTTTAATTGATGTTCTCATTAATGCTGATGAATCCAGTGCTATTGAATTAGCTTTGTGTTCTGAACTACAATGGGTTCTTAAGTTACATTGATTTCATGTCATTGTAACCCTATTTGCTTGTGCTCTCATGCTGCAGTTGAGCACTCACTTTAGGGTGCGTTTGTCTACAACAGATCTTTTGTATTCAATGATGTCCCATTGCAGCGTGTTGCACTCTGTGCACGTCTCGTTCGGAAAAGTTGTTGTCTTATCTCTCTCATCAGCCTTAACGAATTTTGTTGTACGAACTAGTCATGGACCTAAACAGGAAAGGTTTAATGGTGTTCATCCGGTGGGCCTTTCATAGTATTGACACGTAACTTTGATATTTTTCCTTGCGGTGTTCCGTGGACTTGTTCTTTTGTGTTTTATTTTGCTTATCTAGATGGGGGTGTCATCCAGTTTATTTGTTTTGTTCTTTTATTCGTATGTATATTCGGTCTTTTATACTAATATATATTTTTTATTTTTATATAAAAAAGAAATTATTTACTTATATGAAGTATGCGACAGTTTTAAAAAGAGTATCATCATATCACAATCTGATACTATCCACAAGTAAGTTTCAAAAGAACAAACAAATGAATAAATTATTAAATTAAATATGTCAAAAAAAAGTTCACATTTTCATCAACCCATATATAAGAACAAAATTTGGTTGTTACCCCGGTCGTAGGAATCTTTCTCTAACCCCATATATAGTGACAATTAATAGTACCTAAACGTCTTTAATGACTTTTCTGTTAACACTTTCAACGACAGTTCTTAATAGCACTTTTTTAGCGTCACTAAATAAAAATCATTAAAAATAATTAATAACCATTAATTATCGCTACATGAAAGGTAAAAAGAAAATTCTTTGAACCCGAATAGCAGCTAAATTTTTTTTTCCATATATAATACATGACAGTAACCAACCCCCATGAGAAACTTCAAAGCAACCACAAACTGCTGTGTAACATGTGACGTCACACACCATCAACGCCCCCTAGCCTACAAAAGTGACCCCCCACATCTCACGCATGTAAGCCTCCTGTCACTCATCATAGCCAACAAAGGAATGCGTTGGTCGTACCTCCCTTTTCCCTCTTTCAAGCTTTGTGTCTACGAATTCACTCAAGAGAGAACATGCATTCCGAACAAGTAAAGCTACGCCACTTTAATGTATCATGGTGTCCAAATGTTTTAGCAACAAATTGAGTATACATTATCCTTTGTTTTGACTTCAATTCTTTATTTTGGAGCTCCTTGAGTACTTTTTCATAATTAATCGCTTATCTTATTGATGCTTAGTTGCTGAATCTCAATTCTGGGAATCAAAATCATTACATGCAGTTTTCAAAATTTAAACTTAACATATATTGGTTTGTCAATTTAACCACCAGTAAGCCTTGAAATGTTACAAATTTGGCTCACCCTATTTCATATCTATTTTAGAAAATGAACCACCGTAAGTAACGAGTTTGATTTCCATGTATGATGCAGTTAATGAATTAGCCATGTCTTTTTTGGATAAGAATTTTGTGTTGTCAGTTCATAATTCAGATTATTATTGAAAGTATTTCATTGATTTTTATAACAAGTTATAATCCTAATCTTGTAATCGTTAAACATACTCTCCGCTCCTGAATTTAAATTATTATTGTGAAAGTTTTTAACTTAAAATTAATTAATAATAAGAGGAATGTCTAAAAAGACCGTTAAAATATTCCTTATTATTTATCATACGTGAAATTAATAGCCGATATGTTAGATTAATATCTATAAACAATTACAGGATAATTATTATTATCTTGTTTAATGTTCAAGTTTGCTTTGCTGCTTTAAGGCTTTGCGTATCACTACTCTCTTTGCCTGCCACTAATTTCATCGATCCCAACACCCTCCCCCACACCCCGCCACCCCCATCCTCTCTCTCTCTCTCTCTCTCTCTCACACACACACACACCGCGCACACAAATCTGTGTAAAGGCCAGTCTTGTCAGGAAGAAACATGTTGTCCCCGAGCCCAGTTTCTCTCCTCTGCGCTCTCCTCCTTTGCTTACCTCTTGCAGTCATCTTCACCATCAATACCCCTTCTTCCCCCTCCACAACCTCAACAGGTGGCATCACCACCGTCCCCAATATCACCACCACCACCACCACCACCAACAAGACTACCGTTAACTCGCTACCCACAGTACCTCCTAACTCCGAAACACATTACAATAGTCCAAACAAAGCCACTACCGTTCCACCGCCACCGTCTTTGGAAGAAGACGGCGACGACTCGCTGTTCCAACTCGCCGCCCGAGTCAACCCGAACCCACCAGTAAGCTCCAGCAAGAAACTAGCCTTCATGTTCCTCACCGCCACCCCGCTCCCACTCGCACCACTGTGGGAACTCTTCTTCAACAACACCCCCAAAACACTATACAACATATACATACACGCCGACCCGACTTTCCACTACGACCCGCCGTTCACCGGCGTGTTTGCCCGCCGAGTCGTCCCCTCAAAACCCACTCGCCGCTTCTCCCCCACCCTTATCTCGGCCGCGCGTCGTCTAATCTCACACGCGCTTCTTCACGACGCGTCTAACTACATGTTTGCTCTCCTCTCTCCCTCGTGCATCCCGCTTCACTCTTTTAACTTCACTTACGAAACTCTGGTCGGGTCAAACGAGAGCTTCATCGAAATTCTCAAGAACGAGGCCGGCGCGCCCGACAGATGGGCGGCGCGTGGGGCCGACGTCATGTTACCGGAGGTGCCCTTGGATAGTTTCCGAATTGGATCCCAGTTCTTCATTTTGACACGTAGGCACTCGACGACAGTTGTGGCTGACAGGAGGCTGTGGTCGAAGTTCAGGCTGCCGTGCGTGGATCGCTCCACGTGTTACCCCGAGGAGCATTACTTCGCTACGCTCTTGAGCACCGTGGATTCGCGCGGGTGCGTGCCGGCCACGCTCACGCACGTGGACTGGAGGGGGCGCCACGACGGTCATCCTCGCACGTACGGTGCGGCTGAGGCGGGCCCCGGGTTGATTGTGGCCCTTCGGAGGGCCAGGCCGAGGTACGGCGATGACGGAACGAACGGGTCGGATTCGTCTGTGACAAAACGGCGCGACCCGTTCTTGTTTGCAAGGAAATTCTCTGCGGATTCGGTGGGGCCGTTGTTGGATATAGCAAATGACGTCATATTCAAAGATTAAAGACGGTGGGTTGTGTAAATTTTTTTACAGTTAGTTGACTCCTTATGGATGAAAAAGGCGGGAAAAACCCGTGCTTTTGTTTCAAAAATAATAAAGCTTCTCAATTTATTCTCCATTCGAACTTATTTAAATTCTTGACGTAAAGGTGCATTTTTAGGGTAAAGTCTTTATCAATTTCTTGTTATGTCTTTTATTCTCTTTTCTAAAATTTTGTTTCGAATCCGCACTAAGATTTGTTAATGATTATTTTGTAATTTGCATGTAAATTAGCTCTGTTTGAAAACGTTTTTCTTTTCAGTTTTTTTTCTTCAACTTTATAAGTTGGAGAAAACAAACCGTTTGGCACTTAGTTTTTTTTTCTTCAATTTTTAAAATAAGACTATTTTTTAAAACTCTCATTTAAAAATTTTAGAGTTTTGAATTTTCATTTTTGATTTTTATTTTGAGACCACCCTCTACTGCCATAACCACCGGCGGCCACTGTCCCGCCCCACCACCACAACTACAACCACCACAAAAAAAATTCAAAATAAAAACTAAATAATCAAAATCTTATTTATTTTTGTAAAAAATAAAAACTAAACAAGTTTTTATTTTTTATTTTTTGAAACAGAAAACTAGAACTGAAAGTGATTTCAAACGTTAGCTTAAAATTCAAAACCTTTTCTTTTCTTAACATTTTAACGTTGTTATTCACCATTATCCCTCTATTATATGCATTTCATATGCAAGTCATCTTATTCTTTACATCTTGCAGAAATATCGATCGCATTCACTGACCGCTTATATTGACAATATCTAATTGGCGTTTCATCATATTTTCGTTTTTGTCATATGCATTTCTCTTGCTATCCTTTTTTTTTCTCTTTGATATCAAAAGAATTGTTTAGTGTATTTCGATGTTCTTAAATTTTCTTTCACCAATTTTTCACATTTGACGCATTTGGAGCACAATTTTTGTTTTTTTTCTTCTTTAGTTTAAAAAATCAGTTTTAAATCAGGACTGTTTTGAAAACTCCAAAAATGAGTTTTAGTTTTCAGTTTTGATTTTTATTTTAAAACCACCACCACCCTCCCACCGCCAGCAGCCACGGCCCACCGCGGCGGCTGGTCACCACCACCGTCGGCCATCGCCACCGCAAACCACCGCCAAAGAAAAAACTCAAAATAAAAATTGGTTAATCAAATACAAAAAAAACTCAAAATAAAAACTGGATAATCAAACACCCACTTATTTTTGTAATAAATAAATAAAACTGATTTTGATTTTGATTTTTATTTTTTTGAAAACAGAAAACTGAAATTGAAAGTATTGTCAAACGGAGCCTCAATTTACTTTCACCTGATCATCTCATGTACTAAGACGCCACAAGGGGAAAAATGTGAGTTACAATAAGAACTTTAAAGTTAAAATGTAAAATTTAGATTTTATTCTTTTTATAGTAAGATACATCACATTTGTAAATCGTTGTTTAAGCATAAGTTAAGGTTTGCACTGTCAAAAGGCTTTTTTGTGAATTTAAATCCCAAATAAAATGGATAGATAAATAAACATTTCCTCTTTAAGGTGTTTGAACAATTTAAAAAAAGAAGAAAATTGCATATATTTTTTGAGAATTATAAAAAATATATACGATCGAAAAATAAACGAGGCTAACATCCCTAGACTCTGGGATTACATATTCATACAATACTAATAACAGCTCGCAACCCCATTGGATAAATAGCACCTTAATAAATAATAAAAAAAAAGAGAAATGGACAAAAGATGAAGAACAACTATTTTTTTTTTTGGAGTACAACAAACTAGCTAATTAACAGATAAAATAAACCAGCTAACAGATAAAGACTAGCTACACAGGAAAACAGTATCTAAGAAGATGATAATACCACAATAAAACAACCAATCAAAAATAAACAACGGCACACTACAGTGCTAGTCACCCACCTGTAGACCAGACAGTTGTCCTAACATTTCAACGTTGCCTCGAACATCATGCACCTCGCCGGCATCGAAATCCCCACATTCTCAGGCCACGACTTCGCTACCGAGTCCCGGTGTACCCTAAATAGCAACATGACAATCCCAGTCCAAACAAATCTGTGGAAATAGCAATTGCCCTGCTGGCATCTCCAACAATACAGAGCCAAAACAGAAGAACATCTAATACCCAATATTACCCATTTGACCATCGACGACCACCTATTGCAACTTCAATCGTCTCATCATCGGCAAAAGCAACCTAAAACAACCAACACAAAAATAATGCAAACCTTTCTAGGGCAAGGGGAAAGGGGGATCAACTAGGGGGAAGGGGAAAAAAATAAGCCCTAGAAGTAAAAAAATCTACCCCAGACTCACTAACCAAGGAGCTCTTCTACACCCACGATCTCTACAGAGGAAGAATTGAAAGAACCCTAACCAGAGATTAACACCTAGACATCGAATCTAGGACAATCCCGCTTGCAGAATTCTCATCTACAACCACCAAAACACAACCATGGAGGAATCGAAGCTCCTGAAACAAAACCCATCTTCAAACACGACCTATCACTAGCGCCGGCGAAAAGGAATAACTGATGGCTATCCTTCGCAATCCCGGAAGCCGTTCAAACTGCCGAAGCCTTTAAGAACCCAAATAAAGAACCCTAACTAGCCACGATCTAATCTACCGCGTCATCACTGCCGAAAAACCCGGCAGTGGTGACCGAAGCGGAAGACGGGGGTGGGTTGGCTAGAAATTACGTAATCTAGGTTTGACTTTGTAACTATAACATTTCTAGACAACCATAAGGGCATAATTGGAATTAAATTCATGGGTATTTTGCAATAATGTGTCGAGACTACAATCACACCAAGGGAAAATAATAATAATTGGTTAATATATAAGGACTGTGAGCCTCTTCTCTCGTTATCATTTAGTTTTGAGTAGAATAATTTCTAGAACACGTCGATTCAGGCTCAACAGACATTTTAAAATCAAATTCACCGCCACCCAATTCGTTCGCCTACATGATTGGCCCAGGTTAAAAAAAAAAAGTTTGGCCACTGTAGGGGCATGTTGAGATATCAATCCCACATTAGAAAAATAATAAATAATACCACAATATATATAGGCCTTGTTGTCAATTATTTTTTTGAGTTGAATTATTTCACACAATAGAGAGCAAATAAAAGATTTTAAAATCTAATTATTGTATACTTAGCAAGGAACTATTTGATAAAACTGAAATTTAAGTGCTGAATTTGTAAAACAGTAAACTTTAAGCAACAAAGTTTTCACGATTGAGAAATATGTTCACCTGTTAGTAAACCAAGTTTGAAAATCGGTATGTATTTTATAATTTTTTATTATAAAAAATGTGTTAGTTGTACTGGTGGTGGTAGTGATAGAAAGGTGATGATAATGGCATTGGTAGTGGTACATGAAGATGTAGTAGTGAAAATTATGGTTGTCGCAACAAGAAGAGGTATGATGACATTAGGGGCACTGTTGCATTATTGATATGAAAATCATTTTGATAGGCATGCAGAAGGTGATGGTGGCGGCGGCAGCGATGATGTGGTGGAGATGGTGATGTACTCGTGGTGGTGATAGTGTTAGTGGTGGTAGTGACGGGGGCTAGACCGTGGTAATTAAGATGGTGGTGGGGCAAAAGTAATATAATGGTTGTGGCAGTGGCTTTAATGCCGCAGAGGTGGTGTTGCTATATAATTATGGCAGCTTCATGGTGATAATTGTTATTTTACGTATAATTTTTGACTATCTGTCTCACTTAAAATTAGGTGATAAGTATTAAGTAAGAGCTCCTTAATAAAATTGAAATTTAAGTGCTGAAAAAATTAAGCGCTGAATTTGTAAAACTGAAAATTTTAGCAGATGAATTTTTACTGAAAAATAAGTTAACCTGTTTGGTAAACCAAAAGCAAATGTCTAAAAATTATTCCAGTTACAAATTTATCCATTTAACCAAAATTATGCATTTACTTATGTACTTTATAATTTTTTTTTGTTTAGCCAAAATGGTGTTGGTGTTGGTGGTGGTGGTGATGGTAGTGGTGGTGGTAGTAGTGGCGGTGCAGTAATAATAGTGGTGGAGGCTATAGCAGAAAGGTGTCACCGGTGACAGTAGTGATGTGTAAAGATGTGGTGTTTGTAATTGTGATGGTGGCAATAGGAAGCGACGTGACAGTCATGATAGTAATTGTAGTGTGGTAGATACTTCGATAGTTTTGACCGACATAGACGTGGTGACGGTTGCGATTATGTGATGGAGGTGGCGGTATGGTGGTGGTGGTAGTGGCTAGGTCATGGTAGTAGCAAAAAGGAATGATGGTTATGGCAGTGGGTGTAGTGTGCTGGAGGTTATGATGCCAGCAAATTAATTGAAGCGACATTATGGTAGTAATTATTCTTTTTTTTTGTAAAATTATATTAAATAACTTCTAACCATCTCATTTACAAATAAGTGATAAGCATTAAGAAAGCTCACCCTGACTTAAAATTTTAGTAAGTTTTTAGTAGGAATTAATTTTTTAAGTGATACAACGTTAAGCGTTATCAAACCTACTTAAGTGAAAACTTTAAGTTTTAAGCGCTTAATTACGATATCAAACACATCCTAACTCAACCCTACTTATAATTTTGGTTTACTTTTAGGAGGAATCAATTTCCTAACTGGTACAAGTTTAAAGGTTATCAAACGCACATGATTGGACAACTCAATAATGATTTATTAAATAAGAGAATAGATCTCGAAATGAATGGTCGATTCATCACATCAGGCAACCTAAGTGATTTCAACCTAAACATGCTCTTGAACTGAGAAAGGATATTAACTTTGTCAAAGGTTCTTCTTTGTCAATGTTTTTAAAGGGCTTTCTAATGTAGTTTCCCTTTTGTTATAGCTTTACTACGGTTAACACTAGTTGCATTTCGTCTAGGGGCTGTATGTGGGTCCCTCGTCTTGATAGTAAGGGCGGTGTTTGTCTTAGTCATCTTGTACGCTACACTGTTTGTATTTTTGGTCTAGAGGTCTCTTGTGAGTCTTCTTTCATGATAGTCAGGATAGTGTATGTCTTTGCTTGCGTTTTATCATAATCCAGGGGCTACATGGGAAGTCCCCTCTCTTGACAGTCGTGATGGTTTGTGGCTTCGTCCAGCCCATTATATGGTCGGTTTCATCTATATGTGTTATGTCTAAGGGTTCCCTTCAGTCCTCTTTCATGACAGTCGGGCTAGTGTCTGTCTTCCTTCAGTCTACTACTTTCATTATTGTCCATATGCATTTCCTCTAGGGGCTCCATAAAAGTCCCCTCTCACGACTAGGATAGTGTCTATGTATATGTACTTCTTGTGTTCACCTAGGGGCTCCATATAAGTCTGCAGTCGTGATAATGCATGTATTGTTTGTTATTTTGTTGCATGGTTAGCATCGTCCTCATGCATTTTGTTTAAGGAGCTCCCTAGTCCCCTTTTCATGACAGTTTGGATAGTATTTCTTTAGCGTTTGTTTTATCTTAATCCAGGGGCTCCATATGAGTCTCATTCCTTGACTGTCATGATGTCATCAGTTTTCATCTAGCTCATTGCATGGTCACTTTTGTCTGGATGCACTTTTTTCTAGGGGCTCCATGTGATTCCTTTTTCACGAAAGGTGCGATAGAGTCTATCCACATCCAGTTCCATTGCATGGTTAGTTTTGTCTTTGTGCACTTATGTTTAAGGGCTCCATGTGATCTTCTCTCACGGCAGGCATAATAGAGTCTATCATCATCCAGTCCATTGCATATTCAGTTTTGCCTGGATGTAATTTTGTCTAGGGGCTCTCTTTGGTTCGTCCTTCACGATAGCCGTGACAGTTCTTGTCTTCATCCAGTCCATTGCATAATCAGTTTGGCTGCATGCATCTTGTCTAGGAGCTCCTCGTGATTTCCTATTCCTGAAAATCATGGTAGCGCTATCTTTGTTTGTTCTAGTTTATTCCATGGTCAAAATCACCTGAATACATTTTGTCTAGGGGCTCGCTAGGATTCCCTTTTTATGACAGCCATGGTAATGTTTACGTTGGTTCCTCCGTTCTAATGCATGGTTAACATTTTGTTTAGGTGCTCCCTGTGATTTCTCTTTCACGACATTCGTGGTAGCGTCTATCTTTTGGTTCATGGTTAGCATCGTCTACGTGTATTTTTGTCTAGAGGCTCACTAGGATCTTCTTCTTATGACAGTTGTGGTAATGTTTGCCTTGGTTCTTATGGTCCATTGGATGATCAGCATCTTGTCTAGGGACTCCCTGTTGTTTCCCTTTCATGATAGTCACTTGTTGTTCATGGTCAGCATCGTCTGCCTACATCTCTGTCTAGGGGCTCCTTGTGAATCCCTTCACGATATCTTGTTAACGTTTGTGTTTTGTTCACCCGGTTCAACGCATGCTCAGCATTGTTTGTATGCATTTTGTCTAGAAGCTTCCTATGATTCCCTTTCAGGAGAGTCATGACAATGTCTATCTTTCTCTAGTCCATTGCAAGGTCCATTTTGCCTATGTGCATTTTGTCTAAAAGTTCCTTGCGATTCCCCTCTCTTGACGGTCAGGATAGTGTCTATTTTTGTTCACCCAGTACATTGCATTTGTTAGTTTCTTCTACATGCATTTGTTTTACGAACTCCTTGTGATTCCCTTCTACTGACAGCCAGGTCAATGCCAGCCCTTGTTTGGTCAATCCCCTACACAACCAGTTCCTTCTACATGCATTTTGTCTAGGGATTCCATGTGGTTCCCCTATCCCGAAAGTCAAGGTCAGTGTCTTTGTCTCGTCTTAATCTATGCCTTGAGAGTCTACTTCTTGACATTAGTATTCATAAGAGTCCTGTTTTTGTGATATATATATATATATATATATATATATATATATATATATATATATATATATATATATATATATATATAGTGGATGGTACTTTATTGTCCGCTACATTATGTAGCGGACGGTAACAGACGGTACTTTTGACAAAAATACCGTCTACTACATTATGTAGCGAACGACGAAAAAGTTTTAAAAAAAGTTAGATCTGGGCCGTCCATCTGGCCAGATAAAAGGCTAGATCGCGCGGAAAACTTAGCGGAAGTTGCCAGCGTGAGTAATAGATCAACTCCATATATATATATATATATATATATATATATATATATATATATAAGAATAAAAGATCAAAAAGGAAAATTTGATTTTTGCTGTGATTTTTAGTCACCTTCCTATCCTTCTTAACTTTAGGATGGAGTCAACGTATCTCTCTGGCCGTCACCTATCATCTTCTCTCCAGATCCAATCTGAACTACATCTGGCTTTGTCCCTTCCATATGAGGGTATGTAGGCAACCATCATAGGGTGCAGTCATTTTTCAGCCCAAGTACTCATTTCAGTACGGGGGAGTCATGTTTATTCTCTATTTTCTAATTCAATTCAATGTCTGGAGTATTTGATCCCTAACTGTGGTCATGTACGGGGCGATACGTAACGTTCTTGTCTTCCGCAGTTGCAAAACCCCCAACATTACGCACCAGTCCAAGTACCAGTAAAAACTGAACGTATCAGTCAAAACCTTACAATTTTGGCCAAGAATATGTAACTTTGTACCGGTTCTTCAAGCCTTTGAAGAAGCATAAGTCTACCGTTACCATCATTGCCAGTAAACCCATAAATGTCATGAGCACCTTCTCCATTTCCCCTCCCAATCGCTATCTCCTCAGATTTGCTACCACCAAACATCGGCATGTCATTATACATGACCCCTTCTTCGTCCCAATCATCACAAGACTTTACAAATCCCAGATCTAAATGTATCTTCCAGATCTGCAGCCTATTATTTATACAATGGGGAAAGCTCGATCATGTTGATGATGGTGATGGTAACGGTTGGTTTAAATTTACAGTACACTAGGATGTGTGTGTGTGTGTGTGTGTGTGTGTGTGTGAGTGAGTGAGTGAGAGAGAGAGAGAAAGAGAGAGAGAGAGAGGGAGGGAGGGAGTATGTTGGAGTCAGTTGGACTGTTGGAGGAAGAGGTTCTTTATTGGCAAATTTAAGTGGTTGCTGTCAAATAGTGAATGGAAGACAAGATGATTTCGTGACAAGTGGGACTAACTTTAGTTTTTTACTTACTTTACTCTACTTTGTGGTTATGTTTACATTTTTTTTCTCTTTTTCTGGTTACAACTTTATTTTAAGATTCAAATAAATTAAGTGAAAGTGTTTATTTATTGGGGCATATATTTTAGGTGAAAGTAATGATACAAATTTGTTTATGTTTCGAGAGGAAGAGAAAGAAAAAGTTATTTTGTGTCCTAAGTTGTTACAATCTTTGGCTGAATGTTTTTATTACTTACAAAAACATGTGAATATATAAAAATGTCCACAATCTGAGACGATACCAAAAATGGTACCAGTACCAATATATACCACTTACAGAAAAAAATCGGTACGTTCTCTTGTACAGTATTTATAACTATGCAATCTTTTTTTCAAATCCACTCGAAACTACATTTGGCTTGATTCCTTTGGGACAAGGGTATGTAGGTAACCTCCATGGGCGCAACCATCTAGTACTCTAGGTCTATGTCCTATTGTGTTTAACCCTCAATTCAATCATGTAAGGGAAAGTCACCTCCATCCTCCATTTTCTACTTCCGATCTATGCCGGAGGTTATTTAACTCTCAATTCAGACCCGTACGTAGAAGTCACGTACATTCTCCATCTGTTATCCTAGTCTTAAGGTATGTAACCCTCAATTCAGGCCAGTAAGCGAAGGTCACGTACGGTCTCCATTTCCTAACAAAGATCTATGTTCGAGGGTACAAACCTTCAGTTTTGGTTGACACAATATATATATATATATATATATATATATATATATATATATATATATATATATATATATATATATATATATATATTCCTGGACAACAAATCGTCGTTACTGTTTGCTTCAGCATCTAAGGATGCATCCCTATGGCTAAGCAATCAATTGTCGCTACCATTGGCTCTGACTCTTAGTCATAAGCATTCATTATCTCTAGATGACCAATTATCGTTACTATTGGCTCTTGCTTCTAAAAATGCTTTTCCATTCACTCACTTAAGTGACTAATCATTATTATGATTGGCCCTGGCTCTTAAGCTGTGAGTTCTTCGGTCTTAGTCCCCATTTTTTTTTTCATATTTCTAGACGACCAATCGCCATTACTGTTGGCTCCGACATCTAAGGATGCATCTTTATGACTAAGCGATCAATTTTTCATTACCATTGGCTCCCGCTCTTAGTTACAAGCCGTCGTTATGCCTAGATGACTAATCATCATTATATCAGCTCCAGCTTCTAGACATGCTTTTCCATTTCCTTGCCTAGGCGACTAATTGTCGTTACGATTGGCCCTTGCTCTTTGGCAGTGAGTTTTCCAGTCTCAGTCTTGTTACTGTTGGCTTCGACATCAATGCATGCATCTTTATCTCTTAAGTGTTTGATATCTCTTAAGTGTTTGACATCTCTTAAGTGTTTGACATCAATGCATGTATTTATCTCATAGGTGTTTGAGATAAATACATCTTTATCTCTTAAGTGTTTGAGGTAAAGTCTGTCTCTAAATATTATCTCTATATAAAGGTTAGAGATATCCCAAGAAATCAAAAGTGATAGACAATAAGTCACAGAAAAATCCCTCTCTATAGCACTATCTCTAGAGCAATTACCAAAATCTAGGATTTGGTTTAAGGATGAAGAACTCGACTATAGTAGCCGGAGAAAAAGATCAAGCGTGTTGGAGGCTCGTAACAACAAGGATCCACCATCGAAAAATTTAGAAACTTCATACGGTATATTTCTGAACCCACTACGTGTTACGTGGCAGCGCATTAATTGTATTCAATACCCTCGAAACTGCAGTATTCACTTGAGCAAATACATGTCTTTGGCAGTAAAACTTACAGAAGTTATCATCTCCGATATATATTGCTTTGTATATCGATGAGTAAAAACCAATATAATTTCTATAATTACATGTACAGTTTGGTTCTTTTCCCGTTAATTTCGAACATTATTCATGTTACCCAAGTAAAAAACATTACAAGCGTATATCTATTACCCAGTTACGACCAACCGTCTCAATTTCTTGGCCATGTTTGGAAATCTACAGCAGAATTTCATTTAAAGGTTACTTGGATTAATTTTTCAAGTTGGTGGATGAAAACATTTGTTCAAAATATTAATTAGCAATATAACCTGTTAATACATATTCAAGAAATGATGCTGATGATAGATGCCTTGGATATATATGGTTGGAGGTAAAAGCAAAAGGGCAAGCAAAATTAGGAGAGCAGAGAACCAAATACTTGGGTGAGGACTAACCAGAACATGTCTTCTGTTAATAAATTGGGTCAGTGGACCCATTATCCGCCCACTAACAGATAATGTGTATTTGTTAGTTTGGATAAATACAGTTATTTAGAGAATATTTATCTCTTAGGTGTTTGAGATAAATACAATCTTTATCTCCTAAGAGTTGGAGGTAAAGCCAGTCTCTAATTGTATCTCTATATAAAGGCTAGAGATATCCCAATAAATCACAAGTCAATAGTAATAACCCTCTCTCTATAGCACTCTCTCTAGAGCAATCACCAAGCTCTAGGATTTGGTTCGTGGACGAAGAACTCGACTCTAGTAGCCGTTTTCGTACCTGCGAAAAAGATCAAGCGTGTTGGAGGCTCGTAACAACAAGGATCCTATGTCGGAATTTTTGGAGATTTCGTACGGTATGTTTTCGAACCCATTACGTGTTACGTGGTAGCACAATAATTATTGTAATCATTTCAACATTGGTATCAGAGCCAGGTTACTTGTTGATACGCCTTTAACATGCTAATTAAATTATGTGCATGTTGCGATTTTTTTCGGATACATGAACGAGACCCATTATTAAAATTCAAAATTTTTTGAGCATGTTTTTCTGAAAAATAATTATATGATTTTCTTCTCCTATGTTTGAGGATGAACTCCCTAAAATTTCGTGATTTTTGGATGCATGGTTTATGAGAAATCACGATTTTATTTTTCAGGAAAACTGTGGTTTTTTCGAGTTTTGGGACTCAAATTCGGAGCATGATATTCAGTTTTTATCATGATCATTTGGTACATAATTAATCTATGTCGCATAAGCTTTCCAACGATATATCGTACGCATTATTTGGCTTAAAAACGAGAGAGATATGGCCTTAAAAAGTTGGCATCGCGACATGGCGGCACTGAAAAAATTAGGGTTTTTTTCACGAAGAAGATGAACAGTGCACACAAGCCGTGACACGTGTCATGCGCCGATTGAGCCACGCGCATGACTAGTCACACGCCACTCGCCCCACACGCGCCAAGCCGCCCCTTGGAACCGCGCACGCGCGTCCATGCGCCAGCCGAGGCTGCTGGAACGCGCGACACGCGCCCAAGCCAAGATGGTTCAACGCGCGCCTGCCTAGAAGACTCAGAAGCTGCCCCATACGCATGGTGGCGCGTGGAAGCGCGTGAGGGTGTTTTTCGGCATGTTCTGACCCCACCGCCGGCGCATGAAGTCTTATTTGGACTTCTGAAGGTTTTATATGGTGTTAAATTTACCTTTATATCATCTGTGTGTATTCTGTTTAATTTTTAAACGACTTTTTCTATTGAAATTAGCTTTAAAATTTTGTTTTATACACATAATTTTTTCTTTAATTGCAGAGGGTAAATTAGGGATAAATTTACTGTTTGCCAATTTTTTAGGATTTATCTCTCAGTTTTTGGTCATTTGTGAGTATTTTTGTGGTTCAAAAAAAATACGAATAATGCATAAATATTATTTTTTGCACTTTGTGAGCATAAATAAATATTTTGGAGAGCTAGATGATATAGATAAATTATGTTTTACTTATTTGCCTTGATTTGCATTATGATTTATATATATATATATATATATATATATATATATATATATATATATATATATATATATATATATATTTGTTAAAATATATTTGTTGGGCTTTTTGGTAAGCCCACACTTTAAACCCAATTTCAAGGCATTCACGCCCGTTTTCCTTAGAAGGAGAATGTGACCTATTCATCCATTTAAATTACCCTTTAACTTGTTATTTGAGCATGCTAGTTTTAGGTTAAATGGATGGATATTAGATTGGCATTCTAAAGAAACTTATGTTTATGTGTTTACTCTTGCTTTAAGAAAATTCTTTTGAGAATAATGTGCTGTGCGGCATCTCCATTTGTTTTATTGGAGTATTTTGTAGTAGGATTCTCAAAGATGTTGTATTCTACTATTTCCCTGTATATTTCCAGAAAGCCTCGTACGGGGATGTAATTTCACACGCACATTATTCAAGTCAGAATTTTTTTAGCATAAGTTATTAGAATGCCAATGGGGCTTAATGGAATCCTTGCACACTTTATTGCATGGTGCAATTTTATATTGTTCTAAATTATCATGTGGATGATTTATTATATTGTGGCTTATATAATGATGAAATTTATTGTGAAAAATTACTTGAAAAATATTTTTCCCAACTCACATACATGGGAGATGATTACAAGCTTAGCAAATTTTCGATTTCATGATGTGAGGAAGGATTATGTTTTTCATTTGAATTTTTTAAAATAAATAGAAGGATGTATAATTAATGTCTTTTCCTTGCGCAATCTAATGTAGTGAATATAATGGCCACCAAGAATGTCATAGCTGATTTCGTTAAGGGTGAGAAACTTAACGGAGACAATTATGACGTTTGGCACAAAAAGATGAAATTCATGCTGAACGAACAAGAGCTCGAGGAGCACTTGACCAAGGAGATGGTCGCGCCAACTGAGGCGCAACCCCTAAGAGACCACACTGCCTACCAGAAATGGAATCAGAAAGATCGTAGTGCACGTTACACCTTGTTGAGCAACTTGCAAAATGATCTAATCGGGCAGTATGATGAACTTCTAACTTGCAAAGCTTTATGGGAGCAGCTCAAGTTCTCTTTTGGTGGAACCTCAACTACGTGGCTTCGTAGCCTTGTGATTAAGTTCGAGGAGTACACAAAAGACCCTAAACATACCATGAGTGAACATCTAAGGATGATGTCCAATATGATTGGTAAGCTGAGGGATGCTGGCCATGCGCTCACAGATGAGCAGCAAGTCAGAGTTGTCATAAGGTCCCTTCCTGCCTCATGGGCCAATATGAAATAGATATTGACTCACAGTGAAAACATCAAGAACTTTTCTGATGTTTCACAACATGTCATCCTTGAGGACGAGACTCGAGATGCTGACAAGACCCTTGCTTATGTCACCCAAGGCGGATCGCGCAATGCAAATGGCAAGCGCGGAAGACAAAGTAAGAAAGGAAAGAAAGGCGAGGCTAGCACTTCTCCGCCAAAGGAAGGAAAAATGAAGAAACGCAAGAGAGGAAAACATGGTGGGAAAAAGGATCTGTCTAAAGTTAAATACTTCAACTGTCAACAGAAAGGACACTTCGCTCGTGATTGCACTGAGCCGAAGAAGGTACTTTCAGAATCTCTCTCAGTTATATGTTTCCTCACATGTGATGGTTGCTCATTCCCAACCTGTGTGGTTTGTAGATACAGGTGCAACAAAACATGTAGCACGTGATCGAGAGGGGTTCGTAGATTATCACCGGATTCCAGCGGGTAGCAAACATATCTTCATGGGAAACAATAGCTCTGAAGAGGTGCTAGGGGTTGGTTCTTACCAGCTCAAGTTGCGCACTGGGCGCATATTGATTCTTGAGGATGTGCGATATGCACCCACTGTTCGGCTTAATCTACTTTCAGTTACTGCTTTATTAGACAGTGGTTTTTCCTTTATTTTTAAGGGTAATAAGTTGGACATTTTTTTGGATGATGTTTTGTTCGGACATGGTTTTCGCATGGATAGTCTTTTTCAATTGGATTTAAATGATTCATAGTCCTCTTATTCTTATGTTGTGAATGATAATATTTTGAATGATTCTACCACCTGGCATGCAAGACTGGGCCACATAGGCCAAGATAGGATGACTCGTTTGGCTAGAGAAGGCCTTTTGGGCCCACTCGCAAGAGTCAATCTACAAACTTGTAAGGCTTGTTTGGCCGGTAAAGCATGCAGGAAGCCTTTTGGAAAGGCTGTGAGAGCAACTCAACCACTTGAGCTAGTTGCGTTTCTCAATGGAGAACTAGACGAAGAGATTTATATGGCTCAACCTGAGGGTTTTGAAGTCAAGGGACATGAGGGCAAAGTTTGCCGGCTCAAACGTTCTATATATGGTCTCAAACAATCGTCTAGGCAGTGGTACTTTAGGTTTCATCATGCCATTACCTCTATAGGTTTTGAAATGATTGAACACGACCATTGCGTTTACGTAAAACGATCCAAGAAAAATATTCTGATCCTTTCTTTGTATGTGGATGACATTCTTTTAGCTGGGAATGACATAAGTTCCATTGTCGCCACTAAGCAGTGGCTGTCCTCAACTTTTGAGATGAAGGACATGGGAGAAGCTAATTATGTGCTCGGGGTTAAAATCATACGTGATCGTCCAAAGAGACTTCTCGGTTTGTCTCAAGAGACATATATCAAGAAGGTCATTGAACGATTCCGTATGCATAACTCAAAACCCATAGACACTCTAATGGATACGGCGTGTACTTTAACAACAGACCAATGCCCAAAGAATGATGAGGAAAAGAATTGGATGTCCAAAGTGCCTTACGCGGCTGCAGTTGGGAGTCTGATTTACGCTATGTTGTGTACGCATCCAGACATCTGCTTTGTCGTTGGAATGGTGAGTCGTTATCAGAGTAATCCTGGTCCCGCTCATTGGAATGCGGTGAAGAGGATTCTTCGATACTTACGTGGAACCGCCGATCTCGTCCTGTGCTATCATGGTGGAGACTTGAGATTGAGAGTATACACCGATGCTGATTGGGGCGCTGATAGAGATGAGCGCATATCCACTTCAGGTGGAGCTATCTCTTGGTACAGCAAGAAAAAGTCTTGCATCGCCCTATCCACGATAGAGTCGGAGTATGTTGCTTGTTCAGCAGCAATCCAGGAAACTGTTTGATTGAGGTCATTCTTACAGGCTCTAGGGGTTATAGCTCATGCAAATGAGTCTGTCACTGTTCACTGTGTCAATACAGCTACCCTAGATTTTGTAACGGACCCCAAATATCAAACACATAGGCTTTCGTTATCACTTCATTAGAACTTTAGTTGCGCAAGGAGAGGTGACCATGAAGCATATACCTACTGGCAAAATGGTGGCTGATCCTTTGACCAAGCCTATTGCTAGAGATGTTTTCCTTTCTCACATTATGAGTATGGGACTACGTAGGATTTGATATGTTTCTTATGGCATCTCATGTACTTGACATTATTTATTATATTTTTCATTCCTTGATTTGAGTTTATTTTGGAATGAATGGATAATCTTAGTGATTACATATACATCCTTGTTGAGAGTGTCACCAGGCTTGAATTGACCCACTCACACGGGTAATTCACCTTGGCGCTAAGATAGCGAGCAAGATAAGACATAATTATCTTAGGCGCCGAGAGGGCGAATAAGATGATACAGTTTATAATGCAAACATGTCGCCTTAGTTGGAGCTAAGATGAGACCTAAAAAGATAGGTCGATCATAGAGTATCACCACAACTCTATGTAGCCTGCTTATAGCCGAATGTGAGATTTCAGGCAGGCACTATGAGAGTGACTGGGCTGAAAAACTCAGGTTAGGCGCTTGCATAGCGACTAGACCCAGATTTGTATGGCGTATTTTATTATACATTTATGTGACACGCCCTTGCCGGTTACGCCATAGCATGCAAATCATACTGCATGTGCTAAATGCAGACCGACAGTGGGAGTGACGAATGAATCCCTGCTTTGTCTCTGTGTGAGCCACTTGGATCGAAATATTTTTGATCCTATATGGTACCATTTTCACCTTAGACTATGTCATGAAAAGGATACTCAATGTCGCTACTTTAGCATGTACCCTTGGATCATGGATGATGCGGTCTCGCGGGGCATGTCTAGGAAAGCGGTTGAGTCTAATTGGAATGACATGAGGGCTTTGGGAAGAAAGTTCAATATTATACCATGTTGTGTGATTCATAGCCCGGGCGACTTTGTCGATTTTTGTTTCGATATGAGTCATGAATACATAACATATAAGAGGTTTAACACTGCTCACTATGAGGGATTTGAGAGTGTTTAATCTGGTGTAGTTGAACTATCTGGGGTACATACGAGATTTTTTGAGAGTGATGTATTGTGTTAGTTTGGTGATAACTTAATACAATACTCCTCAACTGGACATCCTTTCTCGTAGGTCGCACGTTCCATTTCCTGTATGAGGAGATGAGTGGACGAAAGATAAAGAGGGACTGTACGATTTATTTGCCCTGTGTGTGGGCGAGTGGGAGCTGTTAATAAATTGGGTCAGTGGACCCATTATCCGCCCACTAACAGATAATGTGTATTTGTTAGTTTAGATAAATACAGTTATTTAGAGAATATTTATCTCTTAAGTGTTTGAGATAAATACAATCTTTATCTCCTAAGAGTTAGAGGTAAAGTCAGTCTCTAATTGTATCTCTATATAAAGGTTAGAGATATCCCAATAAATCACAAGTCAATAGTAATAACCCTCTCTCTATAGCACTCTCTCTAGAGCAATCACCAAGCTCTAGGATTTGGTTCGTGGACGAAGAACTCGACTCTAGTAGCCGTTTTCGTACCTGCGAAAAAGATCAAGCGTGTTGGAAGCTCGTAACAACAAGAATCCTACGTCGAAATTTTCGAAGACTTCGTACGGTATGTTTTCGAACCCATTACGTGTTACGAGGTAGCACAATAATTGTTGTAATCGTTTCAACATCTTCAAATCGAGTTCGCGCTGAAGCTCTGACTCAGACTTTCGAACTAATGTATGAAATGGGAGAGAAGCACTGCTGGGTACAGAGAGAGTCGTGAGTTTCCATAGCAAGGCTGAAGTGGTTGACTTCTTTGTTCCCGAGACCTCTCAAGATTGCTCGACTATGACAGCTACAAGTTTTAAGTGAAATGGCTAAGTGAGAGATTAAGGTGCCTCGCAAGCTGCTTCTGTCCTTCTAGATATTACTTCAGTTGGTAAGAGAAAGACTCTGGTCTGGCTTGGTCAACTTTATTTCATTCTGATAAGAAAATAAATGGTCAAGGTTACGTGGGATTCGTGGAGAACCGAATCAATGCTCTCAAGGCATGTTTGTGTGCTTCCAATGAGCCCGAACTGTTGAATATAGAATTCAAAACTGTAAAATCTCAGAACGGGGACTCTCGGAAATTAATCGTTGATCATAAATTTTGTTCTGGAATGTGTTATGGCAGGTATTAGCTACCATTGATGGCCTAGTTGGAAATGTATTTCACCCGCTGGAATTTTAGCATGGACTAAATGTTTGGCTTGCTAACCATTTCGACAGGATACTGATTTTGAAATCTTCCTCTCTGTGGGATCCTAGCGTCCACAATAAGCTAGATAAGGAACTTGAAGGCTGCATTTGATTAAGGAAATTGTTGTTACGGATATGTCACAGTTCTTCGGCATCACAGCTTGTGCGACAGATGCTCAAAATATCGAAAGGTCTAGTTCTGTTTGCAGTCGCCCAAGAACTCGGGAAAAAACAGTGCGGCACTGATTCTCAATTTGTCATATCTTTTGGTGGACAGAACCAACTGGTCAAGGAGAGGAAAGATGATCTTGATTTTCAGATACTCAATAAAAGAGAGAAGATGCCAGAGTTTAGGGCTTGGCTCGTTGAGTTATGCTCGTGCTAGGCATGTGTTGGGCACAGAACTCGGAATGTTATTTCAACTCATTTTGGTTAAAGCTCTGATTTTAGATCAGCACGTCTCGGAGCAGTAATTCTCTAGACGAAGTTGTTCAGTAATAGAAGCTCAACACTATCTAAGATAAGCTCATCTTCATTTGCAAATTGAACGACCACTTTTGACTTAAATTGTAGGTTGGTTGATGCGCCATAGTACCAACGTTGCTTTGCTGGGAAGAGCCGGATACCGGTGTTTATTGATTGTCTTCATTGAAGGACGTTTTGCACCTTCGGCCTGACGTGTCTGACTTTCGCCCTCCAGGCTTCCTAATCACCTAGTTTTCTATCTGTGTTTTGTTCATATATCTGTTAGTAGGGTCCTTGTCCAGTGTGAAAAAAGAGCTGAACGGTCACCTTTTTTGAGATGAAGTGGGGGGTTATTTGATATTAAAACGAACCCCACTAAGTCTTAAATTGAGGCCTATCAATGAGCTTATTTATGAGTACATGTCCGCATGCAGTGGTTCGCATGCTAATCATTAATTAAAGAATCGTATAACCCAAAGATCCTGTCTCACTCAGTGCAACATACGGGCCGCATATAAGGACTACAACAATGGCAAATCAATCATTCTAATAATCAAAGTATATACCTTTAAGGATTAGTATCAAATAACCAAAGAAAATGACTCCGCAAAAACAAAGATCAACGTTTTTGAAAGACAATGGAAAGACTTCTAGACCATTAATTTGACACTTGATTAGTTATTTTTGGGTCAGTTTTGATTCTTTTAAATCGAAAATTTGGAGATCACGAATAAGTAAAATACATGCTACACCATAGAACTCTTGATCCATGGTAGGGTGGGACCAAGCTAGGCCAGGACCGCCAGGTCCTCTCTAGCGATGATGTCAAAGTGTACACAAGATGTATGCCATGAAAGTCGTATATACGGTTTGGAGGGAGATCTTCTTTTTTTTTTTTTTTGAGATCCATCCGTTTCGCTTCATAACCATGAGCTCTTGGATAGGACATGGGAGTGTCGCACGACCTTCATTTGCCAAGAGATCAATATTGCTGCTTGACCTTTTAGTAGAGTTGTCAAAAAGGCTGAGCGGCTCGCTGCCTGGCCCAACCCGGCCCTGTAGGTGAACACTACTGGCCCAAGACCCTTTGGGCCAAGGCTAGGGTCACGCCTATATATTTCCAAAAATTATCTAGGCCCTGCCCGGCCCTAAAAGCCCGGGTCAAGCCCTAAAAAACGGGTTGGCCCGAAACCGGCCCGTTTTTAGGCCTTGGCCCGATTTTTTAGGGCTGGCCCGACCTGGCCCTGTTTTGGCCCGAATCTGGCCCTATTTTCGGCCCTGTTTTGGCCCTCGTTTGGGCCCTATAGTAGGCTGGCCCCAACATTTTTCAAAGCTTTCATTTCCCCCCTTTCTCCCAACGGCCAGATTTCCCATTATTTACCTAAATTTCACTTTTACCCTCCCAACAGCTATATAATTGCTATTTGGGGGAGGTATTTTAGTCCATCTAATTTTTAACAACTCTTTTAAGATTTTTTACACTTTCACCCTCCCTAACAACTATAAACGGCTAGTTTTAAGGAGCATTTTTCGTCTTTTGTGAACTTTAAAAAATCTATAAATTCACACCCTTTCTTTTATATTTTTCACACCAATATTCTTATTCTCTCTTATCTAAACATTCTACATTTCTACAAACTTTGCTACTATTTCCGTCTCAAATTTTCAATTACAAGTATTACTTATTTGTTTACTAATTACTACTCTTTCTAAATTCTAATTACTAACTACTGCTCTTATAATCTTATTCATTTGTTACTCTCTAATTCTTTTGTTTACTAATTAGTGACTAGTGAATTCTTATTTATTAATTACTGTTACCAAATTCTTTTTGATTACTAATTGTCCAACTATCTCCAATTTTGATTACTAATTACTTTTATTTATTTGTTACACTTTAATTCTTTTTAATTGTTATTTCTAATTACTAATTACTGCTCTTATTTCTGTGCATTTAATTATTCTTACTAATTTTATTTTTTTAATCTAGTACAAAAGTTTAGCATAAAATATGGCTGGATTATTGAAGAAGTTGAAACGTGGATCATCATCACGAAAAAGACCACCACCATCACAAGCACCACCACCACAACCATCATAAACATCAATCTAAGCACCATCACAACCATCATAAACATCAATCTAAGCACCACCACAACCATTCGTTCTCGAACGAATGAGTATAGGCTGTATGATAGATGCCCAAGCCAACTGGGAGTTCAATCAAGCCATTCCAGATCTTGAATACACGCCTTCACAAGATATTCCGTATTTTAGTTAAGGACGCAGCTCGATTGGCGAAACTACTACTCTGTGGCGTAATCTTAACCCGATGAGCGGTCATGGCGGAGAAAGGCTTAGCAATCCCTCCGCTTTTGGTAGTGAGCCAGAAGTTCAAAAGGTGAAAAAAAAAAAGAAAGTTGGGTGTTGAAAGCATTTTGATGAAGTTATGGTGGACGGAGTCTGAAAAGCTTGATGTAAGCATTGTGCTAAATTATTTTTGTCTGGTAGTGATAATGGACATCTTAACAGGCATTCTCCTCTGCGTGCACCTCGACAAGGTCATGTCGAATCTAACCAAATGCATTTATCTTTTGACGGTAAGTTATTTGTTTATAATAAGCGAGAGCAAAGAGACAGTCTCGCTAAATTCATTATTTACAATGAACAAGCCTTTAGTTTTGTCGATAATGCTAAGCACTCTAGATATATGAATACCTACACGCAACCTTTTTACAAAAAGGTTCATAAAGACACAACTAGATCCGATGCACTCCGGGAGTATAATGTTGCTAAAGCACGCCTGATTTATTATTTCGATCATTTTGATGGTAAAGTTAGTCTTATTTATGATATTTGACAATCTCTATTTACTTTTGTTAGTTATGCTTGTGTGACGGCCCATTAAATTGATGCAGATTAGATAATGAACAAGAGAATCATCACTTTTGAACTCTTTCCTTTTTCGCATGATGAAATTAACGTTGCTACTATTATAATTAAAGCATGTACCACATTTAAACTAAAGAATAAGATTATGAGTATTAATTTTGATAATGCTGCAAACAATAAAGCTGTTATTGTAGCTTCAAAAGGAGAGCCTCAAATCTGTACTTTCTGGTGAATTATTTTCACGTTCTTTGTGTTTGTTATATAATTAATTTAATTGTTCAAGATGGTTTAGCTGTTGTACAGATATTCTTCTTAAAATGAAGGGTATGACAACGTTTGTTAATAGTTCGGGTCCTAGAACACAACAATTTAAGGCATTGTGTGTTTAATATAATATGCCTCGTAGGAGACCACTTGCATATGTGGGCCATAGGTGGAACTCTACATATCGTATGCTTTTACATAATTTGGCATATAAAGAAGTCTATATGCAGTTTCTACTAACCTCGTTCCTAGACGACTTGCCAACTCCCACGAAATGGCAGATGACTACATACATATCTGAATTTTTGGAGGTATTTTACACGTATACCAATTTATTGTCTAATACGTATTATCACACTTCTCTTATTGCTGTAATAAAAATTCTCAAGATGGCTACAATGTTAAAAAATAGAGATATATGGACCCTTTCAAGAAAGAGTAAAAGAGATGGATAAAAATTTAATAAATATTGAAAGAAACTGCCTATTATTTTTACTGTGGCTACTTGTTTAGATCCTGAGCTAAAGTTGCATGGCGTGAACATGTCGATACAAGAGATTACAAGACTAATGATCTACACAGAAGTAGATACAACCAGACTCACAGCGAAAGTGAGCAAGACATCTGAGGATCTGTTCATCTATCATAATTCCGCTAACGTGCGCGAGCGAGCTTCATCATTGATTAGTGAGATGTATTATGCGCCATACCTTAAGGGTCTTGAATATCTAGCAGCAAGATAACTACCAGGTGAAGGTACTTCTAATTCGGCAGGTTCATCTACTTTTTTCCCTTTTAATGAGATTGGTATATATTTCAATTCTGATCATTATTCTGATTTATCAATGCAAGAACATGTTAATTTTTAATTTGTCAAATTTTTTGAAACAAAATCAAAACATGTATAAAATTTTATGCCAAATTGCATGGGATATACTACCGGTGCAAGTCTCCACGATTGCTTCAGAGTAGGCATTTTCAGTGAGCAGGAGGGTATTGGATGACAGGAGGAGTCGTCTTAACCCCGAGTTGCTCGAGCTATGTATATGTTGGATTATTATCTTGATATGAAATATCGCGAGCAAGATAAACCAATTGATGATAGGAGGAGCAGTGACTCGGATGTTGAAATACTTACGGATGATTAGGTAATTTCTTTTTATTTTTCTTGTATATATATATATATATATATATATATATAAAATAAGTTTTTACAAGTAAGATAGACATTTTTTCATATATATATATAAACAATAGGTAACTTCACATGTTTGTTTACAAGCAACCGGTCCCTAGCCCGAATAAAAGGAGGATGGCCTATGAACAAATTTATCTTTAATTTAACTCCATCAATTTAAATATTTGAATGTTAGAAATATTATTATATGCACACATATTATTACATATATGTGTGCGTGTCTAAGCATTTTAGTTGCTTTACTTGCTTGCATACACATATATGTGGTAATATGTATTATGTATACACACATATTATTGCATGTACAAATCTTATACTCCATTACAAAATCCTAGTCATAGTACTACATTACAATTTGCTTACATAATAACAAGAAATTACCGCAATTCAATTCTTTACTTTGAATAACAAGAAATTGAAAAAAAAAAAGGCCGGGGCCCAGCCCTAAATATTGGGCCTAGGGCTAGATATCCCATTAATCTGGCCCGATCCTGGCCCAGTTTCCATCCCTTTTGGCTCGGCCCCTGCCCATTTTCATGTCAGGCCCGCCGGGCCAGCCCAAGCCTAGCCCATTGACACCTCTACTTCTTAGCAAAAGCTAACAAGTCTACAGATTTATGCAACATCGAGTCTTTCTCGGTCTTCTGGCTGTCAAGGCATCAATGGAGTCAGAAAGTCAGCATCGTACTAAGTGGCCGAGGGAAGGGAGTGGGAGAGTGCCCACCTCCTCTCTTTGGCATGAAGTAGTTTTTTTTTTTTGTTGCTATGAGTCTTATACTAATGGTTTTGTTACTTTGGTGCCGCTCCAAAAATATATAGATTTCAAAATATAGAAAATTATTCATACCACATACCAATCAAGAAATTCTAACATTTCAACTTATTTTCACTTTGTCGCTATAGATTTATAGTAATACGTCTATTCTTTTTAAGGATACTTTATTATTTTTAATGTCTAAAGTAGAGTGTAAGTAAAAATAGAATCCGAACCTCATTTTTCAAAACAACATTGTAAGCTTCATCTTTATTAGTTTTGAATTGAACACGTTAAGATACCTTTAAAACGTTCATCCCTACCATATATAAGATTTCTTACTTCGCCACTAATCCTACTTGTAGGACAATCTTGTGGCTGTTACTATATTGTTCGTTATGTACCAAAAATATCAGTAGCCTTAGGACCAGCGTCGTTCACATGGGCAGAGGGACTTACGGCGAAGTAATTCTGGAGGCCAAGTTGATCGATGTTGTAAGTTAAAAGATGTATGTATGTCCCGTTAGGGTGCATTGGTTATTGATGCCAAGAAAAAATCATCTCTATTTAGATTAGGTTGAGCTTTAAGTCTTTCAAGGGACTAAGAATATAACAACGTATGGCCAAGTAGCACATGAGCGACGCTCTAATAGATAAATGAGCGTTTCTAACCGGTTAATGCAGATTTGAGTCTTAACAAATATGTTAAAGCTCCTTCTTTCTCTATGAATCAAAACACAAAAAAGGAGTGATTGTTGCGTTTTGGAATTTGGGTCTAGCCCGTACATCTATGTTGTGTCGAACTCGTGACCCATAAGGCCAAATGGCTTGGAGGTGGTTAACAGTGTAACCCCAAGAATACACGATAAGCATTAAAATTTTAGTTCCTATCAATATTTCTTGCGAGAAAATCTACATGAGAGAAGTCTTAGTTGGAAAAACAGTACAAAAAAAAAGAAAGAAAAAAGAAATAGAAGATAGACAAGTGAGTGAGAGAGAGATCTCGACCTTCTCTATTATTCTCTACTTATAACTAGACTAGATTGAGAGAAAAAGACTTTTGGTAGTTGAATTACAGATCAGGCTAGCACACTCTAATCCTTTGGAAAATATTTATCTATAATTTTCGTTGCCACGTGAACAACGACAAGAATGCAAAGATTAACGTACATAACTTTTCGTCCGTATATAAGATATGTTTTCACATATAATAACATGGGCTTGCATAACATGTTATATTTGTTGAAAACAGTGATGTATGAATCGGCAAAAGCCAGAGTTTTTGGTAAAGACTCTATGAGCGGCGTTTCTTCTCGTTGTTGCTAGAATCGTCGCTAATCAGCCATATTCCAATCAAAAGAAAAAATAAAAAACAAGCGTAGAACAGGAAACTGCAAAATGTCACTTTTAGCTAGGGCTGTATACGAACCGAGTTCGAGCCGAACGAGGGTGTGTTCGAGCTCGGTTCGCATATTTTCTGGGATGTTTGAGCTCGGCTCGTGTTCGTTTATGAGGCTGACATGGATGTTCGAACTCGGCTCGAGTTCGTCAAAGAAAAACTTGGGCTCGACTTGGCTCGTTTGTCTAAAAAAAGAAGCAAACTGAATCACCGGTCACCGGTCACCGGCCACCGGCCAGAGAAGGAGAAGAAGTCGACTGATTTCTGAAGCTTCACAAGATTGGAGATTTGGAGCCATAGAAGATCTAAGATCTGCAGATCTGAGATCTGAGATCTGCAGATCTCATCGGGAGAGATGCACGTGCCTGAGAGTGAGAAAGAGATGTGCGGCCATGAGAGGGCAGGTGCCAGTGTGTCTTCGATCTTCCATTCATATGCCGAAGACCCTGCATCTGTGTAGGAGAGAAATGGATTAGGAGAGAGGGAGAAGAACCTTGTGTAATGGTTTGGCCTGCATTTAGGAATAGTATGGGTATGTTATTAATTGGGCTTAGTATATATATATATATATATATATATATATATATATATATATATATATATATATATGCATATTTTTCATCCTTTAAAAATAAAAATAAAAATTTGGTATATAGACGAGCCGTTCACGAACACATTCATGAACATTTTGAAGTGTTCATGCTCGACTCGTTTAATAAACGAGCTTTAAAATGATGTTCGTGTTCGAATCGTTTATTATACAAACGAATATGAACGGGTTCTGAAAGGAACGAACCGCGAGCTGTTCGTCGACAACTCGGTTCATTTACGGCCTAACTTTTAGCATCAAAACCGAATTTTGCTTTGTTAAGTAAGATCAGAGTCACCGATCCGGTAGGAGCCAGGACGGATCCAGCAAAAGCCAGATCAGCAAACATGTCCCACTTCTAATTTTCTGGACTCCGATCAAGTGACACCTGTTCATTGCCATTTTCTTTTTTACAGGCATATATAAACATTCAAATAATGCATTCAAGAGAGACAGAGAACACAGTCAAATCATTTCCAAAAGAAAACAAGTACCAATCAACGTGATCCGTACGCTCCTTTTCAGCGACACTTGTGGAGCTTCAAAGAAGAATTATGGAGCTCAACCAACAATTCCCAAATTCATTTCCAAGTTATGCAGTAAAACACACGAATTTGGGGGCTTCTGAGACCGATGTCGTTGGTAGTTTTAGCGTTTTCTAGTAACGAAACTGTGATAAATTCTTTTTATTCATCTAACAACTTCGTCAAGTGATTCATCTCTTTATTTTACAAAATAAATTAATTTTTTAAGAATGTCTGTTTTTAGACCTCGTTATATTTCTATTCGCAATTATTAGGAGCCAAAAAATTTGTGTTGTGACATTCTATAAATTTTTAACGACAAAATAATAGTGTGAAAAAGCACATAGAGTGTGAAATATATACTCTCTAATTTTTTACTTTTTCTTTTCGTGAAAAATCTCGTTAGCTATTTTTTGGACAATGCCATGTAGTAATAGAGACGATTAAAATAAGAGTTTAAACAATTAAATAAAAGCTTGTGTTCTAAGACAATTATATGCTCATCCGAAGAAGAGCTTACCCTTTTTTTTAGACGACCATTATAAAACCTTTGATCCTAAAACACTATAGTGAAAGGTACGCAGCACCTCCCGATACAACAACTCCCATAAAAATTTTGAATTAGTTATACTTTTACGGATTTTTGTAATGTTGCAATACATGCACAAGTCTCTTAAAGCTGTTTCATTTATTGTTTATTTCTTCTGCTTGTCTTGCAAGGGCTATAAGGCCTTGTGTTCTAAAGTTTTTATCATCAAATTTTTTTCTCATTTAAAGCTGAGAAATAATAATATCTTTAGTGACACATTTTTACCTCATCCTTGGAAAACTCGCTTCCGTCATCCATAAAAAAAAAGAGAAAGAAAGAAAAATACAGCACACAGGGCTTCGACACCCCTTGACACATTCGCCCTTATGTTAATAAAATACTCTAAAATTGTTTGATATGCTCATAAATGCGTATACGCTCTCGTTTACCCTTCCTTCTATGATATCAACATCCTTCTGTCATTCTGCCAATCATCGATCAATGATCGAGATCAATGATATGATATCATATAATATTTGCTTCGTGAAATGAGTCTTTTTAGTGGTATGTTTTGTTATAAGAGTTTTTAACATAAAATTATGAAAAAATGGCACGATAAGGTGGTTCATTTAACCGGCGCTTTAGGACAACAACCTTGTTGTAATCTTGATGGGATGTCAAAATCCTAAAAACACGCTTTTAGCAACAAAATTTAGCAGCTCCGTCCGCAAAAATACACAGCACCCACATCGCCCTCTTATGTGCCGACACCCCCCGACACACTCTCGCTTCTCTCTCTTTCTCCCCTCATTCCCAACTCCAGATCTCAGATCCTACGGCCCAGATTCCCCCCGGACCCCAACCCACTATTCAAATCCACCTTTTATTTCCATTTCCATCTCTCTCCCCCTCACCTCCCACAATCACTCCCAGAAAATCTATCTAGCACCAAAAAAGCAAGAGAGAGAGAGAGGCAACTCCGCCCCTGCCCCAAAAACCCTCTCCAGATGTCCTAACACCACCCACCCCCATCTCAGATCCCGCAATTCACGCCCCCAAGTCAACCCCATCCGCCGCCGCTTCCACCCCAATCTCCATTCCCGGCCGTCTTCTTCCAGATCTCACCGCTTACACAACAATCTGCAGGGACCCATTGTTCAGTTCCAATCTTGCTGAACAGAAATGGCACCCACCACGATCAGGAAGGCCATCGGAGCCATGAAGGACCAGACGAGCATAGGCATAGCCAAGGTCGCAAGCAACATGGCCCCCGAACTGGAAGTCGCCATCGTCAAGGCCACCAGCCACGACGACGACCCCGCCGGGGAGAAGTACGTCCGCGAGATCCTCCAGCTCACCTCCCTATCACGGGGCTACGTCGGCGCTTGCGTCGTCTCCGTGTCGAGGCGCCTCGGCAAGACCCGCGACTGGATCGTCGCGCTGAAGTCGCTGATGCTCATCCACAGGCTCCTTAGCGACGGCGACCTAATCTTCCAGCAGGAGATAATGTATGCTACCCGTAGAGGTACCAGACTGCTCAACATGTCGGATTTTCGCGACGAGGCCCACTCGAGCTCCTGGGACCATTCCGCCTTTGTCAGGACTTACGCTCTGTACCTGGATCAGAAGCTTGAGTTGTTGGTGTACGAGAGGAAACAGAGCGGTGGTGCTGAGATTGAGAGGCTCAAAGAAGATCGGTGGAGGTCGCCTCCGAATTCGAATCGGGGGTATGATTACGATTACAGCGAGTTTAGAGACGAGCCCGGGTATGGAAATGGTGGGATGAGGCGGTCCAGATCGTCTGGGGATGTGACCGGGTCGAGTCAGGAGAGGAAGGATGTGACCCCATTGAGGGATATGAAGCCTGAGCGGATTTTCGGGAAGATGGGTCACTTGCAGAGGCTGTTGGATCGATTTTTGTCGTGCAGGCCGACGGGAATGGCAAAGAATAGTAGGATGGTGCTCGTGGCTTTGTACCCCGTGGTTCAAGAAAGTTTCAAGCTGTATGCAGATATATGTGAGGTTTTGGCTGTGTTGCTGGATCGGTTTTTTGATATGGAGTATCAGGATTGTGTGAAGGCGTTTGATGCGTACGCGAGCTCAGCAAAGCAGATTGATGAGCTGGTGGCGTTCTATAATTGGTGTAAGGATACAGGCGTGGCGAGGTCGTCGGAGTATCCTGAGGTGCAGAGGATAACGGGAAAGTTGTTGGAGACACTGGAGGAGTTTGTGAGGGATAGGGCGAAGGCGGTGAAGAGTCCTGAGCGGAAGGTGGATGCCGCTCCCGTGGTGGAGGAGCCTGTGCCGGATATGAATGAGATCAAGGCGTTGCCGGCGCCAGAGAGCTTTACTCCGGAGCCGCCACCGGTTGTTTCGGAACCTGAGCCTCCAAAACAGCCAGAGGGGGATTTGGTCGATTTGAGGGAGGCGGCTGTCACCGCGGATGATCAGGGTAATAGATTTGCCTTGGCATTGTTTGCAGGTCCAGTGGCAAACAATGGAAATGGGAAGTGGGAGGCCTTTGGTTCGAATGGCGATCCGGAGGTAACATCTGCTTGGGATACTCCGGCTGCAGAGATTGGTAAGGCTGATTGGGAATTGGCATTGGTAGAATCTGCTAGTAATTTAACCAAGGAGAAGAATGCGATGGGTGGTGGGCTAGATCCATTGCTGTTAAATGGCATGTATGATCAGGGGATGGTTAGGCAACACGTTAGCACTGCGCAATTGAGTGGTGGTAGCGCGAGCAGCGTGGCAATGCCGGGGCTAGGGAAGGGTGCAACACCAGTGTTGGCCCTCCCGGCTCCTGATGGAACGGTTCAGGCAGTTGGCGGAGACCCGTTTGCTGCGTCCTTGAGCGTTCCACCGCCCGCTTATGTGCAAATGGCAGATATAGAAAAGAAACAGCAGTTACTTGTGCAAGAGCAGATGGTGTGGCAACAGTATGCTAGGGATGGGATGCAAGGTCAAACTAGTTTGACTAAGATCAACAATGGTGGATATTATGCTCCGGGTCAACCACCGATGATGCCTTATGGAATGCCCCCTGTAAATGGAGTCGGAATACAGCCTGCCGGGTATTATTACAATCCTTACTGAGTTTATCAGTAGTCCTATACTTGACTTTTTCTTTGTCTCTTTATATCTTATCTTTTCCACTGTATTTTAGTGTGATTTAGTCTTGCAATTGTGCATGCCAAATGGGGGTTGAGAGGAGGGAGAGCTAGAGGGGAAAAGTGATCTGAAACATTAGGAATTATGGAAGGCTTGTTATTGGGTGCTCTGTACTCCAATTATGTTGATTATTTGGGTTTTGTGATATTGATGTTACTTGGCATCCTTATGTTCAAGCAACACTTGCATTTGCAACCCGTAATTAAGTCAACTTAGTGTAGGAAAGTTAAATCTTGAAAGATGTAGTTTGATTAAGCAAATCGTGCTCTGTTGCTTCCATTTACTGGAGATCAATTATCTTGCTTTCAGTAGACACGGTTTCTTGCGTAGTTCTGTTGACGGCGAAATGATTTTCTTTCAAAATTCCGTGAATGAAGGAATTCGGAGTTCAGGGATTCTGTAGGGTAAGATTCTCATTTGTCCAAAACCTGCATATGCATTAAGTTTGATCAAGCTTGATGAGATATGCAACAATACTTGGAAGTCTGACAGTTGAAAACTAGGGTGCAGATATAGTGAAGGTTGCGCTAATTTTGGAATGCAAAGCATAATGTTACAAGGTGTTGAGTACATTAATCCGTTGTGTGTTTTCCATGCTCGTCATGATAGGATTTCATGGCTAGTTTTCATGATGCATCCAAATCATTTTCACACTTTTCTTTTTTGGAAAAACTCTTGCTTTTGCTTCGCCGCCCACAGCTCCACTTTCACAATCTTATAGATATGATCTTGACCAATTCTGCTTCTGTTGGACCAAGCTTTTCGGCCAAATTCGTTAGGGTCTTATATCTCTTATCAAGACATTGTAAAAAGTTTTAAACATTTAGCCAAGAGACAATTGAGTCAAATCGCTTTTCTTGCCAGAAGGCGAAAGACGGGGAGAAAACGAGAGCTTAAAATGACCTTTTTATTAGAATATTGACTACCAGGACAGCATAAGATGTTAAGAAAAATCCATCCATGTTGAGATAAAAGACAATCGAGTCAAAGTAAAGGAGCATGATTGAATAAGATGGCTGAGCGTGGATAACTGGTAAATCAGATGGCTGAGCGTGGATAACTAAATCAGATATATCCCGGCGTTAATAACAATGAAGGATAGTTCAAGGGGGAGTGAAGTATCTAAAGAAAACAAGAGCATCATCTGAAAGCAACTACGGCGTCCTTAATACGACTACTATACCTCTATAACATAATAATTATTTAATTTCGATAAGTACTTTTTATACGATTCACTGATAACACCTCGATAGCATTAGTCCTGAGGCTTGACATGTATTTCGTTAGCTAATAACACGAAAGTTTATCCACGCCTAATGTCTTGTGTGTCTGATTTTTGGACCGGATCCACCTACAGTAGGGGCTCTGGTTCTGAAGTAAAAGACTTTCTTGCTTCACTTAAATTGTGCCTCGATTCCTTTGTTATGCTAGAATTGGATTCTAACTTTCCAGGCAGGCTAATCTTGTGTTAGTTCTCTCTGTGCATTGCTGCCAAATGGGTCTGCTTTTACTTGAATTTTACTCCCTTTCCAGTCCAAAGGATGGTCAAGAAATTAAATAGATCTACATTTCACTGGCAGTGAAGGTCGCATCTGCTTTATTGTGGACCACAGTACTGTGGTCTTGTTGAGCTGTTCGTGTGTGTGTGGGTGTTGTGGTAGGTTCCTCTTCTCCTAACTCGTTGGCCCTGGAACTGAGTCCCGCACATTCGACCAACCAGCCCATCGGAGACCTAATTCGGTACACTAACTACGCATCAGTGGAACCACTTTTCCCGCTTTTATATTCCAAAGCCACAAAAGCAAGCTTAATTGTTATGGTTTCTTATGGTTCTTATGCTGTCTTTTTCATATTCCTTGCTTCACTTTCTATTTTGGAGTGCGATGATTACTCGACAAATTTTACTTAAAGTTCGCGTGAGTGCCCTTTGTTCGAGAACCTTGGGTCACTTCCATTCATTTTTCTCTGTATCTTACTACTTTGTGCACGGGAGAATATTAACACTACAAATGTCACTAAGTACATTTAGATACTGAGTATTAATTTTTGTTATATAAGAGGTCATTAGCAGTCAAAATTTCTATTAAGAAGCAAATATTTTCATGTTTTATGATATTCGACATTTTTATTTTGTCGCTAAAAAATATATCCATGATAAAAATATAAATTTGTTAGTTGAGAAAAAAAGGCGTAAAAAAAGCACAATATTTCCAATAATGTAATTATTATTGTGGTCTGAGATTAATGAAGACTTTCTCTCGTACGCCAAAACACGTCATAAATAGCCGAGGTCGAAGTTTTCTTTATTTTTTGGTCACCGACCCACGGCTTGAGCCGCTGGATCGGACAGCCTACCAATGAGTTGGATTCTAGTGAACGTCTTAGAAGGTATGTCCTTATAAATTAAAGAGCTACCTACTGATGACGCCACTTGACAATGAAATTCCGACCAATTTTCTCCTCACTTAAAGTATGCGTCCCAGTTGCAGTACGATAAGGTGATGTAATGTTGTTAGGTTAGTTTTGTAAAATTTTGAAAAGTAAAATTATTTTCTCGATTTAGTTGTCTAGAGCTTACTACTCTTGTACTTGATTTTTTGTTTTTAAAATTCAAAAAAGTACATATTATACCCGAAGAGAAAATTTGCAAAACTATATTTTGTTCGGCGGAAAAAATTTGACTCTTATTTCAGTGGGAGGAATTTCCCTCCTATTTCCGATGTAGTAATAATCAATCATTTTAAAATATTTTTAATAACTTTTATGTAGAGACGCTAAAAAAATACTGCTAATAATTGTTATTGAAAGTATTAGAAGAAAAGTCATTAGAAATAATTAATGACTGTAAATTATAACTGTACGTGAAGTTGAAAGAATATTCTTACAATTCGAATATGTGTCAAAGTTTGTTCTCCTTCAGCATAAGCATTAATCTTTCCGGAAGTCCGAATATCTAATATGACCGTTAGATGACATATTTACCCCCCTTTTTTTTTAAGTGTAATATACTTAGTTGCAAGTGCATTTCGGTTGCCCACACTTCGGTCGTGTTCCAGAACGCTTTACATGACAAGGCACCAGATTCATCGGTCAAAGCGACCAATGAAGTCAATCGAGTACTATCAAAGCGCGCCATCTGCAAGTCCAAATACCATAGATGCCAAAAATGCAGAAGCCAAGGCATGAAAACGAAGAAGGTTTGACCCTGAGCTGGTCGCCCATGGCCTTGTCCAATTCATGTTGCATATATATATATATATATATATATATATATATATATATATATATATATATATATATATATATATGGGAGCTGATCCATTGATAGCGCTAGCAAAATAGGAGAAGTTGCTAGCGCGATCTGGCCGTCCATCCCAAAAGATGGACGGTCCAGATCTTTTTTTTGCGTTTTTTTAAGTACGTCCGCTACATTATGTAGCGGACAATTTTTTGCATTTTTTTGACAATAATACCCTCCGAGTCCGTCCGCTACATAATGTAGCGGACAAGTTTTCAGATTTTTTTTCTCTTTCTGTCATTAATGTTCTGACTTTTTTTTCTCTATCTCTCTCCCGTCCGCTACATAATGTAGTGGACAAGTTTTCAGACTTTTTTTCTCTTTCTGTCATTAATGTTCTGACTTTTTTTTTCTTTTTCTCTCTCTCCTGTCCGCTACATAATGTAGCGGACAAGTTTTATTTTCTTTTTATTTTCTCTCTTTATTTTCTTTCTCTTTCTATTTTCTCTCTGTCATTAAACTTGCATGCAATAGAAGCTGTCCCGAGAAAGACATTGGAGATCTGTTCATGCTTTAAAGCCCAGCAGATTAGTTCTTTAGTAAACCCAACCAGCACAGGCTAGGCATCTTCCAGTTAAAACTACCAAAAACAATCTTAGCTTTGTCGTAGATGATCACTAATGTGTGTTACAGATCAGCAAATTATCCTTTAGTCTCAACTACATCCATAGTGACGACATGAAGTTCACAGATTTTTTACTACTTCAACTGCATATACTTTGCTACTGAAAATTAGCTAAACAAAATAGAATACCGATCCTGATATCCAAATACCTCACACTAGACAACCCTGATGAAGCCAATGCTAATAGTGACTATGTTGTTTCAGGTGGAAATTTATTTGCAGAAACCCATTCCTCATCTTGACCAAAACATTGGAGTCTGCCCAGAAAGAGAGAGAGAGAAGAAATGAGGGGAGAGGACGAAAAGAAGAAAAGAGAGAGAGAGAGATCAAAAAGAAGAGAAAGGAGAGAGAGAAGAGTCAGAGCATTAATGAATGGGGAGAGAGAGAGAGAGAAAAAGATATGAGAAAAAAAGTCTAAAAACTTGTCCGCTACATTATGTAGCGGACAGGAGAGAGAGAAAAAGAAAAAAAATGTCAGAACATTAATGACAGAAAGAGAAAAAAAGTCTGAAAACTTGTCCGCTACATTATGTAGCGGACGGGAGAGAGAGAGAAAAAAAAAGTCAGAACATTAATGACAGAAAGAGAAAAAAAATCTGAAAACTTATCCGCTACATTATGTAGCGGACGGACTCGAAGGGTATTATTGTCAAAAAAATGTAAAAAATTATCCGCTACATAATGTAGCGGACGTACTTAAAAAAACGCAAAAAAAAAGATCTGGGCCGTCCATCTTTTGGGATGGACGGCCAGATCGCGCTAGCAACTTCTCCTCTTTTGCTAGCGCTATCAATATATAGCTATATATATATATATATATATATATATATATATATATATATATATATATATATATATATATATATATATATATATATATAACACGTAATTTTATTTTTATAAATGCGTCTATTGTCATATTTTCGAACATGTCTAGGATTTAAAAAGAGTTTTCTAGCTCTACTTTTACGTAAATAATAAGTCTTTTTAGGCTGTCTCTATTTTCTTAAGGGCTTTCTAGTGTATTTAGGTCTGGATTCTTCCTGACCGTAATGTTGATGTGTATATATTTCTTTACAAAAACTTGTTTCATTCTTAAGTTGTCTAGCTATTTGTATATTTTGAAACTAAAATTTCTATTACTTGTTCAAAGACGCTTCCAAAGGAATAAGCCGGTCTTTGATTAGGGTTTTCATAAACTTTTTTAATTGTCTCACTAATTTCTCGTCCTAAAGCTCCTGGTAATTTATGTAAAAATTTGTCTATGACATTTGGGTTATAAATGTTTCCACTTTGTGAAGCAAAATTATAATATTCTTGCATAAAAGGTGTACTACATGTGTAGGAAGATGAATTAGTATGCAACAATTACAAGAATTTATATAACTTATTGAACAAGAGGATAGTTTAGATATCTTCAATCAACCTGAAGAAAACGTTTTTCAAAAAACCCTAGACATTATGGAAGAATTAAAAGACTTAGATATAAACCAAACATCTGCTCCACAGATAATGTTTTATTCTATCATTTGTGAAATCAATTGTTTCTATAGCCGTGAAAAATTTATTAAACATATCTAAGATGTCAGAAGTTGTCTGTTGATCTAGATTAAGATTACTAATCATTTCTTCAAAATTAAAAGGTTCTTGATAAGGTTCAAGGTTTAAATTTCTATCTGTCATCTAAACTTAACTTGGTCTGTGTATACTATCAGAACTGTCATTCAGTCTAAACCTACTAATGTAAAAAGAATCTGCTTCGTTATTATTTTCTACATATTGTATTCTATTAGCTTGTCTATTTAGTATAATCTGTCTAACGTTAGAAGCCTCTTGAGTGCTTGTTCTTAACGGTTGACATATTTTTTCAACACCTTATTGACTTTTATATACATCTAAAAGACCAACAAAATAATGCACGTTATTATAGCGAGTTTCATAGTAGAATTAGACAAAGAAACGAAGAAACAGCCCTAGAAAATTTAGACGTACCTACAGACATAATTAATAATATGAATACTCTACAATTAGACAATGAGGTAGAAGATACATATGAAAATGAAGAAGACATATATAATGAAGACTATTATGACCACACTACTACACAATTAACCATATATAATAATAATGAAGAAAACATCTATGAAGATTATCTAAATTATAATGAGAACGATAATGATTATCCATGGGATGAAGAAGCCATGTGATGAAGAAGCCCTGGCTAATCTAGACAATGCTTTTGAATATTAAATGTTCGAAAAGAAAATCGAATATCTAAATTTACAAACAAACCAAAATAGTCTTAAAATTATTAGAGAAAACTTAGATTATCTAAAAAGCATGTTACAACCAAGCTCAGAAAAATCTAAAAGTAATACAAGCTTAGAATCCATAAATGGACAACTTGACGAAATTAAACGGGAACTAAGAGAGTGTGTATATATATATATATATATATATATACACACACACACACACACACACACACACACACACACACACAGCTTCCATGCACGTATCCGTTCATGACCATGGCCTTGCGTGCTTTGGTTCTTGGACACTCCATAAACAGTGAAATCGGCTATTTGTCGCACATGTTCGGACCATAAAATTTAAAACACTAAATTAAAAATGATCTTTTCTTTCTTTAGATTAAGCGGCTTTAAGGCCCAAGAGAACAACATTATTCCCACATTTCATGAATAAGTGAACATTAAATCAGTAACAATCAAGATAAACATCAAGAGAATACAAGTAATTAAAATTGTTAACATCAAAATAAAATCAAGTGGATGCAGACTCAGACGCGACAAATTAGATACGACCAGACACAACATACTCGATTAGAGCGCCAGACATCTTTTTTGCCGGTGAGCATATTTCATAGGTTTTTTTTTCATTTAATGTCCCGTTATACGAGATGTTCGTCTCATGAAAAGAGATGCTATCATAAGAAGGGATTCACAAAGGCTATTTATCCCTAACCGCATTACCGTTAAACAACAGGTTCCACCAACAAGGCGGACTAAAGAAAATTATTTCAACAACAATAAATCAACAAGAATTACCCGTCACTAGACCAACCAGTTTCAGTATAACAACCGAAGTTCACATAACACCAGTACCAGAACTAATTTGGGAAAAACTTAACCACAAGTTCTCAACAACATTCCTAACTAAGAGAAATATCGGTATTACAAATCACATGTCAACGATGGAACAGTCTCTACATAACATCATTATCAACGAAAAGTATACTAAACGAAGCAAATCATAACATACAAGGAACCACATTATCCTTACCTGACTGCTTTTAGTCGACGCGACCAGCAATTCCGGATCACAACAAGCGGGGTCACCTAATCAAATAAAACCTTCCTCGTCAGACACCATTCAAACGTATGCACACACTTTATGCTATATCCCATCCCTTTTAATTGTTTACAGCGTCTTACGACGACTAGTTATCTCAACCCACAATCGGACATTTAACGTAACCTTATTGACGCATTAACAATAAAACTTCCACGTTTTAGGCATCCTAACACCACTCTTTGTTTTCCATTACTCTGAATGCTTAATTACAGTTGTTCCCAAAAATTTTGCGCAGCATGGCAAATTAAGAAAATATCTTGACCACCATTTCACCGCCAACACCTCAAGCCGCTTCGAAATGACTTTTTAGATGTTTTACATCCAATATCGGACCAAAAATTTAAATTCCTTCTGAAATTTTTGTAGAGAAATTATCAAAACACTCCCTGAAGGCCTTCGCCCTAATAAAATCCCAAAATAACTCTAAAACATCTTTTTTTAAGCATCTACATTCCCTTTTCAAACTAAAAAGCCCTCTAGAATTTTTTCGCTCAAAAATTCCTAACTGACAATTAATAGAGCATTTTCAAGTCGGCTCTGCTAAAAATAGTTATCGGCTTTGAAATGTGCTGAAACTTTAGACGATGGAACAGTCTCATAAAATTCTACGCAAAATTGCGTTTGTTTGCTATTTTTAAATTTACCGTAAAGTTCTACACTAACAACGTTAGTTAACCTCCTTTCTGATCTCAAAAAAATCTGAAGTTTTTTCACGTTATAGGTTTCATAAAAATAACTGAGGTTTCTTTTTTGCACCTTATCATGCTCTACCCCGAATGGATTTTAGAAATTGTACAACAGGCTGCCCAAACACTAGCCCCCTTTAGCAACATTTACAGTTATTGCTCACTGTACAACATTACCCACACTCAACACTTCACCTTTCACCTTTGAAAAAAAAAATTGGCTGCTACCCGGGTTGGAAGAATCTTTCTCCTACCTCCTATATAGCGACAACCAATCGTCTCTAAATGTTTTTAGTGGTTTTTATTTAGTGACGCTAAAAAAGTGCTGCTAATGATTGTCGCTAATAGTATGAGAAGAAAAGTCACTGAAAATATTTAGCTACTGTTAATTGTTACTATATATAGAGTTGGAGAAAGATTCTTTCGACTCGAGTAGGAGCCAAAGTTTGTTCTTCACCTTTTCTACCTCATAACACACCCCCACGCACCTTTGCACCAGTTTAGGTACATTGACCCTTTGGTCATTCCCCTTGGCAAATCTTGTCATCATCTCTTTTGCATGCTCCATCGTATACTTCCAGGATACATCTTCGTAATGGCTGCTCCTTCAGTACTCTCTTTGTTTCTATCCTTCCATACCTGCCAAAGGTTTGCTGCAAATATATATATTTCCATGGTATTCCACAAAAAAGTATTACTCTTATGTTTCTGTGAGTTTTGCTTTAGCCAGTCCTTGGTTCTATAACTGGCATAATGGTTCCAAATGTCTCCTGTCATGAACTTCCTCCACACTCTTATAGCTTTTGGGCATTCTCTAATTATGTGATTTGAAGCCTCTATTTGGCTTTTGCATCTTTAACAAGTACTATTATTCGAGATGTTTCTTTTCATTCTTAGGCTGTTGGAAAACAAACTATCTATGTAAGCATGCAAATCTTATGGCCCATAAGATTTGGAAACTGAAAGTACCCCATAAGTTATTATGGGGTACTTTCAGTTTCCAAATCCAAGTCCATATCTTATCTTGCTCCATCATCTCATCAGTGATATTACTCGTAAGAGCATAAGCACTAGCCACAGTAAATAACCCATCAGAATTAAGGCCACATGTAGGATGGTCTTCTTGGTTGTTATCAGCAGAGATGTGTATCCTTTGGATCTCCTGCATATCATTGGGTTCAACCATGCGAGTGAGCATCTGCCGGTTCCAACAACTGTTATGAATCACCTGGACAACTTTAGTGTCTCTACATCTATCATTGTCAACACGTCAATTTCCTTTAAGAGGACCTTTTTCACACCACCAATCTGCCCAAAAATCCGTAGATTGGCATTCTTGATAGTCCATTTGACACCTTTTTTAAAGAAAAAGGGACCCCCCGATTGGATACTTTTCCAGACCTGAAATTCGTTTTTTTTACAAGTCCATTCCTGTAACCTTTTGCTTTTAACAAATTTTATTCCTATATAACCTTCTATTTTTAACAAGTTTTTCTTTGATGACTTCCATCCAGAGGAGCTTTTCATGAATCAAAAGTTTCCATTCGAGTTTCATAAGGCTAGGTAAATTGCTATTTCTAGTTGACCAAATGTATCTTCTTTATGGCATCAGTATCTACCCAGAGAAAAGCTTTATTAATCTTTTCAATTTTATCACACACCTCTTTGAAAGAGCTTGTATTTGCATATCGTAGGAAGATAGTGGAAGTGACAGATTTTATCAAAGTAGCTCTTTCAGCAAGAGCGAAGATTCATTTTCCATCCAGCAAGTCTTCTTTGAACCTTTTGTAAGATTTGATTGTAACGACTCTTGGATAATCTTTTATGCATCGAAGCAATGCCTAAATAGATGCCTAGATCTTCTGTGAGAGGTACACCATATGTGTATATAGTGAAGAGCCTTTTGCTTAAGTATCTTTAATTTCTAGAGACAAATAACTTGGACAAATTCTGGAAATTAATGCTCTGCCAGACATAGTACAAATTTTTTTTTTGAAGTTTCCGTAAGTTTGTCGCACTCCTTCTCACCATCCCTACAGAAATGATGGTATAAATGATTTCTAGGGTCACAATCGGATCGTCAATAGTTGTTCATTTAGTGACAAAACCGCTCTGAGCAAGGCTGATCGGTTTGGTTAGTAGAGGTCTGTAACTATTAACCAGAATCTTTTATAGGGCTTTGTTGGTCATATTCAATAGACTAATAGGTATGAACTGCGAAATATTCGGAGGGTGATCCATTTTAAGGATTAAAGTAACACAGGCTTTATTATTTTGAAGTAGGAAATTTGCTATCTTCAAAACACCTTTTAATAAAGTTGCAGCAGTTTAAACCGACACGGTCCAAGTATTTTTTTAGGCAAATTATATCTATATCCCTGAGGTTAGGATATAATTACAGGTAAGGACAATAGTTTGGACAAATTACACTCATGTTCGTTGACCAAACGGAATACAAAAATACATAACGGTTTTGACGAAAAGACTAAATTGCCCCTAAATAAAATAAAAATTCTATTTTCTTCATCTTTTTTCTCTCTTTCCTCTCTTTCTCCATCTCCCGTTTCTTCATTTCACGGTGGGCGTCGAAGACAGTGTAGCAGCGGTGGAGGTGCTCGGTGACGGCGACCATGTCCATGTTCTTGATCTGACCATGGCGGAGGTGCTCGGTGACCGACCATGGCGGCGACCATGTCCATGTTTAGATCAAGGTCGTCTCTTTATTTTAGATCTAGGTCGGCGGAGCGAAGGGGATGCCGCCGTGGGGTGAGGGAAGGTGCTGTCATCGTGGGGCGAGGGAAGGGGCTGCCGTCGTGGGGCGAGGGAAGGCGCTGCCGGTGTGGGGCGAGGGAAGGGGCTGCTGGGGGGAGGGCGAGGTGCGGCCAGCAGGAGATTGGTCGCCGGCAATGGGAGAGAGAACATATCAAAATTTGCAAATTAGGTTTTCAAGAAAGCCCTAATTTTCAAATTAGGATTTCAAGAAAACCCCTAATTTACAAATTAGGGTTTCAACAAAATCCTAATTGTGACTTTAAATTAAGGCTTGAAATCTTAAATTAAATTTTTTTTAAAAAATATTCAGTATATACAGTACAAGGGGTAGTATCGTCATTTTAGAAATATATATTTATGACATCACACAAAAAGTACAATTTTTGGACGGAATCCTGACGGATAGATACGGCTGATACATTTTAAAAGTGTTTGGTCACCGAACATGGCCATGTTCTTGATTTTACCATGGCGGAGGTGCTCGGTGACCGACCATGGCGGTGACCATGTCCATGTTCAGATCAAGGTCGTCTCTTTATTTTAGATCTAGGTCAGTGGAGGGCCTTGCCATCGTGGGGCGAGGGAAGGTGCTGCCGTCGTGGGGCGAGGGAAGGTGCTGCCGTCATGGGGCGAGGGAAGGCGTTGCCGGTGTGGGGTGAGGGAAGGGGCTCCCTGGGGGAGGGCAAGGTGCGGGGAGAGAAAATAGATGGAAGAGGAAGGGCGACGTCGCCGGCAATGAAGGCGACGCAGGCAGGAGATTGGTCTCCTGCAATGGGAGAGAGAACATATCAAAATTTGCAAATTAGGGTTTCAAGAAAACCCCTAATTTACAAATTAGTGTTTCAACAAAATCCTAATTTGCAAATTAAGGCTTGAAATCTTAAATTAAAATTTTTAAAAAATATTCAGTATATACAGTACAAGGGGTAGTATCGTCATTTTAGAAATACATATTTATGACATCACACAAAAAGTACAATTTTTGGACGGAACCCTGACGGATAGATACGGCTGATACATTTTAAAAGTGTTTGGTCACGGTATGTTACATTTTAAAACTTAATGTCCTTGACTGTAATTATACCCACCCTCAGGAACATATGTGTAATTTGCCCTATTTTTTTTAGACATGTCATTGAACCCACTAGGTCCAGAGGCTTTTAAAGCCTTTATATGAAAAAAAGCATTTTTAATCTCCTCATTACCCAGGGAAAGGCTAAGGCTCTAGCTTCGTGGTCTGAGGTGAAAGGGGAATTGAGGTCCACAAAACGAAAATTAGGGGCTTGATTAGGTTCTGAAAACATGACAGAGAAATAGCTCTTAAATGCTATTCTAAATTTTTTGGATCCATGATCCTAACAATTTTGGATCTATGCGTGTCAGAATCATAGTTATCAATACCGTACCGGTATTAGACGTACCAGCTGGTACGTACCGTTTTTACCTTCTACTAGTACGGTATCCTTTACATTTTGTACCGGCCGGTACAGGTGATACCGGCCAAGAATTATGTACCGGCCGAGATATTATGTTTTGTACCGATTCCTTAAAAAAAAGTAAAAGTAACAAATTTTGTTAGAAATTTTGTAAATTGACCATGTAAAGACTAAATAGAAAAAATATTCTAAGTTCTTTTATACCTATCAAAGCCTCTGTAACTTATTGCTCATAATATTCACTTAACTTTGATTTACTTTATACCTGAAAGTTTTGATCATATTCTTTCATCTATATGATTAACTACTTTAGACACTTGTGCTCGAGCACACGCACACACACAAAAATAGCTTATTCTTGAACTTGAAGACGTTATTATTTAACAAACAACTTATTCTTACAGAAGAATTTGCCAATGAGATTGTTGAAAAGAAGGGATAATCTCAGAGGAGATAATTCAATTGAATAAGCTATTTATTTCATTTAAAAATTAACATAATTCAAACTCTATAGGACATACAGTTTATCCTAGAATGTTGTTAGTAAAAAAAATATATTTATGTTTTGTTAGTTAGCTAATGAATGAATATCGTAGATGTATCATGTATATTATTGATGAAAAAGTTAAGACGGTACCAGTACCGGTACGTACTAACTTATGAAAAAAAATGATAAGCACTCCGATACGGTATTCATAACTACGGTCAAAATTTGATTCCTTTTCCTATGAGCAAGGGTAAATGTATGGAAATATTTAATATTTATGTCTCCTTGGCAGGCCCATTTAATTCTAGATTTTCGAAACCTTAGAAGTTCTTCTTGCACCAGAATATCGTTGAAAAGTTTACGAAGATCCCTCTCAAGGCATTCGAGATTGTGGGAATGATGCAAGGCAAAAGCGGACTATAAGCCTTTGAGTCTGTTTCATACTCTTCTTTTCCATTTAAAAATATTTCCAAAGGTGTTTATTTCCATTTATTCGCCCTTCTTTGAAAATTGCTAATAGTTTGCAAACTATTATTTTGATTTCCCTATGTCTCGGTCACCACATCTTTAAAATGATCATCAGTCATCCAATCCTCTTATGCTCTACACGGTTACTCTAGACCGGTTACAAAGCACACATGAGCAATTAATTAACAAGGCACAATGGTCTGAAGATGTACATGGTAGGTTGTAGAGCTGTGTTATAGGAAATAAAACGCACCACTTCGTAGTCGCCATTGCTCGACCAAGGTGTTTTTGTACATTCGCACATCTCTATCTTCTGTCTGTCTAAGTTAATCTGGGGCCTTTGCATCCAAGATCCAGGAATCCGCACTAATTGGTTTTGTCCATGAATTTGCGTATTCTTATGGTGATCGGTGTTGTCATTGTGTCCTCTTCTTTTGTTGATATCAGCTATGTCATTGAAATCGCCTCCAAGTAGCCACGTCATTTTGTTTTGGGTAAATTGCACTAAACCTCATGAGGTTTACACACGGTTCTCACAAAAGATCTTAAGGTTTCAATTTCAACAACTAACGCCCCCACTTGAATTTTGGTCCCAATTAGACCCAAAATCGATTATCCGTTACAATAGCAATTGATGGTCGTCAATATTGAGGGGCATTTTGGGGTAACCAATAAAAAGAAAGCATTTGGAGGGAAAATGTGTTGGTCCCGCCACTCTCTCTTGTGTCCACACACACACACACAAAGGCTACTCTCTCTCTCTCTCTCTCTCTCCGAGGCTACCCATGTTAATCTGGAAATATAAGGGGGCGGTTTCTTCAATGTGAAAACTACAGGTCAAGGGGTAAATTTGCAACTTGTTATGTAGCTACAATTTTTTAGTTTGCATAGTAAGTTGATGATTTGAATTGTGCAGGTGAATGGAGGTTGTGGATACTTCAGATGGTTTGATCCACCTTCCAATTAAGGTTAAAGGCTACGATTATAAGGTTACTCAGAAAAATCAAAAGGCTAAAAAGGTAGGCAATGACTTGGAAGCTCCTGTTGCTAGTGACATGGGTGATGATTGCAGTTGTGTGGTTCAGAAACTTGGAGTTGGAGACAGGGACAGAGCACCCACATTTGAAGTAAATGATGTAGGTATGTGCATGGGCTAGGTTTAACGTAGCTTTTAATCCTAGATTAGATTGAACCAATACCTTGGTTCTTGCTTGGTTGTTAGTATAGGTGATCAAAGCTAGGCATTTGTAAGTTGAAATGAAAATAAAAAGAATTTTGGTAAAATCTTTGTACAGCATCTTCCATGTACTTTTGTATCTATGCAAATGTTAATAAGCACAAACACAACCTACACGTGCCTCTGTTAAGTTCCAATGATGTCAATATAGTTCAACACTTGATCATACAAATACAAAACAGAAGAGTTCTTTCCATATTCCAACATAGAAATAAAAATAGCAAACACAACTTCCGAAATGTTATCCTTCATATTAATGACTTCCAAAATGTGATCCAAAGCATTAACCATCAATCCACCAACATGAACAAAAGTGAAAATTTATCTTTACTACAAAAGTACATACAATATAACCCCTGACTTCACATATCGTTAACAGTACTATTCATTACAAAAGAGACTACATCCCTATTAACACGAAAAGGAAGCTAATTTGATGTCATCTTCATATCCTTGACTTGTCATTGGCTCTTGTCATTTCTCTTACACCACTTGAACAGTGACCACACTCCTTCCATTGATCATTATGATGCAGGCATAACTTGAATATTTTCAAGGTTTACCGTAGCAGGTGGTAGTTGTGGTGCTGTCCTAAACATGCCATATATAGGTCCACTCTGGTTGTCAAATCTCATAGGTAATGGTTGGCTTGAACTTATTCTCTGCTCACACAATAATTAAACATAATGAGAGATGGTATATTGAAAAAAATCACACAATTAAACAAGTAAAAAAATCAGTACTTTCATATCTCAAATTGTGAATTGAAGTCATTCCCAATTTAGGTTGACTTGAATGCTGCAGATTAACCTTTGGTCTAGCAAGTTGCATGCTTACTTGGTGTGTGGCATGCTGCAGTAGAAAATAAGATGGGACCACTAAATTTTTTGAAAAAAATGGACAAATAATGGGACCACTAATTAAAAAGAGACCATTATGTCATTTACCTTTCCTCCGGCTGTCTCATTTTGCTGTGCACCCCCTCTTTTTGCCCGTTTTACTGCCCTTCTTATCTGCAGCAGCAATGAGTACACATAGGGACAATAACGCATTAAAAATATAATGAGATAAGAACCTTACAAGTAGTTTCATTCTTTCGTGCCTTGCCCATAGGTTGCTCTGCATTGTTTGTCCCTACATTTCTAAGCCTTGGAATCGGGTTGCTCTGCATTGAACTTTCATTTCCATGTCTGCTCTTTCATTTCCCTGTCTTGCTCTTTCATTTCTCTGGCTTGCACCTTCACTTCCTTGTCCCGTTACTTATCTATCCATTATTTTGAGCTGGACCTTGACTGCCCTGCCCTTCTGCGCTTCTTCTCTTAGCACACGTTCTTTTGTTATGCCCAAGGTTTCCACACAATGAACATTTCAAAGTGTCAGGCTTTGGATGCAAAAAAGTTTTCAACCTCTTTCCTAGGCTCATGTAGACCTCTTCTTCTTGCTAATTTAGGCATTCCAGACTGTACTATTTGGTGGGTTGGAAGAATTTTAGGTAAGCCAATGTTATTCCATATTTATTTACCATTCAAAGCATGAATACCTATCCATAAGATTTCATGTTGCAAGCCTCATGGACATAGTTGTTAGGGTCTATGTCTGCTTAAAACATTGTTGCTACAGCATGATAACATAGTATCCCAGTAAAATCCCACCTCCTACATGAGCAACTGTGATGCTCCAAATTCACTATGTAATAAGACCGTTTGTCCCTCTAATTTCATATTCCCCTTCCCAGACCCTAGTGATTTGAAATAACCGGCAACCACCTTAGCCCTCTCAATCTTGCTTTCAAACCCAGGAACATACTGATAAGCTTCCAAATATTTTTAAGGCTCTCTTTCTCTCTCTCTCTAGCCTAATCGTCAGATACACTCTGATCCATTCCAACTTACTTAGGATACGTAGACATCTTGCTTAGATAATCTTACTGTTAAAACTTTCATTCAAGTTACTTGTCATTTGGTCGCGTTTGGTGCAAGTCTGAAAATGAAACGTACTCCACTGATGTAGAGGCTTTTCACTCAATCATTTAAAAGCATCAAGATTTATGGTGTTCATCTCTGACATATGCTTCTTAAATCTCTGAATATAGCTTCCTTTTCATCAATTCCACAGAGAATCTTGAAGTCTCTCATCCCTAAACTTTTCTTTGAAATTCTTGAGAAAGTGCATTCCACAGTACTTATGTTCTGAAGTCGAGACTACCTCTTTAAGAGCATTTAGTAGTCCTTTTTGTTTGTCATGGATATCCACTGAAATTAACAATGCACAATTCTTGCACAAACAGCTCTATAAACCATTTACATGATCATGTGCTTTCTACTTCTACCACATCATAATTCAAATAGATACATTCTATTATCTCTATCAGCCCCAACTGCAGTCAACATTACCCTGGATATGGTCTAACGACATGACACACATCAAGAATAATAAATGGTCTAAAACCCTCTTAATAGTCCCATTTTAAGACAACCAAAACATATGTACATCATTTGGAAAACCATATCAGGAAAATCTTCTTATGTTTTAACCATAATTGTGCTCCTTGGATTGTTTCTCCTCAACTCCTCACAAAAATCCTCTAATTTGGCATATTGCTTACCAACTAAACCCATAATCATCTTCTTAGCCTTAGCCCTAGATCTATCGCATTTAGCTCTGCTTAGTTTCACACTAAAGTCTCTTTTAACTCTCTCCCTCATTGAATGTATAGGCCATTTTGGATTAGACCTGAAGCATCAATGTATCTCTGAGCCAACCAAGTTGAGTTAATAATCCAATTTTTATCCTTTCTGCCATATGTGTGTTCAGGACCTAATGTCTAATCTGAATAGTGTGTTCACTATGCATGGAAGAACCGTATACCATTCACTCACAACCCTCAGCTGCATATTTTTCCCTTATTCTATACCTCTTATTCTTTATCATCTTCAAAACATTCCCCCATTTAACTGCATGACTATAAATAAGATAGAAAACAACATCATACCACAAAAGATGGTTGCTCCTATTTTATTTTTTTTATTGTACTCGGGATACATAGCTGCACTCTCAACCTCATTATCACTTTGTGCAAAATTGTACCTAATCTCCTTTGTCTCTGCATAGTCAGTTGAAGTACACTACTCCTCCACCTTTTTTTCCCAAGATCCTTCTTAACATCGGCCCATTCACTATCATCATCTATGTTCTTGTCAAACATAGCATCATCTTCACCGCTAGTTGTATCACCTTCCTGGTCAGGATCAGACACCGACTCATTTGCTTCACTAGCATCACCAGCCACATCCCTAGCTCCACCTTCACCAATATTTAGTTCCTTAAAACTAATGTCAATATTATGCTCTTCAACTATGTCATAGTTTTACTCCCCATCAATGGCTTCCTCATCAAGACTTGTATCATCATTATCCTCTTCACTAGCATAATGTACACTTAGCACCTCTACAAACTAACTTGAGTTAGATTCCAAGTCATTGCCAACTTCTTTATTAACATACTTAACACCATTTGGATGGATATTTATAAATGTCAATAACTCTATTTCTAGGCAAAGAGTGAATCATGTAGAGAATCCAGTCATCAACTATTATGCGTATATATGTCTCTCCTAAGGGCTCCTTTAGGGGAAAGAAATAGAATTAGAAAGAAAAGAAAAGGATGGAAGAAACAGAACTAGAGAAGTAGGAGGTGGCAATTTCCTATAGCATTTTCTTACGTTTTACACATGTTTGCCACTAATCTAACCTACTTTCTATAATTATAAAATAGCCTCAAAACTTTTTATAATTATAATCTAATCCCAAAATTTTGCATAATTACATTTTGGCCCTAAAAGAATTTTAGCTTTTCTCACAATAGACCAATTCCCTGTTTGTGCTAAGACCCGAAAGTCTTCCGCTACAATATGTTATGTAGAGTTGTCAAACGGGCCGGGCGGCCCGTGGGCTGGCCCGGCCCGGCCCGGTTCTGGCCCGGGCTGGCCCGGCCCCATCCATGAACAGTAGCGGCCCAGCACAAGCGGGCTTGGGGCCTGGGCCTGGACCAGGCCTTTAGTTTCTGCGAAAAAGCCCGGCCCGGCCCGGCCCGGAAACGGCCCGGTTTGGCCCGGCCCGAAGTCGGCCCGGGTCTGGCCCGGTTTTGGCCCCACCACTTGTTTGAATTTTTTGCTTTTCCCCCCCTTTCTTCCACCTCTTTTCCAAAATTCCACTTTTACCCCCCCCCCCCCAACAGCATTGTTATGTGTTAAGATTTTATTAATAAAGCTCACCAAGAAGAGTATGAAAATGTTTACAATATAATAAAAAATATAATGGCTAACAAATAAATATGTATATACATACATACATATATATGTATATTACTTATAATGAAATAAAAGGATAAAGATTAGGTTCGTTAAATTGTGAATATTGCCTAGAGATGAAATTTAAAATTAAATAACAAGAAAAAAAAAAAGGGGCCCGGGCCCGGCCCAAGCCCGGCCCTAGATATTGGGCCTAGGGCCAGGGCCTGGACTGGGCCTAGGTTTGCCTTCGGCAGGCCCAGCCCGGCCCGGCCCGGTTGGCAGCCCCACTGGCCCGGCCCCGGCCCGGCCCCACAGCAGGCCCGATGGGCTTGGGCTGGGCCGGCCCAAGCCCGGCCCTTTGACATCTCTAATGTTATGTACTTTTGGCCAAAAATTTTCAAGGATGCATTTTGTGACATCCATTAATCATGTAGATGTTGTCATTGGTTGCATTCTGCAACAAGAGTTATGACATAGTTATGACCGACATCTCAACTGCAACAATCTCAGTAGGGTTGAGGTTGTCATAGGTGGTAATCAAAGCTTAGGTATACGATTCTATAGACTATCAAAGTGTCTATTTGAACGCCTAAGTTTCAGGATATCACATCCTCATGTTTAAGGTCAATCTTTAATGATTTCTGGCAAGCAAGATCTTGATTGAATAAGAGATCCTGGTCATTTTAATAAAGAGTCAAAAAAAATTTCGGCCAAGAGTCAGTCAGGTAAGGATAGTGCAACTTTGTTTTGCTATCCATTGCTTCAATCAGCATGCCTGGTTGATGATACTTATGTTAAACTTCTGTTACTGTGATTGGACACCGCTAGTTATTGAGACCTGCTATTCCTTCACTTGGGACATGTTGTCAAGGAATCGCAATAAAATAATTTTTCTAGTCTAGCAAGTGGTCCATTTCTGATAAATTGTTGAGAACTTGTGATCAAAATACTCTTTAAGTCCATCCCTTTTGTGAAAATTGTCTCTTTTCAACTCATGGGAGACCGAGATGAACATCCCGTGTAATGGGCATCAATATGAAAATGTCAATATATCGTTGAGTTTATTATTATTCCTCCTAGACTTTCGAATCACTGGAGTACGATCTTTACTGGGCGATTTGCACTCATTTCTTAAATGTGTTGTTTCAGGTCGTAAGGTTGAATCAGGTAAGACGTCTAGGAAAGAGAAGGAAAAATTGGCCTAAGTTATAAAAGAAGACTTAAGACGGTGTCAACCGTGTTTTGGTTCTAGATGTTTCATTTAAGACTTCCGATATGTGCATGTTGAACGTTGTTATGAAAGTTTTTGTATGGATGCCCTTTTTGAGGTTTATCTATATAAAGTTTATGCATCTAGAGTTTGCTTTGTAATCCAGTAGGGTAATGTCGTCTTTATGATGGAGAACTCAACTACAGTGACATCACTTGGGCTGAGGGGTGTCTTAAATTAGTATCAGACCTTAGGCTCGTGGTTCTGCAAACCTTAGGTAGAATGTTATTTATGAGGAAGGAAGATATGAAGCTGATATATGATATTATGTTGTAAGTTTGATTTATTTTTGTGTATTATGCAGGGAGTTATGCCAGGAATAGGCGGGTGGTTAAAGGATAATGTGCTTGACGAATTCAGGCAGAAACCCCCATATGAGGTGGAAATGGAGGACCAAAGGAAGATCCTGAAGAGGACCTAACAATATAAACTAGGATCCCTGGCCCATTGATAAGAAGCCACAGTAGATGGACCTAACAGGGTTGGAAGAGGAAGATGAAGCTAAACTAGAAATCTCGATGGAATTGGCAGGGACCAATGCGAGGCCGAGTCAAGTATATAAGGTTAATTTTTTTTTGAAAACAAAGGTATATCAAGGTAGGGAGGGAAATGGACCAACTGGTATATCAGTTGGAAAAGTTGAGATCAGAAAAGGGCCAAAAGGTAAAACAGGTTGAAAGATGTTGTTAAGAGGACATGGAGTGGATGAAAGGAAAGATAAAAACAAACAATTGATGCAAGAGAGAAAGTCATCCGAAGGATACAATATGAAGTTCGGGAGAATCACCTTAGACTGGTTATGTCAAGGGATAGCATGGAGATGCTCCTCGATGATGACTACTGGTATACAGAGTTATATCGAGAGCAAAATACACTACATTTTATTTAAGAATAGGAGGAATTTGTATATATGTGTAAAATTGAACTATTGTTTATAAATGTTGTTTATAGTAATATTATGATATTGTGTAAATTAAATGTTGAGTTTAAAATGCTGATTATGTTAATGTGAGAATGGCTTGACAATTGAGAAACTGTGCAGTGCCTCGGGTGGAAAGACCTCACAACCCAGGAGAAACACATAAGGAATCGTCTTCTGTATCGGGTTCTTCCACAAGACGGTTCCGTAATGAGTTATGTATCGGGTTCTTCGGTACTACACGGTTTCTCAATTTTGGGAGAACTCGATATAGAAGATGCTTTCATATGGGGTTCTCCGGGGTTGGGAGGTCTTTCCACCGGAGGTACTATACGGTTTCTCAATTGTCGAGTCATTCTGTCATTAGCATAATCAGCATTTGAAACTCAACATTTAATTTACAACTTCATATTATTTTTGTGAACAACAATTACAAAGAACAGTTTAACTTTACATATGTATACATTGAAATTCCTCATATTCTTAAATAAAAGAGAGCCTATTTCGCTCTCGGCAGAACATTGTAGACTAACAGTCAACACTGTTGAGCATCTCCTGTTATCCCTCGACATAACCATTTCAGGATGATTCTCCCCAACTTCATACTGCATCCTTCGAATGACCTTCTCCCTCGTATCAATTGTTTGTTTTATCTTTTCTTTCATCCACTCCATGTCCTTCTGGCAACACTTTTCAAGCAATTTCACCTCTTGGCCCTCTTTTGATTTCAACTCTTCCAATTGATATACCAGTTGGTCCCTTTCCCTCGCTACCTTGATATACATCTATTTCCAAAAAAATTTAATCTTTTGTACTTGACTCGGCCCCTCACTAGTCCTTGTAAACTCTATTCGGATTTTGGGTCCAGTTTCATCTTCCTTCGGCCCTATCAGGTCCATCTGCTCTGGCACCTTTTCAATGGGTTAGTAATCCTTCTCTATATGGTTAGGATCCTCCTCAGGGTCCTCCTGGGGGTCCTCCTTTATCTCCACCTCAAACGGGAGTTCCTACTCAAATCCATTCAGCACATTGTCGTCCAACCACCCGCATGATCCAGTCATAACTCCCTACAAAGCATACAATACCAAATCAAACTTACAACGTAATATCATTCATCAATTTCATATCTTCTGTCCTCCTAAATATCTAACATTCTACCTAAAGTCTGTAAAATATCTAACATTCCAAGTGATGCCACCGGAGCTGAGTTGTTGGTCATAAACACAACATAACCCTGCTAGACTATAGAGCAAAGTCTATATGCATAAACTTTATACACATAAACCTCAAAAAGGGCATCCTTACAAAAAACTTCGTCACAATGTTCAGCATGCATACAACGAAAGTCTTAAAATAAAACATCTAAAACCAAAATACGGTTGACACTGTCTTACATCTCCTTTTACAACTTAGGCCAACTTTTCCTTCTCCTTCCTCGACGTCTTACCCGGTTCAACCTTACAACCTAGAACAACACAAATAACGAATGACTGCAATCATCTTGTAAAGATAACAACGATCAATATCGTGTACAAGTGATTCGAAAGTCGCACAGGAATAATAACCAACACAACAATATCAATGAATTAGAAGTTTAATAAATAATGTAGCATCAATGTAAATGGTCAAACGATCTTTTTTTTTTCCATTAGACTGAGCAACTCTAAGGCCCAATAGAAAAACATTATTCCCACATTTCATAGACAGGACTGATTGACTGTCAGACAGACTAGACAATTGAACATGGAACTAGTAATAGCCAAGATAAACACAACAAAATACAAGTAATTAAAATCATTAACATCAAAAATAAAGTCAAGTGCATGCAGACTCAGACTTGACAGACTAGAATCAACCAGACACAACAGAATCGTCTTAAGCGCTAAACATGCTTTTTGCCAATTAGTATATTTCATAGGCCATCCTTGTCATTCAATATTCCATTATACGGGTTATCCATGTTAGTCTCAGGTAATTAAAAGAGACGCTATCATAAAAAGGGAACTCACAAAGAGTGTTTATCCCTAACTGCGTTATTGGTAAACAACATGTTCCACTATAGGGGTGGGCAAAGAAAAATTATTTCACCTTACATCTTCAACAGCAATAACTCAACAAGAATTACCAGTCACAAGACGAATCGGTGTTCAACATAGCAACCAAAGTTCACATAACACCACCAACAGGACGGACTCGAGAGGAACTTAACCAAAAGTCCTCAACAACATTCCTAACTAAGAGGAATGTCGGTATAACAACCGCCGACATCTTATATCAAGGATACAACAATCTCTATGTAACATTATTGTCAAAGATAGGTATGCTAAAAGAAGCAAATCATAACATACAAGGAACCACATTACCCTTACATGACTGGCTTTTAACCGACCAGATAAGCAATTTTGGATCCCAACGAGCAGGTCACCTAATCAAATAAGACCTTACTCGTCAGAAATTATTCAAAGGTATGCACACTCTTTATTCTATTCCTACTCAATTAATTGTTTACAGCGTCTTACGAAGGCCAGTTATCCCGACCCAACAGTTAGACCTTTAACCTAGCCTTATCAATGCATTAGCAATAAAACTCCCTCATGTTAGATGTATTAACAACATTCCTCTTTTTTCGCTACTCAGAACGCTTAATTACGTGCATTCTGAAAAATTTAACACTGACATGCCTAATTACTAAAATACCCCCTCGTGGCCATTCCACCACGAACACCCCCAAGCCGTTTCATAGATGTTCTACATCCATTTCCACACCAAAAAGTACTTCAAAAATTTTTGTAGGAAAAATTACAAGAATACCCCTGGCCTAGATAAAATTACCAAAACACCTTCTTGCCGCCATCGCCGTAATAAAATCTTGAAGAACTTTAAAACATCTTTTTCATCAACTACATCCATTTTTTGGACTAAAAAGCCCTCTAGGAATTTTTTGCTCAAAAATTCCTAACCGACAATTAACAGAGCGCTGAAAATTGGTTCCGCTAAAAGTAGCTATCAGTTTCAAAATGCCCTGAAATTTTAGATATTGAAGCATCTCACCATTTTAAGGTCCTCATAAAATTTCTATGCAAAATAGTGCTTGTTTGCTATTTTTAAATACACCGTAAAGTTCTACACTCAGTGTCCCCCTTCTCGACCTCGAAAAAATCTAAAATTTTTACACTATCATATTCGACCCCCAAATGATTTTAAAAAATTGTACAACGGATTGCCTAGACCCTAGTCCCCCTTTAGAGACATTTGCAACTATTGCTCACTGTTACAGCGTTACCCCGACACAACACTTCACATTTTGCACACACACATCTTCCTCTTCCTTTCACTGCCGAGCACCACACCTCCGTACTCACAGAATTCCTCGCCTAACCTCCCTACCCATACACACCTCACAAACACATGCACGCACGCACATACATAACAGTAACAGGCCCCTGCTACTGCTGCCCCATCCCCCTTACCCCTTCTCACGCACACAGCCCCCCTTCCGCCTCACACACACACACACACACACACCTTGCGCACCACCCCACCCCTTCCATCGACACCTTTTCAACCTATAACACCCCAACACCCCTTTGCACTAAGAAAACACACACAAATCACACAGCAACACTGTTGCCGTAACAGCAGTATGTTTCCCCCAGACACATACAACACAAAACACACACACACACACCCACCCCTACACACACCTTTAGTGGCCCCCATAGCTGCCCTCCCCCATTATGCTTACACATCTCAGTCTGATTATGGTAAGTTCTGACCTGCAAGAAAGGCGTAACGATTTGGGCACTGTCTCGGAGAAAGGCTCGGTGAAATAGGTCATTTATTTGGGGAGCTCGTAGCTCAAGAAGGGCAAGGTCTCACTCTATTCCGACCTAGACCAATAGGGAAATCCCAATTCATTGGGCTTTTCGGTCCTTGTTTGTAAGACATTCCTTTACTAGAAACAATTGAGAGTTGTCTTGCACGCCTAGGTATTTTCTGGATAGATTACCGGTGACTATCCCTGAAGTTAGAATAGGAATAAGTGGAAGAAAACGTATTGATATTGGAGGAATTACCAGTGCTATTGAATCTAGCTATTTCCCGGATCACCAGCTAAGGCCAAGAGAATGATTCAGAGTGGAACCACGCAGTACCAGACGTTGTGTTGGTTTCATCCTCCCCCCAACACACACCCCCCATTCATAAACCCACCCACCCACAGTTGGGTTCCCCACACACACACACACACACACACCTTGCATATCACAAGATTAACTCAATTAAAAACCTAATAAACATTGGGGAGATGGGAGAGAGAGAGAGAGATGACCCTTAATTTATTTAGATTCGTCTTTCTTTCTTCCTCTCTTCTTTCTATTTCCCCCTCTCTCTCTCTGTGTCTCTTTTCTTCCTCTATTTCTCCCCTTGGCCGAGCTCTACTTTTCTTTTCTTTTTTTATCTTTTGCTTTTTAATTCCACATAAATTCCCTTTCTTTCTTTATTCTATAGATTAATGTGTCACCTCCACTTAAGTAGGAGGTGCTCACTTCTCATAATTTTCATCTTCCCCTAGTGACATCTCCTAGAGCCACTCATTAATTATTTTGTAGAATTACACTTTAACCCCCTCAAGATTTCATAATTGCACCTTTGACCCCGGAACTTTCATAAATATGCATTTGGCCCCAAAGCCAAACGAGCTCATCAGTAAAATTCTAATACTCAGTTAATAATAAAATAATTCTATCAATAAAAAAAATAACACCCTCAAGGAATCTAATTCGTGGTTAGATTAAATTAAAGTATTACAGGGTATTCTCCCCTCCTCAAATAAAATTTCGTCCTCGGAATGAGGATAAACCTTATCTTGTAAACAAATGCGGACATTTTTGTAGCAGTAATGCCTCGGGTACCTAAGTAGTTTCGTCTACTACAAGATTTTTCCAAATGACTTTGACCACATGTATTACTTTGTAACATAACACCTATTCTTTTCTATTAACCACCTCTACTGTATCTCCTGATATGAGAGATTATCTCTAAATTTTACCTATTCCAACTGATTACATGTGTAGGGTCGGGGACATACTTTTTGAGCATTGAAATGTGAAAACACATGTAATTGATTCAATTCTCGTGGTAAATTGAGCTTGTACACTACTATCTCAGTCCTACATAAGATTTTAAACGGTCCAATGAACTGCGGACTTAACTTTCTCTGCTTCCCGAATTGCATGATTCACTTCCACGGTGACACTTAAAAATGCTAGGTACCTCGAACACTAACATCTTACGCGCTTTTTATTCGCATAGCTTTTCTACCAATTTTGATCAGTAGTACGAATTCTCCCACGAATCACCTTCACCTTGTCTTATGTTTCATTGTACAGCTTCGTGCGTGACAGTCTTTGTCCACAACCACATCCAAAAAAATAACTATGCGACATCTTTGCCCATACAACTCTTCATAAGGAGTCATTTTAATGATGCCTTGGTAACTATTGTTGTAGGAGAATTCGGTTGAAGGCAACTGCTCATCCCATGCTCCGCCAAGCGAGGATTGAAATAGCTCCTTATGAAGCGTTGTATGGCCGAAGATGTCACACACCTATTTGTTGGGATGTAATTGGAGAACAAAAACTACCACGCACGGAAGTGTGCAAGGAAACAAACGACAAGGTAAAGGTGATATGCGAGAGAATTCGTACCACAGAAAATCGGTGGACTAGTTACGCGGATAAGAGGCTAGGATGTTAGAGTTCGAAATAGGTGACCTAGTATTTCTAAAAGTGTCACCAAGAAAAGGAATCATGCAATTTGGGAAGCAAGGAAAGCTAAGTTCGAGGCTTATCTGATCGTTTGAAATCATGTCTAGAATTGAGACGGTAGTGTACACGCTCGATCTACCACCAGAATTAAGCCAATTGCATAGAGTGTTCTGCGTTTCAATGCTCATGAAGTGTGTTTGCAATCCTAGGCATGTAATCCAATTGGAACCAGAGTAAATTCAAGATAATCTCTCGTAACTAGATGTACCGGTAGTGGTGATTGATAGAAAAGAATAGGTATTACGTTCCAAAGTAATACTAGTGGTCAAAGCTATCTGAAAAAAAATCATGCGGTAAAGGAAGCTACTTGGGAACCTAAGACATTAATCCAGCAAAAATATTCACATTTATTTGTGGAGTAAGGTTTGTCCCTATTTCGAAGACAAAATTTTCATTTGGAAAGGGGGGAGAGGTGGGGAGGAGATATAATACCCTGACATGCCTTCAATTTATCTAACCGTGAATTAGATTAAATTGAGGGCGTTATTTATTTTTCTCAATAGCATTATTTTATCACTAATCATGCATTAGAATTTGAACGAGGGGCTAGTTTGGCTTTGGGGCCAAAATAAAATTTTATGAACGTTATGGGTCAAAGTGCAATTATGAAAAGTTGAGGGAGTTAAAGTACAATTTTACAAAAGAATTGATGAGCGGCACTAGGAGGTATTGTGAGGGGGAGGAGGAATTAATGAGAAGTGGGCACCTCTTACTTAAGTAAAGGTGACTCATTAAGTACAGGGGGCGCTGTGTGCATAAGAGGGGGTGAAGGGGGAGGGGCCAGTAGTAGTAAGGGGTTGTAGCCTTGCTGTGCCGTGCCGTGCGTGCGCAGGTGGATATATGGGGAGAATTCTGTGAGTGTGGGGGTGTCGTGCTCGACAGTGAGAGGAAGAAGAAGGTGTGTGCGCTATAATAGTGAACGATAGTTGTAAATGTCGCAAAAGGGGGCTAGGGTTTAAGAAGACTGTTAAAATCTGGAAAAGTACAGAAAAAGACCCTAGTTACTTTTATGAAATTTACGATGTGAAAACTTTTTAGATTTTTTTTGAGGTTGGAAGGGGGTTAACTGATGCTGTCAATGTAGAACTTTATGATGAACTTAAAATAGCAAACAGACACAGTTTTACGTTTCCCACCTGTAGGGAAGATGATGAACACATCTAGCAATAAGCGAGGAGATGGAAGTCGCTTTTTAGGCATCATGAGAAACAACAAAGGAGTATAACAGAGAGAATTCATAGGCTACATCCCCAGGTGCAATGTACAGGAAGCAGAGCCTCATGGCATCATCAATGGGCTTAAATGGATTAAAGAAAAAGGCCTAAAAGGGACAACTTTAGAAACAGACTCTGAAAGAGCAAAGGGGCTGATCACAAAAGAGATGAACCCGATGCACCATTAGCAAACATGATACTAGATTGCAGATTCCTAATAAGGAATATGGACATAGCTTTTACATATGTGCTAAGAGAAGGAAATTCAAGCGCTGATTTCCTAGCTAACATGGGAGCAAATCAAAAGGAAAGCTACGAATTTTTAGATCAACCATCAGAAGGAATCGAAAGAATGATGAGAAATGATGCTGATGGAGTCGTGGCGATGAGCTTTGTACCGATTTACGTAGTTTATTTTTTTATGTACTGAAAAAGAATTTGTAAAAACGTGAGAAAACGCTATAGGAAATTGCCACCTCCTACTTCTCTCTAATATATTTCTTCCTTCCTTTGTTTTTCTCTCTAATTATATTTCTTTCCCCCAAAATTTTGGATAAATTCGAAAACTTTACCCTCAACTTTACCTCCAATATAGTTTTGGTACCCAACTTTGCATCTCTTTGAAAAATCGTATCAGATCAGTACTTCGGGTGACGGATGATGGATGCTGTTAAAAAGTCTGAAAGACAAGACCATCATTATCAAAAAATATATATATCTTAAAAACGCGTGGCACTATCACTACCGTTCAATTTTTTGTCTTCCTTAATTTAATCAAAACAAAAAAAGCTCTCTCTCTGTGTTTCTGTCTATCTCTCTTTCTTTCTAATTGATACTTGTTATCCATCACCCCCCATTGCCACCATCACTCACCAAAACCACTAGACTAACACCATGACCATTGTCTTCCCCTAACATAGCACCGACCACCGCCATCACAAAACCAACACCGTTGTCACAAACCCAACACCTCGTGTGGCCACCGCTGTTACAAACCCAACACTGCCGCAAAAAACAATGCTTTAGAATTGAACAGTAGTCTTGTGTGTGTATCTGAAATCAATCAACCGGAAAAAACCTATCAAAAGAAATCCCCTAAAAATCTACCACTGTGATCAGATTACACACTGAGAGAGAGAGAGAGAGTCACAAAGAGACGTGATGAAACACAAAAACTATCTTTCTATACTGTGTATGAATACTCTCCAAAACCCACATATATGTACAATTATATATAGATATAGACAGAGAGTATTGATTGAGTGAGGAGTAGAGAGAGAGAAAGAAAGGGGGGAGAAAGAAAAGGTGGTCAGTTTGTCAAACTTATGTACTTCTTTGACGCACCTACAAATTTGGCTATCAAAGTTGTACTGAAGGTAAAGTTGAGGATACAGTTTTGAAATTTGCCCAAAATTTTATCTATAATTCCATGGTATTTAGCCATCTCCTACTTGGGGGGGGGGGGGGGGGTGACTTATCAAAAAAAATCCTTTCATTTTCTCTCTAATATTATTTCTTTCCTCCTAAAATTCTATTGATAACTCTCTGTCTCTCTTTTTTTTTTGTGGATTAGTCACCACCAAATACCATGGAATTCTTTCTACCATTCTAACACTTGGCTGCCACAAATCGAACTAGATTTCTGTAATTATAAAATAGCCCAAAAAAATTCATAATTTAAAGATTCACTATATAACTTCACATAAATACATTTTTGGCCTTAAATGAATTTTAGCCTTTATCATATTAGACCAATTCCCGATTTGTACTAAAAATTATTATCTTATTTACGCTTACCCACCAATAAGTATTTTGGGCACCTCAAAAAGTACAAGGCATTACGATCTCCCTACCTTATAAGAATTTCATCCTCAAAATTTGTTACACACCAAAGATAGAAAATTGTAACCACTATGTTCTCACTGCGGACTCTGATGTCTCAAATCAAACAAGTCACACTATTACCAAATCCATCACAGAAATGTGTTACCCTAAATTGCACAAGAATATCGCACCTCCACTAGTTTTTGCAACTCTAGGCTATTACATAACTTATGACTCACAATCACATTACTAATAAAAAATTATAGTCTTAACCTTCAATTATCGCTTAAAATCTGTCAATTCTAAAGGTAAATAATATCAGGTCTTGTATTACATCTTTGGCCAAAATCTTAATCTTATACTGAAACATCAAATAAATTATCAAAACCTAATCCACATTCTCAAAGTCAAGTTTCAATCACAGATTATCTTAGGCTTAGAAGTCTATAGAATCTCATACCTAAACTCTAAATACCACAAGTCCATATGGCTTTGATGTTATTTCTGTCATGACCTGAACATACAGCTAAACCCGTGAGTTAGATTTGTGACCTGGCCCCATGCCGATTGTACTCCCGTCAAGGGCTCTGCCATGCCTTACTAGCTAAAACCAATGTAGCAAAAACTTAAGACTACTATCCACATACAATTGTAACGACAGTTGTTGTAACGTATCTCTCAACAACAACCTCAATGCATCTTTTCCTTACCTTTCTTAGGGGTCTCACCGCGTTAAAACTTCATATCTGAAGCACAAGAGATAGGAAATGAGCAAAATTGCCTAGTAAAGATAATATGTGGAGTATAATATACGATCCATGAAGGAATATTGGAGAATTAATCCCGAGTTCTCAACAATTGCAAGAAGTTCAAAAGGTCAATAAAATAGTCAATGTCGTCAACGATTATTTTGATATATCACTTCTGTTCAGACTAAGTGGCTTCAAGCACAATGGAGCATCATCATTTCCACATGTACGAGAACATGATTGACTAAGTACGAGTAATGCAAGAGAATATAGTAATGCAAGCAATAATCATGGGAAACATTAAAAAAAATTAGTAATATAAATTAAAATCAATTGCAATATAGACTCGGCTTGACTCGATCGGACACTACAGACTTTGGTGGCGTTCATCCTGTTACCAGTGACTCAACTTTCACCAGCACCCTCTGTAACGCCCCTAAAAATTCGGAGCTCTGCCACCCCGAATTTTCAGGTCGTTAACCTACCGGATCACATCAAACCTGTCAAATCTGTTCACTAACTAATACTTTAAAACATTTAATCCGATACCCACTCAAATTCTTCAAATACAAGCTTACAGAACTGCTTAAATTTGGTTTACTAAAACCTAAGTTCTTTACAACTCGGGTCCTTATAAACAAGGTGACGGTACTGACCCACACAAGGGTCTCCTTACGCGGAAGTGGCGGGCTCACCGGAAGCTCACATTGACTCTAACCCATGCCGAACCTGCTACAGCTTATCATCACCTGCAGAAGGGAATCAAATGAAGGGTGAGCTTTTCAGAGCTCGGTAAAGTCGTACAAGGACTACCAACAGGATTACAATAAATTATTCCAAAGAATCCAACTGACAAAGATTTTCAGAATACTTCAAACGGTCAGAAACTCAATGAGTTTCAAAAAGAACAAAATTCATCAGAAGTACATATCAAAATAAACAATAATACCCATGATGGGTTCCAGAATGCTTCATAAAAGATCATCTTTAAAGCCATCATGCCAAAATACGGGAAGGGTTTTCCAAAAGATTTCAAAACGTACACAGATTATCTGAGACAATTCTTTCCAAAATACACCAAATTTTTCAAGGGATTTCACCCAAGCACAAATTATTTTAGAGAATACTTTTCAGTCATTACCGTAGCAGTCACGACATTATACAGAACAGAGAAAATCAAAAATCAATGTTGATCCTGGGGCAATTGCAATGCCATTCCGGCAAGCTAATCATAGTGTACACAAGCATGATATATCAGAATACTAGTCCACTTGGGTATTAGCCTGCTTTTCCTGCAGGATTCAAATTAGCCTTATTACACCCTCCCACAGAACGGAAACTCAGGTCAACACATAAAAATCAACAATATCAATGAGCTTTAACCGAAGCTCAATCACCAAAATCAATTCGAATTCCAATAACAATAATTATACTGACATAAAGTCAGCATTCGTAATTTTTAGAAGAAAGCGGAATTTTCACCAGAATCAGATCAGATTTCAATAACCATAACATATCAAAATAAGTCATCATTCAGAATTTCTAGAAGAAAATCACAATAAGCAGCAAAACGATTGCGGATAGTTATCGGATTTAGGCATAACAATTCAGAAGAACGGGATACAAAGAATTATCAGATTTGCTCAGTATGAAATACATGCAAGCATCACAAGATTTCTAAATAATTGATTCAGGTTCAATATTAGGGTTTTCTGGACAAGAACATGCTGATATCAATGCATACTTTAGAGTTTGACATTAGTCGTAAGTAATTCAAAGGAGTACTTACAAGTACGAGTTATCAAATAAGGGTTCGGAGAAAAGTTCTTACCCAGGGTTCAGATAGAATCCCTTACCTGGATCCGCAGCTAGCTTATCCTAACCGCAACTCTTTAGCTTTATCCTAAACGGAATGATCAAATCATCAGAACATAGTTTATAGCACAATATTATAACTTATTACGGATTCACACATGCTCCTAAAATGTACCTCTCTCACTGCGTATGTAAAATTACCAAATCATTCCTAAGGTGTAAAATTACCAAAAAACCCTTCTCGAACTTAAATCACCCAAACGGCCTTCCTGTAAATAGAATCACCCAAATAAACTTATTGTATATCGATTTACGCTAAAGAACCTTTCTTAGTTCAAATTACTAGAATACCTCTTCGGGGTGACAAACCACCAAAATACCCCTCGTTACACTTAAATCATCAAAATAATAAGTCAAATCACTAAAATATCCTTATTGTATATAAGTTTACTGAAAAATACCCTTTATGGGTAAAATTACCAAAATACCCCATTGGGGTGGTAAATTACCAAAATACCTTGAGGGTTTTCGGCACCGGAAAATTTTCAAAATAGCTTAAAATGCTATTTTAAATATCTTGGTATTTTTTTTGTCTAAAAATTATTTTAAAGAATTTTCGTCAGAGCGCTAAAAGGCCAGTTTCGGAAAAAATACCTATCGGCCTCATAATGGCACAAAATTTTATAAAATAAATCATATCAGTAAAATAGGATTTTACTAAAATTTCTAGATTAAAATAACTCTGTTTATTAGGTTAAATAAATCCAGACATCTGACTAATCGATACTCTAATTTAACACCCTTCGCAGACCCTGGTAAATTTTCAATAAATTCCAGAATATAGGTCTCATAAAAATATTGGGGGTTAAATTTTTGGACTTTGCCTAATTTTAGCCCTAACTATTTATGAAAAATCGTGAAAAAAGCTGCCTAATAAATATTACCTTTAGCGACGATTACCCTTCTTATTCAAATTAGACACATACTAATTCACGTTTTTTGCACCTACTTCTCTTCTTCCTCCAGCTGCCATGATCCATAGAGCATAGCTTCCTAACCCACACACTTCTATGCATATACACCACATTACAATACAAATTTACATTTAATAACATCTACAACACACACTTTATATACAATTAATAGTTTTTCATACACAATCGCATTTGATTTCCTCTCACCCGAATTCTTTGTAAGCACACCAAGAACATCTGCCCAGCCATGGTTTCTCCTCTCTCTTATGCTCATACAACCTTTGACACACACTGAGAATAACACTGACACACTAAATCAAACACCTCACAAATTATACCACAAATATACACTTAAATTCCTGCAAGATCATTCCCCTTTCACGCATAACACATTGTTGTTGCTTGAATGTTGATTGGGAACCACAGCCAGGAAATGGACCTGTAAAATAGAACACAGAGTGACCACCGGGGGTGTTCTGGTGGAGGATGCTCTGATGCTAAAGTCAGAACGTCGCTACAGGGGTGGAGCTTTGAATAGCAGAAAATGCACTAGGTGATTGTGTGTGTACCTGAGACTTTGCTCATGATATAGGATTTTCCCAGACTCTTCCCTTCTTCAGAACTCTTCTCTGATAGGTCCTCAACATATTAGAACTATGTTAGGACTCTCCTTTCAATAGTCAAGTCCTACAAGGTTTCTATCACCTCTTTTAGAGTCTATCCTGATACAGATTCTTTAGTCAACTCAGAGTCAACCACGCCACGTGTCACCGTTTAGTTGAGTGGACATATTTAGGTATATCATAATGCCCCCTGCTTTTGACGGTTCTTCTAAGAGAACAGCCAAAAGCATACTGTGTAAAGACTAACCAGAGACAGTCCAGCTACGAATTTCCCATGTCTATTGTGGGTTACTCAGAGGAAATTTTTAGTATGTCATACTTGAACAATATGCTCGGGAAATCTGCTCGGGAGCTCTGGCTGGGATGCCTGGTCGAGAGACCTGCTCAGGAGGCTTGGTTAGAAGACCTGCTCAGGAGCTCTGGCTGGAAAGCCTGGTCAAGAGACCTGCTCAGAAGGCCTGGTTGGGAGACCTGCTCAGGAGCTCTGGCCAGGAAGCCTGCTCGGGAGACCTGGCTGGGAAGCCTAGTCTGGAGGCATGGTCGGGACACCTGGTCTGGAGACCTGTTCGGGAGGCCTGATCGGGGAACCTGCTCGGGAGCTCTGGCCTGGAGACTTGGTCGGGAGGCCTAGTCGGGTAGCCTGGTCGGGAGACCTAGAAAGGAGGCCTGGTCGGGAGGCCTGCTTGGGAGCTTTGGTCGGGAAGCCTGGTTGGGAGCTCTGGCTGGGAAGCCTGGTCGGGAGACCTGTTCGGGAATGGGCCCTTTGTGCTTGGCCACTAGGCTGATCCTGCTTAGGCATTCTGCTCAGGAATGGGCCCTTTGGCTTGGCCACTAGGGTGGTCCTGCTTGAGCATGGACTTTATCATCTCACCATGTGGTAGGGGCTTTTAGCTTCATCTTAACGCCTCAATCTTCTAGGGAAGCACACATGTATAACGGTCCTTTAGCTGCCAAAACTAAGGCGGTTACTATTTGAATTTCAAAACTTAATGCTTCAGGAATCGTGCAAGACAGGTGCATTAAATGTTGTCGCCTTTTTAGGGGTAGTTAATTCACCTCTGTTCTATATATTTGGGCTCCTCTCTTCATTTGCCCCCTGCTACTCACTTTCACTGTGCTCGACTCAACTCTAACAAGTAAGTTCCCCTTCTTTTCTTCTTGTTCGGCACTTATCTATTTCTCTTCAATAGCTCTAGATATCGTAGATTTTGTTAGAACATGTCTTCAACATCTTTAAGTAGTTCTTCGTCACCTTCGACTAGTTTAAAAGAAAATGATTTAGAAAGTGAGTCTGAAAGTAGATCTTCACAAATAGGTACTTCAACCCTTAGGAGTCAAGTAGGAACTTCTATTCCTCAAGCCAACACTTCGTTTCCCTTTAGAGATGCTCTTGGGGAAATCAAGGATGAAGCTAAGGAAAAATTTGATGAAGACACTTGGTTCTCCATGGATGAGAGAGGAACAAGATGACCAAAGAAAGCATAATCGAGCTTTTGGAAGAATTTCCCTTGCCTCCTCCCTTCTCTGCTCGGGTTCCTGCACTCCAAGAGCCTGCCAACTATGATACGAACTTAGAAACAAGTGTCTATGAAGGTCAGATAAAATCTGGCTATAGAGTTCCAATGCACCCCTTTGTTGTCGCCTTTTTCAACCACTACAAAATGGCGCCAGGTCAACTTATGCCCAATAGGTGGAGAAAACTCGTTGGCTTGATCTGCTTTTACAAACTTCAAGGTATCCAGTGTCGATCCATGACTTTATGAGGCTATACCTTGAAGTGTTCTTCATAAAGAATGTGGCCAACAGTGTTGGTTGGTATTATATTTACAACCGGGTCAAAGTGATCAAGGGGGGTCCTAAATCTTACAAAGGTTAGCACTCCCGGTATTTCTTCATTCAGCGGCCACGCGGCAAATGGGAGTTCCCAAAAAAGTGGAACAATTTCTGTAAAGATTATGAAAAGAAAGGCTCTTTGGCTCCCGACGCTACCACGAAAAAACTGATTGCTCACATAAAACGGAGGGGTGGTCTCAATATTGACGAGCCCCTTACAGATCAAGAGATGCAGCATGCGGGGCTCATTCCTCCTGCCCCTACTATGCATGTTCTTCAGATGCATGTTGTAGAGTCTCGAGTTGTTTTGGGGCATAAGACGCAAGAACTGGCTATAGGAACGTCGTCTTCTAGGACTCCAAGTCTAGGTAGAGTCTAAAGCCATGCTAATATATTCCCTTCCTTTCTAATTGTGAACATGTTACCTAACTCCGTTCTTTTTACAGAAATGGCTGGCAAAGGAGAAGGTGCAAAAGGTGACTTTTTAGGTCAGCTGCAAAAAGCTTCCAAGGGAAAAAGGAAGGAGGGCACAGGGGAAGGTTCTTCCCCTGTTGTAAAAAGGCCCCGCGCTCCAACTCCTCTAGTGCCTCCGCTTGTGGTTGAGGATCTTCCTATCGACTAGGATCCAATATTTATCCTAAATGGACCATTAAGATAGGCAATTCAGGAATGCCGAGCTCGCATGTCTCCGCTCAGCACCTAGCCCACGGGGTGTTACATAGCGACAAACTCATCATAAAAAACCAGCCTCATGATATGGTGCATGTCCAAGCTGCTTACAACGTAATTTGAATCACTTCATTCTTTTGAGTTTCAATTAAACTCCTCCTGTTCTTCTATCATACAATTGTCTTAATCTATCTTCTCTTTTCAGGCATACTGCTATAGCAGCTAAATGCAGGACAGGTTCGAGATGGCAATGGACGTGGCCAGCGTCGCTGAGACTAACAAGAGAGCAGCCAAAGGCAAGGCTGTCAAACTTAACTAGGACGTCAAAAATCTTAAGACGGAAAATACGGATCTTCTTACTAAACTTGATCGCCTGGAAAAAAGATGCGAGAAGCTAAAGCATGAGAAGGTCGAAATCGGGAACAAGGCCATTCAAGCATTCCTTGATGGCACTGCTGGGGAAGAGTGGCTGCGAAAGCGAACAAAAGATGGACTTTCTATCTTCCAGGAAGGCTTTCCAAAAGCCAAGGAACTGACGATGGCCAAGTATCCTAGTCTTTTCCTGGATGATATCGTGGTGCCCACATTTGAGTCACCATCAGGGAAAACGGCCGCGCCTACTGAAGCTAGAGATGTTATTTCTCCCTGGGAGAAAAGTGTCTGTTCTGGGAATGCTTCTGCATCTTAGGAAAACTTATCTTTATTCCCCTGTTTTGCAATTCCTATTTGATGTGCCCTCAGTACTTTTATCGCCCCTAGGGGCTTTTTAATGGATATGTTTTTCTGCATCCCTTGGAAGGGTGCGCTTGATTTTTGGCAATTGTGTTATTATCTTTCACATCTTGCATTGTTTTTACTTTGACGCGAACCCTTATCGTCAGCTAAGGGCTGGCAAAGAGGGCTCGCACTCACGCTCAGCTATGTTTCGAATTAACAAAACAGGGTGGGGCGACGAACCCCCGCTTCATTTTGCCATTTCTCGGGCTAGAACTAACGCTAGACTGTGTCAGGTAAGACTTGTGTCTTACCCTATCACATTGGGTTATATTTGCTTGAGCAACATTCGGGATTGCGCTGATCGAGCAAGCTGCTCGGACATCTAATGTATATCGTTCTTGGGAACTTAAATAACTTTGCTTGAGCTAAACCACTTTAGCATGTTAACATGAAGAATGATTCTTCCAAACCATGAGAAAGATAACATGGCTGGGATAAAAAATATGATCTATTTCAAATCGAAAAAGACTGATTACAACGGGAGTTATGCCTCCCTGTTATTCCTCTAACCGAGATATACTATACTCTTATCCCCCAAGAAGGAAGTATTTTGTTTCTTGGTCAAGACACTACTGATGGTATCGTCGTAAGTTTTCGGCATTCCACGTTTGCGGGACTGTATCTCCTTAAAGTGTTTCCAATGAGTAAGCACCTTCGAGATTTTGTAAGGCCCTTCCCAATTTGGCGATAACTTCCCGATAGCAGCCTTTGGATCCAAAACTTCCAACCTTCTGAGGACTAGATCACCGACTCAAAATATCCTCATTCAAACCCTCCGATTGTAGTGCCGCGCAACTCTCTGCTTGTAGAAATCACTCGGTCCAGGGCTTGGGCGCGTACATCATCCAATAAATCTAGATTTCCTCGAAGGTTCGTTTCGTTCTCTGTTTTGGAAAATTGTAACACTAGAACTGTGGGAAGACCTACTTCCACTGGTAGCAGTGCCTCTGTCCCAAAACACAATAGAAATAGAGTCTCTCCTGTTACAGAATGGGGCATCGTGCGGTATGCCCACAATACTTTCGGGAGTTTGTCTACCCAAGCTCGCTTAGCCACGTCCAGCTTTCTCTTCAAACCTTGAAGGATAGAACGTTCATGTTTTCTGTATGTCCGTTTGACTGGGGATGAGCAACTGATGTGAAACAGAGGTTGATGGAAAGGCCTTCACAAAAGCTTCGAAAATTAGAATTGCCAAACTACTTCCCATTATCGGTGATCAGAACCTTGGGAACCCCAAAGTGGCAAACAACATTCTTCCAAAAGAATGCTTCACAATTTGACGCTGTTATGGTAGCCAGTGGTTTGGCTTCCGTCCATTTTGTGATGTATTCGATGGCAACTATCACAAAACGTCGTTGTCTCGTAGCCATCGGGAACGGGCCCAAAATATCCATTTCCCACATTACGAATGGAATTGGGGAGGTCAAGATATTAAGGGGAACAACCGGCGTGTGTGGGAGTAGGGCGAACTTCTGACATTGGTCACACTTTTTTGTGAAGTTAATGCCGTCTTTCTGCATTCCTGGCCAGTAGTAGCCTTATCTCAAAATCTTGTGTGCTAGGTTCCTTCCGCCCAGGTGTTGCCCGCAAATACCTTCATGAACTTCACGCAACACATAATCCGCATCTTTGGGGCTCAAGCACTTAAGGTATGGCAAACTAAAGGACTTCTTGTACAACACCTCCTCCACAAGAGCAAACCGAGGAGCTTTAGCACGTAGGTTGCGTGCCTCACTTTGCTCTTGAGGTAATGTTCCCGAAGTGAGGTACTGAACAATTGGGTCCATCCAGCAAGATTCGCGTCCGACTATATTAATCTCCTTTAAAGGCTAGATACTCCTCTCTCGAAGGAACTCAATGTATACGGCTTGGGAAAACTCTAAAATATCTACGGATGTTAGCCTTGAGAGCAACTCCGCTTGGATGTTTTGGTCCCTTAGTATGTGGCAGATAGCAAAGTTTTTGAACTTAGCAGCCTCAGCCTTCACAGCTTGGAGATACTGGGCCATTCTATCGTCTCTCGCTTCGTACTCACCCGAGATGTGATTCACCACCAACTGAGATTCGTTGTGGACTGAAAGAGAATCGACTCTTAATGAGTGTGCCAACCTTATTCCCGCCAAGAGTGCTTCATATTCAGCTTCGTTGTTTAATGCTTGAAAGTCAAAGCGAAGGGCGTATTCGATCATAAACTTCTCTGGACTAATAAGTATGAGCCCAGCTCCGCTGTCCCCTACCTTAGACGAGCCATCGATATAAAGAAGCCACGGGTCCGAGACTTCTGAGAAAATTAATTGCGGTGGGTCTTCTGGCACCTTACACTCAACAACAAAGTCTGACAAAGCTTGGACCTTAATTATCGTGCGAGGTTTGTACTTGATGCCAAACTCTCCTAACTCTACCGACCAGTTAACCAATCTTACTGAGGCGTCGGGGTTTTGGAGAACTTTCCTCAATGGTTCGTTAGTCAAAACAATGATGGTATGTGACTGGAAGTATGGCCGCAGTTTTCTCGCTGATGTGACAAGGGCAAGGGCCACTTTGTCAATTTGAGGATACCTCATCTCCACATCTTGAAGCACCTTACTTACATAGTAAACGGGTTTTTGCTTGTCTTCCTCTTCGTCGTCAAAGAAGGATATTGTTGGGGCCGATTCTATCTTTTGCTTTTTAGTCGACAGCCCCACAGTGGTGAGAACTTCTCTTGCGTAAGCTTTTCGTCCTTGCCCGGACGATCCTCATGCGATGATTCCTCCTGAGATAGTATTAATGATGCCCGCATTTTCTTGCGCCCCTTCTCGTCCTGCTAAGGGAGTGGCTTCCCTCCTTTCATCTCTTCAATTGACATACCTTCGCAAATGTTCGCGTTTGATCAGAGCCTCTATTGCACGCTTGAGCAATTCACAGTTATCCGTGGTGTGGCCGTGATCATTGTGGTAACGGCACCATAAGTTCTTATCCCTTTTACTGGGTGCAGACCTCATCTTATCCAGCCTTGCTAACATTTCTTTATCCTTGATCTCGTGAAGGATCTGTGACTGCTTGGCGTTCAATGGCGTTAAATTCTTCATGTCAAATAACTCCTTAGGACGTCATTCATCTCTTCTTGAACGTTTGGGAACTCGTTCTCCTCTTGGGCTACCTTCTCGGGTTCGCTTTCTAAATTCTTGTCCGTTGTTGTCCCGGTGTCCCTTGTGGGTCTCCAAGTACTCTTCCGCCTGGATGTACTTGCTCGCCTTATCAAGCAAGGCACTCATATTCCTTGGGGTGCTCTTATTTATAGTGAAAGCGAACTTGGAAGTAGGACGGAGCCCACGTAAGAAAGTGGTGTACTTTACTGATTCATCCAGGTTGTCGATTTCTAGAGTCGCTGCATTGAAATGCCCTAAATAATGTGACAAGTAATCGTTTCTCTCTTGAACCACATTAAGGAGGCTCGCCAAATTTTTTCTCCAAGTTTGGCTGCTCACGAAATGTTTTTGGAACAAATTAGAGAGTTGGGCAAAGGAATGGATAGACCTTAGGTGAAGGGATTTGAACCAAGCATGCATCGCTTTCCTCAGTGGTTGAGAAAGCACGGCACATAACGGCATCTGAAACCTGAAGTAACAGCATGTTTGTTAGAAATTGGTACACATGCTCTCCTGGTTCCCCGCTTCCATCATACAAGTCGTACTGTGGCATCTGAAAATTCAGAGGTAGTTTTACTTTTTCGATTGTCTTGGATAGGGGATACCCAGAATCTTCCCTTGGCGAAGTTGATTCTTTTGGGTGGGTTCGGAGGCAGTCTTTCGAGAAGCTTGCTCATGGGAGGGAACTTCTCATTTGTCAGAACGGCTTCGCCCTTGGGGACGTCATTTTTTGCTCACCCCGTATCAGCCACGGGTTCTTTCATCCAGAATGGGAGATGAATTTGTGTTGTCTCTCATTGATGTCTTGTGACGGAAGCAGGAGCCACTTATGGTGATGTGCCCTTTAGCTTCTGTTCTAGGCTGATAACTGGGATCAACTTCTGATCTATATCTTTGACTGTAGCTTGACCTTGAGGTCAATCTAAGACGAAGGTCACTCGGGTCCAGATGCGTCTACTTGATATCCCACATGCTAACCACAGGTCTCATAACCAAAACCAATGCCAAAGTGACTACAGTGTTGAGTCGCTGGACAGTCCCTTAGGGACTGAAGAAATAAGTCATGAGACTGCTGAAAACGACTTGAATTTGGTATCATGTACCATTTTGGTCAAAAGTTTTTCAACCTCCTCCTGAGCCCATATGTGATAGAGTAACACCATTTGTGTGCACTGAAGTTCATGAAGTGATGTCCGAGTCCAAAGTTGATTTTTCACATAGGACCAACTTTGTTTCCTCATGCCCGGAATAGAGCACGCCCTTGTGCTCGATCCTTTGTCGCCGACACCAGAATTTACCACTATGTCTCCTGCTGTTGACTTTGCATCTAGTCAAAGGGTCTTCTGTTCAAATTTTTCTGATTTCTTATCATACCTTCCAATCCAAACCCTTTTTTTTCCTTTCCTATCCCACTCTCCCAATCTTATGATTCTCTTCCCGATTTGCATCCAAGTTGTCCTTCATGCAATGAAACGTTTATGCCTGCTACCGATGTTAATTGCAAGAAGCATGAGTATAAGGAGTGGAACATTGTTTGTGCCTTATTGCTACATGTTACCTATGCATGTTTACCTTATTATCTTTCATGAGTATTAGTTCAGTTTCCCATGAGGACATGTTTTTGTTCGAGGCCCAGTGAAGCCTCCCTTGTTCTTGGCAGGTGTAATTGAAGATGGAGACACTGTTTTGCTTGAACCAACACTTTCCATTCATCCTACTGCGTAGCACCATGTATATTATCAGACAGAGGACACAGATGCTATCCTTATGATCTCATGCACAACCTACTTTATCTTTACTCTTAGGACGATAGTTCTTATTGGCGGAGAAAAGATAATGAAATGGAAAGGAACCCAAAAGGGGATAGGATAACACGATTGAAAAAATAAGTTGGGATTTTGTTATGTTACCTAATTTGGGTTGTGCATCATAGATTTCCCTTGTCAGATCCGCGTTCGGGGTGTTAAACAGCTTCCGGGTCAGGTGATGGCGCAGGTCTCCCCTTTTTAAAAAAAGGGTCGGGGAACGAGTCCCCTGGGAGTTACCACTCGTCTTTGGGGTGACCGAGGTCACATTAATCTAGTCGTTACTGGAATATCACTGGGATGGTGTTGGCTGTTGGCCTCCTTGGCAGGAGCCACTTGATCTCGCTCGTCGATTCTTGACTGAGCGACTGGCTGAAAGAGTGTCTGAAGATGATTGCCTGGCCATGTTCCCAGTCAGTCCCACGGATGGCGCCAAAATGTTGCTTGAATGTTGATTGGGAACCACAGCCAGGAAATGGACCTACAAAATAGAACACGGAGTGACCACTGGGGGTGTTCTGGTGGAGGATGCTCCGATGCTAAAGTCAGAACGTCGCTACAGGGGTGGAGCTCTGAATAGCAAAAAATGCACTAGGTGCTTGTGTTTGAACTTGTCTGTGTACCTGAGCCTTTGCTCATGATATAGGCTCTTCCCAGACTCTTCCCTTCGTCAGGACTCTTCTCTGATAGGTCATCAACGTATTAGAACTATGTTAGGACTCTCATTTCAGTAGTCGAGTTCTACAAGGTTTCTATCACCTCTTTTAGAGTCTATCTTGATACAGACTCCTTAGTCGACTCACACTCAACCACACCACGTTTCACCATTTAGTTGATTGGACATATTTAGCTATATCACACATGAATCACAGCTGTGGCCACCTCTGCCCCACAATCGTCCTTACGCACATACCCTTTAAAATATGTAATTACATATACATACATAAATAAGCAAAAAGGAATTTGCTCCTTACATATTCTATCTATCTTTCTCTGATTTTCTATTGATTTTTGGTTGCCCATTTATTTTTTTTTCTCGATCTTCCCTGCTTGCTCTGTTTCTTTCTCCCAGTTACTCTTGTTCCTTTCCCGAAGTGGAAAGGTTATCTTCTCTTCTTTTTTTCTTTTGTTGTTTCTTTCCCCTTAAGATAAAACCCAAATAAAATAAAATAACATAAACATTAGATTAGTCATCCACTCAAAATAGCAGGAGGTGGCACTAGTTAGGATAGTCATCTTCACGAATTGACACCTAGGGCATATTTTAAAAATTTGCAAAATAGTCCCTCAAGTTTCTAAAATTACAAAATAACCCCTAAATTTTGTATAATTGCATTCAAGCCCCAAAATAAGTAAAATCATCACTAATTTAATTAGACCTCACTAAAGTATACATTATCACTCATTTTACTATTTTTCATCATTAAAACCATAATTTACAGTCATGCCCCCAAAGTTTTTTTCAAAATTATGAAAATACTCCCAAATTTCAAAAATTATATTTTTGCCCCAAAATATTTTTAAGCTCCTATGCATTGCTAATACCCGAGCATTACTTAAATTTATCGCTTGTTTATTTTTCAGAGCTCCGGTGGTTATTTTAACCGGCTTCTGAAGTTCAGAATATTACACCCTCATATTGATGCCCTATTACACAGGGTGTTCATCTCGGTCTGTCATGAGTTGAAATGAGACAGTTTTCACAAAACGGACGGACTTAAAGAGTATTTCAATCACAAATCCTCAACAGCTTATCAAAATTTTACCAATGGGGTGGACAAGAAAAATTATTTCACTACAAGTCCTCGAGAACATAACCCAACCCAAGTAAAGGAATACCGGGTCTCAATAACTACCGATATCCAATCACAATTCAGCATCACCAACATGGCATGCTAATCGAAACCTGCGAATAGCATAACAGAGTTGCATTATCCTTACCTGTCAATCTTCGACTCTCGATTACAACTAGCAGGATCACTATTTAGAAAAAAATCTTGCTAGCCAGAAATCATTTAAGATTGACCTTAAATATAAGGATGCGATACCCTAAAACTTAGGGTTCTAATAGACACTTTAATAGTCTACAGAATCATATACATAAGCGTTGATACAACCTATGACACCCTCAACCCTAGTACCATCACTGGAGCTCATATATAGGTCATAACTACGTCATAACTCTTATTGCAGAATACATAGCAACTATAATATCACATCATTATTGGACATCACAAAACGTATCCTTTCAAAAAATTTCTTATAAGTACATAATGTACTACAGCCAAAGACTTGTGTGTCTTAACCCAGCTAGGGAATTAGTCTAACAGGTTGGAGCCAAAGTATAATTATGTAAAATTTTGAAATTAGTTTGTTATTCTGAAAAGTTTTAGGACTATTTTGTAGTTATGAAAAATAAGTTTGCATTAGTAGCATACATGTGTAGAACGTTAGAAAATTCCCACCTCCGACTCCTCTCTAATTCTATTCCTTCCCTCCTCTCCTTTGATCTCTAATTCTATTTCTTTTCCGCTAAATTCCATCTATAATTCTCTCTTCTTCTTTTTTTATTAGTCACCTCCCAAGTACGAGGTAGCTAAATACCATGAAATTCTTTTTCACATTCTAACACATGACTGCCACTAATCCAACCAACTTTTTTATAATTATAAGATAGCACCAAAACTTTCCATATGCACAAACTAACCCCCAAAACTTCACATAATTAGAACTCGACACTAAAAGAATTTAAGCATATTAGACCAATTCTTAATTGTTGCTAAAAAAATTATCATCATATTTGCACTTACTTACCCATAAATATTTTGGGCACCTTAAAAAGAACGGGGCATTACATTCTTCCGGCCTTATAAAATTTTGGTTCTCGAAATTTGTTATACGTCAAAGATGGAAAAACTTTAACCACTATATTTTCGCTACCCACTCTAATGTCTCAAATCAAATGAGTTCGAACATTGTCAAATCCATCACAGCGAAATGTGTTACCTTAAAGGGGTACAAAAATGTGCTTCTATACACGTATGTATTGTACATTTACTAACTTTACGACTCTAAGTTATTACATCACTTATGTCTTGCAATCAAATTACTTACCAAAATTTTAGTGTTATCTCCAATTATGTTCTTTGGTTAACGCTTAAGGTCTTTGAATCTAAAGGTAAATAACATTGGATGTACTATTACATATTGTCACAATCTCAATCTTATACGGAAACATCAAATAATTGTCAAAACCTAATCCATGTTCTCAAATTCTGATCTCAGTTACAGATTTTATCTTAGAGTTAGGAGTTTATGGAATCTCAACCTAAGCTCCGAATACCACAAGATTGTAATGCTCTGATACCATTTATCTCACAGCTGAAACCCACAAATAGGCTCGTGAGTTAGATTTGTCATCGACAACAGGCGCGTGAGACTCTCATCAAGGGTTTTGTTATGCCTTACTAGCTAAAATCGATACAACCATAGCAAAAACTTAAAACTACAATTCCATATAAAAAAATGTAACATAGTACACAACGATCATAACACGTCTGTCATCGAGTACCTCAATGCACCTTTTTCTCGCCTTTCTTAGAGGTTTCACCTTGTTCAAACGATATACCTGAAGCACAATAGAAAAGGATTCAGCATAAACCGCCCAGTAAAGACAATACGTAGAGTACAACGTACGATTCATTAAGAAATATCTAAGAATTAATCATGATTTTTCAACGATTGCAAAAAGTTCAGGAGGACAATAAAATGCTTAACGACGTTAGCTGTTATTTTAATACATCACTTTTATTCAGATTGAGCAGCTTCAAGTCCAATAGACCATCACCACTTCTACTTGAACAAAGACATGACAGACTTATTGACTATGCATGTCTAATGCAAGAGAAAACAGTAATGCAAATGCTAATAATGGAAATATCAATAATAAAATTAGCAATATCAGTTAAGTTCATTCACAATCCAGACTTAGCTTGACTTGACCAGACATAATAGATTGGGTAAATTACACACGAAACCCCTGAGGTTTGTCTTAAACTACACACGGCTCCTGCCATCTTTCTGCTCCTTGAATCTCTATTTCTTTGATAGTGTTAACGGTGGGATGCAAAAAGACATTTTTACCCTCGTATATTAACTACACAGTGTCGTCTTGGAGAAGAGGGCCCTGAACCATTCTATGTTTTCCAAAACAAAATGTTGCAGTCTCTCGACAACAATGGTGATTCAATGAAGCATCTCAAAATGTGATCCCATTTTTGGATAATACCCCAGAATGGTTCAGGGCCCTCTTCTCACAGTGTTTGCTCTCTCTGTTCTCTTTCTATTTTCATGACCCTCCAGCTTCTGACAGTGACCTTCTATCTTCTGGAGGCGAAGACCCTTCATTTTCCTACGACGATAACCCTCCAACTTCTGGCGGCGATGACCCTCCAATTTTTGGCGACGCCATAGCCAAGATGGCCTCATTTCCCATCTCCCGTCTCTCTACAGATCATGTCACCACCACCATGCCAATAACCATTATACCTCAGGACCACTACCATCACCACCAATTCAATGCCCAGCATCAACACCCTAGATCTAAACGCCATCACATAATATGAAGCCACCCTCGTTCACCCTTACCTATAACTATCGATCTACATGCTGACACAGATCTATAGCCATCGTTGGTTGAACTTTTGGAGGAAAGAGAGGGAGTGTAGATCGCCATTGCCGGTAGGTGGAGTAGGAGGTGTCGTCACCGCCAGTAGTTGGAATATGGAAGAGAGGGAGAGAGAGAGAGAGAGAGAGAGAGAGAGAGAGAGAGAGAGAATTAGGGTCGACAGAGACTTTGTTGGAAGAATAAATAGCTTGATGACGTGACATAATCTGGCATGTCATCTCAAGCCTATCTTGATCGAAATTTTGTTCTGATTTGCAGCTTGCATGAGGCTTATATTTAGCCTTTCTTCTCTCTTGCTTGCTTGATGAGTTCTTTGATATAGATTCTTATCTTCTTATATTTTTTGGTAATTGTTATAGATCCTCAACTCCCGTGGCATCTGTTGAGTTTTGGAAAACACACCCCGACCCAGCACCAGGCATACACCAACCACCAAGCCAATAGCACAACCTTTCTTACTCGGCCTGGCTTATAATGGATTTTAACACTACTCATGTAGGATTGGAAAGAACCCAGCATTGTAGCCAAGACCTCAAAAGGCAAGGCTACTGGGTTAGAATACAAACCCCTACAAAATTGATTTTCTTTTGCACAAGGTAAACCTTAAAGGGCAAAGAGGGTTTTAATCAAGAAAAGTAAGGTAATTTGAGGATGAAAAAAATTAAAAAATAGTATCAGGAAATCTTCAAACGGAGTTAGGGTTTCCATCAGATTTGTGTAGCTCCGTGAAATGCGGATACAAATCTCAAGGAGCGGAGTAGAATAAAAAAAGATGGTGAAAACCGTGTGTAGTTTAGAGCAAATCTCAGGGGTGTCGTGTGTAATTTACCTAACAGATTTTACCACTGTTCATCATGTTGCATTGGGTCAACTTTCACTGGTCATCCTATATTTAATGCCTATTATACTTGGTGTTCATTTCAATCTTGCAAGAGTTGAAAGGAGAAAGTTTTCACAAAAGGAACGGACTTATTGACTATATTGCATGAACTCCGTACAAGTATCCAGATCGGATACGTCTCCAAGTGTCGAATTCTTCTAATTTTGAAAAAGCAAGATACGAGGACACCGAAAAATATTCATATTTGTTATTACTTTTTAGTTATTTCAAAGGCAAAGAGATGTTTCATGTGACGCATTTAATTTTAATTGACAACTTGCCTCGCCTTAAGCAATAATTAATTAAACAAAAGACAATAAAATACTATCATAATAACATATCCGATGAGATGTGTCAGACACATATCTCATACCCATGTCCAAATGTCGAGTGTCCGACAAGGTACTTCACTCAAACTGAAGAATCCATGTAACATAACTTATAGATTATTTTCATCATAAGTCCTCAAAAACTCATCAAAATTTTTATCCATGGGACAATCAAGTACACCACAAGTCCTTGACAACATCACCAAGTAAAGGAATATTGGGTCTCACTAAATACCAAAATCTGATAACAATAACAAGAGTTCTGCATAAACATCATCAACATGGGTGCTAATCAAAGCAATGGATAGCATAATAGAATTGCACTGCCCTTATATGACTGGCTCTTGGCCAGAGAAATCTTCAACTCTCGATTATAACGAACGAAATCATATATTCAAACAAGATTTTACTCATTAGACATCATTTAAGTACATACGCACACTTTATTATACCCCCTCCCTCTTATCCACCCATAACCTCTTACTATGTCTAATCCTTCCAATTCGACATTCCTATTTTCCCCTATTCCTTAAAAGCGCAACAATGATACCATTTCTGTTAAGTTTGAGAGCGTACTAGCACTAGAAAAATTATTCAGAACAGGTCAAGAACTCACTCTTTTCTATTATTTCTGACGCTCAATTTTGTGTGTCCACAAAATGCGCCACAAGATATAAAAAAAAAAAATCAAGACACTCCCTGACATTGGTAAAATTACCAAGATACCTCCTGGTGGCCCTCGCACCAACAAAAATCTCAAAAACACACTTCAAAACATCATTTTTATGCACAAAGTGAATTTTTGGACTCCTTCAAGCAATTTTTATGTCAAACCCCTATCCGCTAGTTTAAAGAGTGCTGGTGAGAGGCATCGTTAAAATAGCAAACGATATTGTGCAAGGAAATTTTAGACACTGAGGTATACCAACAATACACGGTCATCATAAAATTTTCGGACAAAAAAATTTTGATTTGCAAATTTTCAATACATCGAGAACCCTTTTTATCGATAAATTCATTTAACACCTTTGCGGACATAGAAAAAACTCAAAATTTTCCACATCAAGTTCTCACAAAAATAATATGGATTTCTCTTTTACACTTTCCTGAAATCAGCCCAGAACAGCCTTTAAAGTTCCATTTAGTGACGGCTAAACAAACCCCACCCCTTTAGCGACTCTTTTCTGCTCACCTCTCATAAGAATCCTAATTTCCACTCCACTGTACAGAGTCTCCTTTTCCTTTACTACACACAGCAGCACCACTAAAAAACACATCTACACACACTTCTACACCACCGAAAACACACACACACACTCTTCTAAATCACTGAAACACACACACACACACCCCATCACACCCTCGCTTATTCCTCACACAACACACGCACAGAGGCAGCAACACCCTGAGTTTAACAAACTAAAACTAACATAAAACCCTACACAATAAAACACCAAGGTTCAATCACATACCCAGAATCTTTTCACTACAAATTCTTCTCTCTCTTTATCCCCCTTCTACCGAGCCACTCTTCTTTCCCCATTTTCTTTTTTTTTTTTGAGAATTTTCTTTTTCTTGTCTCTGAAATCTCTCAAACTCCTCAGAAACTGGCCACTTTTATAACCTCCTTCATCCACCTCACCGTCCACCAATCTTTACATGCATACCTCCCACCGAAAGTGGGAGGTTATGTGTACATTTTTGGTTTAAGTGGCTGCACATGCATACAGTTTTTTTGTTTTTGCACCCAACTTCATAGATGCATACTCGAGCAAGTCTCTGAAGGATAATGCATGCAGTTGAAAAGCATACTCGAACAGCATGAAACAAAGGTAAATCAAGATGATTACTCACTTTTCTTTTTAATTCGTAGATGCAAGCAAGCTCAAAACAAAACAAAATAATCGTACTTGTTGCTGCTGAAACATTGATGAGGATCACTGTCAAGAAAATTGATCTGCAACCCAGAAAAAGACTGCAAGACAGGTGAGGGTTCGACCGGCGGAGGAACTATAAATTTCCGTTTTCTATTTCTCTATCTCACATGAGATTCCATTGAGGAAAAAAGGGATTACTGAAATCCCAAGGCTAACGTTGACCAAAGAGTATGAACAACACTGCTACGGAAGAGGCTAATGAAGCTTCTGAATAAAATAACTTTAACCATTTTTTCCAATACAGCAACGGATCTCTTCTGTGAAGATGGAAAGAAATTCTCAAAGGCTTGTGATTCCACCACGTAGACTTCTCGGGAGATGTTACAAAGAGCTGCTGATGGTTGTCAGTATCAACCGTTTGTCATCTCTACGCTTTGCATGCATGCATTTATGGGAACCTCAAGAGATTCGGACGCCTGTCGTACCTTTCACTTGATGCATGTATTATGGCAGCGCCACGCAGAAGGTGGTCTGCAAAGGAAGTGCCACAGGGTTTGGGGAACCGCCGGATCTCAAGCTTGTTATTTAATCAAATATATCCTTGCCGCATGCCCTTGCATAGTCTGATCGCGTGGCCTAATGGATAAGGCGCTCGCCTCCGGAGCGGGAGATTGTGGGTTCGAGTCCCACCGTGATCGTCCCTTTTTTTTTTTCCTCTTCTGATTATATTTACACATTGTCCATAATCTTAAAACAAATTACACACACGCCACTAATGTAAACTCATCAATAGTTCAGGCAAATATGCCCACCACTCTCCACATAATTACGTCCAGGCCATTTTAACAAAACTTCAACCTTTATAAGATGTCAATTTACGGCCACTGCTAATAATAATAATACCCTAACAACAATTAGACTTCACAATGACACCACCTATTTAAGAATGAGAATTCATAATTATGTCACTTAATATTTTTCATACTACGTCTCATCGGGGGCGGAGCCACCCCATGACCAAGGGGGCCATGGCACCCCCAAAATTTTGAAAAACTCCTTTTCACTTTTCGAATAATGGATAATCTTATTTAAAATATTTATGAAAATACTATTATATTGTAAAATTAATGTATTATTATGTTTTTAAATTTTTGTGTCACCGACCGACAAAATTTTTATTTCTTTTTTTGTTCCCTTACTTCATCTTCATTCTTCCAAATTTTAAATTTAATATCTTCATATTATAAAGAAATACGAAGTGATCAAGATTAGTTCTTTTTCTTATTCTAAATTCTTATAGTATGTTAAATTATATTATCCATTATAAGTTAACAAAAAATACCCTCCAACAGTGCTCATCCGCTATATTATGTAACGGACGACTAGGCACTAGTCTTCTGACTTTTTTTTTTCTCTTTCTCATTAATTTTCTGACCAGTTTTTCTCTCTCTCCTTTCTCTCATCTATTTTCTGTCACCTATCTGAGTCTCTCTCTCTCTCTCTCTCTCTCTCTCTCTCTCTCTCTCTCTCATATTACCTATATGTTGAAACTTCTTCTCCAAAGCTTCTATAATCATGAATCTACTCTGTTCCAAAGAAGTTTTGAGTCTAAACCAAATAAAGTGCCAAGGATTGTTCTAGGCCCTGCTTCCATTATTGTAGGTGATCCTGATGTAATCTACGTGAGTAGGACAGAGTTGCCTCCAAAATTTCGAATGACATAAGCCAATCCAGCAACTCCAGCGGTTTCTTTTCTTTTCCTTTCTTATGTAGCATATTACCTATATGGGCCTGCATGCGCGCAAGCGAGAAAGAGAGAGAGGGAGCAGGGGACGGGAGAGGAGAATGAGAGAGAAAACAAAGAAGTGGTGAGAGAGTGAGAGAGAGAAAAGTTAGAATATTCATGAGAGAAAGCAGAGAGAAAGAGAAAACGTTTCACAGGAATCTTTCACAAAATTCCCAACTAATACTAATATTATCAACTAATCAGAATGTTTGATTATTAGACCAAGGTATTTGATTCTCCAAATACGTCATTATTGTATACTCTTTCATATATATGGCGCAACCCAATTCTGATTTTTTACTCTTTTTTTTCGAGTAAGAAAGGAGACAGAAAATTGATGAAAGAAAGGAGAGATAAAGAGAAACAGCTCAGAAAATTAATGAGAGAAAGGAGAGAGAAAGAGAAAAAAAAAAGTTAGAAGACTAGTGCCTAGTCGTCCGCTACATAATGTAGCGAATGGGCACTATAACATCATGTGTCTCCCTCAAGCTGGATGGTATTTTTGTCAAAAATTCGTCTGCTACATTATGTAACTGACGTACTTAAAAAAATGTAAAAAAAAATTAAAAAAAAAGATCTGGACTGTCCACAGATTGCATATGGACGGCCAGATCGTTCAGCAACTTAACCCAAGTTGTCCGCTCGATCAACATATATATATATAATAGGGAGCTGATCCGTTGAGAGCGCTAGCAAAATAGGAGATCTTGCTAGCGCAAGACTGACAGCGCCGCAAAAAAAAAGGATCTGGCCGTCCATCCCGAAGGGATGGACGGCCAGATCCTTTTTTTTTGCGGCGCTGTCAGTCGTCCGCTATACAATGTAACCGACGGATTTTTTTATCATTTTGCCCCTGCTCCCCCATCCGCTACACTGTAGCGGACTGAATCGCAAAAAAACTGTTGTTTTTCATTTATGTCCGTTATACAATGTAGCGGACCTCTATCCTATTATATATATTAATCAAATCGGGCAATCAGCTTTTATCAGTCCGCTATATCTCTCTCTCTCTCTCTCTCTCGAACATCTAACCCAAGCCGCTACCCCATCTACGGTGACCCACATCTCCGGCGACACCACCGTCCTCCCCTCATCGCCGACCTCGATGGCTTCTGGATCGGAGACCACCTACGATTTTATTGGCAACTTGCACCTGGCAAGCAAACACTTTTTCAAAGTCATGATGCCGGGATTTGAGAATGAACTTGTAGGTCATCCCTCTTTCTCTGTATTTTCGTGTGTTAAAAGTTTGATCTTTTGGTTAAAAACTAACCTATTTTTTGTATCGTGTTTGTTAGGACATACCGGAAGCCTTTACCAATCAATTTACAATAATTCATGACAGTTCAAGATTATATAGCCGCAAGGGCGCCTGGCAGGTTGAAATCAAGCTGAAGCCCGGCCGACCCCAAAAAAAGCAATTCGCAGAGGGTTGGAACATCTTCGTGCACCAGCATGGCCTCGAACTTGGGGACTTTGTAGTGTTTGAACACCTTGGGTGGTGGGATTTTCAGGTTGTAATCTTTGATCGGAGCGCTTGTGAAAAAATTTCATTCCCCCAATGTGAACCCTAATTTATTATTAATAACCAAATTTATTGTATACATGTTCATTATGTTTCCAAATTTTTTTCTCGCTTAATTGTGCCGTTTGAGATACCCTCAATATATTAAGATCGTTGATTGTGAAATGTACGTTATTTATTGTTTATCGATATTGAGATTGTTGATTCCGTCGCTAAAACAAGTCTTCGGCCGCCAATTTATTAAAACTGCATCACGCTACATTGTATAGCTGTACTATATAGTGGACACCAAAGTCTAGCTCTACAATATAGCGGCTATAAGGCCTCCGCTTAGGCCGGGGTTGGGGAAGGTCGGAACTAAGTGTCTGGTTCGTGCCAACCATTTTCTGGTCCAAGTTGCAGACAATGATCTGCGCCACTATGACGTGAGATCCTCCCAGCTGTGCACCTCGCCACATTGTGTAGCGGACGGACCAGCAGAATGTCTTAACCCAACACTTAGAAAATTTTCACTTCCCCCATTGTCCGCCACAATGTGTAGCGGACGGACCAGTAGAAACTCTTAACCCAACACTTGGAAAATTTTCAATCACCCACTTTCCGCCACATTGTGTAGCGGACAAACCAGCAGCAACTCTTAACCCAACACTTGGAAAATTTTCAATCCCCCACTGTCCGCCACATTGTGTAGCGGACGGACCAGCAGAATGTCTTAACCCAACACTTAGAAAATTTTCACTTCCCCCGCTGTCCGCCATATTATGTAGCGGACGGACCAACAAACACTCAACACTTAAAAAAAATTTTCACTTCCCCCACTGTCCGCCACATTGTGTAGCGGACAGAGCAGCAGAAATTCTTAACCCAACACTTTGAAAATTTTCAATCCCCCACTGTCCGCCACATTGTGTAGCGGACGGACCAGCAGAATGACTTAACCCAACACTTGGAAATTTTTCACTTCCCCCACTGTCCGCCATATTGTGTAGCGGACGGACCAACAAACACTCAACACTTAGAAAATTTTTTCACTTCCCCCACTGTCCGCCACATTGTGTAGCGGACGGAGCAGCAGAAACTCTTAACCCAACACTTGGAAAATTTTCAATCCCCCACTGTCCGCCACATTGTGTAGCGGACGGACCAGTAGAATGTCTTAACCCAACACTTGAAAAATTTTTACTTCCCCCATTGTCCGCCATATTGTGTAGCGGACGGACCAACAAACACTCAACACTTAGAAAAAAATTTTCACTCCCCCCACTGTCCGCCACATTGTGCAGCGGACGGACCAACAGAAACTATTAACCCAACACTTAGAAAAAAATTTCACTTCCCCACTGTCCGCCACATTGTGTAGCGGACGGACCAGCTGAATGTCTTAACCCAACACTTCCCTACTGTCCGCTACACATTTTGTTTTCCACCTTTCAATCATTCTCAATGAGAGCCAAAAAAACCAAACTCAAATCAATCAAAATCATCTTCAACGGAAATCAGACAAATCAATCAATCAATAATCTTCAACACAAATCAATGAGAGCTTTCTAAATAATCATAGTTTATTAAAAATTTGACAGTGTAATGGTACAATGTCAACTGGGGGAATCATGTTGGGAGGGATTCTCGGCATTAGCCGGATTTACAATATACCTAACCGCTCTAGGCCGGCCTTTCATAATTTGCCAAGCCATTCTATATCTAAAGGTGTCTACTTCTGCTTGGCTCCACACCGCCGCCTTGAGGCTCTCGGACCGGCAAATGTAATCCATGTACATGCAAAGGAAAACGCCGCAGTCCGAAGTGTTACGTTGCTTGGGCCTCCTCTTCTTCAGTCGCCAATCGAGCTTTGGCCGCGCCGGTACAGGGTTACCACGGATACCATTGACCATTGCACAAAATATATTCTGCGAGAAACACAAAACGGCGTAAGACACGAGTTAACATTTATGCCAAGTTACAATAACTGTTAAACAACAATCGTAATATTACCATTGAGTCCAACTGGGCTTTGTACATCTGCAGCACAGGCATGTGGGTGGTATCGTCGTGGAGACTGTCGATCACCGATACGACTTTCTCTACCGGTTCATAGCAAACCAAGTACCAGTGGCTTTCCCCTAAAAATGGGATTAGAAACACGTCGGCAACACTTGCGCTCACTGGACTATCCCTAGCAAGATACGCTCGTAGGTTAGCGGACGGTCTCCACTGGCTCAACTTTTTCTTCTGCCTTTGCTCGACCCACTCATGCCATTCAGACACTAGCCCACTCATGCCATTCAGACACTAGGAGGCTATGAAAAAAGGCATCCACCAAAAAAACGGCCGGGTACTCGTTCAGCCGCTCCCGACCCCTTTCCTTCAGAATCTCCACGTATGTGGAGATGACACCGTTGTCTAACCAACTCCCCGGAGCCAGGGAGGCCATTTCTCCCCACTCGCAAGTGTAATCCATGCCCTCCGGATGATTCACACTATACAACGCTTTGTCCCGAGGGAAGCCGCTAAAATAACGCTCTCTGATTATTTGGCATTTATGCGGCTTTAGGGGCTTCACTGGATGCCCTTTGCGATATTGCCCTCGGGGGTCGACGGGGGGATATTGCACTCCTTCGGGGGGTCAACAGGGGGATATTGCACCCCTTCGGGGGGGTCGACCGGGGGATATTGCCCTCCTTCGGCAATAGATGGTCCTGCCCACGGGACAATGGGCAGTGTCTCCGACAGACTGATGTGTCCGAAACCCCAGTCTTGCGTGACTTGACTCTGAGAGAAGGGTTGGGGTTCCGAGTCCAATAGCAAAGAGAAGGAGGGCGCACTGTAGTCTTCCCACGGCGCTTGAGCCTGGCCCATGGTGCTTGGCGTCCCCAATCACCACCCATTCCCGGTACAGAGGGACCACCATATCCCTGGCTCACTCCCGAAGTCTGTCCCGAGGGATCGGTGTATCCCTCGCTCACATATGGGGGCTGCCACCCCGGATAACCCATTCCCGGGCTGACGCCGGAAGGCTGGCCCGATGCTTGGTGTAAAAAATTCCCGCAGCCATACGCCAACGCATCAGCCTGTTGGCGAAGCTCCTCGCCCATTGCATCCACCAAATCCTTCCGCTCGCGCAACTTCTGGAAGAAGGCGAACGAGGCATTAACCTACATCCAGAGAGATAATAAATAAGTAACTTCATACACAGTTAGAATCATCAAGTTCAATTAAAGCACTTATTGGCCAACTTACCAGATTGTATGCCATGTGCTCATCGATCTGACCCCTAGGGTGGTACTTCTCCCCGCGTTCAAACCTTACTGGAGCTACTCTCCTCCGGGTGATGCGGTAGTACCACCCATTGTACTGTTCGATACTGATCACGGGGTCAGGCTCCGACACAATGGCCGCCAGCGTGTCCTGCCAGGAATCCCAAACCTCAAGTTCTCGTGCGCACAAGTCGTGCGCATTTGCCTTGCCAAACCGAGGGACACCCGGTGGGTTCCTGTTAAGCCTCATATCCGGCGCGCCGGCTGGCAACCCCTGCAGGCACTCAAAATGGCGCATAGCGCGATCTGGCAGCTGCCACTCTGCGACCTCGAAGTGGATCAGGGGTGTGCGTTGCAACCCGGAGAGCGTGAAGACGAACGACTCTCCCACCCGTCGCGCCAAATGTTTGTACGGTGCCCATCGCATCTGGCCAGGAGATAACGAGTCGAGCTCCCCCCGATAGTACGTAATGTTGTGATGGGGATCGTCTCTCCTCTGGTAGTGGCTGTCCTTCCGGCTGTACTCCCAGGCGCACAACCGAGGCCACACATTATCGGTTCCGTCCCTACGCGTGGGTGCGCCGGTAGCAAGGTGTTCATAAGACCACACCTGAGAGCAAAGACAAATTAAATAAAGTATCGTCAAATTTTATTGTCAATTCAACCCAAAAAAAAAAGAAACGAGCAAGTAATCAAGAATTGTATGATATACCTGCAATAGCGAGAGACATGCACATATCGCTTTGGAGTCGGGCCTCGTTGCCTTGTGCAATGCTCGGTAGAGGTACGCAAGAGTTGCTGCTCCCCAGGCATAATCCCCAACCTCCAGTAGGTTACCCAACAACGGTAAATATTTGACGCTGACGGTATTCTTCGACGTTGTTGGGAACAGAATTGCCCCCATCACCCACAAGAGGAAAGCTTGTGTGTACAGCACAAGCATCTGATCCGTGTAGTTATCCGGCAGAACCTTGTAGGTATCTACCAACCATTTCAACTTGATACCCCCAGTGCTAAATTGATCCTGGGGTATCGAAGTAAAGAAGTCCCTAGCGGTCCTCTTATTCGTTGCTTCCGACGGAGGAGCTATTACCGGCCGCCCCGTCACCGGTAACCCTAAGATGAACCCTACATCTTCTAGGGTAATTGTCAGCTCTCCGAGAGGGAAGTGAAACGTATTCGTTTCACTTCTCCACCTTTCAACAAGGGCACCTATTAAGTGCCGGTCAAGTTGTTGAAAGATCTGCCCACGCGTGAAAATCCCAAACCCAATCCCACGCAGTAATCTTTTCTGGGTTCTGTTCAATTTCCATGCTTTAAAATTATCGGATACTTCTACCGTGTTGAGAAGTGCTCTTTCCTACGAATTAATAAATACAATTTAAGCAAATTAAACGATATACAACGTTCCCAAGAATAACAAAGTTGATAAAATAAGTATCTTACTCCACCATCCCATATGAGCGTACTGATATGGTTTGCTTGGTCGTATAATACGGACGGATCTTCTGGTCCAGGGTTGAAATCCATTTTTCGCAACTGAAATTATGCAAAACGGCAAGGTTGGAAGCGTAAACATTCTCAAACATACAACGCTAGCACAGTCAACGGTAGCATGTGATCAGATAATACTCACATAAGTTCACATGATGTGTATATGCAATGTACATAGATACAAACAGACACGGAATGGGATTTTATAAGTGAAATCACATGAACAAATAATACGCAATACACATATATAATCTATATATATGTATAGATACATTAACAAACGCTAGCACAATGCACCGCGCACACATTCAAAATCATGCATAAGCCGCGATAACAACTCTAGATTATGAACAAATAAAGGATTGGTTTGTGAACTTACGTGATTGATTCGTCGAATAAAGGATTTCTTGAGAAGAAATTGCGCCGATCTACTTGCCAACGCCGCTAGAAGAATTGTGAGAAGAAGGAATGAATAGCAGTTTAGAAGGAATGAATAAGGGTTTCGAAGTAAAGAAATGGAAAAACGGTCCGCTACACTGTCTAGCGGACGGTGGGATAATGACAAAGTAACAGTCGTCCGCTAGACAGTGTAGCGGAATCCTTTTTGGCTGTCAACGTGGGCCCAAGAAAGTGGTCCGCTAGACAGTGTAGCGGAGGGGGGAGTAGGCGCAAAATGGTAAACAGGTCCGTCCGCTACACTATTTTGCGGACGACTGACAGCGCCGCAAGCTGATCCGTTGAGAGCGCTAGCAAAATAGGAGATCTTGCTAGCGCGATCTGGCCGTCCATCCCGAAGGGATGGACGACCCAGATCCTTTTTTTTTGCGGCGCTGTCAGTCGTCCGCAAAATAGTGTAGCTGACGGACCTTTTTACCATTTTACCCCTGCTCCCCCCTTCGCTACACTGTCTAGCAGACCACTTTCTTGGGCCCACGTTGACAGCCAAAAAGGATTCCGATGCACTGTCTAGCGGACGACTGTTACTTTGTCATTATCCCACCGTCCGCTAAACAGTGTAGCGGACCGTTTTTCCCTTTCTTTACTTCGAAACCCTTATTCATTCCTTCTGAACTGCTATTCATTCCTTCTTCTCACAATTCTTCTAGCGGCGTTGGCAAGTAGATCGGCGCAATTTCTTCTCAAGAAATCCTTTATTCGACGAATCAATCACGTAAGTTCACAAATCAATCCTTTATTTGTTCATAATCTAGAGTTGTTATCGCGGCTTATGCATGATTTTGAATGTGTGCGCGGTGCATTGTGCTAGCGTTTGTTAATGTATCTATACATATATATAGATTATATATGTGTATTGCGTATTATTTGTTCATGTGATTTCACTTGTAAAATCTCATTCCGTGTCTGTTTGTATCTATGTACATTGCATATACACATCATGTGAACTTATGTGAGTATTATCTGATCACATGCTACCGTTGACTGTGCTAGCGTTGTATGTTTGAGAATGTTTACGCTTCCAACCTTGCCGTTTTGCATAATTTCAGTTGCGAAAAATGGATTTCAACCCTGGACCAGAAGATCCGTCCGTATTATACGACCAAGCAAACCATATCAGTACGCTCATATGGGATGGTGGAGTAAGATACTTATTTTATCAACTTTGTTATTCTTGGGAACGTTGTATATCGTTTAATTTGCTTAAATTGTATTTATTAATTCGTAGGAAAGAGCACTTCTCAACACGGTAGAAGTATCCGATAATTTTAAAGCATGGAAATTGAACAGAACCCAGAAAAGATTACTGCGTGGGATTGGGTTTGGGATTTTCACGCGTGGGCAGATCTTTCAACAACTTGACCGGCACTTAATAGGTGCCCTTGTTGAAAGGTGGAGAAGTGAAACGAATACGTTTCACTTCCCTCTCGGAGAGCTGACAATTACCCTAGAAGATGTAGGGTTCATCTTAGGGTTACCGGTGACGGGGCGGCCGGTAATAGCTCCTCCGTCGGAAGCAACGAATAAGAGGACCGCTAGGGACTTCTTTACTTCGATACCCCAGGATCAATTTAGCACTGGGGTATCAAGTTGAAATGGTTGGTAGATACCTACAAGGTTCTGCCGGATAACTACACGGATCAGATGCTTGTGCTGTACACACAAGCTTTCCTCTTGTGGGTGATGGGGGCAATTCTGTTCCCAACAACGTCGAAGAATACCGTCAGCGTCAAATATTTACCGTTGTTGGGTAACCTACTGGAGGTTGGGGATTATGCCTGGGGAGCCGCAACTCTTGCGTACCTCTACCGAGCATTGCACAAGGCAACGAGGCCCGACTCCAAAGCGATATGTGCATGTCTCTCGCTATTGCAGGTATATCATACAATTCTTGATTACTTGCTCGTTTCTTTTTTTTTGGGTTGAATTGACAATAAAATTTGACGATACTTTATTTAATTTGTCTTTGCTCTCAGGTGTGGTCTTATGAACACCTTGCTACCGGCGCACCCACGCGTAGGGACGGAACCGATAATGTGTGGCCTCGGTTGTGCGCCTGGGAGTACAGCCGGAAGGACAGCCACTACCAGAGGAGAGACGATCCCCATCACAACATTACGTACTATCGGGGGGAGCTCGACTCGTTATCTCCTGGCCAGATGCGATGGGCACCGTACAAACATTTGGCGCGACGGGTGGGAGAGTCGTTCGTCTTCACGCTCTCTGGGTTGCAACGCACACCCCTGATCCACTTCGAGGTCGCAGAGTGGCAGCTGCCAGATCGCGCTATGCGCCATTTTGAGTGCCTGCAGGGGTTGCCAGCCGGCGCGCCGGATATGAGGCTTAACAGGAACCCACCGGGTGTCCCTCGGTTTGGCAAGGCAAATGCGCACGACTTGTGCGCACGAGAACTTGAGGTTTGGGATTCCTGGCAGGACACGCTGGCGGCCATTGTGTCGGAGCCTGACCCCGTGATCAGTATCGAACAGTACAATGGGTGGTACTACCGCATCACCCGGAGGAGAGTAGCTCCAGTAAGGTTTGAACGCGGGGAGAAGTACCACCCTAGGGGTCAGATCGATGAGCACATGGCATACAATCTGGTAAGTTGGCCAATAAGTGCTTTAATTGAACTTGATGATTCTAACTGTGTATGAAGTTACTTATTTATTATCTCTCTGGATGTAGGTTAATGCCTCGTTCGCCTTCTTCCAGAAGTTGCGCGAGCGGAAGGATTTGGTGGATGCAATGGGCGAGGAGCTTCGCCAACAGGCTGATGCGTTGGCGTATGGCTGCGGGAATTTTTTACACCAAGCATCGGGCCAGCCTTCCGGCGTCAGCCCGGGAATGGGTTATCCGGGGTGGCAGCCCCCATATGTGAGCGAGGGATACACCGATCCCTCGGGACAGACTTCGGGAGTGAGCCAGGGATATGGTGGTCCCTCTGTACCGGGAATGGGTGGTGATTGGGGATCGCCAAGCACCATGGGCCAGGCTCAAGCGCCGTGGGAAGACTACAGTGCGCCCTCCTTCTCTTTGCTATTGGACTCGGAACCCCAACCCTTCTCTCAGAGTCAAGTCACGCAAGACTGGGGTTTCGGACACATCAGTCTGTCGGAGACACTGCCCATTGTCCCGTGGGCAGGACCATCTATTGCCGAAGGAGGGCAATATCCCCCGGTCGACCCCCCCGAAGGAGTGCAATATACCCCTGTCGACCCCCCGAAGGAGTGCAATATCCCCCCATCGACCCCCGAGGGCAATATCGCAAAGGGCATCCAGTGAAGCCCCTAAAGCCGCATAAATGCCAAATAATCAGAGAGCGTTATTTTAGCGGCTTCCCCCGGGACAAAGCGTTGTATAGTGTGAATCATCCGGAGGGCATGGATTACACTTGCGAGTGGGGAGAAATGGCCTCCCTGGCTCCGGGGAGTTGGTTAGACAACGGTGTCATCTCCACATACGTGGAGATTCTGAAGGAAAGGGGTCGGGAGCGGCTGAACGAGTACCAGGCCATTTTTTTTGTGGATGCCTTTTTTCATAGCCTCCTAGTGTCTGAATGGCATGAGTGGGTCGAGCAAAGGCGGAAGAAAAAGTTGAGCCAGTGGAGACCGTCCGCTAACCTACGAGCGTATCTTGCTAGGGATAGTCCAGTGAGCGCAAGTGTTGCCGACGTGTTTCTAATCCCATTTTTAGGGGAAAGCCACTGGTACTTGGTTTGCTATGAACCGGTAGAGAAAGTCGTATCGGTGATCGACAGTCTCCACGACGATACCACCCACATGCCTGTGCTGCAGATGTACAAAGCCCAGTTGGACTCAATGGTAATATTACGATTGTTGTTTAACAGTTATTGTAACTTGGCATAAATGTTAACTCGTGTCTTACGCCGTTTTGTGTTTCTCGCAGAATATATTTTGTGCAATGGTCAATGGTATCCGTGGTAACCCTGTACCGGCGCGGCCAAAGCTCGATTGGCGACTGAAGAAGAGGAGGCCCAAGCAACGTAACACTTCGGACTGCGGCGTTTTCCTTTGCATGTACATGGATTACATTTGCCGGTCCGAGAGCCTCAAGGCGGCGGTGTGGAGCCAAGCAGAAGTAGACACCTTTAGATATAGAATGGCTTGGCAAATTATGAAAGGCCGGCCTAGAGCGGTTAGGTTTATTGTAAATCCGGCTAATGCCGAGAATCCCTCCCAACATGATTCCCCCAGTTGACATTGTACCATTACACTGTCAAATTTTTTTAATAAACTATGATTATTTAGAAAGCTCTCATTGATTTGTGTTGAAGATTATTGATTGATTGATTTGTCTGATTTCCGTTGAAGATGATTTTGATTGATTTGAGTTGGTTTTTTTGGCTCTCATTGAGAATGATTGAAAGGTGGAAAACAAAATGTGTAGCGGACAGTAGGGAAGTGTTGGGTTAAGACATTCTGCTGGTCCATCCGCTACACAATGTGGCGGACAGTGGGGGAAGTGAAAAAAATTTCTAAGTGTTGGGTTAAGAGTTTCTGCTGGTCCGTCCGCTACACAATGTGGCGGACAGTGGGGGAAGTGAAAAAATTTTCTAAGTGTTGAGTGTTTGTTGGTCCGTCCGCTACACAATGTGGCGGACAGTGGGGGAAGTGAAAATTTTCCAAGTGTTGGGTTAAGACATTCTGCTGGTCCGTCCGCTACACAATGTGGCGGACAGTGGGGGATTGAAAATTTTCCAAGTGTTGGGTTAAGAGTTTCTGCTACTCCGTCCGCTACACAATGTGGCGGACAGTGGGGGAAGTGAAAAAAATTTCTAAGTGTTGGGTTAAGACATTCTGCTGGTCCGTCCGCTACACAATGTGGCGGACAGTGGGGGAAGTGAAAAAATTTTCTAAGTGTTGAGTGTTTGGTTCTCCGTCCGCTACACAATATGGCGGACGGTGGGGGAAGTGAAAATTTTCTAAGTGTTGGGTTAAGACATTCTGCTGGTCCATCCGCTACACAATGTGGTGGACAGTGGGGGATTGAAAATTTTTCAAGTGTTGGGTTAAGAGTTTCTGCTGCTCCGTCCGCTACACAATGTGGCGGACAGTGGGGGAAGTGAAAAAATTTTCTAAGTGTTGAGTGTTTGTTGGTCCGTCCGCTACACAATATGGCGGACAGTGGGGGAAGTGAAAATTTTCCAAGTATTGGGTTAAGACATTCTGCTGGTCCGTCCGCTACACAATGTGGCGGACAGTGGGGGATTGAAAATTTTCCAAGTGTTGGGTTAAGAGTTTCTGCTGCTCCGTCCGCTACACAATGTGGCGGACAGTGGGGGAAGTGAAAAAATTTTCTAAGTGTTGAGTGTTTGTTGGTCCCTCTGCTACACAATATGGCGGACAGTGGGGGAAGTGAAAAATTTCTAAGTGTTGGGTTAAGACATTCTGCTGGTCCGTCCGCTACACAATGTGGCGGACAGTGGGGGATTGAAAATTTTCCAAGTGTTGGGTTAAGAGTTTCTGCTAGTCCGTCCACTACACAATGTGGCGGACAGTGGAGGAAGTGAAAATTTTCTAAGTGTTGGGTTAAGACATTCTGCTGGTCCGTCCGCTACACAATGTGGCGAGGTGCACAGCTAGGAGGATCTCACGTCATAGTGGTGCAGATCATTGTCTGCAACTTGGACCAGAAAATGGTTGGCACGAACCAGACACTTAGTTCCGACCTTCCCCAACCCCGACCTAAGCGGGGGCCTTATAGCCGCTATATTGTAGAGCTAGACTTTGGTGTCCGCTATATAGTACAACTATACAATGTAGCGTGATGCAGTTTTAATAAATTGGCGCCCGAAGACTTGTTTTAGCGACGGAATCAACAATCTCAATATCGATAAACAATAAATAACGTACGATTCACAATCAACGATCTCAATATATTGAGGGTATCTCAAACGGCACAATTAAGCGAGAAAAAATTTGGAAACATAATGAACATGTATACAATAAATTTAGTTATTAATAATAAATTAGGGTTCACATTGGGGGAAAGAAATTTTTTCACAAGCGCTCCGATCAAAGATTACAACTTGAAAATCCCACCACCCAAGGTGTTCAAACACTACAAAGTCCCCGAGTTCGAGGCCATGCTGGCGCACGAAGACGTTCCAACCCTCTCGAATTGCTTTTTTTGGGGTCGGCCGGGCTTCAGCTTGATTTCAACCTGCCAGGCCCCCTTGCGGCTATATAATCTTGAACTGTCATGAATTGTTGTAAATTGATTGGTAATGGCTTCCGGTATGTCCTAACAAACACGATACAAAAAATAGGTTAGTTTTTAACCAAAAGATCAAACTTTTAACACACGAAAATACAGAGAAAGAGGGATGGCCTACAAGTTCATTCTCAAATCCCGGCATCATGACTTTGAAAAAGTGTTTGCCTGCCAGGTGCAAGTTGCCAATAAAATCGTAGGTGGTCTCCGATCCAGAAGCCATCGAGGTCGGCGATGAGGGGAAGACGGTGGTGTCGCCGGAGATGTGGGTCGCCGTAGATGGGGTAGTGGCTTGGGTTAGATGTTCGAGAGAGAGAGAGAGAGAGAGTATAGCGGACTGATAAAAGCTGATTGCCCGATTTGATTAATATATATAATAGGATAGAGGTCCACTACATTGTATAGCGGACATAAATGAAAAACAACAGTTTTTCTGCGATTCAGTCCGCTACAGTGTAGCGGACGGGGGAGCAGGGGCAAAATGGTAAAAAAATCCGTCCGCTACATTGTATAGCGGACGACTGACAGCGCCGCAAAAAAAAGAATCTGGGCCGTCCATCCCTTCGGGATGGACGGCCAGATTGTGCTAGCAAAATCTCCTATTTTGCTAGCGCTTTCAACGGATCAGCTCCATATATATATATATATATATATATATATATATATATATATATATATATATATATATATATATATATATATATATATATATATATATATATATATATATATATATATATATATATATATGGGGGCCGATCCACACCCACCGGTGGAGAAATAACAAATTTCTCCACCGAACCGCTGGTCTTACCAGCGGTTGGCCACGTGGGCCAAAAAAGGCGAAAAAGGGACAAAAAAGGACGAAAATACTATGATAAATTCATGAAAATATCACGAGAAAATGAAAAACTCGTGAGAAAATGGTGGCAATAATGCCCAACCGCAACTCCTACATGCGGTTGGCATTATTGCCTTCCGTGACCCCACCCCCCACCCGTCACCCCCCTTGCCCCCCACCCCCTTGCCCCCCACCCCGTGGCCCCCACCCTATGTCCTTTTCCCCCACCCGTGAACCCCCCTTCCCCCACCCGTGAACCCCCTCTTCCCCCACGTGTCATTACCACCCTACCCCCCCACCCCCACGTGTCATTCCCCCCTCCCCCTCCCTGCTGTTCACTCACGGTTCTTCTCTTCCTCTCTCACTTTTCTCTCTATAAAATCCCTCCTCCCCGAATCATTTCTTCCACCCTCCTCATTCTCCCTATCTCACCTACATACAAACAAAAAAAATTTACGCTAGAAGATCGGTGGATAACCGCTAGAAGACCGGTGGATTTTTCTTGAAATATATCAAGTTAAAACAAGTAAGTATTTTTCAATTTGTTCTTACCAATTGATTGTTTAAATTGTGTTACGCTTAAGTTGTTCTTACAATAGTCTAAAATTCGTGTTTAGGGCGTCAAAGGGCGTCAAAATTACGTTTTGACAAATCGGGGTATTACATTCGAAAAATTCCAAAATAGCGATTTTTTAGGGCGTCAGAAATAGAATTTTTCACGAATTTATAAAAAATAGCTAGAGCTAGATTTTGCCAAAGTACGAAACAGAGACCCTAGTTATTTTCAAAAGATCTATATCAGGTAAAAATTTCAGATTTTTCCAAAGACCGGAAAGGGGTTAACTGATACACGCAACCTTGTAACTTTGCAGTGTAATTTAAAATATCAAGCCAGCGCGATTTCGCGCAAAACTTTTATGAGAACCCTAGGGTGTTGGGAAGTTCCATTCCCCAGGAATTCGGGCCATTCCGAAGCCGTTAGCTAATTTTTTGGCCGAACGGGCTTTTAAGCGCTCGATCCGGACACCGGTTCGGGATTTTTAGGCGAAAAATCCGTAAAATACTTTTTAGATCAAGAATGAACTCAGGAAGCTTAAAATAGCATTTTAAAGCACTTTTGATATTTTCTGAAGCCAGGGGTATTTTGGTAATTTTCCCGAAAAAATTTTCCAACGGACTTTTAAGTCCAGAAATGTAAGTAAAACGCCTGAAATGTTATTTTGCAGCTGATTGCGGGGCGTAATTGTCGCTAAAGGTGAAAACTTAATTAGACAGTTTTTTTACGAATTTATAAAAAATAGCTAGAGCTAGATTTTGCCAAAATACAAAACAGAGACCCTAGTTATTTTCAAAAGATCTGTATCAGGTTAAAATTTCAGAGTTTTTCAAAGACTAGAAAGGGGTTAACTGATACGCGCAACCTTGTAACTTTACAGTGTAATTTAAAATATCAAGACAGCACAATTTCGTGCGAAACTTTTATGAGAACCCTAGGGTGTTGGGAAGTTCCATTCCCCAGGAATTCGGACCATTCCGAAGTCGTTAGCTAATTTTTTGGCCGAACGGGCTTTTAAGCGCTCGATCCGGACACCGGTTCGGGATTTTTAGGCGAAAAATCCGTAAAATACTTTTTAAATCAAGAATGAACTCAGGAAGCTTAAAATAGCGTTTTAAAGCAATTTTGATATTTTCTGAAGCCAGGGGGCATTTTGGTAATTTGCCCCCCCGCGAGGGGTGTTTTTGTAATTTTCCCGAAAAAAAGTTTTTCAGTCCAGAAATGTAAGTAAAACACCTGAAAGGTTGTTTTGAAGCTGGTTTGATGGGCGTTAGGGTGACAATGAACCCCCGGGGGCTATTTTGCTAATTTTACGTTACACAAATCTGTGCTTAAAATAACTTTTAGTTCAGGAAAGGGTGTGAGACACCTGAAAAGTTATTTTAAAGAGTGAATTCAGGAAGCTTGTTGTCAGGGGGCATTTTGGTAATTCGCATCCCCGATAGGGGTATTTTCGTAAATTTGCAGCGTTAAGTTTTTCAAAGGATTTCTTAGTCCAGAAATGTAAGCAAAGCACCTGAAAGGTTGTTTTGAAGCTGATTTGGGGCGTTAGGGTGATAATGAACCCCCGGAGGCATTTCGGTAATTTGTCGCTCATCGGGGGCTATTTTGCTAATTTTACATTATACCAAATTTCTCGAAAGACGGTGGTTTAAATAAATTTTATTCTTCTTTTATTTAAATCTATGACTTGTTGAGAATGATATAATTTTTATTTTTTAGATTCCAGTATAAATATGGATGCAACTGGAGGAAATAATTTTTGTGAAGGTTCTGATCCACCTTACGTTGGTCAAGTTTTTCAAGCACTGGACGAAGTTGAAGCATACTATAGAGCATATTCGAAAACGATAGGTTTCGGTATTAGAACTAAGACGACTAGAAAACGGGCGAATACAGATCAAATTTGTGCAAGACTATTTGAGTGTCATAGAGGAGCACCGCATGTAACTCCGGTCGTTCGGATCAGTGACGAAGGGACAACAAGACAAAGAAAACGGGACACATTTCCGGGTACCGGCTGCAAGGCCCATGTGTATGCAGTACACCGAAAAAATGAAAACCATTGGGTTGTCACAGGAGTGGAGTTGAGCCATAATCATCAGTTGATGACCCCCAGTAAGATTGGTCAAATTCATCAACACCGAGAAATAAGCGCGGCACACAGACAACTAATTTTTACAATGGCCGAGGCTAAAATTCCACCTTCTAAGATGATGGGGGTTTTCTCAAGCCAGGCTGGGGGGATTGACAAGTTGAGTTTCAACGAAGTAGACCTTCGAAATGAACTTCGTGCTCAGAGGAGAGAGTCTTTCGGTAAGAGTGATTCTCAAACTACACTTGATCTCTTCAGGTCCCTTCAGAGTGAGAATTCTGGATTTTTTTACAGTCTCCAACTGGATGATGAGAACCGCATTAGTACTATATTTTGGGCGGACCCCCGTTCTAGAGCTGCTTACCAAAATTTTGGGGATGTTGTGACGTTTGACACCACATACCGCACCAATAAGTACTCTATGCCTTTTGCTCCGTTCACCGGGGTGAACCACCACTATCAGTCAATCTCGTTTGGCTTTGCCCTGCTTAGGGATGAGACGGAGGAGTCATTTACGTGGTTATTTGAAACGTGGCTTCAAGCAATGTATCATATTCCTCCAAAGACCATCATCACCGACCAAGATCTGGCAATGAAAAATGCAATCGCTAAGGTCCTTCCAGATACTCACCATGGCCTGTGCACATGGCACATAAGCAACAAATATCCCGAACGGCTTCACCATGTATATGCAAACCATCCGTCATTCAAGACTGACTTTAATACATGTGTGAAGAAATCGTTGACGGTAGACGTGTTCGAGGAGAGGTGGGCCACGTTAATGGATACTTACTATTTGCACAATCACGAATGGTTACAATCGTTGTATGAGATCAAGACACAGTGGGTCGGTGCCTACACCAAGAATTTTTTTGCAGCCGGAATGACTACGACCTCGAGAAGCGAAGCTATGAATTCATTCTTTGATGGGTACGTAGGCCAGTCTTCAAGTATAGCGGAGTTCGTACTAGAGATGCAGAAAGCCGTTGACAGGCAATTGTACCGTGAGAGAGAAGCCGACGCGGCTACAGTTTGCAAAGAAAGAGCTATACTACTTTATTCACCTTTAGAGGCTCATGCGGCTCAAGTCTATACCAAGGAAATGTTTCGACAGTTTCAAGAGGAACTACTAAAGTCGAATCAATATGGCATGACAAAGTTGCACGAGTATTCCACCAGAGACATCAAGGTTTATGCTTTGACAAATGTGACGAACTTCGCCAATCCGTGCTCTTCGTCGGCTCCGAGGACCAGACGACATTTTACCGTAGCAATTTGTAAGGACACCGGGTTGGTTAATTGCAACTGTCAACTGTTTGAGCATAAAGGTATACTTTGTCGACACGCGTTGAGGGTTTTGAGCGCCAAGAATGCTAGTGAAATCCCTCCACCGTATATCTTGGAACGGTGGACGAAGGAAGCCAACAGAGTCCACGGTCACATTCCTTACGTGCCCAATGTTTCAGTTGATTTCGAGCAATCTGAGTCGCTGCGATATAATCACCTTTGTAACATCATGCACGGTTTATCAATGGATGCAGCGTCGACATTTGATGGGTACAGGTATCAAGTTGAAGCAGCCGCACGGGATAAGGCTATGCATGCACAGTTTAGGATGGCATTACCAGAAACTGTGGACACTCCGACTACTCGACCAACTCCAGGCGGTAGATTCAATCGAGCCAAACAGCCAGTCATTGACGGCACTGACCTACAAGGTGAGGAGGACGACATTTTTGATCCAATTATTTCTCAAACAAAAGGGCGAAAACGAGCAATACGCATGAAGAATCCGATTGAAGAAGCAACGGGTCAAAAAAAATTACGAAAGTGTGCGTTGTGTAATAAGATGACTGATCATGACAAGAGAAACCATTATAAAGTGTTAGGTATCGAACCTGGCAGTATGGTCGAGGAGGACGATGATGAGGAAGAGTGTTAGGGTTAATGTTTCAGTTGTATAAATTGAACTTTTATAATGTTTAAATTTGTGATTTGGTTTGTGCAATCTTTAATTTGTGATTTGATTTGTGGATTATTGATATTTTTGGTAACTCCGTTTTCGGGCACACTTTAGGCCCCAATTGATAGCTTCCGAAAAAAGTTGTAATTTTTTTTGTCACTTTTTTTCCGCTCATTGCACTTCAGGCACGCTAGTTAGCCCATTTGTAAGACTTTCGGCGAAAAACGAGACACATTAATTTTTGAGTTTTCCTAGGAAGGGCCTATTCGGGCACACTTTAGGCCCCAATTGATAGCTTCCGAAAAAAGTTGTAATTTTTTTTGTCACTTTTTTTCCGCTCATTGCACTTCAGGCACGCTAGTTAGCCCATTTGTAAGACTTTCGACGAAAAACGAGACACATTAATTTTTGAGTTTTCCTAGGAAGGGCCTATTCGGGCACACTTTAGGCCCCATTTGATAGCTTCCGAAAAAAGTTGTAATTTTTTTTGTCACTTTTTTTTCGCTCATTGCACCTCAGGCACGCTAGTTAGCCCATTTGTAAGAATTTCGGCGAAAAACGAGACACATTAATTTTTGAGTTTTCCTAGGAAGGGCCTATTCGGGCACACTTTAGGCCCCATTTGATAGCTTCCGAAAAAAGTTGTAATTTTTTTTGTCACTTTTTTTCCGCTCATTGCACTTCAGGCACGCTAGTTAGCCCATTTGTAAGACTTTCGGCGAAAAACGAGACACATTAATTTTTGAGTTTTCCTAGGAAGGGCCTATTCGGGCACACTTTAGGCCCCATTTGATAGCTTCCGAAAAAGTTGTAATTTTTTTTGTCACTTTTTTTCCGCTCATTGCACTTCAGGCACGCTAGTTAGCCCATTTGTAAGACTTTCGGCGAAAAACGAGACACATTAATTTTTGAGTTTTCCTAGGAAGGGCCTATTCGGGCACACTATAGGCCGCATTTGATAGCTTCCGAAAAAAGTTGAAATTTTTTTTGTCACTTTTTTTTTCGCTCATTGCACCTCATGCACGCTAGTTAGCCCATTTCTATGAATTTCGGCGAAAAGCGAGACGCGTAATTTTTTCGAATGCCGTCATATGAAAGGTATATTCGCGCACATTTTAGCGCCAAATTCATAGCATGCGAAAAATTATGTACATTTCTTTTTGGTACAATTTTTTGTAACATCACAGCAGCTAGCCACGCACGTCAGGATAATGGTAATGAAGGCGTCTAGCTTCATTCTTTTTCAGCTCCCAGGCTATCCTATACCTAAACGTCAAGGCATCCTTCCTAGTCCACGAGGAGTGTTTGAGCACTTCCGAGCGAGCAATGTAGTCCATGTACTTGAGGACGTAAATCCCGCAATCGTGACCGTTATATTGCTTTGGTCGGTCCTTTATCATCACGACCGTCCAAGGGTCACCCTGTGGCCGTCCGCATGCTAGCGAGAGGACAGTAGTCTGCATCCAACAATAAAAACGAGAATCAAGCCTATGAGACAAGAACAATATACTATGAGCCAAGGTCAAAAAATAAATACTAACCACTAAAGTGATGTACTCGTTGTACATCTGTGCCAGCAGCTGTCCAGGCTCGTCCTCCCTTAGGCTATCGTATATGTGAACCGTTCTGAACGCTGGATGGAGAACTAATAGGAACCAGTGGTTTGCATGATGACAGGGTATCATGATAAGGTTCGCATCAGCAGCGGGACATTGATAGTCTGCGTTCATCATGCCTAACACGTTTCGACCTGGTTTCCACTTACTCCTGCCGCCCCCTCGCCTCCATTCTGTGAATTCTCTCACCGTTAATTCCACAAAATGAGTGGGATACATGTTAAGCTTCAAATATTCAGAACGGTTAAAACGTTGCTCTCTAATCCGGAGCAGTTCTATGTAAGCGTTCATGACAAAATTTGAAAGATCTGTCTCCGGCGCCAACGTTCTGATATCCTCATGACCTAGGAATGTCGCAAGGGGAAAGTCTGCTGAATTGACAGGCTCATGCCCGAAGTAGTGCCGGTCGATCCAAGCCATCTTGTCCGACCTCAATGGCTTCGTCGCTTGTCCTTTGTCCGACCGAAAGCTTGGGCGCGAGGCCTGGATTCCTACTTGGGGAACCTGACTCTGGCACTGAGAGTCGTATGCGTCAGGAGGCAAGCGACTATACGGCTCCCACACCTGACTCTGGGGCTGATAGTCGTACGCGTCAGGAGGAGGGCGACCAGACGGCTCCCACACCTGACTCTGGGGCTGATAGTTGTACGCGTCAGGAAGAGGGCGACCAGACGACTCCCACACCTGACTCTGGGGCTGATAGTCGTACGCTTCAGGACGAGGGCGACTAGACGGCTCCCCTTCGTAACCCCGGTACGCAAGACTAAAGTTTTGAACTTCAGTCTTGTACTTCTCAATGGACCTCTTGAGATTGTCAGGAGCCTGCGCGACAAACCAGTCAAACGACTCCAGCTGCTTGAACACCTCAATGCCCTGGTCAACCTAAAAAACATGCATAGAAAATATGGCTAATCATATTTGACAAATGGTCGATAAGGTGCGCAAATAAATTATCAAACAACACTAGCATGACTTACAATGGCCAATGCCCAGAACTGGTCATAGACCTCACGTGGCGCGTACGATGTCTTCTTCACCTGGGAAGGGCGATTCACCCTCGTGCGCGTCACCCTGAGAAACCACTGTAAGTATTCCTCAGTACTAATGCCGTCGTGCTTCAGCGATACAAGGCTATCATACGTTTCCTGCCAGGTATTCCACTGGTGCACCTCGTCACCCAACAAAATCAAGGCATCAGCCACCTCGAAGTTCGGCCCTCGACCACCCCTGTATGGCCGCATGTCTACAGCGGGTTTTGGTATCCCTTGTGGACAGCCAGCTTGCTTCATAGCTCGATCGGGCATCTGAAACTCACATTCTTCGAAGTGAATGAGCGGCACCCGAACCAAACCTGCCAGCACGTACGACACCGGAAGTTGCCAACACCACTCATCCAACAGATGCATCACCTTGCCATATGGCTGCCACGTCACCTGGGATGCATCTAGTATCTCTAGTTCCCCCCGATAGAACTTTAGATGGTGGTGAGGGTCTACCCGTCTCCACCTCCGGTTGGTCGTAGGCCCCCAGGCCCACACCCTAGGCCACGTCTCATCGGAATCTACCAACGGTTGTGGACGACCCATGGGTAGCCTCTCGTAAGACCAAACCTGTGAATGCAAACATTATATGGAATTAGTAATTAATCCCGAATATATTGACTAAGGATCCTACCAAGAAAATAAATGCTCATACCTGTAATAGAGTCAGGCAGGCGGCAATGGACTTGGCACCGTTTCTCGTAGCCTTATGCAGTGCTCGATATAGGTGCGCAAGGACAGCTGAACCCCACGAATAGGAGTATACCTCCTCAAGATCCTCCAAGAACACCATATACTTCGGATGCACCGTGTTTTTCGAATGCGTCGGAAGTAATATAGCTCCAATAATATACAGAAGGAATGCCTTCGTATACGTCACGAAATCTTGAGGAGTGTATTCATCCGGTAGCACGCCGTACTGCTCTCTCAGCCATTTAAGCTTGACGCCGTTTGTTGTAAGCGCTGCCCTTGGAATTCCCGGAAAATACTGCATAGCCATATTCGCTATGGATGCAGACGGCACGTTCAAAGTAACGGGTCTGCCGTGACATGGGATTCCAAGTATAAATCCGACGTCCTCTAACGTAACAGTCATTTCACCAAACCGGAAGTGAAATGAGTTCGTCTCGCTCCTCCATCGTTCAACTAGAGCGGATATAAGGCAATCGTCGTGTCGAGACCATTTCCCGGGATCGGTGAACAGGGTTAAATTTTGACGGTGTAATAGCTGTATTTGTTCCTCGTTTAGTACCCACTCTTCAAGGTGCCTTGTGCTTTGAATTGTTTCCAAAACACCCCTATCGACACCGTCAAATACGTGCCTCGCGACGTGGTCATCGTCATCGTATAGGATTGATGTATCATGAGGTCCAGAGCTGAAATTCATACCTTTAAGAACAAAATATAATTATAAACCAACTTAGCGTCCATAATATCCATAATATTTACATTCCAAAACTATAACTGGATCTTTAACCTAGCTTACCAACACATTAGCAATAGTCATTATTTCAATGTATTAAAACAAATCCTCAATTCCCACCACTCCGAACGCTTAATTACGCTAGTTCCCACTGAATTTAGCGCCAACGTGGTTATATAGCAATATATAGCCCGATGGCCCCTACACCTCCAACACCTCAAAACCGCTTTAAAGTCAAGTTTTTAAATGTATTACGTCAATTATATACCAAATATATCAGGAAAAATTTTAAAGGGGGCAAGTTACCAAAACACCCGCTACTTATGCAAAATATCCCCTGGCAGTCATCGCCGGTGCGTCACAAGGTTCAGAACATCTGGAACAAAATAAGTTTTGGGTGTCTCACACCCTTTCCTGAACTAAAAGTTATTTTAAGGTATGAATTTTAAGCTGGATCCTTCCTAGCAAAATAGCCCCCGAACATCGGCAAATTACCGAAATGCCCCTGAGCGTTCACTATCACCCCAACGCCCCCGAACCAGCTTCAAAACAACATTTCAGGTGGTTTACTTACATTTCTGGACTAAAAAGTCGTTTGAAAAACTTGGCACGGGAAAATTACCAAAACACCCCTTGGCGCGGGAAAATTACCAAAACACCCCTACGCGCGCCACGTCAGCTTCAAAACAACATTTCAGGTTTTGTAATTATCCGTCAAAAAACTTAGCACTGTAAAATTACCGAAATACCCCTCTCGGGGCGGCGAATTACCGAAATGCCCCCTGGCATAAAAAAATATCAAAAGTGCTTCGAAATGCTACTTGAGGCTTCCTGAATTCATTCTTGACATAAAAAGTATTTTACGGAGGTTTCGCCCAAAAATCGCGAACCGGTGTCCGGATCAAGCGCTTAAAGGGCCGTTCGGCCAAAAAAATAGGTAACGGCTTCGGAATGGCCCGAATTCCTGGGGAATGGAACTTCCCAACATCCTAGGATTCTCATAAAAGTTTCGCGCGAAATCGCGCTAGCTTGATATTTTAAAATACACTGCAGAGTTACAAGGTTCCCCGTATCAGTTAACCCCTTTCCAGTCTTTGGAAAAATCTGAAATTTTTACCTGAGACAGATCCTTTAAGAATAACTAGGGTCTCTTTTTTGTATTTTGGCAAAATCTAGCTCTAGCTATTTTTTATAAATTCGTGAAAAACTGTCTATATTTGGCACCCTAAAAAATCTCTGTTTTGGAATCTATAAATGTAATACGCTGATTTGTATAAACCTAACATTGAATTATAAGGAAATTCAAAATACTTACTTGTTGTGACTTGATGTATTTAAAGAAAAAACTACCGATCTTCTAGCGGTTATCCACGATCTTCTAGCGTAAAATTTTTTGATTTGTATTGTTGTGGAGATTATGTAGGTGAGATATGAAGTACGAAGGAAGTTGGTAAAAGATGACAGAGTGCAGAAGAAGGGTTCGGGGGAGGGGATTATAAAGAGAGAAGCGAGGAAGAGAGAAGAAAAAAGACAGAAAAAAGTGAGGAAGGGTGGGTGTTTATGCGGTCAAAGGCTGCTGCAAAAAAAAAATTCGGCAGAAGGACACCACGTTGGGGCATCACGGGGGAGGGAAGGACGACACGTGGCATCGTGGGGAAGGACACCAGGTGGGGCATCACGCGGGGGGGCGCCACGTGGCAGGGGAGGGGGGAGATATGAAGTACGAAGGAAGTTGGTAAAAGATGACAGAGTGCAGAAGAAGGGTTCGGGGGAGGGGATTATAAAGAGAGAAGCGAGGAAGAGAGAAGAAAAAAAACAGAAAAAAGTGAGGAAGGGTGGGTGTTTATGCGGTCAAAGGCTGTTGCAAAAAAAAAATTCGGCAGAAGGACACCACGTTGGGGCATCACGGGGGAGGGAAGGACGACACGTGGCATCGTGGGGAAGGACACCAGGTGGGGCATCACGCGGGGGGGCGCCACGTGGCAGGGGAGGGGGGCAGGGACCAACCGCGGGTTGTAGGAGCGGTTGGGCCCTGCGGATGAGGGGAGGGGACGCCACGTGGCAGAGGGAGGGGACCAACCGCGGGTCGTAGGAGCGGTTGGGCCACGTGGCAGGGGGAGGGGACGCCACGTGGCAGAGGGAGGGGACCAACCGCGGGTTGTAGGAGCGGTTGGGCCACGTGGCAGGGGGAGGGGACGCCACGTGGCAGAGGGAGGGGACCAACCGCGGGTGGTACCGGCGGTTGGGCCACGTGGCATCCCCTCCCCCTGCCACGTGGCAGGGCCATCGCTAATACCGCCGGTTGGCCATGCTGGTGGGCCACGTGGCAGGGGGAGGGGGACGCCACGTGGCAGGGGCCATGGGGTTGGGCCACGTGGCAGGGGTGGGGGACGGCACGTGGCAGGCATATTAATGCCAACCGCTGGTTGTGCATGCGGTTGGTGTCCTTTTTCTCTCTCTCGCCATTTTCTCACCATTTCTCGTGCCATTTCTCGTGCCTTTTTTGCCATTAATGCAGTGACCGTACACCTTTTTCGCCTTTTTGTCCCACGTGGCCAACCGCTGGTAAGACCAGCGGTTCGGTGGAGAAATTTGTTATTTCTCCACCGGTGGGTGTGGATCGGTCCCCTATATATATATATATATATATATATATATATATATATATATATAAACATTGTTGTGCTCTATCTTATGTTGCAGACAGTAATTTTGACCAGAATACCTCAAAGGTATTTAATGAGTAGGATGGTTTCACAGGCAAATAGGGGCACTATTGTAAATTTTATCATCTGCTACATTATATGGAAGACGACGAAGTTTACTTAAAAAAAAAAGGTCTGGCCCGTCGCACCGGCAACTTAGCTTAAGTTGCTAGAGCGAGCAACACATCAGCTAGCTCGCTCTCTCTCTCTCTCTCTCTCTCTCTATATATATATATATATATATATATATATATATATGTGTATGTATGTATGTATGTATGTATGTATATATGTACTTTTTTGTATGCGAATTTCACATATATATATGTGGCATCATTGATCTTATAGCCTAGATGTTATATTAAAATTAAGTGCTACGTGTGCTTATGGTTTTGACGTATGGATAGAAAATCTTTATTACCTCTGCTAAAAACATGACTTCTTACGGGGAACAACAAATATTCTATGGAATTATTTCATAATCATCATGGAGAAAGTTGTTGGAAAAGAAATATGTTCATTCGTTAAAGACCAACAATGTAAAACAAGAGAAACGACGATTTACTATTTTACTTAAGCTTTTACATACTTTAACCTTTTATTTCTTTCAGCACATTCTTATGACACTTGTAACAGCTTGTTTTCATTTATTATATGTCATGGATTTATATATACTTTTTGGTCTTATAAAAATTTCTTTTTGCCTAAACTGGAAAAGACATGTTGAAGATGTTATAAGAACTAGTTTAAAGGATATAAGAGAATTAAATCGGCCAAATTGCAAATAACCCTCTAAAACTTGCAACCATTTGGAAATAAAACCCTGACCTTCCAATTTGGGCATTAAAATCTCTAAGGTTTCCATTTTGAAGGAATTGGACCAAATCTCTTGCTCGTAATTGTCGTCTGTGCATGTATTTCACGCGATGGCAAAGTTTGTCCAGCTCATTTCCATCTTCCTTCTCCATCATTTACCTAACCACCACGACACCAACACCATCTCCATCTACCAAAGTCATCACCACCAACTCTGCAACAACTTTGTTCTCTCTTACAGCTCCCTTCTTAAGCCCAACCGAAAGTTACCTACATAAAAAGGATCAGCGAGCCATTACCTGGACAATAAGGGAAGGGGTTGTGTGTATGTTGGGGCTCTATTTGTGCATGTGTGTGTCTGTGAGAGGGAGAGGAGGGGGAGAGAGAGAGAGGGGTGGTAGTGGATCGTGAGGGAGGGAGGGAAAGAGGTGCGGTACCGGTTGTCCAAGGTACAGTGGCGGACATATGTGGTGACAAGGGGGGCTGAAGCACCCCCTGATTTTTGAAATTTTTTTTTTTTGTATTCAGGAATCGCACCAGCCCCGTTCCCCGAGACCCACACTCGGCAATCTCTCTCTCTCTCTCTCTCTCTCTCTCTCTCTCTCCGTGACCGTGACTCGGTGAGCGACCGCCGGTGGACTGAGCTCAGGCCGTGACGAGGCTACTCCGACCAGATCTGGCCCTTGCCGGCGACCTCGAGTCCGCGACCGAAGCCGCTCAGGCGACGCGCCGCGACGAGCTCCACTCTTCATCTCTTCGACTGCTACTCCGAAGTCTGACCAGAATCACCAGATCTGGCCCCTCACAATCACCCTGCCGGCGACCGCGACTGAAGCCGCTCAAGCAACGCTGCGATGACGTCGACGAGGCTGCTTGACCTGCTGGCTGCTTGAGTGCTTGACCTGCCGATGTCTACTACTGCTTCGACTGCTTGTTAGAGACATGGAGACGGTGGAGGTGGAGGTGGAGGTGGAGTTGTGGTCTGTGAGTCTGTCTCAGACTCGGTGTCTCATTGTCTCAGTGCACACTGTGCCTTCGCCCTTGTGATCTGTGAATGTGAGTCTTTTTTTTTTTTTTGAGTCGAGTGAATGTGAGTCCATGTTATCAGTGATATTGTGCAATGTGTCAATGTGATATATAATATATTGTGCCTTGTAAATTGTAATTTATCACTCAATCAGAAATATTGTGCAATGTATGACATTGATAGTGATAACATATTAAATTGTGCAATGTGATATATTGCACCTTGTAAATTGTAATTTATCACTCAACTAAAAAATATTGTGCAAAGCATGTAATATATTGAATTGTTTGACAAAAATATAAATGGATAACTGGATAAGGTCATAAGAGTCTGAATGGTTTTAATTAACTTTGAATAATTAAGATTGACCGAAAAAATTATCGAAGTATCTTACTATAAATCGTTATTATAGACATCCTATTAATCATACATTATTTGGACAATTTGTCATACTAGTCCAACTCTGAAAAAGTTTTATTTGTACATGATCCTTCACAGTTTTTGACTAATTTTTTTTAAAGTAAAATTTAATTTTTTAAACTAATTATAATTTTATGAAAAGTTTACTTCTCAAAATCACATCTACTTACATGCGCCCAAAGTATCAATGATAAACAACACTCAGAGTTTTTTGTTATTTGACAATATTCAGAGTTTTTTTGTTATTTGACAATATTCTAATTTTTCATTTTTTCGCTCTTTTTATCATATTAGCGCAGGCACAGGGAAGTTTAGACCAACACCTGCATTGGTGGCTCCAACTGCTAATCATCACTCCTCATCAGCTGTTGTGACTCTCTGAGGTAATACTTTAGTTTGGTTTAATTTTAGTTTAATATGTTAATTGTAGTATGCTTTTTAAGTGCACTTTGTTTTTAATATTATTTTAATAAAAAAATTCGGTGAATTCGATATAATTTTTGCACCCCCTGAAAAAAATTCCTGGTTCCGCCTCTGCCAGGGTAATGGCTAAATTGCAAATAACTTCCGTGAAGATGAGAGAAAGACACACACACACACACACACACACACACACACACACAGAAAGAGAGAGATGGGGATCGGTGGTGTACCTGGGTACTAGTGGTACAATGATGGAGAGAAGAGGGAAAGAGAGATAGGAAGGGGCAGGGGGAAAGAAAGATAGGTAGAGACGAGGAAGACAAGGGTTTTTTTCGAAAGGTAACTAACTAACCGCCAATCTTGGTGGCAGTTAAACGAAATTTTGTAAGAAAACAAAAAAAATAGTATCTGGATGATCCTTTGATTTGAAATAAAAATGTTGTGAATCTTGGTAAAAAAACACGACTAAATTAATCAGCACGACTATTCTAATTCAACTATAATAAGAAATCAGTTATTAACTGCTAATCAAAGACTTGAAGTATGAAAAGTTCATTACACAAGATATGGTCTTAATTTCAAACCCGAATTTTTAATGCTAATTATCACAGTATCACCAATGTTTTCACTATTTATCATACTTATTTCTTTCATCACATCAAGTTGCCCCTAAAGAGAATCCTAACTGTTCCATGATATATTTTGGTGATCATATTTTCTTTTTAGGCGATCCAAATAAAATTAATCAATTTCTAAATTAAGAAAGAATTTGTAAGTGTTTTTACATGTTTATCATTTGTACACTTTTTTAAATTCTAATTCACTCTATATTTAATCTTCCACTAACTCATTTTTCTCTACTGAACCACTTTGTACCCCCCCCCCCCCCCCCTTCCAGTTGTGATAATATGAGAAATTCATAAAATAAGACTCATATCCTAAACAAGCGTGCAATCAAATATGATCAAATAATTTGGGACGAAGGGATTATAATCTCCATGTATCTCTTATTTTAAGATTAAAGTACGGAGCAAGTCTTTTTTCAACTTTTTCTATCTTAAGTTCATACATTCGAGTACAATTTGTCTAAAATTATGTTTAATCTTAATTATAATTCTTTTTTTCTACTTTTTAAATAATAGTGTACTCTAAAGCTCTCTTTTATCTTTATCTAACACGACCTTGTTCATCTTAGTAGTACAATGAGGCTATTAATTGAGTTGTGCATGTAATTTAGCATATATTTGCCATAAGACTTTTATTTTTAACACGAACTTATATGATAATACCATACCTACTCATTTAAAAAGTCTATATACATGTGTGTGTCCTTTTGAAATCTATACTACAAAATGAATGTTTGAAATCTATACTACTCATTTAAAAAGTCTATATACTTTTATTAATTTTTTATGCTACTAAGTTTAAGGTTATGTTTTGATAGGCTTTTCTTTAAAGGTGAACAGAGACTTAGCATCATATTTATATGACACTCCCATATTTTTTTTGTCACTTAAAGATGTAATAATGAACATTGAACCTTTTTAGCAGCAAATCGTTTATATTTAACAAAAAAATTGTAGTTTAGCCTCACCTTCTCAAAAGTAAAAAATACACTTAGTTTTTGTAGACCTTTTCTTCCTAAAAAGGATATTTTTAAAGAAAAATATTTAACTAATCTAATCCCTTGAGATTATCTTGTACACAGGGGCCGGATCCTAACCTACTTTGGTTATACATATAGTGTTTTGTCACTAAAAGATGCTTTCGTGAATCTCTTTACGTCAAAATATTTATAGTTGGCTAAAACAATAGTAATTTAGCCTTACCTTTTAAAAAGTCAAAATATTTAGAAAAAATTTTAACTTAAAAAGAATATTCTAAGAAAATATATTTAGTTATTTAACCCCTCGCGTATCAAAACTTGAGAGTTTTCAAGCTCAAAACAAATTATTAATCATTTGAGCCGAAATAAATTGGAGTCTTTATCAATTGAGTTTCATCTAATCATATCGCTTATAAGAGTGAAATACACCCAACCTTACACCCCCACACACGCCCTCCACAACTTGCCATAACCACATATACAATCGCATTCCACTGTTATCGTGCTCTTCAGCTTTCTCACTTTTCTTCAACATTTTCATCCAAATCAATTGTCATAGCTTTCTCACTCCAATCACTTACAACAAACTATCATGATTCAACAAACTAAATAAACAAAGATGAAAATTGGAATTTAGGGTTTAAAAACTGGAAGAAGATGTATAAGATTTCTTATTTGCGTCAAACTACTACCCAACACCACGGTAACCACCGCCATTAACCACCACTGAAGTTGGCTTCCACCACATTAATCAGCCTACCACTGCGCCCAATCAGTCCACCAGTCTAATAAAATTGTTAATCATTTGAGCCGAAATAAATTTGAGTCTTTATCAATTGAGTTTCATCTAGTCCTATCACTTATAAGAATGAAATATATAAAGATAATAGCCATATGAAAACTATGTTATCATATAAATGTATGATATCTCGGGATACAGTGAATTATAGAAAGACAATAATCATATGAAAGATATGTTATCATGCAAATAAAGGTATTCCATTAACTCTAATATTAATTTAGGAATATGTAATTGCCACGAAATAAAATTATAACTAAGAGCATAATCGTATTTTCTATCGATTCTTATGCATTTAAAACGTTCTAAGAAAACTCCAGTTTAACGATACCTCTCTCACACCAATATGTCTGCAATGAACTTCAGCTTTATTATAGCTTGAACGTACAAATAAGTGTGCATTAAAATATGTATACATGCAAATTTGTAGCATACACATCAACATGCAAATTTAAAATACAAAATTAAAAAAGGATTGAGTTTTTCACAAAATATTCAATTTTGTTTAAGTAGATTATGTTTATTCTTAAAGCTATAGAAAACACTGTTCTCTACAAGTTGTTCTCATGAAACAAAATTGATGGAGAAGATGTAGTATCTTGAGGTATTAACATGAATGGAGGTGATAGGTTTTGATAGAATTTTTTTTGGTAATAAAAGAACATGCGGAGTTCAAGGGTGATTTTATAGATTTTCATAGGGTTTTTTCTTAATTGAGTTTCTAAGAAAATATTCAATTTCGTTTAGATTATTACATTTCTAAAAAAAAAGGCTATAGAAAACTATGTTCTCTACAAGTTGTTTTGTTTAATCGAATATGATAGAAAAGATGAAGTAACTCTAAGGTAGTTCAATTATAACGTGAATGGCTGCGGTAGGGTCTAATAGAAAATTTTTAAATTATTAGAGAACATGCAAGAATTCAAAGGTAATTTTATAGGATTTTTTCTCCTTTTCTTTAAAAAAAGACAAAATAGACATTTACTCTAACAAAAGCATATATTCTAATAATGATATATCAACAAAAGAAGCTTAATGTCATATGAGAAGTTAAAAATGCCCTTATGTTTTAATAACACTCTTACTAAAAGTAGGTATATAATGAGAAACAAAACTTTTAAGTCAAAACGGTCCTCAACTCTTACAAAAAAAAAATCTCAATACGATTAGTTCAAGGAAGGATGCTTGATATTCTATAAGAAGTAAAAAACGCTCTTATTTTTAAATAACACTCTAAATTAAAAAGAATATTTAATGGAATGTTATAAGTCCAAAACATCCTTACTCACCCTTAACTTTTTATAGAAAAATCAATTAGAAAAGGGTACTTCAAGAGAAAAAAGATTAGTCATTTAAGTCCATACATACTCTTATACACACACACACAGAGGCAACTTTAATTAAGTTGGCAGCTTCATCTGGTTGTCCATCTATCGTAAAGATGGAAGGGTCAGATCTGACTTTTTAGTAAGATGTCTCGTCGTCTGCTACATTTTGTAGCGGTCGGTACTTTTGACAAAATTACTCCTGGTCCCGCAATAAATAAAGTTCTCATCCGCTTGTTACTATATACGTATGTGTGTATACATGTATGTATATGTTAGCCCTATGGTTGGATAATTTAGGCTTACATCTTGTTATAATGATAACTACACATTGATTATGTTTTAATGTGTGCTTTAAAAAAAATTTAGTAAGCTCCAAAGATCACTCGTTTTCAAGAATCACACTTGTGGGGAAGGCTATGAACTCACATGCAATGCATAAGGGGTCCTAAGGTCATTTTAAGTCATAGTCATCGATCCAAGTATCAAACCAAGACTAGTTACATAATAGTAAAGATCAATCATAATCGATAGTAACTTAACCTTTACATTCTTTCTTGCTTTTTGACATTAGACTTGATGAAACTTCTATAGCATGTGCACTATAGCTTTAAGCTTCTTTGGCTTTAATCCATCTATCCAACTTCTCAAATGTATCTTCATGAGTGTGTACATGTATACCTACTAAGAATCCACTCACAACACACATTAAAACATAATCAATGTGTAGTTATCATCAAAACAAGATGTAAGCCTAGGTTATCCAATCCTAAGGCAAACAATCTCCCCCTTTTTGATGATGATGACAAACATTGATTTTATATAAGGTAAGATGTATCATGAGATAGTCAATTAAGCACAATAATTTCACTTAGAGCATTCAATCATTTCTAGTATATTCAAGATATGTCAATTTTTCTTATATCGCAATTAAGCTCATAGCTAGCTTCCCTAGCTAAAACAATATATGGTCTTCCTCTAGTGTTCTCTCAAACACACAATCACATAACATATAGAATCAAGATTATTTCTCTCCCTTTTGTCATCAACAAGAAGACAAGGGTATGCGTATGTGAAAAGATAGTTATAATCAAGACAATGGCGTGAGGTGCATATAACTCATGAATTCATAGGATGACATCAAGAGTTCCTTTATGGTCCAAAGGAAGATATGGAATGTAGCTCAATAATCTCATACACTTCATGTATTTTTCAAGAGCAACAAGGTAGTGTGTTATTCAAGCATGTAAGCTCCCCCTATCAAGTTACCTTGTGTATATTTTATCCTAATGTATGCTCCCCCTTAATCAATACATGCCAACAATATCCAACAAACACAACTATATATCTAACCGAGTCATGCTCTCTTTTTGGCATTACCAAAAGGGGTGTGTAGGAATGTCATTGTGAAGCACTAAGATGAGATAATATCAACATGAAATTTTCACAAAGCAATAATGGTCATCAATAATCAATATTTCCAATACAAGTGCAAGAGAACCATTCATCGTCATCTAAATTCTATAAGTATCCAAGATTATAAGTAAAGAATCAAGGATTGATGGCAGGGTTCACATCAGTTCTCAACAAGCAAGCTATTTATATCATTAGGAATAAGTATGACAATTTTAGCATGCTTCACAATATATAAATTTAGCCGTTGGGGTCTTGTCCTCGAAAATAGTTGTTGGAGCTGAATATTGACCAATGCAGTCGACTGTATTACCCCAATAGCTATTGGCTGCCTCACAAAACCTAATGCTCTATTAAACATTGTGGTATGTGCTAAATTTATACATCATGAAGCATGCTTAAATTGTCTTACTTATTCTTCGTGATATAATTAGCTTGCTTGTTGAGAATTGATGTGAATCCTGCCATCTATCCTTGATTGTTTATTTATAATCTTGGATACTTGTAGGATTTAGATGACGATGAATGGTCCTCTTACACATATCAGAAATATTGATTATTGATAACTATCATTTGCTTTATGAAAATTTCATGTTAAAATTATCTCATCTTAATGCTTCACAATGTCATTCCTACACACTCCCTTTTTGGTAATGCCAAAAAGAGAGCATGACTCGGTTAGTCATTTAATTGTGTTTGTTGGATATTGTTGGCATGCATTGATTAAGAGGGAGCATACATTAGGATGAAATATGCACATGGTAACTTGATAGGGGAGCTTACATGCTTGAATAACACACTACCTTGTTACTCTTGAAAATTACATGATGTATATGAGATTATTGAGCTACATTCCATATCTTCCTTTGGATCATAAAGGAACTCTTGATGTTATCCTATGACTTCATGAGTTATATGTACCTCACGCCATTGGCTTGCTTATAATTGTCTTTCGCACATGCATACACTTGTCTTCTTGTTGATGATAAAAAGGGAGAGAAATAATATTGATTCTATATGCTATGTGATTGTGTGTTTGAGAGAATACTAGAGGAAGAGCATATATTGTTTTAGCTAGGGAAGCTAGCTATGAGCTTAATTGCTATCTTGAGTATACTAGAAATGATTGAATGCTCTAAATGAAATTATTGTGCTTAATTGACTATCTCATGATACATCTTATCTTATATAGAATCAATGTTTGTCATCATCGAAAAGGGGGAGATTGTTAGTCCTATGATTGGATAAACTAGGCTTACATTTTGTTTTGATGATAACTACACGTTGATTATGTTTTAATATGTGCTTTGAGTGGATTCTTAGTAAGTACACACATACACACTCATAAAGATACATTTGAGAAGTTGGATAGATGGATTAAAGCCAAAGAAGCTTAACGCTATAGCCCACAAGCTATGGAAGCTTCATCAAATCCAATGTCAAAGAGTAAGAAAGAATGTAAAGACTAAGTTACTATTGATTATGATTTATCTTTATTATTATATAAATAATCTTGGTTTGATGCTTGGATTGATGACCATGACTTATAATTACCTTAGGACACCGTGTGCATAGCATGTGAGTTCATAACTTTTTACACAAGTGTGGTTCTTGCAAAAGAGTGATATTTGGAGCTAACTAAGATTTTCTCAAAAATATTTTTGGTGCTAAACTTTTCATATTTTGATAAAACTTTTCATTACCTTTTCAACACAAAAAACGGCACCTCAATCCGAATTTTCTAGAAAACGTTATGCCCAAAATAAGAAAGGGGGTTCTGTGAGGTAGTCGATAGGCAGTAGGGTAATACAATTGACGTCATTGCAATATAGTCGACTACATTGGTCAAAATTCAGCTCCAACAGTTATTTTAAGGACAAGACCTCAACCGCTAGTTTAAAGGGAACCCAGTCGACAGTATTGGGAATACAGTCGACAGCGGTAGCAGTTTTGCTCGTATAATGCCTAAAATGGCTATATTTCATATCTTCTATATATAAATGATTTGGGGTTTCATCATACACCACAAAATCACATTCTAAGCTTCAATTCGTTAGAAAAATATCAAGGCTCATAGATAAAAATTTTCTCTCTTTATAATCATGATTTTACATCATTAAAGAGAGCATCTCTGTGAGCAATTCTTTGATTGAGAGTGAGCATTTTTCAAGTAATCAATTCTCTCATCTCTCAATTGTACTAGAGGTTCATTTGTACTCATTTCCTTTCAAGAGGGTTTCTTTGTACACATTTGATCTTTGTAAAAGGATTGTGATCAAGGCTTGGGTTTTTCAAGTATTGGGTGAGTTTTGTGGATTCAAAGCTTGTGCTTGGTGTGGGGATATCACCAAATGCTGTAAGGGTTTTGATCTTGACCTGGAAGAAGATTGTTGCTAGTGGATTCTAGTACTCTTGCAAGGGACTTCCTTGAAGATGTGGATGTAGGTTTGAGGGTAATTCAAGCCGAACCATTTAAATCTCCTAGTCAAGTTTCTCTAACTCAATCTTGTTACTCTATAATTGCTTGAGATTGAATAGTTTGCATCTTCATTGAAGTATTACTTAGTTTGATTGAGATTTATTATTGTGCGTAATTTAAATTCTCTATTTATTTTCAAAAATCCTATTCATCCCCTCTAGGGTTGTTTTATTGGTTTCAGTATGTATGTTGTATCTGTGTACGTTTGAATGTTTACCTGTGTTCTATGCAAGTTCTAGAAACATGGTTTGAGATCTGGAATGAGATGTTGTGTTATGAAGCATTTGGGCATAGGGATGGGTTTAACAGCTTTTTTACATAATTAATGAATCCTTTTGCATCCCAAGCACTAGCAGGTTTGAAGACTCTGAATTGCTTGAAGCATCAAAAAGTCATGCATTTAATAATACACACAAAATGTTTGCTTCATTAGATGATAGAGATAGAAAAGATTAGTGCAGTTGTTGGGCCGATCTTTTATGTTACTCCCTCCATCCCTAATTAATTAATTGTGAATGACTTGCATGTTTATTTATGATATAAGTCATATTTTTTATGATATTTTCACTCTATTTCAAGAGAGAAGGAGAGAACAAAGTGGGTCAGGAGAGCGTAAAATGGGTTGATGAAGGATTAAATGTGGAGAGAAATAGAATAAAAGAAGTATAAGAAGGGTAAAGAAGGAAAAACACTTAGGGTCCGATTGAATCACAAAATTAACCTTGGAATTGAAGCAGATTTCGGAATTGGACCTTATGAATTACAATTATGTTGATTAGACCACTTATTTGGAATTGAAATTACAATTCATACCCAATTTCAAACAAATTGGAATTACAATTCATACCCCCGATTCCAAGAAATTAAAACTAAACTTTAAAGTCCACAGTTCAATTCTTAAAGCCCAACCTGGAACTTACAATTCCAGCCTGTTCTATTATGTCAGTTCCTTTTTTCTCTCCGCTCGATTTCTGCCCGACACTGGTTGGTTCTCTGAGCTCTCTTACTTCCCTCTTCCCTTTGATTCAACCTCGCCAGCAGTGACGATCTTCCTTCTTGCCGGTAGCGAAGATCTTCCTTCTCTCTTCTCCGAGATCTCTTATTCTTCTCTTCCCTTTGATTCAACCTAATGTTTTGACGACGGCAAACAGTAGCGATACAATAGAAACGTGGATCTAAGGTTAGTCAAACTTCTATTCTAATTTTGCTTTGGTTTTAGGTTGGGTTTGTCTCGGTTAAATTTGTTAATGATTTTGGTTTTAATTTTGGGTCAAAGATGGTAGTTTAACTTGATTCAATCTGAAACCATCATATAAGTCAGAATGAAATAGAACTGCAAGTTATTAGCATCGTGCTTCCAACTCTTTTCTTTCAGATTTTGTTTTGGAGATTTACCATTTCATTGAAGTACTAAGACCCTAAACATACTGGCGGCAAGCTTGGGAATCTGGTTTCATGCTTGATTATAGGAATCTTGAATGACTTTCATGTCCTAGCCTCTACGTTATATAGGCAATGAACCCTCGAGCTGACCCTCTCATGAGTTTCATTAGTTCCTTCCATGTCTAGTGGAAACTAAAGTTAATGATCCATTTGAAAGATTTTACAGTCTTCAAGTCATGTGAGATTCAGTGAATAAGTTTATTGGTTTGTGAGAAGTTTCCAAGCCAACTTTTGACTTCAAGTTTGGAACTGAAGATGTTTCTTAAATTCAACAGAAAATTGATTTCAATGGAGGCATATCAGGTGTTCATGTGTCTATGTGAGTCTACATATACCAACATTGGGTAGTTTATTGCGTATCATTAATCTGCGTATCTGTGTTTTATCGAAAACGAACTGCGGAAAAAGGTACAACAGTCTTCCTTATGACTATTATTGAACATGTGCTATATATCAACTTCGAGTCCTGTTGTTGTTGATGTTGGATAAAACGGTTGTATGATGTAGTCGTTTGCAAATTGCATACCTGGGTCCTAGTATCATATTGTTATGGGGAAGACAATTGAATGGCATTCTAAACTTATATGGGGAAGAAAGCTTCACAAATGAGTTGTATGGCTATGGAATCTTTGGAGTGGACATCTTCTATATCTATGTTTGACTAGTTAAACACATATGCATGTTTTACGTTTTAGTGTTCTAATTGAAACTGTTCTTTTTATTATTGCTTTTGGTGTTTGTAAATAGACGAGTACCGATAGCAACGCCTCGCAAGTTAGTCTTTCTAGTAAATTGGCCTGAAAAGACTGTTCAAGTTATTGTCGTAACTGATGGTGAGCGTATATTAGGACTAGGGGATCTTGGATGCCAGGTAAAATTCTACTGATTTTGTTGTCTTAAAGTCTACCCAGCAGGCAATGTAGCATCAAGCCGAAAGAGAGTTGCTCTCTCCTCTTTCTGCATGCAAAAAATTGTTCTGTGCCCTGCTTGTAATAGTTGCCATAATTGACCAAAGTCTAAAACTGATGCAGGGAATGGGGATTCGTGTTGGAAAACTCTCTCTCTATACGGCACTTGGAGGAGTTCGTCCTTCACTAGTAAGCATTATAAGAATTAGTAGTTGAGCAATTGAGTTCCGTTTTTCTCAGTTGGCTGCTATTAATTAACTACCCTTTTCTTCATTTATACTGCTTGCGTATTACCATTGATGTTGGCACGAACAATGAGCAGTTGTTAAAAGATGAATTTTATATTGGGCTCCGGCAAAGGAGAGCAAGAGGGCAGGTCTAGTAATTTCCAGTTTCTTCTGACAAATTGACATGCTTTTACATTGGCAAAAAGGGTTTTCTACTAATTAGAGTTAACTGTGACTCCTGCCATTATAGGAATATATGCTGAGCTTCTAGATGAGTTCATGTCTGCAGTTAAGCAGAACTACGGGGAGAAAATTCTCGTACAGGTATGTCAGTTCAAAGTTCCCTGGAATTTTTTGTTATGGTACCCTTGATATCCCTCTTAAGTGATCATTACCCTGTCTCTCTAGTTTGAAGATTTTGCAAACCATAATGTTTTTGAGCTGCTGGAAAGGCATTGCACAACTCACCCTGTGTTTAATGATGACATACAGGTAACATTGTAAATAAGCTTTTTATAGAATTTTGTTTCAGTTTTTAGAGAAGATCGTTGATCTGTGAGTTGTATCCTCTGTCACAGGGTACAGCATCCGTAGTTCTAGCAGGGCTTATTGCAGCTTTAAAAGTAGTTGGCGGTACATTGGCTGACCACACGTTCTTATTCCTGGGCGCTGGAGAGGTGAGCCTGCGTCCCACTTTGCCTTGGGAACTTTCTTTTCTGAAAATCCTATACATTGCATTAAAAGTTGTTTCGATGAATTGGTCTCTAGTTGTTTTGTACCCTTCTGTATCTCTTGGCTCTTATTATCCCTGTCTAGTTATATGTAGGCAAGATCGAGCAATAGGAGAACTTTTTTCTAGTTGGTTTTGGTGTTTGTAAATAGATGAGTACCGATAGCTATATGTGGCCAAGATCGAGCAACAGGGGAAGGAGTTGAGACTGGTGTTGAAGGTTACAATGAGTTGGCATCTAATTCCAATGTAGAGGAAGCTAGTGAAGATCTTGATAACAAGAATCGTCAAAAGGCAACCTCTACAACTAAGTTACAACCATCGAGAAAGAGAAGTCGTATTAGTGATGCACTTGCTACAGCTGTTACTTCAATGGCTAGTGCCATTGAGAATGTATGTGCATCAGAAGCTACAATTGCAAGTGCAAATTTCATTTATGAGAAGTTAGCAGAGGTGCTAGATTTGGATCAGCTTGAGTTGTTCAAAGCTTAGACGTGCTGACTAGCAATGCGAGGAAGTTTGAATCATTTATGTCCCTTCCATTTCACTTGAGGAAGTCATGGTTAATGATGCTTCTTATGGAGCCAACAAGGAACTTATGAACTTTGAATTGTTCTCAAGCCTAGTTTTTTCGGAGTAATTTTCTTATTTACTATAGAGATCTAACTTGTTAATCACTTGCCACTTTTAAGAGCCACTTTTTTTTTGTTAAGTCTAAGCACATTCCTATATTTGAGAACATTTTTTTGTTGTCAAGTACTAGCAGAGAATTAAAGTTCTAATATAATTGTTAGGTTGCAAATTTAAGTTTGCTTATGGATTAATTGAAAATTTTTTATTTTGTACGTAAGTCATCGTATGTGTATTTTCTTTTCTTTTCTTTTCTTTTCTTTTTCTTTTGTTCTCTGGGCTGGGGCGGGCAGGATGGGGCCATGTGGGCAGGGGAGTGTTGTTGGGTATGATTTAGTAAGAAAAATATGAAACTCCCATTTTGCATATTTACTTCTTATTTTTTTATTTTAATTTTTAATCTAATTTTTTGTGCTAACCAATCAATGGAATTACAAATTCTACTCAATTCCAAGTTAATTCCAATTCCTTAAGACTTGGAATTGAATTACAATTCTCAATTCTAATTCTAATTCTAATTCCGTTTGCCAATCGGACCCTTATAGATTCTTTCTTAATTTGAGAAGTAATCAATTTTTCTGGGACAACCTAAAAAAATGAAATATGATCGATTCATTTTGGGACGGCTGGGGTATTTGTTTCCTTTTTATTATTTGTCATTACTTGCAGACTAATTTAAACAGTTGTTATCTTTAAGTTTTAAGTTGATTATGTAGTTTCTTACACTGCCAAATAGTCAGGACACTTTGTAAGATACTTTTTCAATTATATATTTTTACTATCTACCAAATAAATAATTTGATATCATTTGGTTGCGCTATTAACTATATTTCAGCAAAATTGAACAACTTACTTGAAATTGGTAAATTTAATATGCGACTCTAATCCTTTTAGGTATCTACTTAGTATAATAATCTATGAAGACTTATGTCTTGTTATTATCACCTTAAAAGCACTCTTAAGCTAAAAAGTATAACTCATAAATAGGCATTTGGTATTTAGAAGGAAGATAGCACTACCCTTTTTCGATTGTAACCAATATTTATTTTAAGTACTATTTGGTGTCAAACAAAAGCTTAAAGAAGATAAAGATCTAGGGATAGAGATGTATCGCAACCTATTCACTGTTTCAACTTACAATTCAAGGAATTAAAGACAAACATACGTATGCAATATTCGTAACAATTGCACAACAAATGTTGATTGTGCATGCGCCGAAATAATCTCTTTTTTTTGTTTATCATTTTTGTATGAAGATAAGTTAGTAATTCCTTAAAACAATAATTCTTGACGAGGATAAGTAGGGACTATGGTATTTTGTCATTCCGAAAACCAAGAATTTTTAACCTGAACTTTTACTTGCAGATGCTAGAGGAAAATCCATTAATTTCAATTGTGAGAAGAAAACTCTAATTATTAATTTGGACCAGTAAAGGAGCCAAATAAAAGTGTCAACAAAGGAGATATCCTAACCAATATATCGAGCGAGACTTCTGCACAAATTTGAAAGTAATCAGTAATGGGAGCAATACAACTGATAAGTCATTTTTTATGTTGTATTTAAATTAGTCGTGATTAAATTTGATACAAATACTATTTATTATATATGGCTCCACACATGCAATCTATACACAAAATTTCTCTTGCCAACAACTGCAATTTGAGTGAAAGGAGGCATCTTTTAAAAAAATATTTTGTTGACATCCATTAATAGACTTTTCGAAATTTCGTAATATATTTTAGTAAGAGACTTGAGCTTCGCTTGAGCTCCAATGCTAGTAGTAGTATAGAGATATTATTCACCACTGTGAAAGTACATACCAATAACATGTTATTGTTTTACCTAGTACTAGTTCCTTGGTACTAAATATCACATGATGCTACTTGAGCTAATTTATAGTCAGCTTCCAACCTAGTCCGGTAAGGAAAATAAGCAAATCTAATTATTATCACCACAAATGTCCAAACAAGTCAATGTAACTAAAGAAAACTAAATCTAAATAGCTTTTATATCTCAAATTTTAGCAATTTTTAAACCTTACCAAGACTTACAAACCAGATGAATCAGGTTTTCTCTGCCATAGAAGGTGCAATCTCTGGGGACTTCTATATACGAAGCTTTCAATTCATTATACATGGCTAAGGCTAACTATTGAAATTACACTCCGCACCTCGTGTTTTGCAGAAGCTTTAAATGACGCCCCTTCCCGTAGTTAGGGCATCAAACAATTTATTGTGATTTATTGCTACGGACGAACGATTGCCTCAGACACGAGCGCATGCAGAGATCCAACCACTACATATCACCACAACCGTCAAAACCCCTCACCAAACATGGCCTTCAACACCGCCACCAACCACAATAGTGGTTGACGCCCAACCAATGCCAGGATCGCGAACGCATAACCACTGCCTATCACTACCATAATCAAACCATGCCATGATCGCCACTGTCGAAACACTGCGCATCGCACACGCATACAAGCACACAGATCCAACTGTTCATCACCAACACCAACGAACCCCCCACCACATCCACCAAACATGAAACCCTTCAACACCACCACCAGCCACAATACCCACCAGCGGCCACCACTGGCACTAAATATAGGAAGAATTATATCACCATTCATCGTAACTGCCTTGAAGCAAACCCAGATCTATATGGAAATTTCTTCAAATCTGGGCTCTGTTGCCTTCCTTTTTGATGATGGCTGGCTTCAATTTTGATTGTGGTGCGGCAGCAGATGGTGATCAATCTCCACTGATGTGGAGTTACAATCTTTGCAGGGAGATCCCAACTCAAGTTGTTGCTTCCAAGATACCTGCTATACAGAAGAAAGAAATTGCTTCAATTGGTCAAACTGTATTTCTGCATGCACAATGGTGTTTATGCATGAGGTCATTGTAATTCATACAAACAAATAGCTTAAAGGACATGTGCATATTGATAATCTATCTTGACAAGAACTGGAACTATTTACATATTCATGCAGCAGGAAGGGGAGAGGCAAAATGGCTAGTTAGTTTGAGAAGGCAGACTCTGAAATGCAGCATTAATTTTTGTTTCAGTATGAAATCCTGGAGAGGAGGCTCACTGTTGGATCATTCTGCTTGTATGCAAGTTTCTGAAGTAAAAAAAATGCAGAAAATTTACCTAGGATTGATATACATGTATGCTGTTGACATCATATTAGAGCATATTTTCAGTTTCTAACATAATGGAGCCTCAGTGGTGTTCATTCTGCAAGAATCAGTTGGACTTCATCCAACTTACAAAATAAAAGAAGATAGCACTTGGGCACCTTTATTAGTGAGTTATCACTCTGACGGCAGACTAATCTGTGGCCACATGAAAATAGGTCCTAGTCCTTCCAAAACTGAATACATTATGCGGGGTAGTAGTGAATAGCTGATTTTGTGAAGTCGTGATAAATGCTTTGCAGAAATGAAACAACTTGCAAGTACTGCATCGAAGCAAAGTCCTGAAATGAGTTTGGTATATGACCTGTCAACTTGTTGAAGCTCAAGTCCTTTCATGGTGATCAAGAATTGACAAAAATGAAGATTCAAGAGCAGGATATTTGTATAAATACTAACCACTATATAACCTCCCATTCTGAAAATGTTAATAGAAGTTTATTAGGTAATACTACTTTCTAAAATAGCTGCAAATGAGAATGTCAACCTAGTCTGTTGATAACAACATCAAGAGATCGTCTTCATTTTAGCCTAACAGGATCTCCAAGTTAGTAAAGGTGCTAAGTTGTGTGCAAAGTTGGCCAGCCACTCGGCAGTTTGTCACAGCAATGAACAGCATCAATCTAGCAAGAAAGTTATCCAACAATTAAAACTCAATATGAGTTGAATTTCAACAACAACAACAAAAAAAAAAGAAAACCAATAGAGCTCCTTTGAGGATGAAGTCGTACGAAGTCTTACAATGTGGATATAGTGGTCAAATTCTCCAGTAACTTGAGAGAAGAATCTTCCATACTAAGACCGCTGTTTCTCCTATTTTGACAAGTGGGCAGTTTCACAAACACCAAGATTTTATTATTAAACTAGAAAGGAAAAAAAAAACTGCAAACTGCTTGTGGAGCACTCATTCTAGCATAAAGAATGCACATTAAAAGAGCACCTTCAGAAGCACATATTAGTGCAAAACAACCAGTTAACAACTTGATACGAATAGAGTATACTATACCTGTCTAAAGAAAGACCACTTGTTAATGAAGGTCTAGAACTTGCCATGGTCTTATTGAGATATATTATTGTGATTATAATAGCTTGAGAGAAAAAGGATTCTTACAGGTCTTCCAATTTTGTTATAGCACTAAAATTGCTCGGAACTGGGCCTTCAAGGTTTGTTCCTTGAAATCTCCTGTTAGAGATAAGAGTGGAGTTTGCTGCATGAATTAGCAGATAATCAGAAAAACGTCAAAAGCTTTAGTCTTAAAATCTACCGAAGCTGTATAAAAAGTTGCATATAAATCCTTGAGATCTGTAGAAGTTACAAAAGATTCAGGAAGCTTTCGGGTAAAATGATTATCAGAAGCCCACATAGAAAAGGACAGAAACATCTGAACCAACTTGCCTGGATTATCCATCAAATGTTTTCAGTAAGTAGAGACCAACATCTGTGTATTTGAAGCACAAAAGAATTCAAAATCTGTAGTGTTTTCAAAACTTGATAATTATTGAGAATTGGTCCTCCGACTCTGCTGCTCTCAATATATCAGAAGAATCAACATGAATATTACTTAGAAGTCATAGCTAGGAAAAAGAAACAACAACCGATCAAGATTGTTGAAAAAAGGGTATAAAAATGCTTGCGATCGCTAAAAACTATGTAGCAATAATAAAGACTGCTGTGATCTCCGAATAATTTACTCGTTAAAACTGGAACTAACCATAGAAAACCGAACTTCAAGCCCACTAATTCATCCTAGTTAGATTTAAAGTTTTATGTTCCGTAAACTTCCTTCCTAGATGAGGAGAGGCCTTCGACTTATTTACAAACCTTAGGATAGTTTTTGGGAAGAGGCACCTCTAGACTCCTAAGGTGAATGACACTTCTAGAAGGATAACTTGAATAACAATTCCAAGATGCCTCTTTTTACGAAACCTAGGGTATGAAATTTCACATAATCGTCCTATATTTTAAAGATCTGGATCTCTAGCAAGTAAAGGGGAAACCATATTTCACGATCCTCCAAAACAATGTTTTTCAAGAAACCAAAACCTGCAATTATAGTTTGTCTACGAGCACTTACAGCTGCTGTAATGAGGTTAGTTTTCCAAGATCTGGGGGTAAGGATCCATCAAAATTGTTTGAGCTAAAACTTCTGCACCAATATGAAAACAAAACAAGAAACATAGCGAAGGCGATACAAAGAATGAGATGAACAAAAGGGACACATAACAAGGCAATGGAATAGCGTATGAAGGTTGCAGATGAGTGCTCACAAGGAAATCAACTTCGTGAGATTGCCAAGCTCCACATGCTTGGGACCAATAAGCTTATTTAAAATGCCAGTGGCTTCTGTCCCTTGTGCTGAGGATGACCAAAGGCTGGTTAAAGATGATATGAAACACACACTACCACGTCCACATCAGGAGACTGATTAAAAGAAAAAATCAAGATCGGAAGTCGTTCAAAGTCAAATGCAGCAAAACACTAAATCCACAGAAAGTCAAGAAAATACCTGAATTGTTTGACGCAGAACTTTCAGGCTTGAGCACTTTCTTCTTCATCCCAACTATTAATCCAATATAACTTCATACTCTATGTCTAAATCCTCACAAGCAACATAACCAGCATCTTTCATCTGCTTAGTCAACCCCCACAATAAAGGGTAAAGCTCATCTGCTTCTGTGTAAGATGTGTCTCCCACAGAAAAGGTGGAAAACCCAGCACCCATATCGACCCAAGCACAACCGGGAGCCTTTTGCACACCTAAATCCCTCATGAAGGTTCTGACGCTTGCTAATTTGTTCCAACACCCAGCAGCAGCATACATGTTAGCTATTAACACATAGTATCCTGAATTTTGAGGCCTCATTTTCAACAGATTCTCAGCTGCCCATTGCCCTAATATTGTGTTTCCATGAATTCGACATGCTCCAATAAGAGTTGCCCACATTGCTGGAGTTGGCTTGTAAGGTATCCTTGCAAAAATTGCTTCAGCTTTCTTCAAAAGGCCAGCTCTCCCATAGAGATCAACCATGCACGCGTAGTGCTCCAGACGAGGAGTTATACCATAGACACTCAACATTTTCTCAAATAGCACCTGACCTTGGACCACAAGCCCTGAATGACTACATGCAGACAATATGGCAACCATGGTTACATGGTCAGGTTTTATGTGGAACCTGATCATCTCTTCAAATAGTTCAATGGCAGCTCGTCCCTCTCCTTGTATCGCATGCCCAGCAATTAATGAAGTGTAAGTCACTTCATCTTTCTGGCTTAATAGATTAAACAGTCTTTTGGCAATTGAAATTTTTCCAGATCTAGAATACATGTCAACAAGAGCATTCCATAGTAACAAATACTCCTTGAACTGTTCACGCCTAGTAATGTAGCAATGGAACTCTTCGCCATGTTGCAAGTTCGCAATTCGAGCACAAAGAGGCAGAATGCTTGCAATTGTCACCTCATTAGGTTTTACCCCAGAAGACAACATTTCTCTAAATAGAAAGGATGCTTCCTCAGATTGGTCCCAGTGTGTGTGACCAGAAATGATGGAGTTCCAAGTAATGATGCTTTTAGCTTCTGCTAAACGGAAAACAACATTTGCATGCCTAAGGTCCTTACACCTGGAATACATAGTGATCAATGCATTTCTAACATTATCACACCCAGAACACCAATTGCGAATGGCCAGACCATGAATCTCCATTCCCAAACTCAATAGACTGATGTCGGAACACGCACCCAAACCAATAAGCACTGCAACAGAATCTAATTGAGTTCCACGGTGTCTCATCTGAGAAAGTAACTCAAGAGCCCCCTTGCAGTTACCAGTCCTTAAGAATCCTCCAGCTATTGTATTCAAAACTATGATATTCACCTCTATATTATTTGCTTGCATGCTTCCAAAAAGTTCAAAGGCTTCAGCCCAGACACCCATGGAAGCATATGCAGATATCATCGAGTTCCAGGAAACTGAATCCTTTTGGGGCATTTGGTCAAATATTTCACGCGCAACTTCCACTTCCCCACACTTTGCATACATGGAAATCAAAGCATTCTGCACAAACAAGTCCCTATCCCAGCCACTAGCATTAATTGACTTGTGGACCTCCTTTCCAAAACCAAAATTTGATTCTTCACCGCAAGCCTTGAGAATAGATGGGTAAGTAAAATTGTCAGGTCTAATCCCTTTGTTCACCATCTGTTTATAGGCAAAGAGAGCTTCCTTGTAAAGCTCAGTTCTTAGATATGAAGAAATAAGCAGATTCCAAGGTAAAGGGTGCAAAATATTTGATGTCTCAGTGATATAGTGAGCTTCGACAAGGGAATTAAAGGCCGAGTAAAAGGTTACTAGTCTAGGAACCAATGCAGGGTGGTTTAGTAGACCAGACAAGACAATCTGGGCATGAAGTTGTTTACCCAGTGGAAGTGACTTAAAATCAGTACAAGATGACAGAAGAGATGATATGGAGAAAAGAATAAACTCACAAGAAGCTGATGAAGAGGTATGTCGCTGGATGAGGGAAAAGGATCTAAAGGCTTTTGCTAGGTGGCCTTGGCTTGCAGAGTGCCTGAGGGATGTGAGAATTGAATCCAACATAGATTCATCATAAGGTGTGAAGGAGTACAGAAAAGATTCTTGGGAACACAATGATGTGGCTGAAGGTTTGTTTTGAGCTTTTGATTGCTTAACGTTTTGTTTCCAGTGCTTAGGAATGAATTTTTGAATATGACGCAGAAAGGCCTCTTGTGGCAGGTTCATACGATGAAGACGGCAATGTCAACAAGTCTAACAACATGGTGAATGTGTATTGACTGCACGGTTGACACTGCATTGCGACATCCAAAATCAATACTATGCTGCTACGTATAAGATAGCTCATCCAACCCTCTTCTTCTCAATCAGTTCTCATTTAGAAGCAATCATAGGCAACCAACTACAGTTCCCCACTTTACCTACAAGTACAGAGATTGTGTCACAGGTCGCCCGCCATTCAAAATCTACAACAAGGTATTGAAATTGGAAACGGTCTGATTAGAATTTAAAACAAAGCATTTCTATTTTTTATTGTCTTGGGGGCCAAATCACGAGGATAGAATGCAAAAAGGGATTGAGAACTAGGGTTTGCGACTTTCTCTATAGAGAGGACAAAGACAGAGACAGGAGAAGAGTAAGAACTCACCGGTGACCCGAGGCAGCAGCGGCGTGCGGCGACCCAAAGATGAGAAACACAACCCACCAAAAGGGGAACGGATTACATTCAAAACACACAACACAGAAACAGCTATCGCCATGTATGGATACAGCGATAACTGTAGATTAACGGGCTGAAGAGATGAAGATTACATGTGAAGTTTGGAGGGTGAGAATCCAAATTGGTGGGTGAGCGTAGGCAATTGAGTTTCGGTCAGTACAATTTCAAAGCCATGCGGGGTTTTAGATCGGGCCTTAAACCCCTTCTAGGGTGTTTTGTTTGGTACTGGTGAGAGCCGTGGGATATGTCCCACGAGGAAATAGAAACAAAAGCAAAATAAATTCAAAATAGAGAGAAAAAAAGGCGTTTGACATATAAATATTTTTTTTCCTTTTAATTTTGACAATTAATTTTTGAGAACTCTTATTTTAAAATTTTGAGTTTTTAATTTTGATTTTATTTTGAAATCATCTCCCCCCTTCTCGTAGGACGTCTAACGTAGCTAGTTAAACGTTGTACGTTTACTAAGTTAAGGTAATTGACGAATAGACTAGGCGATCTAACAATGTGAAAGGAAAGGTACATGGCTTCTCGCGTTATACTTATCTGATCGTAGAACATAGTTCGCCTTACCAACAGTACGCGAAAGCAAGCGCTTTCGAAGGACTCCAATCCTGGAGCTTCGCCTTTTCCTTCTCTACTCCCACGCTAAAAGGGAAGTCCCGAAGGCGCATCTCATCCCCGCTACTGCTCCTACCGCAACCACCGTCAGAGGAAAAACTTAAAATAAAAAATGGGTAATCAAACGCCTAAAAAAAATTAAAATGAAAATTTGGGTTCTCAAACACCCATTTGTTTTTGTAAAAAATAAAAACTAAACTGATTTTTATTTTTGTTTTTTTGAAAATAGAAAACCAAAACTATAAGTGATTTCGAACAGACCCTTATAACTTCACCCTCGTTGATTTTTCATTTTAGACAAAGTCTTAAACATTGAAGGTTTGGGAAGAATTACAAGTTACCGGTTGGTAGAACAGGAGTAAGAGCAAGAGCAAAAAAACGAGAGCGTGAGTGCAGGTCATTATTATTAAACTGGAGGCATACACAAAGCACAAAGTCTCTCAAAGCCTAAACACGAGATGTAAGATGCAGGTGCACGCGTAATCGCAGAAAGGCTCATAGCACATAATGTATACAAACTAATACGTGTAACATCAAAACCAATAATGTAAAGCATCAAAGTCGTAAATATGGCATTTTATAGTTTAGCAACTCACTTGTCTAGATACACTAACTCAGTAATTTACTTGTCTAAAATAGAATCTCAACTCTTCTAAATGTTAGTCGAACTTCACAAATTAGACATGCTAAAAGCGATTTGATGCACTTAAGCCTTCTTCTGTAAAAACTTCAAAAATCACGTTACAACAAGCCATCATCACCTTGCCAACCACCATTACAAGTACATTTCCCCACCAGCAGCATTATTGCATGACCATCACTGTCACCACCACCTTAAAAGAGAAAAGAGTTTCTTAAGCTCTGTAATCAGTACATCGAAGATAGATCTACAATAGAATGATGAAAATCATGTTCCCAACCTACTTTGGTAGCACCCAAGGGCCCAACCGAAGTCCTGTTTTGTGTGACACGTCACATATTCAACTGTCAATTTTTCAACGCTCACAAGCCGGTCAAAGTGACACATACTCAAGTCACGTGAATTGCTCGTAAAACAACCTTGGCCTGCCTTCTCCCTTGGGGGGTCGGCCACTTACCTTGATGACTAACGACCATCGCTCGCAGCCGCGCGCCGTCGCCGCGACGACCGTCGCTCGCGGCTCCACTCCGTCGCCTAGACAACAGTCGCTTGCGGCCACGGGCAGCCATCGTGATGACAGTCGCTTGCCGTCGCCCACACGCTGTCTTCGCGATGCTTGTTACCCGCAATCACCTGTAGTAACGACCGTGCTATGTCCCTCACAGTCCTGCCCAGTTGTCGCGATGACAGTCGCTCACGGCCGCACACTGTCTACGCAACTCTCGTCGTTGCCCCTACGTCAGCTTCGCGTTGCCCGTCTCTCGTGGTCGCGCGACGTCCGAAGTCGCCTGCACGTCGACCTCTCGGTGCTCGTCGCTTACCCCCATGCGCCGTCTCCTTGATGCCCGCAATTGCCTGCGCACCGACTCTACGGCGCCCGTCTCCAGCGGTGGCTCGCTGTCACCCGTGCACTGACTTCGCGACACTCGTAGCCTGCTACCACGTGCCGTCCCCATGACGTTTACCGTTGCACGCAGACTACGCGGCACCCATCACCCCGCCCACGGTAACGTCACCTCACTTATTGTGCGGTGCCACTAATATAGCCATGCCCCCTAGCTCTCTGTCACACTACAGTGCCCCTGGCAGCTCACTCACTCCACCGCGCCCATGCGCTACGCCTCTAATACAACCATGCTCTCAAGCTCTTTATCACAATGTCATGCCCCCGGCACCATACGCACTTCATCACGCTCATGCGCCATAGTCATGTTACGTGTCCCCAGGGCACCACACTCATTCACCATACCATGTGCCCCCACCATGGACGTGGAACATGCTTCGACCCACTCTCCAGAGTGTTCAGCATCCCACGGGGATAGGTGACTCCTCCGGGACACTATCTCCACCAGGGAGATTTTCAACTCCCCTTCTACCAGGTAGACAGCTCTTTCGAGATGCTATTTCAACGCGCTCCGAGTGCTCCAGCACAAGGACTCACCAGCGGAGATAGGTGACTCCTTCGGGACACTATCTCCGTCAGGGAGCATTTCAACTCCCCTTCCACCAGGTAGACAACTCCTCTGGATGCTACCTTGGCCTGTCATGTAGACAGGGCCTTCGGGATGCGACCTCAACGCGCTTTGAGTGCTCCAGCACAAGGACTCACCAGCGAGGATCAGAGACTCTTCTGGGACACTATCTTCGCTGGGGAGCTTTCCAACTCCCCTTCCACCAGGTAGATGAATCCTCCAGGATGCTACCTCTTTCCGTCGGGTAGACGGCTCCTCCGGGATGCTACCTTAACGTGCTCTAAGTGTTCCGACACAAGGACTTACCCGTGGGATAGGCGACTCCTCCGGGACACTATCTCTGCCAGGGTATTGGGGGCTTGCGTCAGCACCCCTATGGACTATGACCCTCTGGTCACTCCGAGATGGGAGCAGGTCTTTGGAAGGCGTTGTGCCTAATCTGCCTGGCAGTTGGGCGTCGGGTCTTCACTACCGTTGCCAAGCCTATGAGACTCTGTAAGGGCTTGGATTGGTGGCTAGATCAAGGGGATTCTCTGGCCACACCGACGCTGTGGGAGCCAGTCTTTATAGACAGATAAAGCGACGCTGTGCGGAGCAGGCAGAGTGAATTTGCGATTTGACAGTCCGTAAAGCATCGACAGCTGTGAACCCCTCGGTGACGTGTCACTCCTGGGGATCACCACATGTCGCGTGATGACATCATCATCTCAACCTCTATTAATAGGGGTCTTGAGTATTCATTTAGACCTAATTATTTCTTATTTGACAATTTCACTTTCTCTCTCTAAAAGTCATTCTCTCTGTAATTCTAGAGAGAGAAACATACAGGACCCTGACTCTGAACCTAAGCATCGGACTGTGACTGTCGTCGTTTATTCACCGTGTGACGTCGCCTTCGCAGCATTGCCACCCTCAAGCTCTGTCTGGAAAGCCCTTGGTCTCTGCCCTTGCTCCATCCTTTTTGTGTCCCACATCAGCACACTTGGCATCTGACTCGGACTACATTCTTTGTGGCACCTCCACGTCGACTGCGAACCCACTTTCCTTGGCATCAAATCATATGAAAACTTAAACCACTTAGAAGTAAAGGGCAGGGCCGAGATCATACCTTGAGGCAAAGGGAGACGGCGGGCGGACGGTGAACTGGTGGAGCAGGAGGCTGAGGGAGACGACGTGGAGTTGGGGTATATTGCTATGTTATTAGAACACTATTGGACTACTCTATTAGTCAGCACCAAGGCGCTTTGAAAAGAAATGTCTTTTTCTACGCATTATATTTTTTATATTATTATTTTCTTATGAAAAAGTGTATTAATGGCAAAACATAAAAGTTTTAGCGAAAATGATGGCATAGAAAAGCATAATGGAGGTGTGATAATATACATTCCTCAACACAAAATCAAGGGTATCTACTTTATTGTTAAAAAAAAATGAAGGATTTGAGCTTCACTTTTAGTAACTAGAACCCACTAAAGTGATCCCCACACGTTAGAGAACTTTAGTCATAAAAATAGAGGCCAAACGGTAAAAAGTGGAGTTCAATACCAATTCTCCAATTAAAAGGCCGCTATGAATGTTAGAATCCGTGGTTAGGAAAATGTAAAGGCTTGATTCGAATTATTAATATGTTGTTTTCATGAATAAAATGACACTCAAAAAGTTGGCATAACACAGCCAAATTGTCAACCTCTACAACAACACTATCTTTGTTTTAATCATCAACCTAGATGCAAAGATATTATTATTCTTAATCTGTAATATATGAAACTATTAGGACATAATCTGGAATTTCTATAATTGTTAGATATTAAATGTACTAAGCCATGTTGGCTAACTGGTAAATAAATTGTATAGCAAAAACTGTAAATAACAAAGATCATTTACTCTTATGGTAAATAAAAGGATTTGATAAAAGTCAAATACATTTGTAATTCCACATTTTGTTAAATAAATGTTTCATCTTTTTAAATTTTTGTGTTTTGTTGTTTGGTTCTAATTTTCTATTATTATTTGCTACTTACTTTTGTGCTGTTAAAGTATAGATCTTCCTCACTGCTGTTAAAAAAATTGAGTAAACTTTGTTAATAGTGCAATGTTGCACAAGACTTTGGGGCCAAATTACTGCTAGACGAGGAAACATTTTAGATTCAAATTTTTTTTTTTCTATAAAATTATTTTTCTGTCGTACTTGATCATCCAAATCTATGTGTACAAGTATTGATTTCTATAAATTAGTTTTGTACAAAATGGCGACATATTCTAATTATGCAGCAGAAAGCAACTTAGTGAAATACCGACTTTTATATCTTAAATTGAACTGTAAATACAATAACCCAATTATAAATTGCCTACGTAATGAAATAACACCCATATTTTAACTAACTACGTAATGAATAACACCTATATATATTATTAGTGTGTGTGTGTGTGTGTGTCCTATGTACTTCTAGAGTTATTAGTTTCTACATAACTATATTATTAGTGGAGTCTATTTTTGTCTTTGTTGTAGATAAAGTAATGATTTTACTCATCTATTATTATCATCGATCGATTATTTCTCTTTTCTCGTAACTATAGTTATTTTGAATCAAACTTCTTACCAAATCCGTATTAGCCGAACCCGCGAGTCATTGCTTAATGGAATTTCATCATGTGCGACAATTGGTACTTAATAGTAAGTTTGTCGAATTATTAAAAAAATGACAATCTTGGAGGAAATAACGATGAAGAAAATTTCACTAGTACCAACATAATTCAATATTCATATGGAATATATTTTATTATGCAACTCAATACTATCTCGTGCTTCTCACGAGCTCTTGAGCTAAAATAAGTTATTTGAGTCGTAAAATAATTTACTCTCTTTTCGTGTCCCTCCTTCTATCGTATCAGTAAATGTATGTCCCTGTATATAATGAGCATATAAACATATAAGACTTGCAATTGTCCAAAAGTAGAAGCGGAAGTGAAAGATCGATGACATGGCTTTAATCATATTGCTTTTGTATGTTGGTCGCATATCACGAACTAGCAATAAATTTGCAATCAATATCATCAATCAAAGGAATAGCTAGTAGAGAGCCAAATCCAAGTCTCCACACTTCATATCTGAGAGTGGTATTATTGAAGCTCTGGCAAAGAGAGAGGGGTCAGCCGCATGGAGGAAAGAAGAGCGAGAGAGGGGCAGTTGATTTGTCTCCCTCATGTGGGCTACGGTGTACAGTAACATGGCGGAACTATTATTTGGGTCAGTGGAATGTGACTCAAATGCTAACTTCTACATTCTACAACTAGCCGTTTGAGATATTCAAATTGCAACATGCTAACTGAAGCCAGCAATTTGGTTCAAAGGAATTTGTCTTCTCGGGAATCTTTGGGAGTATCCTAATTCGATTATCATAAATCTTGCTAGATCATAGTTAATTATCATAATGCTAGTAAGTTCTTGTATTGTGGCATGATTATGTACACATTTCGACGTGTGACAATTACACTAAGATCCTTTGACCAAAGGAAAGATAAACAGCTCTAACGAGTTATTATTTTCGACCATAACACCCCGTGTATTATCCCGTATTTGGCTTGTCTTTCCATTGCACAACAATTACGCTTTATTTCTCCATTAATGATCACCACGAGTCCACAACGCACAAATCCAGAACGCACTAGACGTATACCATGTACCGCTACAGAGAGCCATCGCTATTACTACTTCTCTTTTGAACTCTTTTCTCGTGACCTTGACATATCCTTTCTTTCTTAATTACATCACAAAATTATATGCCCCTCTCAGAAAACACCATCACCACACCAAACTAATCTTTCTATATCTCCCATTATTTTCCATCATCTACAATGAAAGTGAACGGAAACATTGCTAACAAATTCAACTACCTATTTGTATTTGAACATGACATACGCTACACGAACAAACACATTTTTTTTTTTTTTGGTAGAATAGGAGGTTAGCATTGATAATTTAAAAGTTACACAATAGCTCTATTCTAGAGCTTATAAATATTATACGTCACGACATTACTGTAACTCAATATACATGACCGTAAAGGTCAAAAACGAACCAACATAAACGAAACATTGACTAAATACACAGTGATTACAGTGAAGAAACCATCTAGAACCATGCGAATAAACAAAGGTGTATGCGACAACCAATGGACTCACATCGCGAAGACAAGAGGCAGTCAATCTTGCAAGATTCACACATTAAGATCTTGAATTGTTTTTCTTTTACGGTGCGGATGTAGCTTTTCATTTGTTCTTTATTGGGTAAGCTACCATGAATCTTTGACTCGATTTTGGAGTAAAATTGATATCATATGGATTTATAGCAAATTACAATAAGTAGTTAGTGACAATAATGGAGTTAATACACATAACAGCTGGAACCAGTTCAATTGGTCTAATTATATGGGCTTTGTTTCCTTAAAATTTTTAGTCCAATCTAGTCTAATTATATTGTGTTTAACCTAGGTTTACAGTCTAGTCAGTTTGATTTACCATATATTTTTGGGCACGTATTTTGTTAATCCGCGTGCATTTATATGGCAAGTTAACTTTTCTTTCTATAATTACGGCTTCATAGTAAATTCACAAGGAAAAGGAACCGACTGGTATATTTATTTCGGCCGATACACCTTGGCGGTTAAAATATACATCGGCTAGAGGAATATCTTCTTTTAATATTCTACAGTTTTCTGCAGCCCTAGACCCCCAGGACCTCTATATAAACAGTCCCAAGCATCCCAAAAGATAGAGAATAATCCTTAAGGACTACTGATATTCTACAAGCGTCTCTCATGCACTTCATCTTATACTTTCACACACGGTCACACGATTTTATTTTTGTGCTGTAACGTGGATATATTAAAGCCAACGACCAAAAAATTTAGATCAATAAGTACACACTTTACCCCTGTAGTTCAGTATAGATCATCTTCCTGCAATCGAATCTTGATCGTGTGGTATTAGGTAAAATTTTAATTCCAGTAGTCACATCTCAGCATTTGATAAACTTATTTTGATAAGAAACTTGTCTTCATAATTAATTTATTTGCATAAAACCACATAACAAGATTAACGTACGCAGGCCACTTAGCCCCTAATGTTGAGTTTAAACGAAATAGTAGTTAGAAATAGGGTGTGCTCGCATTTTAGACAAACTCCATCAAATCAAGATAAAAACAGGTAGAGGCATATTTAGGGTATGATGAGGTGCCTACTATCTTCTAGGCATCTAAATTAGTCTCCTAAACTTTATCTAGGGTTACATAGAAAAGACTAGCTATTTGGCGATCTGGAGTGTTTTTAGGGTTTTTCTATTTTCTATTCTCTATGTTAATTATCTTGAATAACTCCATCAATTGGATGACGATTAGAGGCTAGATTTGTTGGATGCACGTTGTCACAATTGCGACACCCTCAACCCAGGTGACGTCACCGGGCTGAGTTATCACGTTTAAAATCCTGCGTTGAATACAAATCAACTACATCTTCATACTCATACATCATTAATAGACGCTCCAAAATACGTCCTTACAAAAATTTCTCCTTCAAACATACATCGTACTACAGCGAAAGACTTTCAAGTCTCTAAACAACATACATGATTACAACCTAATATACGATTGTAGTCGTGTGACTCTTATCAACCTATCTCACAGCTCAATCTCTATCTCACCATTTCCAGCTTGTCTTACCTCACACAACTTATCCCCTTACTCAACTTTTCTAACTTGTTTCTCTCCCTTTTTTAGAGGGTTCTCCTTGATCAACCTTATAGCCTGCACAATACAACATGAGGAATGAGCGCAAATCGCTCAGTAAAGACAACACGAGGAGTATCACGTACAAATGATTCAAGAGACTCGGAAGAATAATAATCATCTCAATGATAACAATGAATCAAGAGTAATCAATAAATTTCAGTATCAACATAACTTGTCAAAAGATAATTTTTCTTTCGTTAGACTGAGTGGCTTTAAGGCCCAACAAAACAGCATTAATGCCACCTCCTCATGGACAAGACTGACTAACCGACTATTCAAGTGAACACTAGAACATGAAATTGAAAAGATAAACATCAAAGAAATACAAGTCATTAAAAGCATTAACATCAGAAGAAAATCAAATGCAATGCAGCTCAGATACGACAGACTAGACTCGACCAGACATGACAGATTTGACTCGCGCGCCCTACCTCCTCTTTGCCAGTGATCATATTTCACAGGCCATCCTCCTCATATAGATGTCTCATTTTACAGGATGTTCATCTTAGTCTTAAGTAATTAAAAGAGACACCGTTAACAGGCAGGGAACTCATCTAGAGTGCTTTTCCGAACCACTTTACAGCCAAGCAACATGACTTCATCAACGGGACGGACTAAGGGAAAATTTATTCCACCTTATGTCCTCAACAACAAAGCTCAACAAGGAATACCAGATCAGAAGATCAGCCGGTGTTCAGACCTAACAACAAGAGTTCAACGTAACATCATCAACAAGGCGGACTTGGGAAAAGATTACCGCAAGCCCTGAACAACATTCTTACATAAGAGAAATGTCAGCTACCAATATTTCACAACAACACGCAACGACCTCAACAACATCATCATCAACGACAGGGCGGACTCGGGAGAATTTTGCCACAAGTCCTCAGTGGTGTTCTCAAAGAGAAGAGATATCGGCTATCAATAACTGCCGACATCTCACAACAGTCACACAATAACCCCTACGCAACCTCATCATCAACTTTAGGTATGCTAATCGAATCGAATCATAGCATACTAGGACACACATCATCCTTATTAAATTTTAGCAACAAGGTGGACTAAGGGAATTATTCTATCCTAATTCCTCAACAGAACAATTCAAATACACGTTTACCGGTTACAATGACTACCGGTGTCAGCTCATAACAGTAAGAGTTCAACATAAACGTCATCAACATGGTATGCTAACCGAGCAATGAACTAGCATAACAGAACCACATTGTCTTTACCTGATTAGCTTATAGTCGAAGCCACTCGCAATCTCTGATTGCAATGAACTGCATCGCCTAGTCAAATAATACTCTGCTCATTAGACACCATTCAACATATATACAATCCTTATTCTACCCCTTCCCTTTTAACCGCCCACCGCATTTTATGACAGCTAGTTAACCCGATCCAATAACTGGATCCTTAACCTAGCCTTACCAACTCATTAGTGATAACAACCATCTCATTTTAAACGTATTAACACCATTCCTCACTTCCCACCATTCTGGAGGCTTAATGACGTGCATTTCCAAAATTTTTAGCGCCAACATGGCAAATTATCAAAATAACTCCTGATGGTCGCTACACCACCACCAACCCAAAATTGCGTTAAAACTACTTTTTAGATGTACCACATCATTTATTGACCAAATAGTCCTAAAAAAAATTAAAGGAAAAATTGCCAAAATACCCCCCGCTGGGCGGCAATTTTACCAAAATGCCCCTAAGGGTTCACTACCTCCCTAACACCGCAAATCTGCTTCAGAACAACCTTTCAGGTGTTTTACATCCCCTCCTGAACTCACAAGTCCTTTGAACAATTTTACTGAAAAGATTACCAAAACACCCCTCCTGGTGGCAAATTACCAAAATGCCCTTAGGGTTTTTGGTACCGAAAAATCTCAAAACACTTTAAAATACTATTTTAAGCATCTGAAAATAGTTTTTGAGTTAAACTGTATTTTATAAAAGTTTTGCTCAAAAATTTCGAACCGGTGTCCAGACCGAGCACTTAAAAGGTTGTTCGGTCAAAAATAGCTAATGAGCTCGGAATGACCCAAAATTTTGGAAAATGAAACTTCTCAGCATCCTAAGGCCCCCGTAAAAGTTTCGAGCAAAACCGCGTTCGTTTGATATTTTAAGTTTCACCACAAAGTTCCTAAAATCACCCCATTTGTTCACCTTCTTCTCAACCTCGAAAAAATCTGAACTTTTTCCACGATACAAGTCTCCTAAAAATAACTAGGGTATCTTTTTTGTACTTTGGCTAAATCTAACCCTAACTATTTTTAAAAAATTCAAATTCAACCTGCTCACTTAATTTCCATTTGTAGTGACACTTGCAATCAATGTTCATCATTAACACGAACGAACACAACACAGCAGAGCAGCAGCAACAGCTGCCCCCTCCTCGCCCTTCATTCCATCTCACGCACACGGTCCCTCACACACTCACAAACACATTACAACCACTCACACCTTCCACCAACACCATCTTATAACACTCACATATACACATTTTCACCATCAAAATTCACGCATGTATCACAGCCATAGCAACAGTGTGCTTCCCCGTGCACAAGTATATAACACACACACATACATCACGTATAACACACGCATACACCTCTCACACCCCACCCCCTTTCCCCTACATCTTTTTATCCTCTCACCCATAAAACACACTCACCATACACCATAAACCCATCTATGGCAGGTTACCCAAACCCATGAATCCACACACATAATTCTAATCAATCAATTGGAAAGGGAGGAGAGAGAGATTATCCTTAGGGTTTGGTTTCTTTCTCTTTTATTTCCTCCTTCCTCTTTCTATTTTTTCTTCTCCCTTTCCTCCTCTGTTTCTTCTCTCTGCCGAGCTAGGTTTTCTTTTCCCTCTTTTCTTTTTGTTTTTTCTTCTTTTCCCCCTTTTTCCTCTTTAATTCCCCAAAATTCATTTTATATTCTTTAATGTACTTATTCATCCTCTTTTTAAGTAGGAGGTGTCTAACCCTCCTTAAATTCTCCCCACAACGTGACACATTTTTGGCAACTAATCAACATATTTGCAACATTGCAATTTAACCCCTAAAGTTTTTTAAAATTGCATTTTGACCCCAAAATCACCTTAACCCCTCTTTTAGCCCCTAACACCTTATTATCATCGAAATGATGTTATTTAATGAAAATATGAATCCCATTCACCATATTTTTTAAAATTATATTTTTACCCCTTAACTTTTCAAAAGTTGCATTTTAACCCCCAAGGCCACACTAACCCCTTATTTAGCTCCCTAACACTTAATTATCAACAACATATTGCTACTTAATAAAATTAGCCCTCCTTAATTAATCAAATTCACGATTAAATTAATTTTCATTATTCCAGGGTATCACACCCTTTCCCCTTTAAATAAATTTCGTCCTCAAAATAAGGACAAACCTCATTCTGCAACTAAATGCGGACACTATTACTGCATTAGCGCCTCGGGTTTCAAGTTAGCTTCCTTGATAGCATGATTTTCCACAATCAACTTTGATCACCAGCATTCACGTAAAACATGTTTCTTTTTATCAGCCATCTTCGTCAGTGCCTCCTAATACGAGATATTATTTCGAATTTCAACTTGTTCCACTTAGATGCCATGTGTAGGATCGGGATCATACATCCTCAACATTTATACGCGGAACACGCTATGTAATTAACTCAATCCCGAACGTACAACGAGTTTGTATGCTATCTTCTCAATCCTACGCATAATTTTAAACGGTCTGATGAACCTCAGAATTAACTTTCTCTACTTCTCGAATCGCATGACTCCTTTCTACGGTGACACTTATAAATTTTACTATGTCACCTACTTCAAACTCCAACATCCTACGCCTCTTGTCAGCATAACTTTTTTGCTTATTCTATGCAGTAAGATTTCTTTCTTGGATATGAATCACCTTGTTTTCTATTTCTTTGCATAGTCTCGTGCAAAATAGTTTTTGTTTCCTCAAGTAGATTCTAATAAATCAACATGTAACATTTTCGATTAAGGATATCTGATCACCCTAATGCTCTGCAAGAATGAATAATGCAGACCTTTAACACCCTTGCAATATTTATATTGTACGTCCTGATTAGCCACCCGTTTGAGGTAAATGGCCATCCACATGGTTAACTCACTTCTTTCCAAATTCTGGAGATAAACCTTGCGTCCCTACCGGACACAATAGTTACTGAAACTTCATAACAACTAACCACTTGCTTAACATAAGTCTGGGCAAGTCGTTCAGAAAAATATTCTTCCTGGATAAAAATAATCGGGACATCTAAGTCAACCTATCTACTACAACCCAACTAGACGTATATCTCTCAGTTTTTCATGGTAACCTTAACACCAAAATTCATTATAATGTGTTCCCACTTCCACTCAGGTGCAAAAAGTGGTTGCCACTATCTGCGATCTTCTTATTATCCACTTTTACCTATTAGCAGGTCAAATATCGAGATAAAAACTTTTATATATCTCTCTTCCTGCTAGGCTACCAAAATTCCTTGGGCCATAACTTAGGGTACATTTTCGTCTCCCCTAAGTGAATGTACACTTTAAACTATGAGTACATTTCCCAATTTCTTCTCTCAATTCATCACTAGGTGGAACACATATTCAACCTTCACATCCATAATCACTATCCTTTTCCCCATCAAATTTTCTCTTTCATTTCTTTCCAATCCCTGTTAGATCTCAACATCCTTTCATCTTGGCCTTAAGCTTTCTTGATTTAATTAAGATGAGCTGACCGCATTTCCAATGTAAAATAAACAATTACTTACTTTTCTCCTTACTCGAACTTTGATTTCGAGTTGTTCACATTCTTATTAACTTGGCGTAACAATCATCGCAGTCAGTTTTCGCCAACATGGCATCTTAGAGAGATTGTCAGTAACTCTCTGGTGGCCTCCGACTGAGCTTAGGAAGCTATTAATCTAAAACGTTGTTTGTTTTTACGACGTTCCCCATTTGCTACCTTTACAACTTTCCCCCAATCTACTAACCTGATTCCGCATCTACCCCATACATCCAGATTTCCTTGTCAAAATTCACATTCCTCGAATTTGACATACAACTTAACTTTCTTAAAATTTGTCAAACTTGCCATTGTGCAAGTTCATCCTTGTTTTTAGTATCATTCATAAGGTCATCAATAAGGCGATGACACAATGATCAAGTACTCTCAAAAGACTTGATTACTCAAATTTATAACTGCCACAGGGGCCTTAAATAATCTACCTGACACCACCAAAAATTTATAATGCCCGTCTCTGTTTCTAAACACAACCTTGACAACTCCATCCTTCCTCGTTCCTTAACCTGTGATGACCCGCTCTAAGGTCAACCACAGAAAGAAAACACTCAGCGTCCTGTAATTGATCAACATATCCTCTAGTTCAGGCAATGAGTAATTATTCCTGATTGTCACCTTATTTAGCTTATGATAGCCAATACATATTCTCATAAACCCCTCTTTTCTTTTTTACTTCAATGATCATTGCCCCTCCTTTAGAGCAACTCCGCTTAATATACACTAGTTGTTGACATTTAAAACAATCTCTTTTGATTCATCTTAAACATTAGCTCAGCGGCGTACTCACATAGGTAAGGCATTCTGCAGTTGCCTTAACATAGCCTATACCCTCATGCCCCAATCTGCACCGTCTACATTTTCTATCTCTTCACCTTTGTCCTGAACTTTATCTGGACTGTTCATCATGTACTTACTTCTTACAATTCTTTCCACTCTGTTTCGGTCCTGGATTCTACCTCTTTCTATCCTCACTCCTTTCTTTCTTCCCAAGCCTCTTCATTCTCTGCCTCCATCACTTGATTTTTCCTACTACGCCCATTGTAATTGCCCATTAGGACCTCCTTACCTATCCCTTTTTAAGGATTATTTTCCAACTCTCCTCATTTGATCCTACTTTTCACATTTTTATGCCATCACCTAATGAGGGCAATTAGGCCAACTCACCAAATTCCCTGACATCTTTTTAGCCTTTCAATCCTTCCATTTAGCAGCTAAACTTGTCTCCAACTTAATCTACAATTTAATCAAAATATTTATCATCAACATGTTACCTGAACCTATTCCAGGCAACACAGGCCAAATAAGTTACTCTCCTCAACTTGAAACTCCTCTTGTACATATGACTAGCGAAAATCATATTTTTGACGTTTCCCCACATCTTGTTACTTCAACTATCTTCTCCATCTCTCAAATTCACGTAGTTGTCTACACTAGACCATTTCCCTCCCTTAGGATTTCAACCGGGTGGGCATCTTGACAGTCTCGAGATCTACACTTTTTTCTTCCTTTTACTGGGGTTGTCATAATAACAGCCACTGGTTGTACTTCTATAACACCCACTATCTTTTTGTAGAAGTCTCACTAGCTCTTTCTTAAGGTTTTCATAACCTAATACAACTCCCTGCTTACTCCTTCCACCTACATCCTCGACATTCACCATAGTATGTAAATGATACTAGTTCCCCATCACCCTTTTCCTTCTCAATAACAACTTTAGGTCTGGTTTCAGAAGCAGACTCCATCCCTACTCATACACCCCATCAACCTCGGAGAAGCCATAACACTCCTTCAACAGTTTCAGGCTTCAATGACTCTCACTTAGAATCCCTTGTCACACATCCCCATATAAAGTCCTATGAGGCGGGCAATCATAAATAATCTGCCATACTTCTTGGACAATCCGCATATTGGCGTCCATCGCCTCCATTAATATTTAATTCAATACTTACTTCTTATCCTTTCATTCAACTTTCACTCTCTCTATCATTTAGTCAATACCGCTTGTTTGGGACTCGAATCGACTTGTCGATGAGTCCCTTTTTTTCTCATCACTTGGAAGTACTTTTTCTTCCAAAATCTCATTAAAATTCTACTCATTTTCAGCCTCATCTCCTTATTTCTCCATTCACGATTTACACAATAAAAGTGTTCAACCATCTTTCTCTACCAGGTCCTTTTATTTCAATTTCTCCCGGACCTCGATTCGTTTCTCTCAACCCTAATTCCATCTCGTCTATATTCTCATCAGGATACTTTTTTGAGATCCGACACCATAACCTTATCATCATCAACCACTCTTCTGAAACTAGGTCGACCAGCTCCTTCTTCCATTACATGCAGCAATAGCAGGAATGCCAAAGTTAATATATATATATATATATATATATATATATGCCTTAACCAACCTCAACCCACATATCTTAACCATCCTCCTAATTTAGCCTAATCATCAAGATTCTTCTTCTACTCCTCTTATCGACAACTTAGGCCTTCCACCCGACGCTTTGAAAGTCTATAGAATCAGTTGCCTAAGCTCTGATACTAACTTACGACACCCTCAACCCAGGTGACATCACCAGGCTGAGTTATCGACCATAATTATATTTAAAATCATGTATTGAATACAGAGCAACTACATCCTCATACTCATACATCATTAATAGACGCTCCAAAATGCATCCTTACAAGAATTTCTCTTACAAACATATATCATACTGCTGCAGAAGACTTTCAAGTCTCTAAACAACGTACATGGTTACAGCCTAATATACGACTGTAGTTGGGTGACTCTTATCAACCTATCTCGCAGCTCAATCTTTATCTCACCATTTCCAGCTTGTCTTACTCATACAATTTATTCCCTTGCTCAACTTTTCTAGCTTGTTTCTCTTCCCTTTTCTAGAGGGTTCTCCTTGATCGACCTTATAGCCTGCACAATACAACATAAGGAATGAGTGCAAATCTCCCAGTAAAGACAACATGAGGATTATTGCGTACAAATGATCCAAGAGACGTGGATGAATAATATTATTGCCACCTCCTCATGGACAAGATTGACTGACTGACTATGCAAGTGAACACTAAAACAGGAAATTGAAAAGATAAACATCAAAGAAATACAAGTCATTAAAATCATTAACATCAGAAGAAAATCAAATGCAATGCAATTCAGATATGACAAAATAGACTCGACCAGACATGATAGACTTGACTCGAGCGCCCTACCTCCTCTTTACGAGTGATCATATTTCACAGGCCATCCTTCTCATATAGATGTCCAATTTTACAGGATGTTCATCTCAGTCTCAAGTAATTAAAAGAGACACTGTCAACAGGTAGGGAACTCATCTAGAGTGATTTCCCTAACCACTTTACATGTTGCTTGGCTGACTTCATCAATAGGGCGGACTAAGAGAAAATTTATTCCATATTATGTCCTCAACAACAAAGCTCAACAAGGAATACTAGAGCAGAAGATCAACCGGTGTTCAGACGTAACAATAAGAGCTCAATGTAACATCATCAATAGGGCAGACTTGGGAAAAGATTACCGCAAGCCCTCAACAACGTTCATACATAAGAGAAATGTCAGCTACCAATAAGTGTCGGCATTTCACAATAACACGCAACGACCTCAACGGCATCATCATCAACGACAGGGCGGACTCGGGAGAAGTTTGCCACAAGTCCTCAGTGGTGTTCTCAAAGAGAAGAGATATCGGCTATCAATAACTGCCGACATCTCACAACAGTCACACGATAATCCCTACGCAACCTCATCATCAACTTTAGGTATGCTAATCGAATCATAGCATACTAGGACACACATCATGCTTATAAAATTTTATCAATAAGGCGGACTAAGGGAATTATTCTACCCTAAGTCCTCAACAGCACAATTCAAATACACGTTTACCGGTCACAATGACTACCGGTGTCAACTCATAACAGTAAGAGTCTAACATAAACGTCATCAACATGGTATGCTAACCAAGCAATGAATTAGCATAACAGAACCACATTGTCCTTACCTAATTGGCTTATAGCCGAAGCAACTCGCAATCTGATCGCAACGAGCTGCATCACCTAGTCAAATAATACTCTGCTCATTAGATATCATTCAACATATATACACTCCTTATTCTACCCCTTCCCCTTTAACCGCCCACCGCGTTTTATGATAGCTAGTTAACTCGATCCAATAACTGGATCCTTAAAATAGCCTTACCAACGCATTAGCGATAACAACCATCTCATTTTCACCGTATTAACACCATTCCTCACTTCCCACCATTCTGGAGGCTTAATGACGCACGTTTCCAAAATTTTTAGCGCCAACATGGCAAATTATCAAAATACCTCCTGATGGTCGCTACACCACCATCAACCCAAAACCGCTTTAAAACTACTTTTTCGATGTACCACATCATTTATAGATCAAATAGTCCCTCAAAAAATTTTAAAGAAAAAATTGCCAAAATACCCCCGTTGGGCAATAATTTTACCAAAATGCCCCTGAGGGTTCATTACCTCCCTAACACCACAAATCTGCTTCAAAACAACCTTTTAGGTATTTTACATCCCCTCCTGAACTCACAAGTCCTTTGAACAATTTTACCAAAAAGATTACCAAGACACCCCCTCCCGGTGGCAAATTACGAAAATGCTCCTTGGGGTTTTTGCTATTAAAAATTCCCAAAATCACTTTAAAATGCTATTTTAAGCATATTGAAATTGTTTTTGAGTTAAAAATGTATTTTATAGAATTTTTGCTCAAAAATTCTGAACCGGTGTCCGGACAGAGCACTTAAAAGACTATTCAGCCAAAAATAGCTAATGAGCTCGAAATGACCCAAAATTTTTTGAAAATGAAACTTCTCAGCATCCTAAGGCCCCCATAAATATTTTGCACAAAACCGTGTTCGTTTGATATTTTAAGTTTCACTACAAAATTCCTGAAATCACCCCATTCGTTCACCTTCTTCCTGACCTCGAAAAAATCTAAACTTTTTCATGATGCAGGTCTCCAAAAAATAACTAGGGTCAGTTTTTTGTACTTTGGCTAAATCTGAGTCTAACTATTTTTAAAATTTTGAATTCCACCTACTCACTTAATTTCTATTTTTAGTGACACTTGCAGTCACTATTCATCATCAACACGAACGAAGATAACACTTCAGAGCAGCAGCAGCTGCTACCCCCTTCCTCGCCCCTCACCGCATCTCGCACACACGGTCCTTCACACACTCACAAGCACATTACAACCACCCTACACCTTCCACCAACACCATCTTATAACACTCACATATACACATTCTCACCATCAAAATACACGCATATATCACAGCATAGCAGCAGTGTGCTTCCTTGTGCACCCAATATATAACACACACACACACACACACACACACACACACACACATCACATATATGACACGCAGACACCTCTCACACCCCACCCCCTTTCCCCTACATCTTTTGATCCTTTCACCCACAAAATACACTTACCATACACCATAACCCACCCATGGCAGGTTACCCAAACCCATGTGTTGTAGCTAAAAACTGGATCGGGAATCACACTAGAAAGTAAGCCTGCAAAAGAGAACACGGAGTGACCACCGAGTGGGTTCCGGCGGGGGAACTCTCCGATGCTTAAGTCAGATATGGCTAACAATATAGAACTCTGAAAAGCTATAGTACACAGTTTATGTGTGTGTGAGCTTGTCTCATACCTAGGGGTAAACCCCTTTATAGTCGTAGGAGGAAGACTCCCAAAGGTTTATGAGTCTTGATGGATAGACTTGAGTCCGGTTAATCAGGATTGTGTTAGGATCCTTGATGATCACGTCACAATCCTTCATGATTTTGTTAGGATCCTTTTAGAATCATAACTCCACTGATATAGTAACCACCAAATCCGTAGTTGATCACGATTGACCGTGAATCATAATTGTCACGTGTCGTATGCTGATTGGGGTGTATTTTTAGCTATATCATAATGCCCCCACTTTCTTAACAGAAATTTTTTGGCTAAGAAAGTGTACTCTAAGTGTCTTCAAACACGTATCCAACTTTTGACGGACTTTTCTCGCTCTTGTAGATGCAAATAATATTTTTTCCAAGCGCCTCGCTGACCAAATAGTGCCCAAGAACCACAATATCTATTTTTGGTTGCGTAAATAATTTTTCAGAATTTTTCTGATATTCTTCAGAATTTTTTAAGACCTTAAGAGGCCAAAAAGTGATTTTTTTTGTGGGACTGAGGCTTGCTGGAGAAGCGGGTCGGACCCGGATCTCTTTGGCCCTCGGACCATATTCGATTCCGATTATAATCTACTCAAACTATGGACCTAAGCTGAGAAGGTCTTTTTCTTCTGTTCGGTCAGTGGGCTCGGACGACGATCTGCTCGGATTATGGCCGGCCTGCTCGGACCATGGCCTGCTCGGACTATGGCCTGAGCTGAGAAGCCCTAACATTTTCCCCTGTCAGTTGTTGGGCTCGGACCACGATCTGTGCTCGGACATGCTGTGCGGGCTTGCTGCGCCGACGCGGGCTTGATGGTGGATAGGCCCAATCTATAATGAACTCCTCCTTGTTTAAAAAGTAAAGGACTCCTCTTATTGCTAAGGTGTCCGACCAGATTCGAACTCGTGACCTCGTGAGCGGAAGAGGAACGAAATGCCACTGGGCTGCTCGGCCACGTTGGTCAAGTCCGAGCAGAAAATAAACTTGTACCATCACTTGAAAACTTGAAAAGTTCATAACTTTTTGCTCGGGTATCCGTTTCAGGTGAATTTTTTTTTATTTTAGATAGTTTTCCGAGCTCTATCCATAGAAAATCTCCTTTTCTTCAAAAGAGTTCAGTTGGAAGCTTTTCTTAATAAAAATTCCTTTGACCTCCACTCGAGAACTTTTTTTAGTCAAACTCTTTAGAGTTTTATACATGGGCTCTTAAGAGCACAAAGGAAACGGAGTTAGGATGTCTGCACGCACGACGATTTTGGTGATCATTCTGCTCGAACATGGTTTGTCCGAGCTCAACAGGTTTGTTCCCAATTTGTTCGGGCATGATGCTTCGATTCCTTTGTGCTTCACCCGAGCACAAAGGGTATGAAGTTGGTCCTCGGCTTGGGTGGAGTGCTCGGATGACTTTATATTCGGGCAGAGTGTTCGGCCAACATTCTGGTTGGACAGAATGTTGGTCCAAGCTTTGGTCACTCTACTCGGGCAGAGTGTTCGGCCAACTTTATGCTCGGACAGAATGTTGGTCCAAGCTTTGTTCACTCTGCTCGGGCAGAGTGTTCAGCTAACTTTCTGCTTGGACAGAATGTTGGTTTCAATTTCCACGTATGAACTCATCTTCCAAAGGATGGTTCTTTAGGCATTGCCCCCGAGCCTTAGATCTACTCTTCATCTGTAGGCTCTTTATTTCTTTTTAGACTGAGTATTTTGATGCCCTTTTAAGGGCTTTGTACGAACTCTATCTTTTTGTTCTATTGACGATACTTTGTTCACTGTGTTTTTTATGGTTTATTCTACCATTCACACAACGTTATTTGCTTTTACTTTGACTCTAACTCTTTATTCATCACTTTAAAGAGTTGGTAAAGAAGTCGAGCACCCTCGCTCAGCCAAAACTTCTAAGAAGTAAAAGCTTGATGGAGTGACGATGCCCCCATTAATTTTTGCTACTCCGCAAATTTAGATCTATAGCTAACCGTTGACCTTTTATTATGGTAAAAGACCTTATTCCTTTTGTGTTTTTATACAGAGGGAAAAAGTTTGGCACTCTACTCAGGTAGAGTGTACGGCCATCATTCTGCTCGGGTAGAATATTTTGGCTAGGTCTAGCACTCTGCTCGGGCAGAGTGTTCAGACATCATTTCTGCTTGGACAAAATGTTTTGGCTAAGTTTAGCACTATGCTCAGGCAGAGTGTTCGGCCATCACTCTGCTCAGGCAGAATGTTTTAGCTAAGCTTAGCACTCTGCTCGGGTTGAGTATTCGGCCATCATTTTGCTTAGGCCAAATGTTTTGGCTAAGTTTAGCACTCTGCTCCGGCAGAGTGTTCGGCCATCACTCTGGTCGGGCAGAATGTTTCAGCTAAGCTTAGCACTCTGCTCGGGTAGAGTGTTCGGCCATCATTCTGCTCGGCAGAATGTTTTGGCTAAGTTTAGCACTCTGCTCGGGCAGAGTGTTTGGCCATCACTCTGCTCGAGCAGAATGTTTTGGAGAGGTTTATCCAACCTAACAACAATGCTCAGAAAAAGTAACTTTATTGCTTGGAGAAAGATAAAGTTTACACTGGATCATTTAACAACCTGTTTATTCCAAAAAATCTACTAAAGACTATTCTTGAAAAAAAGCTGGGGTGATTGACAAGGTTTGAGCCCCTTATCCCCCCGAAAAGGAAGTGTCTTGCCTCGGGGCAAGATGCTACTACGCGACGCGTTGTTTTATAACAATGGATCGTTCATGTGCTTGAGTCCGAACCTCTTCTATCAGATTAAGATTTCCTCGGAGTCCAATTTCTTTGTCTTCTTTGGTCGGCACGAAGTAACATAACATTGTCGAGCTATAGTTTGATATCTTTTGACTTCTCCAATCCCATGTTCTGTTGGGAACTTCATTTTGAGGTGGTAGGTTGATACCACGGCTTGCAACTAATTAAGTGTAAGTCATCCAAGTATGGCATTGTATGCAGAGGGGACCCTCACCACCACAAAATCGAGCTTCAAGTTTGCTTGCATCAGGGGCATACCTACCGTAACTGGGAGTGCGATAACACCTTTGACTCTGACTTGATGATTAGAGAATCCATATATTGTGTATCCATCTTCTGAAGACGGTCCACAGGGATGTTCATCTTCTTGAATGCATCATAAAACAAGACTTTGGCTGAATTCCATTGTCGACCAAAACCCGCTTCACATCAAAATTTTTGGCCTTAATAGTGATGACTAATGGATCATCATGAGGAGTCTTCACATTTTTTAGATCATTTTCTAAGAAAGAGATAGTAGGTAAGGGCACAGTCTTCGGTTTCTTACTTGGGGGTTGGCTCGTTATGCACACTTCTCTAGCATATACTTTTTGAGCTTGTCTTGATGAGCCTCCTGCAGCTAATCCCCCAGAGATAGTGTTGATTGTACCCGCATTCTCTTCTCGTTCTCTTTCTTCAGCGGTTGAGAGTATTTCTTGTCGTCCTTCTTTGCACGCCACCACTTTCTCAACTGGCCACGCTTAATGAGAGCTTCGATCACTCGTTTAAGTGACCCGCAATCATCAGTTGTGTGGCCATGATTGTTGTGAAAGTGGCACCATAAGTCTCTAATCTTTTTATTTAGGCGAGATGTCATCTTTTCTGGCCCTTAAGAGCTTTATTGTCTTTGATCTCGTGTAGTATCTCTGACGGTCTGGCATTGAGCGGCGTCAAATTCTCCCAGGGAAACGGGTTTTTGAGGCACCGTTCGTCACGCTTGGAGCGTTTCATTTTCTTTTTCTTCTTGGAGAGTCAACTCTCGTGATCGTTTCTTTTGTTCTTCTTTGCCTTTTCTGCGTCGTCCTCTGCGGGTCTCCAGGTATTCTTCAGCTTGAATATACTTGTTAGCCTTCTCGAGAAAGGCTTTCATATTGCCTGGAGGGCATTTGTTGATGGACAATGCGAACTTAGAGGTGGGTAAGAGTCCTCAAAAGAATGCCATATACTTCACAGATTCATCTAGATTTTCGACTTCTAAGGTGGCTTCGTTGAATCTCCCTAGATAACAAGCTAACGACTCGTTCTTCTCTAAGCGATTGCTTACAAAGTGCTTCTAAAAGAGATTTGACAGTTGGGCGAATGAGTGTATAGACCTCGGTTGTAAAGACTTAAACCATGCATGTGCAGCCTTTCATAAAGCGGTAGGGAAGGCTCTACACATGATAGCATCCGATACTTGGAAGAGCAACATGTTTGTTTCAAACTGATAAACATATTCTCTAGGATCTCTAGTTTCGTCATAGAGGTCGCACTAAGACATTCGAGAGTTGAACGGTAATTTGGCCTTTTCTATTGCCTCGGATAACAGATATTCAGATTCTTTCCTCGGGGGAGATCATTCCAGAGAATGATGCTTGGGGACAACCTTCCAAGAGTCTCGTTCTCGGGAACGATACTTAGGCGTCCTTCTATGGATTGATCTTCTAGGGATGCCAGATCTGGGGGCTTGATAAGAAGAAGAATTGGTACTGCCTTTGACTGATGGATCGCGACGGTAGCATGATCCGCTCCTAGTTGTGTGTTTTTCACTTTTCTCTTTGGGATCATATGTCGGATTGGCCTCCGACCTATACTTGCAGCTGTAGCTTGACCTAGAGGTAAGCCGGAGATGAAGGTCGCCAGGATCCAGATAGGAATGATGGGTGGATGGTGGAGCCACCGCCATGTCGAGCTTTTGTTGAAGAGTGTTAGTGAAATCTTTCAGTTCATGGATTTCTCTTGTAAGGTCGGCATGGGGTGTTTTGAATAGTTTACGGTTTATATGATGACGAAGGTCACCGTTCTTCAGAGTGGATGTCAGAGATTGATTTCTTCAAGATCTGTTATCTGATTCGGGAGTAGTAGATGTTACATTAATGTGAACATCTTCTGCACAACCGGCACAACGATGTCAATGTGTCAAACGTTGGTCATGAGAATGACTGAGTAGACGAGAGCTGCTCGTTCAGGCGTGACGATTTTGAGAATGACTACATGAAGAGTCGCTGAAAGAAGAATGATTGGCCATGTTCCTTGAGGGTCCCACAGATGATGCCAATCTGTTGTAACTAAAAGCTGGATTGGGAACCACACCAAAAAGTAGGCCAGCAAAAGAGACACACGGAGTGACCGCCGGGTGGGGTTCCGACAGGGGAACGCTCCGATGCTTAAGTCAGAGATGGCTAACAATGTAGAACTCTGAAAAGCAATAGTACACAGTGTATGTGTGTGTGAGCTTGTCTCATACCTGGGGGGTAGACCTCTTTATAGGAGGAAGACTCCCAAAAGGTTTGTGAGTCTTGATGGATAGACTTTAGTCAGGTTAATCATGATCGTGTTAGGATCCTTGAGGATCACGTCACAATCCTTCATGATTTTGTTAAGATCCTTTTAGAATCGTAACTCCACCGATATAGTAACCACCAAATCCGTAGTTGATCAAGATTGACCATGAATCATAACTGTCACGTGTCGTATGCTGATTGGGGTGTAATATTTTTAGCTATATCACCATGAATCTATACACACAATTCTAATCAATCAATTGGAAAGGGAGGATAGAGAGAGATTACCCTTAGGGTTTGGTTTCTTTCTATTTTATTTCTTCCTTCCTTCCTCTCTCTCTTTTTTCTTCTTCCTTTCCTCCTCTGTTTCATCTCTCTGCCGAGCTGGGTTTTCTTTTTCCTCTTTTCTTTTTTCTTCTTTTCCCCCTTTTTCCTCTTTAATTCCCCAAAATTCATTTTATATTCTTTAATGTACTTAGTCAAACTCTTTTTAAGTAGGAGGTGTCTAACCCTCCTTAAATTCTCCCCACAACGTGACACATTTTTGGCCACTAATTAACATATTTGCAACATGCAATTTAACCCCTAAAGTTTTCCAAAATTGCATTTTGACCCCTCAATCTTGGAAAATTACAATTTGACTCCAAAATCACCCTAACCCCTCCTTTAGCCCCCTAACACCTTATTATCATCGAAATGATGCTACCTAATAAAAATATGCATCTCATTCACCATTTTTTCAAAATTACATTTTTGCCCCTTAACTTTTAAAATTTGCATTTTGACCCCCAAGACCACTAACCCCTTTATTTAGCTCCCTAACACTTAATTATCAATAACATATTGCTACCTAATAAAATAAGCCCCCTTTAGTTAATCTAATTCACGGTTAGAGTCGTTTCTAGTATTCTGGGGTATCACAACAATGTACTTACATAGTCTGCCCATCACAGCTTTACTTTGTCTAGTTAGAAAGACTAACTGCACAACATCAGCGTCATGAAAGAATTCCCTCGATCGACACACAAATCAAATACCCTTGCGAAGTCCCATCAAGGCGTCGAAAGACCCAGAAAACTTGACAATTAGTGGAAAAGGCTCAAAGCCCGACTATAGGTCGACAAAGTATAATGCTTTTCAAAAACTTGCTCCCATTTTGAAGGGATCTGAGTGTCATGTCTCTTAAAGGTGCCAATGACGAACCCAGTGCCAAAGCACGTAGACTAGTTACGTAGTCACCCTGGTGGAAGTAGTGTCGTGAAAGAGTCATCTATCTTGCGGTGAGTCCTTGTGCCAGAGCACTTGGTATGCAATCAAGGTTGCGTCATGAAAGAGTCACCTACACTAGGGCCAAGAAAAAGTTCCACAGAGTCGATTACGCGACGCACCTAGAAAGTGTCCTGAAGTTGCCTATCGACAGGACAAGGTTGTGCCTCGGAGGAGTTATCTATATGGCAAAGGAGGAGTCCTTATGCAGGAGCATTTGGAGATCTCTAGCGGAGATAATATTTCAGGGCTCGCCTTTCCACGACGAGCCTTTATGTCAGAGCACCCAGCGCGTCCTGATGTAATGTCTCAGAGGATTTGTCTACCCGATAGGCCATGGTTGTGTCTAGCAAGAGTTGTCTACCTGGCCGAAGATGAGCTATCATGCCAAAGCACTTGGAGCTCCCTAAGGATGTCTCGGAGAAGTCGACTACCCGAAAAGATGCTACAGATTTTGAAAGTGTGTCGAACCATATTCCATGACCAAGGTGAGGTACGCATGTAATGAAGAAATGGCCAACACAGTGAGCACAATAGTATGATGGAGTGCATAGGGCACGTCTCCGTGAGTAGCGCCACTCTTAGGCGCAACAAGATGTATTCAGTACCGAGAGCACGCTCAATGGAGATGGCACGATGGTGCAAACAATGAGTGTCATATGGGGGCATGTAACAATGGAGGTGGCACATGGGCGTGACCATAATTATTAAAGGCGTAAGCGTATCTAAGGTGCAAAAGGTCCCTAGAGCCTAGACGTAAGGCTCAAGCACGCGATTTTTGATGTGAGGCGCAAAATAAGAACGAATAAATAGTAGTGTATTAAACTAATAAAATCAGGTAAAAATGTTTAAATTCAATGAGAAGTAGTTAATCCTAAGTGAATATAATAATGTCATCCTCATCATTGGTGAGGGTTAAGGCAACAATTTTTCCTCAAAAGGGAATTATAGGCTCCAAGTTTGATAGAGATTCCTTCTCAATTTTATCTTCTTTGTCTACAGGTAAATGAAAGAGTAAATTAATACTTAAAAAAGAATAACAATTGGATAAGAGAATCGATTGATTAGGGATTTGGCATTTTAGGTTTTTTTTTGTGGTTTAAATATTAATATATTGTGTTATGAAAAAAAATGAACGGTTGAGATAATGCCACGATGCCAAAATAAAAAATTAGGATTTTTGAGATTTTTTTGCGCCTCCACCACCGCCTTGCGCCTGGGCGCCTAGGCACGTAACGCGCATGCCTTTTTAAAAGGGTTGCACCTAGCCTTAGGGCAAGGCGTATGGAGTGCGCCTTGCGCGTAAGTGTGCCTTTGATAACATTGGGCGTGACCTGTGTTATCAAAGGCAAGCCTAGGTATAAAGGGGTGGGGTCCCTTCAAGAAGGCACATGCCTTGTGGGCCTAGATGCCCAGGAGCAAGGAAGTGATGGAGGCGCGAAAGGAAAAAGCCCAAAAATTCTAGTTTTTGATTTTTTTTATCGTGAGATCATCTTAACCGTTCATTTTCTTTGATTATTTGTTTCTTAACATAATAAATCAATTTCTAAACCACAAAAAAAATCTCAAATTCTCAATCAATCGATTCTCTTGTTATTGTTCTTTGTGCTAGCACCCCATCTCTACTTGTTACTCTATTTCAAATAAATCTATTCCTTTACCTCACTGTGTAGACAAATAAGAAGAATTTGAGAAAGAATCTCTACCAAACTTAGAGCCTATAATTTCTTTTTAAAGAAAGCATCATTACTATAGCCCTCACTATTGATGAGGATGAAGTTTTCATGTTCACTCAGGACTAATTACTTCTCATTGGATTTGGAACTTTTTCTAGTGTTCAATATTTGTTAAATTATCATGTTTTGAATTTTTTTACATGATTTTATTGGATTAATGCATTAATATCTATTTATATTTATTTTGAGCTTCACTTCGAAAGGGGCGCACTTGCGCCTTGTGCCCAAGCTCCAGGGATCTTTTATTCCTTAGGTGTGCCTACGCCTTTAATAATTACAGGCATCGTTGATAGGTGTAGTGCTAGAGGCACATAGCGTGGAGATGACACTTAAGAGTATTGAGGACTGTTTTGTGGGGGTTTGTACCATAAGAATGGCACATGGGTACAGTCAATGACCACAGTGCTAGGTGCACATAGTGTGGAGACGTTAGTCAGGCATGGTCACGCACCACAAGGTGGGGGCACGACTACAAACATCATGGAGCATGGATCTCCCAATGATCCAAGAATTGGTTAAGTGGGGAAGCCTCCACTTGGTGTTGGTTAGATAACCCAAGGAGAAGAGGTCATGGTAAAGGTACCCAATGAGAGGGTGTGAGGACCTAAAAGAGGTAAACGTAAGGAGATCTAGCTGGTAAAACCCCCAATGGTGGTGAAGGCATGAAGATGAGGGTGAAGACCGATCCCTTTACCTGGGGAGGTAAGAGAAAGACCTCAAGGAAAAGGTGAGATCCATCCCTTAGGGAAAAGGGATGAGGAGCTCAAGGAGGAGAAAGGAACCCACCTAAAGGTGGAGGGGGAGGCATCAAAGAGGGGTGTCTAGGCCAACCCCTCAGAGGGAAAAATGCCTAGGGCTAACCCCAGGGGTAAGGCCATGGCCTGGCCCCCAAAGGCAAGCCACGACCATCCCATAAGGGCAAGGCATATGTCATTTGATGGCTAAGGGATGTGCCGATTCCAACATTTGAGTAATTTTTTGGATAAAATGGCGTAACAGGTGACTTGCAAGTCATCCCAGTTAACTGGGTTGGTGGCTTAAGACATCGACTATTGATTATTTACTGACGTGTCTCATGAAGCAAGACCCCGGTATGGTCAAAGGGTGTAGCGAAGATTGGTTAACGATAACAAATTAAGCCATTTCTTACCAAATGTTGACATCAGGTTCTGTTTGGTCAACGGATGCAATTTATATTACGCTGAATGGGCATCCTTGAGTGAGATTGGACCACAAAGTTAAGAATATTGCTAATATTATCCCGAAAGAAATAAGAGTGACTCTTGTTGCTTAAGCATTTTCCAAGGATGGCAACTTAATTGATCAAATAAAAAGAGGTTAAGAATTCTAACTTATATCCGATTTTTTGTTTGGTAAAAAATTAAGACGTCACTCAAATACATGATAGGATACGAAAATTAACAACAAAGTTGCTTGAATTCACCTTCTAGGCTATAGAACACTTGACACAACACCATATTATTAGTAAATTAGGGTGTGAAACACTCGAAGCTACGCCATGTTATTAAATTTTATAGCAACTAGCATAGAACTCTTTAGAGTAACGTTCCATGGTTTATAAAAAGATCAAACCGACGATCCATATCTACGTTGCCAAGCAAAGGAGTGATCCATGTACTGCACCGTGGAGTTATTTCATGCACAATCACATGACTTTAGGTAGGATTTAATATCCAAAATGAAACCCTAACTACTACTGCAGTTAAAGTGTTTAATGTGTTTAATGTTCAATGAGTAGGACTAGAAAAAAAGTTTATGGTTAATTTATAAAGTTTATGGTTCATTTTAGTAGTTTGAAATGCGCAATATATTTTAGTTTTATCTTCATATGATAAAAAATCTTTACTTGTAACGAACATAAGTTATTTATACTACATGTAAAAGTATAAATCTTGTAAATTATTTTATTTCATTTTTGTCCTTGATTAATCACTTCAATAACAATCCAACCCTCATAAATACTATTATTAATTACTAATTTTGTAATCATTTCGGGTTTTGTCCCTGTTAGTTATTCCAATGATGATCTTATCCTTCCCTAATTAGTTTTTTTTTTTGTAATGCGTTTAATGAACATTAGGTCATAAATTTAATCTACACCTACATTTATACATTGGAAACCAAAGTGTGTGGTTGCAAAAAATATATTTTTATATATGTATGTGTGATGTGCGTGGGCCCGCGCGCGTGCGTACTTCTTATAAAAGTATGAATATTGTAAATTATTTTTGGATGATTATGTCCTCTATTAATTATGTTAATTACATTCCTACCCTTCGTTTATTATTTCCTTTTAAATTTTTATGAAATTAAAAGAATATTGGATAATGAATCTATTCTATACATTAGAATTAGAAAATGAAAAGCGTAATGAGAAAGAAAACATAACAAAGAAATTTCTTTATTATTCTTTTTTTAATTTGGTTAAAATGAAATAAATATTAGATATTGAACTAGTTAATAAGAACTCTGATTTTTTCTTGCATTTTTAGATTAACAAATAATTAACCAATTGAAAAATTAAAAAACAAAAACAAAATAAAGAAACTAAAATACATGAAAATTTAATTAAGAAACGAAAAATTGTTGAAAGACAAAAGCAAAAAAAAGGTTAAACAAAAAACGAGACTTAAATATAATGTCAATTTGAACTGAAAATATGTTCGGTTATTACAGTTGAAGACCGTGTATTTTGTATTTTTTATTAGTGAAATGTAAAGTATCTGATCTTAAAAATTACAAATCTTAACTATAAACCAATTAAACAGATTACAAAAATAAAGACGTAGATTCATTCTTTTAATTTTTCTATTTACTTTTATTTTCAGTAGTGCCATCAAATATTTTTTTAATTCAAAAATTTACAAAGAATATTTTTAAACATTAAACTGATTACGATTACGAATATGAAATATACATTTCTTCTAAAATAAAAATATAATTAAATTATATTATTTTAATTTTAAAAATATAATAATATTATTTTAAACATTATTTTCGATTATATTCATACAGAATGCACGTGTTTTATATTAATGTAACAATATTAAAATGATTAACGATGCATCTGCGTCCATCGTTGATTTAACACTTGCCCGTTTAATAGTGCTGGAATTTTAACAAAAATCGAAGAGCAGCAGCCTAATGACGTTGTGTTGCTTTGGACTTTGGAGCGCTCTAAGATCCAAATTCTCCAATATGTCTGCTGCTGCTGCTGCACTGACTGATTGAACACTTCGCCATCATGAGGCTGGGGTTTGCTTTCAACTTTCAAGCCATAAAAACACCGACAATGACAACCTAAAATCTTCCCTCCACTACACGAATGGTCAGGGAGTAGAGAGAGAAGAGGACCCTTGGGGCATGGGGACGCAGGCAGGTGGATCGGTGGGGGACACCCCCCACGCCTTTCATTCAATCTCATCAACAAACTGTTTAAAAGTCGGTGAAAGAAAAGCAGAGAGGCCCTCCCTTTTCCTTGGTCTTCCCCCAACCCCAAACCAAACCCACCTAACTGTTACTTAACTTTGCTACTGAGTTGCTCTTTGTCAAGAGCCAGGGTACAGAGACCAAGTATAAGCTTAAGCAATTGTAAGTGTTTGTTTGTGTGTGTATGTGGGTGTATTGGTCTCTCTTCTTCATTATTCAAGACAAGATGCCTAGACCAGGCCCAAGACCCTATGAGTGTGTTCGAAGAGCTTGGCACAGCGATAGACACCTACCCGTTCGAGGCTCTCTCATTCAAGATATTTTCAGGCACTCATTCTCTCTAAACAAACACACACACACAGGGATTGGAAAATACATATTTATGTTTTTTGCGAGTATTTTTGTTTCTATGTTGATTCATATGAGCTCTTTATGTTTTTTGAAGGGTTGTGAACGAGATTCATAGCTCAGCAACTAGGAAGAACAAGGAATGGCAAGATAAGCTCCCTGCTGTTGTGCTGAGAGCCGAGGAAATTATGTACTCTAAGGCCAATTCTGAGGTTTGTTCTGTTCAAGTTCAGGCACTTCAACTTATGCTTTTGCTTTATATTTTCAGTTGGGCATTGTGTTAATGTAGTTTCTTTTACATTGTTTTACATGTATTTTCTTTCTTAGGATGAGTATGTGGATCTCAAAACTCTCCGCAACAGAGTAAATGAGGCCATTGATACTATAATTCGACGAGATGAGAGTGCCGAGGCTGGAGTCTTTTTGCAGCCTTGTATTGAAGGTACCCGTTGCTCTTTGTGGAGTTTAATTTCTGAAATAGAAATGTTATTTCCAAATTTGATTTGTGAAATTATATGTATTTACATTTGTTTACACCCTTGGGCAAGCACACACACAAACTGAAAACATGCTCCTTTCCAGCAAAATCCGGGTCCTCACAAAGTTAGCTTACCCATTCGCCGTAATTATTACTCCGTATAAGGCTTATGGATTTAGCATGAAACCCTTTATGTTGAAAATGGGGATAATTTTTGGACGCAACGTAAAAGACACCACTAGTTTGTTTTAGTGTTCAATCTGGTAAAGATGAGGTTTCCTAATACTTAGGAAAACCAATTTTGGGACAGATGGAGTGTTAGTTTTGGTTAATTTTGTATCAGGGCTGCAACGATTTAATAGCTATAACCGTACGAACACGACTTACTACTAATCTTGGTGGAATCTGTAATTTGCTTAGCTGCTCTCAATCTGGGCTGCACTCCAAGAAGAGCATCAAGGAGCCAGCGTTACAATACTCCGAGTTGTTACCTTAGGCCTAGCAGTCCAGAGCCTAGCAATGTTCTTTCATGCAATGTCAAGAATATATCTGAGGGGAATAATCCCGCCAATAGCCAGTACATCTCCCACTATTCAAACTTCATGGAGCCAACTGCCATGAATTCCACCTATTGTGGTTTGGGATCTCACGGTCCTGTTGTGAAAAACATGAGGCGTGCGGTTAATATATCTCGTTTGTCATCTGTGAGTTATCGTCCAAGTGGTAGTAGATGCGTAGGTACTATTCCATCAGCAAGCTCATGTTCACTTTGTCCATTGTATTATGAAGATTGTGTTCAATCTAAAGAGTCCAAGATTGATATTGGTACATCTTCCAATGAGGTTTCTCACCATATTGAGCCAGATGAGATGGATGTCAGGCCAAATGTTTCTTCTTGCAGTGCAGATGCATTGAACAACTTTACAAGTATCGAGTGCAAAAAAACTCCTACCGACACACCTGGAAACAGGTGCGATCTATCATTGCGGTTAGGCCCTCTCAAGGTTCAGTGCGTAAGTATCGATAATAGTTGGACTCAAGAGGTTGAAGATGTTGGTTCAAGCTCTTTGCAAGATGGAAGTAAACTATCTCAACCAATGTACAAAGAATTCTCTTTTCCCAAGCCTGCTGCTGATAACCCATCAGACTCGAGTTCAAGTAAATGGAGTTGTCATGATTAAAAATTCGATCTAGAGGCAACACTAAGAAAGCGAAAGGCAGTCCTGAGTCATCAATCTGAGGGTAGGCAATTTCGTTGGCATCGGAAGTTCCCATATAATCAATTTAGTGGAACTATGAGAAAGGCAGGTCCGTGAATTGAATTCTGCTTCAATAGTTCCTTTATGAATTTTTAGAAAGGTACAGCACGTATCCATTTATTTCCCCTGTAATCTTGCTGTACCGTATGGCTAGGCTTGAAGTCTACTAATCTGATGAGCTGCCTGTAATGTTTAGAGTGTAAATATAGTCCTAATTTCAGATGTGTACCAAGTTTTGAATTTGAGAAAATGCTACTTGTAGAATATGAAGAAAAGATTTTGCTACACTGAACTGCATCAATAAGTTTGTGTATCTGCCTACTTGAAATTGTCATAAAGTTTTTAGAGGACGAGTGTTTTGGTGAGCTATGGGAACATATATGGATTCTGAACATAGCTTTTCCTAATGGATGGCGGTGATTAAGTCTAGCCTTTTCAGCCTTTACTTACTCTTTAATTCCCCCCACTCCGCAAAAGGTACATGCATGCACACACATTCCAGAAGAAATGATGATAGACCACAGTAAATATTGTGAATGAACAGGAAGGTCATGTCATCACAAGTTCCTGGAATTATTGATTCTGAGAAGTCAAGCTGAGAGTGGACATTTGGAAAGACAACAAAATAGTAAACGACCAGAGCTGGCTAGACTATTTACAAGGGTGCTGCCAAGCAATTATTGTGAAATTGCTGTAGATTTTGACGTGCCTGTACATTCTTTTTAGAGTACATGGGTTATTAACCATGGTAAATGAAATAGGGCTTACTTATCCACATTAAAAGGGGTAGATTAAGGCTTGTGAAGGTCAGTTGATCTGGTTTACCTAATCCAGTTTGTAAGATGCTTATGGTGCAGGTCACTCAAAACAAGTAAATACATCATAAAACATCTACTTTGCAGGTTCTTTGGGATTCTGTGTGTTCATATTCTCCACTTGAACTTTCGATGTGGATGAGTTTTTGTACAGTTCTTGGTGTACGTAGATAGGTACTGTGCATGTACGAGGGTCGCCCTCCTGTTTTGTGTTTTAAATTAAAAACCGTTACTTGTAAAAAGCTTTCTAACGTAATAGCCGTTGTATGAGGGAATAAAAAAAGGTTAGCTGCTGTACTTTACATGCGCAACACCTAGTCTGTATGAATCTTCCTGATAGAAGCTGGATGGTTTTTTACGCTTCGTCTTGGTTTGTGCAAAACTGAATTTTGCTGTTCCAACATATTCTTGAGGCATTTGTTGGGAGCAGGATTACACATAAATAGGAGGAGCAAAGAGGATTCCTGCACTCTAGATCTTCAAACAGATAACATTGTCTTTATGGATCTGTGTTTAGTAGGTCATATTTTAATGGCCTAACTAGAGTGGGGATAACTTCTGGACAGGCCTGTTCCTTAAGTGGATAGCAATGAGGGGTCTCTAAAAGGAATCTAATTGTTACCCTGAACCAATGTGCTTTTGGTTCATGGGCCCAGTGCTCCTCTAATTGAGAAAAGGGAGGTAATGATGAATAAATAAGGGTGCTTTTGATTGTAGTGGTGGCCGATGGTTTTAATGGCTCTTGGGTAACATCAACCACTAATTGTATGAGAGGAGCATCTTAACTTCCTCGACCATCCCATGGTATAACCGGTTCAACTTTGATCCAGGGCTTATGGATTAATTTCTGGGAATTTAGAGAGGTGGTGAATAAAATGTTGACCAATCTATGCATGCACTGGGGTAACAGTCGCTGGTTTTCTGTGGTAAAAGCTTGATTTATTATGCCATTTAAGATTGACAAACCTGTTTCTTTCTTACGATGTCATTCAAAGAGCAGTGTAACTTGGGCATAATGATGGAAATGTACCCTTAGCTATGAAAAGGTACCCTTACATGGAACTGAGACTCAAGATCCATATAGTACAGAAACTTTCTTGCATGATTGTTGATGGTTGAGTTGCTTATTTCTGTTGGAAATATGATTTAGAACATTTCTCGCTTAAACAGCTGGGGATAAAAGATACTAAATGTTGTTTAATTGCGAAAGGCGTTGGTTTCTGCAATTTTTTATTTAAATATCCGAGGTAGTTTCAGGAGGGAAGGGGAGCGGCAGGGTGATGGCTATGCTTCAGTAGAAGTTCTTGGTCTTTAGAACTTCTTTGAAAAATATGGAGTGAAATACTGAAATGTGCCTGTGAGGATTGTGAATGCTATTTATCAGTGGCAGGAAGAACAGAGGAAATGTATACTTGAGCTAAGAAAGATCTGAAGAAGTTAAGGTAAATGGTCCATGGATTCAGTTACACCATATAGTACAGCACAAGCTTTCTAGACAAAAGCATGCCCATAAAAAAAGGGATCTATATCCTCTGCTCTTATGGTTACTTTAAGTTGGAAAGCCGTGAGGTTGCTGGAGATGGAATATGATTGTTTTGCTGGAATTACGTACTCTACTAATTAGGAAGGGAGAGGAAATGGGAAAATAACCCTACTTATCACTCTCATGAGGTGACTTTTTTATTCCTGGGAGAGACGCTCTTTTTGAATTAAGTTTTGTTAATTGCCGTACAGTGAAAAATTTCTTGATGAATGATATACTAATGATAGTGCTTATACCCTTTGACTGGTGGCAAACGCTAGATTTTGCATGCTGTCGATCAAGCATCAGCAGGAGGATCCGAACTTTCTACCCTGTGCTAATTCTTTTGTTTTAAAAATGTGTTACTATTAGTAATTTAGGAAGGTGATCTAGAAAGTGAATAACTGATGGAGGATCCTTGGTGTTTGAAGTATGAAGTGTTTCTGAGATTGCTGGATTACATGCATGCTTACAGAGAATAAGGAGCAAGTTGTGGCTGAAGGATGGACCCCTAATAAAGTAAAAACTATTGAAAGGCTGCTTATATGGAACTGAGATTGAAATGTCTTTGTAGCCAGGAGCAGCACAAACGAGGTGAACAGCTATCACCTATTGCTTTCATATAGCAGGGAATATCTCCCCACTCAACATGTTATCAAAGGAATCATGAAAGTTGCTTCAAGTACTTGTCACTTTTTTTCTTTATATATTGCATTCACTTTCTTTGCCAGTGATAATGATGATTGAATGTGGAGAGAAATAAGTTACTATGGAGTCATTTGCAGGCAAGGATGATTGTATTTACTATGTACTCTTCTTGACCACAGTCGAGTCTGTTTGCTTTCTATTCTTCCCCTTTACCTCCAACAGAGAAAGATACAAGTACCTTAAGCAGTAGTTGCAACAGCAAGAACATGGTTATCAGATTTGAAGTTTATGTCAAACTCTTTCAATTCGTCCCAAAGTTTTGTTAATAGAAAAAAGTAGGAAGATTGGGTTCACAGTTGGTCTAAACACTCAATCTGTGATGAGATTAGATGTCGAACTGGTGGCAGAAGAACTAATCGGTGATGATGACGACGGTGATGAAGATTGGGTGAAGTTGAATTCTATCTGCAAGCGCTGATGGAGTGAGTAATATGGAACTGTCTCCTTTTTCTCGTCCAGTTCAAGTTCTTGAAGGGGTATAGCAGCAAGAAACCTCTTGATATACTCCTTGCAACACCCTCTGCCACTGCAGATTATCTCCTCGCTTCCCTCTCTGAAATTATCAGTGTCCTGCCCTGCCATTTCCTCCGTGCTGACCTTTTGCGTTTTTATTTTTGCGTGGATCGAAGTTGACTCGTCAAACCTCAATATGTATGCCTGCTCACAACCCTCAAAGAGCCGCTCGCCCAATGTGTCAATGATATAGTAAGTGTTCGCGTCTGCCTTCAACACGAAGAAATGGTCATTCCAACTAACTATATAAATCCTCGGTTCTTGTTCATGTTCATCAGCCTTGGCCTCGACCTCATTCCATAGCTCATCAAAGGACATGGCTCCTTTCAAGGACTCGAACTTTTCAGGGCTGAAAAATCCTATATATGATTCCTTGCGGGAAACATGTATGGGACGAAGATCAGCGTGCAAGATGGTCTCTAGATCGAAATGTTTGTTGGGGAAGTCGTTTACGTAGGCATCGTTGTTGCACAGCTTTTGCCATTCAGAGGAACCATCGATAATGAGTGTGTCGAACTCTGGCCTACTTGGCATCATATTTTGGTTTGATTGGAGCCAGTGTGCAATAACAGCAACAAGTGCTGTGCATGCGCTCCCTCCAGCAGCTTTGTCGCTGCGCTGGTCGAACGAAGCGAAGAATGCATTCGTTCGGAGCTTTGTCAATCCATCTCTACTGGTTAGATCTCTTGTTTCCCAGTTACTTGTCGGGCTGCTCTGATAGGCTGTTTTAGTAGGCTTGGTGAGATTTTCATTCTGCAAGAAAGAAATATGCAAAGCACTGAATATGAGAAGTCAACATTACTTCACAGTATCAAGGATTTCATAACAAGTGTTAAGACGAGTAGAAAGCAATTTGAAAGCCCAATTAGCAATTCTACTCATTTTGTTCGAGACTTATGTACGGCATCTGCAGGGGTGTGTGTGGAGTAGGGGGTGTTTGGTGAGCTATTTTCATACTTCTGTTGTGCATCTTCTTTGATGGTTCTCATTTTTCTCTACCAGGTTCTGAGAGTCGATGACTGTTCATAGTTGTTACATAGACATAAAGTAGTTTGACCTGGTTACCTACCTGTGCGGAAGTAGAGGTGATATCATTCCTGTTCTCGTCTTTGCTAGTCTTTATCTTTTCCGATTTAAAACTTAATCGCCTCCTTTTCCAAGAGAAGAACGGAGCTTTCTTTGCCAAGTCCAAACGACTACCGAAACTCGAAGACAATCTTGACTCGTTTCCCGAGTTTGTTTCTGAATTGCAATCCGAGTCCGATTGACCTAAACTTGCTTCATCGTGGTTTTGCTCATTCTTCCTCTCCTCGTTCTCAAACAGTCCATTGCTTGCCAAACCATTCACCTCAATTGGGTTTTGAATGAGTCCCGTCAAGTCTTGAGAGTCTCTAACCTCGGCAAAGCTCAAGAACAGCTGTACAAGTTAGACAACTAGCGTCATACAAATTTAGAAACAATTAAAAGCATCTCTTAGGAGTTATTCCATAATGGAGTTATTCTATAATAACATATCTAACCACTTTTTACCAAATGGTCACAACTTTTTCACAACAAAATCTACTCATTGTTGATGAGTTGCCATAAACATAATTTTTTGGTAAAAGTTGTGGAATTTGGGGTACACCTGCACAGTCCTTATCGAGAGTGCATGAATGAGTAATTGAACAATCATAAATCTATGTTCCATTATTCAGAAAACATGGGACTTGAATTGGTCAGCTTGAAAATGTCAGCTGACTGTGTCATTTGTACGAAAACGGCAACGCAAGAAGTGGCCCTATTATCTAATTTATTGCAATTGGCAGGATGCTACGAGTATGAACATGACAGCCGCCCTTATTAAAATGTAAGCATAATGTATAAGCCCTGTAATATTCTCGGAAGCTTCCTTACCAGAAGGGTACTTTCTCTGGCAACCCCGGCAACCTGTAAGCGGATCGGAACTTCTTTTTCAACCCGCGATTCCATGTTCAACGCCATTTCTGATATACTTAGCGACACCTTCCTGATGGCCTGCGATTCCACGTCCGACACGATTTCTGCTATATTTAGCGACGCCTTCCCGATAACCGCCATGTTTTCCTTAGACTCGCCCTACAAGAAAACAACTCAAAATCATAAAAAAATAAGTACATGGAAAAATTAAAAATTGCTGTAACACCTCCGGTTTAACGTTGCGAAACCTTTTACATTCGCTTAAGGCCGCGTAAGGCCGGAATAAATCAAATGTCAGCCGGTAGTTTGACGTAGAAACTTACATACGAGAGACTGAATGAGACATGCCACGGGCCAAATTTCTGAACGCGATCATCTCCGGACACCGTCGAAAAGCAACACAAGTTCTCGAACTCGTCGTCCCACTCAACCGGTACGCCTGGCTCCGCAACCCTCTCACCGGAAGAATCCTTACGCCGCTTGGATGCCCGGCGAAAAGGGACCATCCCTGCTCTCGGAGCACCTTTCCATCTCATCTGAACAGCCAATACTTTCTCTCCTCCATCTTCACCACGATCCTCCATCTCATCTTCCAATCCTCGCAGCAGCCTCATTTTCTCTACCTTCACCAGAAACCTCCTAGTCAGCACCGCCGTGGCCGCCGCTGACGGCCACGGCGGCCACCTCGTCAACCTAATCACCATTTTAGATTCCTTAAAATGCAAGCAGAGACAAAGGGAGAGAAGAGAAGAAAAGAAAAAAACTTGGGTCTACGACAAAGTGACAGCTTTTATGGTGCAGTGCGGATTGGGCAACGAGTCCGTGTTCGGTTTTAACGGGGGCACAACCGAGTGAACAAGGAACCAGCTGCCTACCACGTCATAAGATGTCCTTCGCTTGACGACTTATTGTTGACGTGGCGGGGTGTGAGTGGTGGTTGTGCGTGGGAAAAAGGGTGCGCATATAGCTGATAAGCACTAGAAGGCCTAGGTTGTCACGGGGCGAATGAGGAGGCGGACAGGTAACCTAGTACGGGGGAATATTACCACGTGCGTTAAGCAGGCATATGTTCCGGAAAATCCAACGTACGGGTCGTGGACGAATGGTATTGCGTGAGGGGTTGTATCCACGCAATTTGGAAGATGAGATTTAAGGAGGATCGGAAGTTCAATTTTTTCTGAATTTTACTCATCTTGATAATTGAAAAAAAGAAAATAGAAGTAATTAAAGAGTACGTGAGACTGATTTTTAAAAATAGATTTAAGATGAAATGAAGAGTAATTGTTAAAAGAATTTTAAACTATTTTGACAAATTTAGCTTCAAGCTATTAATCGTGTTTGAAAAAAAATATACTGAAAACAGTTTTAATGTGACAAAAATGACTAAAACTTTAGTGTGTGAATAAAAATACTAAAGGTCTTTGTAATTAATAAATTTTATTGGTACTTTATTTGTGGTCAAACTTGATCGTGATTTTTTTTTAGTTGATAATCATCGTTTGTTATATTATGATTTAATTAATATTATAGCTTTATAAAGTTGATTTAATTAATTCTGTATCGCAACTTTGATCATCTCAAAATCAAATTCCTAACATGCTCTAAATCGTCGAAGGTAATTAAATCTGACATTCACGAAAGTTTGCATATTGAAGAATCAGATTTGATAGAAAAATATATAGAATTACACATTCACTTTGTCTTGACACAGTTAAAATTTGAATAAATTACATACGACATTTCCGAGATTTGCTCTACAATACACACGAGGCTTACTAGGTATTTTTATTACACTAACATACGCATTTTTATTTTTTAGTTAACAAATTTAAGAGAACAAATGAGATAACTATGATACCCCTCGTAAATAAAGTTACCTCTCTCTCTCTCTCTCTCTTGGGGCACACACACAGACTAGTCTCAACGGAGAAACGACTCTGCTCGCCCTTCAGCACCTCTGCCGAGGACTCCTCACCTCCGCTGCCAAACTAGTCCTGAAATCCACCAAACCTTCCTTCAAAGCCCTAATCCACCGCCTCTCCTCATCCTCCGCTCTCTCCTCCTCCCTCTCCCTCTCCCTCTACCTCCATCTCCCATTCCATCGCCCAATCCAAGCACTTCTTTGCCTCAACCACCCCAACCCAATCACCTCCCTCCCCTCCCACCAAATGCCTCCGTCAATCCTCGCGCGACTCCAAAACCACCACCTCTAAAAATTCAACTGCAAATGACCGCGAAAAGGCCAAAAAGACAGTCACCAAAAGCCACAAAAATGCGGGCTGATTTGTTGCCAGCTGTCAGTGAATTGCGAGACAATTTAGAGTTGTGCAAGGAAGAGTAAAGCCTTAATTTCACAAACGCTACGTTGTTGCTGTTGATGTCGTTGAAGAAAAAAGTGGATGTTCACAGAGTTTATGCGCTTCGCGAGGCGTTTAATCTATTCGATTCCGAGGATGACAGTATAGAGGACTCGAAGCTGCTTCTCATACGATGCGTGATCTCACCGCTGTACTTGAAGATGGAGGACGAAAGGCGGTTCGTGGCGTTCATGTTCGGGCTGAGCAGGCAGCTTGTGAAGGAGGCGCTGGCGATGATCAGGTCGCAGATCCCGTTTTGTCACCGGTATTTGTATGTCTCTGTATTTTCATAAGTTCCGCATTAGCAAATGATGTGGTATATTTACCAACAACAGTAATGATGTGAAATAATCAATCGTTTGTCTATCACCATCTGAGTAATTAGTCATTTGGAAAATGTGGAATTTAATTACCAGATGAAAAACAATAAAGAATGAAGGCAAAGACAGTTTTTTATTTTCCTTTTTTATTTTTTGAAATTTAGACATCATTGGAAGAACTAGGATTTTAAAGGAGGAGAAATATATGATGGATATCATTTTTTCATCGTACTTTTGGGTAGTCTTTTTTCCTGAAAATTCATCTAACGGAAAAGATTCAATTAGAACTACACTTGTAAGTTGTAGAAGAGGCTGCAACTCATTTTTGCAGCGGTAATTAAGTCATCAAACACGGCCAGCTAAAAGAGTTATGTGGCACTAAAAAGTGCTGTTAAAATTTGTCAGCAAAAGCATATGCTAGTTTCTCACCGGTCGTATATACTGTCAACAAATTGTTGCTAATAAAAGAGTTGTACCCTCTTGCTACGAGCCTACGACTCTGATTATATCAAAAGTTTATCATTCAGAGCAGAATAAAAGACTCCAGTTTCCTCCCGTAAGGTTCTTCTTTTGTTAGGATGGTGGCCCAAAAGAAAATTCGGGATAGTATTTAGTCCTTGGGCTGCACATTACACCATTGGACTGGACATGATACCATTGGCTGAATATAAAAGGGCCTTAAACAGGTAAAAGAGTAAGGAGAAAAGTAGCAAAAAGTTTTCAAGATTTTGGTGCTATTTCTTTACTTGGAATAAAAGCTAACAAGTGTGCTGCTATATAAAAGTTCATGCTGAGCCAATTTTTATATGTTCCTTAAAACTAATTTTTATTGAGAAATTTTTGCACCAGTTGGTGTACATGTTATTAGAAAAACTTTAATATAACGATGAAAGAAATGATCGATGTGGGATGACTAATGGAGGATAGGAGCTTTTCAAGGGTGACAAAATACAGTTAAAATTGATTCGAACCTTTTAAAGTGAATTGATTCAGTCTGAACCGTCCAAAACTCTTAACGGTTTGGTTTCACATTTCTCGAACCAACCTCGGTTTCATTCGATGCATGGATTAATTTTCTTAAATCAATCATAAGATGAATCGAACCGACATACGACATATTAATTAATTTTCTGCGACATTCTTTCATTATTTTCGTAGACATGGTACTAAAAAAAGTCAAATAAACAAAACCCTTGAAGTTAAAAGAAAAGAAAATAATGAGAGCACTTATATAAAAAAGGTCTAGCGATAAATATCTCTTGTATGTTCTCTCATTTTTTTTGTTATACATCAATGACAAAAGCATCTTTGTTTTCAGTGTAACATATACCTGAAATAATATTTACATCATGGGCACTTAGATGTTGAATATATAATAAGAATGTGTGCTAGATAATATTTAACTTCAACATTTAACATTATTTGGATTGAATAGTAGGTGTGCGGAGCGACAACTTTTTTAAATGTGTGCAAATTGTTCCAAGCCGATCAAGCCGAACTGTTTTTAAATCTACATAACTCGTTCCAAACTATTCAAACCAAACTGTTTAAACCGAATTAACTGAACCGTCCAAACTGATGTTGTTCTATTCGCTTCAAAAATTTTCACAACGATGGATAACGGTTCAATTTGTGGTTTGTTCCTCAAAATCAACTAAACCGAACTTTGCTCACCCTTAATAGGAGAGAATAGTAAACCTTAATACCCATTGTTGTTAAATCTTACCCATCTGCTACACCACATCTTATTTATCACCATTAGACCAAAGTCTTTTTAGTGTGGTAATCGCAAATGAATAAGGGAATTATGGCGATGACCTGGTCATTGAGACTTGGTTGAAGCTATAAGCAAGGGAATACCAGAATATTTGTGCAGGGAAGTTAAAGTTGCACCGGCGATGACCAATGAGAATATTAGCCTCCTCACAGTTTTGCTAGTGGCTAATGAGAATATACACACACACATATAAGAAAAACGAATATGTTGCTAGTCTTAGATAAGTTGCATAAGGCTAGGGACTAAATCAATGTAATTTTGGTTAATTAAAATAATAGCCCTGTTGCAACACTTTTCGTCTTCTACCAAAAATTTTCATCGCCAAACCACCTGTACACATTTATAACATTTTTCTGAAACAAATAAACATACACATGCTACTCCACTCGGTCAACCCACTGCACTGACACATGCCCACACTTTCTACATACTCATGCACACACTGATTACACATACAAAATAACCCACACACTAAAATACTCACACACAGTCTACGGTGAACCACACCCACTAAACACACTCCGTTTCACACTATCATCCAGTAACCACTAAGCCTACACATCAGCCAAAAAAACACAGCATACACCCACCGATTCACACCTACAAACCACCCACTTCATTCCATTCCAACTACCGCCAACACTACCACTTCACACTGTAAAACGAAAAATCCAAGTACACATTTCAATACAACCAATGTTCGTCAGCCCGCCAACTTGTTGTATGAAGAAATTGGCCGGCAAACGATGACCAAAACCTTGCTATACAGTGATTGGGCAAAAGACCCATAATGATAGACATCCTTTCCTTTTTTTTTCCGGCGCTACACCGGCCTGTTGATCTCGCCGGCATCCCGTGGCAGGCTATACATGCAAAAATCTGGGCCGCGTTATGAGAGGGATCAGTGGCGGCAGCAGTTGGATCGGGAACCCAGTAGTGGCTTAGTTGGTGGCTACCTCGGCGCCGCCTTCATTGGCCGGGCATCCCGTCGCCGAAATAGCTGCCGTTGGCCGTCGTGAGTTCTTCTAGCCTCCCCTAATCATATAGCCCAGCCACCCATACTTGCGTCGTTCGACAGTTCTTGGTGGTGGCGTAGGCCAGAACCGACCATCGGAGACCGAATGGGTAGCCGGCAGCAGCGATCACACGGCAGCTTGGATATGGAGGTGGGCATTGCCTCCAATGGAGCGCGAAGGTGTCGGCAACAGAATTAAGGGAATAGGGTAGCGGCGGTGAAGGTCGCACTATCAGAATTTGACACCGGAAACTATGAGTGTAGCCGAAAATTTGGGGAAGGGGTTGATCGGAAATGCGCCGGTGTTGGAGGAAAAAATTAGGGCCGGCGCCTCTCTCTTCCCGTTGCCTCTATGTTCTCTATTTCTTCTCCCTTAAAATATTGAACCTTATCTTTATATATATATATATGGGAGCTGATCCATTGATAGCGCTAGCAAAATAGGAGAAGTTGCTAGTGCGATCTGGCCGTCCATCCCAAAAAATGGAGGGCCCAGATTTTTTTTTGCGTTTTTTTAAGTACGTCCGCTACATTATGTAGCGGACAATTTTTTGCATTTTTTTGACAATAATACCCTCCGAGTCCGTCCGCTACATAATGTAGCGGACAAGTTTTCAGACTTTTTTTCTCTTTCTGTATTTAATGTTCTGACTTTTTTTTTCTCTCTCTCCTCCGCTACATAATGTAGCGGACAAGTTTTCAGACTTTTTTTCTCTTTCTGTCGTTAATGTTCAGACTTTTTTTCTCTTTCTCTTTCTCTCTCCTTTTGTGGTCATTTTTCTGTCACCTTTCTGACTTTAGTCTCTTTCTCTTTCCTTCCTTTTGTGGTCATTTTTCTTACTAACGCCCTTAACCTTAACCTATTCGCTTCTATGTGAACTCTTTGTTCTTCCGAGATATGAGTTTCGGCAGAGCTGCAAGCTGTATTGTCTGGCACCTGATTTCGTAGTTCTTTTGATGAAAGAGAGGACACCTCAGCAGCATTAACCTCATCCACAAGGCCTGAGATGGCTCCTGCTGATGAAGCCAATGCTAATAGTGACTATGTTGTTTCAGGTGGAAATTTATTTGCAGAAACCCATTCCTCATCTTGACCAAAACATTGGAGTTTGCCCAGAAGAGAGAGAGAGAGAGAGAGAGAGAGAGGAAATGAGGGGAGAGGACGAAAGAGAAGAAAGAGAGAGAGAGATCAAAAAGAAGAGAAAGGAGAGAGAGAAGAGTCAGAGCTTTAATGAAGGAGAGAGAGAGAGAGAAAAAGATATGAGAAAAAAAGTCTAAAAACTTGTCCGCTACATTATGTAGCGGACAGGAGAGAGAGAAAAAGAAAAAAAAAAGTCAGAACATTAATGACAGAAAGAGAAAAAAAGTCTGAAAACTTGTCCGCTACATTATGTAGCGGACGGGAGAGAGAGAGAAAAAAAAAGTCAGAACATTAATGACAGAAAGAGAAAAAAAGTCTGAAAACTTGTCCGCTACATTATGTAGCGGACGGACTCGGAGGGTATTATTGTCAAAAAAATGCAAAAAATTGTCCGCTACATAATGTAGCGGACGTACTTAAAAAAACGCAAAAAAAAGATCTGGGCCGTCCATCTTTTGGGATGGACGGCCAGATCGCGCTAGCAACTTCTCCTATTTTGCTAGCGCTATCAATGGATCAGCTCCATATATATATATATATATATATATATATATATATATATATATATATATACATACATAATATTCTAAATGCATTAATAAATTTCACAGCTACCCCCTCACAAACATTTGTTTCTTTATTGCTCCCATTTCTCATCTGCAACTAATGGTCCCTAAATTTTTTATTTTATATATTTTCCACTAATAACATTACTCACGCTAATTGTCGCTAAAGACTCCAAGAAATAAATTGTGGCGTCGCATGTTTTACGTTGCTAAAAAAATAAACATATTATTATAATTCACATGAAATCAACTTCATCATCATACTTATAATCATAAAAAAAAAATTATCGCTAAAGGTCTCTAATGATACCGCTCATGATAATTGTTGTTAAATATCTTAATGAAATCACTTGGAAAAATTATTATGAAAGTAGAAAGCTAATTCATGGGAACAAGTCTAGACCTAGGTTTTGGGGTGTTACAAACATATTCGCTTTTTCTATGTATGTATGTATGTATGTATGTATGTATGTACGTACGCGCGCGCGTGTGTATATGTGTGTGTGTGTGTGTGTGTGTGAGAGAGAGAGAGAGAGAGAGAGAGAGAGAGAGAGAGAGATTAATAACTTATTGCTTATGAACATTCAGAGCATGGACTATCTATAATTTTGGCACTTAGTTTTTTCATCCTCTCAAAATGGGGAAATTACCTCTCTTGTCTACGGTTTGGCCTCATCCACGCATGAGCCGTAGGAAAACTGTGTTGACCCCAAAAATTTAGAGGTGCCAAGAATATAAGTCAAAATATAACAAAGTTTTAGAAAAATTAAGATCAGAGCCGCTAATCCTCGACTTTCATCCAATTTAAATAAATCAACCTTACAAAGCTTTACAAATAATACCCACTAGTTTTAATCTCGTAAGTTGCACACGAGAGCAATAACTGTCAAATTACTGGCTGAGAGACCTTATACTTGTATGCTAAATAACAATAACAAAATTGGTTGTGACAAAAAAAATTATAAATAAAGTTACTTTTTTCCTTTCTATATGAGTTTTTATACCAAAGGCGATATTACCAAAGGCCATAAAAAAGAATAAAATACAAAAAGACAATTTCATGACAAAATCTGGCCCATCTATCGGCCAGATGGACAGTCAGATCGCGCGAATAACTTATCCCATTTTGCTCGATCGCGCGAGTAATGAATCAGCTCATATATATATATATATATATATATATATATAATCAAATAAAAGAAGAAAGATTATATTAGTTAGAGAAAAAAAATTGATAAAGAATATTGAGCTATTCTAAACAATATGAAAGGTTTAAAATTAAAGGAAATATCGAATTTGTTTTGGCAAAATATTAGACATCGATGGAATTGCAAATATATTATAGAATTTTAAAGTGGGACATGTTGATATGAAAGACATGAGAAATACAAAGTTTATTTAATTGGTTGAATATCGAATGGTTAAAAGGAATCAAATCCTATTGAGGAAGAGAGAGGGAAAGAGATAAAAGGAATCCAAATCATAATTAAAAAGGTGAGTAAGTTCAAAATGGATTCAAATAGTCAAAATAAAAAAATCCATATGGCGACGTAAGAGAGTGTCCACGTAAGCGATTACTTGACAACATTTTCTCAGCTTTAGCATATGTATATATATATATATATATGTATGTATGTATGCATGTATGTATGTATGTATGTATGTATGTATGTATGTATGCATGTATGTATATGGACGTGATACATTGCTTGCGCTCGCAACTTAAATAAGTTGCCAGCACGATCTGGCTGTCCATCCATAGCGGATGAACGACCCAGATCTAACTTTTTTTGAAAAAAAAAAAACCCGTCGTCCATTACATTATTTAGCCGACGGTGATTTTGACAAAAATACCTTGACGGTATTTAATGAGTTGGAGGGATTCACAAGCAAATAGAGAAAGGGGGGGGGGGGGGGGGGCATGTTGTAAATTTTACCGTCCGCTACATTATATGACGGACGACAAAGTTTACTTATGTTTATGGACGTGATCCATTGCTTGTGTTCGCAACTTAAATAAGTTGTCAGCACGATATGGCTGTCCATCCATAGCGGATGGACAGAGGAATGGACGGATCAGATCTAACTTTTTTTGAAGAAAAATAAACCGTCGTCCGCTACATTATCTAGCCAACGGTGATTCTGACAAAAATACCTTGACGGTATTTAATGAGTTGGAGGGATTCACAGGCAAATAGAGAATGGGGGTGGGGGGGGGGGGGGCAATGTTGTAAATTTCATCGTCCACTACATTATGTGGCGGACGACGAAGTTTACTTAAAAAAAAAACAGATCTGGCCTGTCCATCTGTAATGGATAGACGACCAGATGGCGCTGGCAACTTACCCAAGTTGTCAGTGCCGTCAACGGATCATATATATATATATATATATATATATATATATATATATATATATATATATATATATATATATATATATATATGTGTGTGTGTGTGTGTGTGTGTGTGTGTGTGTGTGTGTGTGTGTGTGTGTGGTCATGATCCATTGATAGCGCTAGCAAGTTGTTAGCGCTGTTTGGCCGTTCGCAACAAAATATAGCGGACGATAATTTACTGTCCGCTACATTATGTTGCGGACGATGAAAAAAATTACTGTTGTGGAGCGCGATCTGGCCATCCATTCTAGCCGTGGACGGTCAGATCTCGCTAACAACTTGGGTTAAGTTGCTAGCGCTATCATTTTATCATCTCCCCCCTACACACACACACACACACACACACACATATATATATATATATATATATATATATATATATATATATATATATGGAACCTATCCCTGTCTACTGGTGGAGAAACACATATCTGGCCGTCCATGTGTACTTGTTGATGGCCCAAATTTGTCTTTTTTTTTCTTCAAGAAGTGTTAACCGCCATTCTTATAGGTGGTTAGGCTTAAAGATAAAAATGCCCTATTTAGTGAAAAATTGACTAACCACTGCAAAAAAACTGAGGGTTAATAGCCCACCACCAGCAAGCTAACTGCCACTCTTTGTGGAGGTTAGTGGCCCACCATTTAATGCTAACATTTACAAAGAATGGAGGTTAATGTCCCACCACCAACAAGCTAACCGCCACTCGTTGTAGAGGTTAGCATTAATCGGTGGGCCACGAACCTCTACAAAGAATGGAGGTCACTAGCCCACCTTAAGGTTATAAGAAAATGGTCCATGATTCATACACCATAAGGTTATAAATGTTGAATATGAACTTAAAATACCTATTTAATTTTTCCTATTAAATCTCTTGAGTAGTTTTTATGTTTTTATAGGTAATTATTTCATGTTAGAGAGTTTTTACACATAATAATTCAAATAAAGTCCCAATAAGTTACGCATAGGTTAGATACAAACTTAGAATGCTTTAAATTAACTTTCGAAGAACATATGACTTACTAATTTAGATATTTAGTATTCTTGCAAACTTAGTCAATTGTAAAACTAAGGACAACTTATCTTGTATACATATACATATATACGTACATACACATTTACATATATTTTTCCAGGGTATGTATGTGTGTGTGTACCTTGGAAAAATATACATGGAAAGAAGAAAGAAAATAAAGAAGTGGATTTAAACAGCAAAGTCTATTATTAAAACATCTAATATAAGAGCATACTTATAGAAAATACTTACAGTATAAGGGTACAACACACTTGATTACAGAAATATACTTGGATGGAAGCACACTATTCTTACAGCTTTCAGAAAGAGTACAAGAGAGTGAAAAATTAAGTGATGCCTTCTAACATGGAGAAGGAAACCTTAAATAGACCAACAAACATCAGGGTTCGGAAAACTCTGGTTACCTTTTTTTAAAGTAACTATGGTTTGTAGTTGATGCTTACATAAGCCGTGTGTCCTGGATAAGTTGGAGTCGTTCAAACTTGTAATTTCACCTTTTGCTTTTAAAAAGCAGTTTGTCGTGATGCATGTATTATGCATATCATGTCACTTTTGCTTTTAAAAAGCAGTTTGTCGTGTTGCATGTATAATGCGCATCAAACATCAGGCTTTTCATAAAGTAATATTTCCTTTTGCTTTTTATAAAGCAGTGTCTCCTTTTGTCTTTTGCATGTATTATGCATTCCATTCAAAAGTATTCCTTCTGTTTCTAAAGAAGGGGAAAATATTCAACCTGTTTTAGTTTTAAATCCTTTTGTGTTGAAGGTTTTTGTGGAACACTTTTAGTAGTCGTATTGTCTAACATAAATTCATCAAATTCTCTATCGAAATTGACCTATAAATCAGAATCTTCTAATTTATTATCTTAGTTTTCTTCTTCCATCTTGAGTAATTCAATGGCAACAGCTTGAAAAAGTTCTTTTTTGGTTAAAAATGGCATTTCCTCTGCAAGCCCTGCAATAATATCATTTTTTCTAGTGAATTCTACCTCAGACTTGAATGATCCAGCACTGGTTTTTGGACTCAGTTGATGAGTTGTAGTAGCCTTTAAGGTGGGGAATATTTGTACTACTGCATCAACATTGTAATGATGGTAGTTGAACTTAGGCTACCATTTAGAGCCAAATTGTCTTACTAAACGTGGAGGATATTCAATGGTGCCATTACCCTTTTGAATGGCGTATTGTCAGCATAGGATCCAAGGGATATTGAATTCCGCCATAAATTATAATTTTTGCAGTCTTTTAACCATTGCTGCATATAATTTATATGCCTCTGAGACCTGTTGTGAAGGCCAATCATCAATTTCTGGTCCGTATTGGAACCACCAATTTTGTTATCCAGTTTGGGAATAAATCGTCAAAGCTTTTAGAGAAGAATAACCATAAATGCTTTTGCCTTGGATTTTAATACAATAGAACATTGTCCCAGGCATCAACACAATCAAAGTAATTGAAATATCAAGGAGAGATGTGAGCAGGAAGGTCTCTAGCCTTGGTGGTGTTAATTCCCCATTGCTTATTTGAAATAAACCCTCAAAATTTTCAATTTTGAGAACTGGTATGGTGGATTAGCCTCACGGGGATTGTTATGATAAGGAAAAACCTTTTCATAATAATGCATAAATACCGCTGATTTAGTAACACGAAGAATTTCTTTATAATACTCTCTAGATTTGCCAGAGGCTCTTTGAAGAATAGCCTAGTCTTTATTGAGATAATTATTAGCCACCTCAATTGTTGGTAGATCTTCTTTTTTATTTTCAATGATGAAGACATCCGGTAAATTTGAATGGGTATTTGTAGGCAGAACTTTCAAACATATCATCCTTATATGAGGACAAAGAGGTTGAACCAATGGTTTTATCCGTTTGCCTTAAATTGTAGCGGGTATTACAGCATGGATGTAAGCCTTTACCAGACACTTGCAGATTGGTCTTCGGAGGAGTTATTTTCCCTGCAAAAATTCTCGAGTCAAGAAGTCAGGAAGGAAATTTCTTTCTCCTTTAATGAATTCAATCTAAAAATCGAAAGAAGAGAGTAAAGCCTGCCATCTAGCAAAAATTTGTTTTGATACAATATTTTTGACATCTTTTTCAAGAACATCCTTGGCGGCTTTGCACTCTATGCGTAAGAGGAATTCTTGATTTAACACATCTCCTTCAAAATTAAGGATGCAATTAACAATAGAAAGAATTTCTTTCTTAATAGTGGAATAATTTTTTTTAGCAGTATTCCAAACAACAGAAGTAAAATGAACCAATTGTTCTTTATTTTCAATTCTTTGCTTTAGGATACCTCCATAACCAAAATCAGAAGTATCGGTTTCAACAATTTTGTATGCTTCAATTAAAGGGAGGCCCAAGCACACTAGGGATTTTGCTTTAAGCTTGATCCTATGAACATCTTGAGTGTGGTCAATAGACCAAGGTTGAGGATTTTTCCTTAGCCTTTGATACAATATTTTTGTATCCTTGTACATGTCTTGGTAGAAGTCTACAATATAATTTAGACTTTCTAAAAATCTCTGCAACTAAGTTTTTTTTCCTGATATCATCTGGAAATTTAGAAACAAATTCAATTGCTATGTCAATAGGGATAATTGATCCCTTTTTAATGTTCTGACCAAGGAATCTAATTTTGGTCAGGAAGAGACAAATCTTTTTAGCAGAAACTGCTAAGACATTATGCTTGATGACTTTAAGGAAAGTAGTTAAATGTTTTCAATGTTGATCTATAGATTGGGAAAATATCAAAACATCATCAATATAAACAATTGAAAAATCCATATAAGGATTGAAGATATCATTCATGATATTTTGGGATTCAGAGGGAGCATTCTTTAAACCAAAAGGCATAACATTCCACTCAAAATGCCCAAATGGTACAGTAAAAACAGTCTTGTACCGATCTTTTTTATTGATTTGGATTTGCCAAAATTCAGATTTCATATCAAAATTTGAAAAAAATAACAGATTTATTAAGCCTATTTAGCAAATCCTTTTTTATTAGGAATTGGGTAACGAATTCATCTTAAGGCTTTGTTTAAAGGCTTATAATTGATAACAAGGCGAGGAACACCACGCTCTTTCTCAGCTTGTTTATTGAGATAAAAAGCGGGACAACTCCAAAGGGAGTAACTTTTGCGAGTAAGCTTTTTGTCCAAAAGATCTTGAATTTGCTTTTTACAATGTACAAGAAGTTCTTGGCTCATTTGGATAGGACGAGCTTTGTGGGGATATTTTTTTCCATTGAAATCAGGTTCATAACGTAAATCAATAATATGTTGTTTACGATGCCAGAACTCATTAGGGACTTCCGTACAGATTTCGGATTCTATTTTGTTTTGAAAAACTTTAATTTTTTCCCTTTCTTGATCAAGGTAATGATTTATCTTTTGAAACTTAAGGTTTTCTTTTAGAAAACAAATTTGGTTTTGTCAAAAAATAAGCTTTTTTTTTTAGAGAATGGATAACTTGTTCTTGAGGAGGATTGATGAACTTGAAACATATATCTTGATTCATGACATTAGAGTGAATACCATTATCATTAATGGTCATGGAATTGAGGAGAGAAAGGAAAGGTGTACCTAGGATGATTGATTGACTAAGGCCACAGACAACTATGAAGTGGGCTTTGAGGTAGATGCCATTATTGCAAACCCAAGAATCAGAGATCTTATAATTGATTATCATTCTACTAGAATCAGCAGTGGTGAGGGCTTGTTTAGTGGTTTCACAATATTTTGTTAGAACAATTCCTTCACGTATGCAATTTAAATCAGCTCCAGAATCAATAAGGACTATGTCTTCAAAGATAAAACTTTATTGATAACAATTTTGATACCGACATATCACTTTTGAAAAGTAATTTTCTCAAGATTAAGAAATTCTTGGTTATGTTCCTCAGAATGTTTAGGAGGATTAGAATTAATCTTAGGTTTAAGGTACTCTTCCCCTTCACTGAAAACTTCTTCATTATTATGGATTTCAAGGAGAGTAACATGGTCAGCCAGAGTTTTAATTTCTCTTTTGAGAGTGACAATCTTAGTTTGGAGGTCTTGCATGGTAGGATTCTTTTGCTCGACAGGATGTAATCTATTCATAATAGTAGAGAAATTAAACGTATTACCTATGGTTGGTAATTGTTGAGATGTGTTTGGTGCAGAAGATTTTTGGGTACCATGAATGTATTTGAATATTACTTGTTTCTTCTTTTCAAGATCATCTATTTTGTCAAGGAGATCAAGGATTGTGGATTCTTCAGACGTGATCACATTGACACTTAATCCATTCATTTCAAGCTTTGTCGTAGTAATCAATTTTACTGTTACAATCATGGTATTTAGCCTTTTGATCAGAATTATGATCTTGATTAGAAGAATTGTCAGAACTTTCGATATCATTATGCAAATAAATGCTACACCAAAAAGAAAATCAATGAACTTGTTATTGATGAAGGACTCAGAAAACAATTAAGTGTCATCCTCCTCAATTCTTCAAAATCTAAAACTGATTCAATTTATGATTTAATGTATATATGTATCCTTTTAAAGATCCTAAAAAGGGTGAAAAACAACAAAGAGTGAGCACAAGTTGACTATAAACGGCAGCAATTGTCAATAAAACATTCGATTAAAAAAGAAAAAACCACCATGTTCTAAAAGCACCAAATAAACAATGACACGAATAAATCAACCTTCAATCCCAAATATAAAAGTTCTTTTGTGTGAAGGAACAATTGAGTTACTGATTGATCATCTTAACCATCAATAACATCTATTAACATCTTGACTCATAGTCGGTCATGCATATGATAAGCACCTGATAAGAGCCACAAAATAACCTTGAGTGACACAATAGGTTGTTTAACTCAGTCACCAAAACATACTTTCAAAGTGCAACTTGTCCATTTGAGGAAATGGAATGTAATTTATCCAAAGTCATCAAATCATAAGAACAATAGATCAGATTTGCACATTAAAAATGATCAAGAAAATTACGGTCTAGAATATTTGAAGGCATTATATACGTCAAATGAAGTGACACACGTGAAAGAAAGAAACTTCCTTATCTCTAAAAAATAATCTTTCGAGCGCAGATAAACTCTTATTCACCTATATATTCTTAAAAAACACACACACACACACACACAACACACATACCACACACTCTTTCTCTTAAGTCAAAGTGGACAATTATGATTTAGTACAAATTTTGGAGGACTACAGCAGGAGTTTTCAAAGCATGAGTGGAAACGAAGCACTACGTCACGAGACAAGCTGGAGTCACCTAACAAGGCTACAACAACAAATGAACGACAAAGCTCTAACAATGAGGTGTCCCGCTAGATCAATGACACGTCATAAGCACGATGATACAGAGATTGAGATGTCGGTGAAGGAACTGAACAACACTGATTCACTAACAAGCATGAGGTGTCGTGACATATGATGCCATCTAACAAGTACGACAATGCTACAGTAACATGATATTTCAGTCAAGGAACTCACCATAACTAACTCACCCATTCAGCACAAGGTGTCGAGATAGTAGGCAAATACGTAGCAAGCACGATGACTATTAAGCAAACACGATGTGGCATTAGTATAAAGTATTGCAATAACTAAGGCTCTCTTGAATCTGACTTGTGGATTTTCCAATGTACCACCTGAAGGGGATTCATCTAGATGTAGTAAGGCATTGGATTAAGTGGAACAAAAACATGATATCTGATAATGGTGATATCTTAGCACTATGGTTTTCTCTTAGAGTTTGTTTCACGATTCTAGTTCTCGATCTATGGAAGTGGGTTTGTAATGCACGGGGATGTCACGACCCAAACCCACGGGCAGGCCTGCGAGCTAGGCACGTGGCCGGCCTTCAGACCCAATGGACTCCAACCAAGGGCTCTGCCAGGCCTTATTTAAACCTGTCAACAAATTCTAATATCATGCATTAACTAATACCATAATATGACTTCTAAAAAGGTCCTTATAGATCTCTCCAAAATTATCTCAATTAAATTCCTCCATAATGACTAATATAATTTATTTAAAGGAAATCTCCTGGAGTTACACTACAAACAATTCTAGAATAAACCAGCAATCTCATAATTTCTCATGGAACTTAATTCAGCCTCCTAACGAGCATCTCCCGCGGCTTCATTCACATTTCCCTCGCAATACTCATGTTCATCTAGTTGATCGCCTAAAAACATTTATAAAACGGGGTGAGCTTGGGGCCCAGTAAGTACACATACCATATCCCTAAAATAGGTTTCGGGATTCATAAAAACATGCCAAGGTTTTCTTCAATTTAAAACTGGTAAATATTTTCACAAGATATACTATGCATATATATACTTTTGAAAGCAATTCAACCAAGATTCTCATAAACGAAGTATGACATCAAGTAGGCTCATCAACAACTATCACAGTTCATCATAACATATGCATGTTGCGGTCAGCGTACGTTCCCCTGACTAGGGCCCACAATCCCTACTCCACCTGAGATGAACATTATTTGGTCAGGGTATTCGCCTCCTCAACTAGGGCCCACAATCCCTCCTTCGTCCGGGATACATATTGGTGTGGATGCAAGGGCGCACCACGAGCAACAGTACTGTGCATCAACGTATCGTCCCGTTGACCAGGACCCAACAATTCAACTTTCTCCCGTGGATATGGGGCGCAACAACCAAGCCAGAATACTGTCTCATTCAACATATATGAGCCAACTTTAAAACACTACTCATAGAAAACATTCCATGGCATTTTTGATGTATTTTATCATCAAACAATTTACACAAAAGCAGTAGTGTGCAAAAGGCTTTAAACTTTTAATTGAACAATTCATTTGTACATATACATAGACGAAAAATAGGGTATACGGAGGAATATGGCAGGAGTACTTACCTTGCTCAGTAATTGGTTCTTGAGCTCGATCAACAGTCGCTCCTAGCTCTTGACTATCAAAACCTAAATAACAAATCATACGGATGTCATTTATTGTCGCTCGGGCACGTTTAGGTATTATGTTTCTTTTAGATGAGTAAAACTTTACCCAACCGTCCCCCGACTTATGTATAATTACCTATTTGCCCCCAATGCCTAAAGTACCTTATCCACCCAGATATTACCTAAAAGAGTCATTAGAATAATTTAATAACTATCGTGATAATAAAGCGCTACGCTATATCCGTTCGGGCACTACACTACTAAGAACGCTAAAAATAGCAAACGACTTTCAAAACTTTTGAAATTCTGGAATATACATTATCATAGCTACGTAAGACTATTATAAAATTATCATAATTTAATAACTTAATTTACTATTTAAAAAATGTACCGAAATCTCTTTTATGAATAAAATTACTTAGCATGCTTATTGAGCTCCGAAAAATCTGAAACTTTTACTGTGTGTAGATCTTGCAAAATTAACATAAGTTACTTCTTTGAGTTTTGTCCAAATAATTTTCTAGATATGTTTTACAAATTCGAAAAGAAACTGCTGAAATAAGATAACTTTTAGCGACACTTTCGAGTTTAATTTTAAACAAACAGAACTTTTCCCCCTCTTGCTACAGTATCATCTTCCCTATATGGACTCAGACGTCCTTTGTACCCAGAGCCACCTCACCCCGCAGCACTCATCTTCTTAGCCTCTCACTCACCCACTTTTACAACACCCATAATTTGCCTACCCATATGTATGTGAATACCTTCTCTAAATTCTCCTCTCCATCTCCATGGACCATAGACAGTAAACACAACCCATTCGTTAACAGCACACACAACACACGGCTGTCCTATACACCCACTCATGCACCCACACCATGCTATACACCTACAATTTATACATGTATATAGTTGCCTCGACAGTCCATGCACTCACACCATTCTCGGTAGCCCATGATGCACTCACACCATTGCCCCGACGTTCCCACAGAGCAGACACTCCCGCACACATACGATACCCATTAATGCATACATACACGGCTCACTCTAACGCACCCACAACTCACGTAAACCTAACTTTTCATGGTTTCCTCCCCAATCCTTTAAACATGCCTGTGAGATGCGTAGTCACAGCCACCATGGCTGTAACTTGTTAGGTTTTCCATCATTGTCACTTCCCTGATTAAAATCTTATGAACCCCACAAGTAATACAGAGTGGAAAGGCTAGAAGCTTACCAGAATCTTGCCGGAAATTCTTCGATCCTTACTTCGAATCTCTCTCTCTCTTTCGGTAACCCTTGCCGCCGCAATACTGAAGAGGGTATTAGGGTCGGCTGACATGAAGAATATGCAAATATATATCAACCCTAGGTTGTATAATTACAATAAATCCCCCTACCAATTCGTGAGCGATTTAAATTCTACCCAGAACTTCCATGGTTACAAAATATCCAAAATAGTTATTTATGAAAGGTGACGTATTAAAAAAATTTAACGGGTTATTACTTAACCCCGCTACACTAATTCGTAACTAAAGTTGCTACTAAAATATCGACGCTAACTATATGTATAAAATTGTCGCTAAAGGTTTCTAGAAAAATACCAGTTAACGCTAATCCTTGCCAAAGACATTAATCAATATCAATAATATCCGTTATCATTAATTTTATTTTTTTCTTATGATTCTAAAATTGTCTCTATAAGTCGCTAAAGAAAAATATACTAACGCTAAATAAGAGTTCGTCGCTAAAAGACGCCGATATTCTTACTTGTAAAATTTGTCGCTAAAAGAATTAAATAAAATTTGTTAAAAATTAAAACTTAAGATCGGGATATTACAGGGGAGGTGCCAAAAAGAGTACATTTGGACTCAGATGGCAAGTATGATAAAGTGGGATAGAGAAACAATAAGAGCTAGCAAGAGAAAACTTAGACAGAGTCTAAGGTTTAGGGGCAAAGGCGTGCAGTGAGTATAGGAGACAGTCATTAGTCCAACGTTGAGGTCAAAGTGTCAAGGTCCAAAGTCAGAGTTCGACACCAAAGTTCTTTCTTTCTCTATAATTGGTTACCTGGAGATTTAGTGTTAGTAAATGAATTGTCATATGTTCTATAGTCCAGAAAATGAGTTCACAAGTCCACCATCTATCGGCAACTGAAAGTACCTTGTCATCAACTGATATATGACACTACCAGTCTCGCTGTGGGTGCACCATGTCCAGGGTCTTTCATAGATACCCAGATCACCAAAATCACTTGGTCTGCTCCTCACAGTCTTCACTCTGACTTTCTAGGAAGTCTAACTCAAATAAGTTGGTGCAGCCAGAGAATACCTTTGATTTAATCTCCAATCAAACAACCTTGTTAAGTCTTACAGAGACATCAATAGATGTAGATAACCTGATAGAGTTATGGCATTATTAAAGCACGACTTCTAAGTAGACTAGGTGTGATGCTCTTCGAGGATATACTCTTGTTTTGAATGACCGGAGGTTCATGTTCCTTATAGGCGAAGTGCCTCTATGCCAGAGCATGTAGACTAGTCATGTAGCCACCATAGTAGATATAGTACCTTGGAGGATTCTTTACCCCATGGTGATCTCTTGTGCTGAAGCACTTGAAGCGCGCCAATTCTCTTACCTGACAGGCCAAGGTAGTGTCCCAAGGAGCACATATCTGACGTTCCAAGATAGTCGCCTACACGGCAGAAGAGTAGTTCTTGTACCAGAGCACTTGGAGCTACCTAGTGGAGATAGTGTCATGGAGTCACCTAACTCTTAGTGAATCTTTCTGCAGAAACACTCGGAGCACGCCAAGGTAGTGCCTCGGAGGATTCACATATTCGACGAAAGATGATTTTTTCATGCCAAAGCACTTCAAGCTCCTTATAGAAGATATTGTTATGGGAAGTAACCTATCCAGCGATAAGCTGTTGCGTCGGTGCACTTCGAGAAGGCCAATGTAGTGTCTCAGAGCAGTCACCTAATTAACAGCCTAGGTAGTTTCATAAATGAGTTGCCTATCATGTTGAAGAGAAGACATCATAACGGGCCACTTGGATCTCGTTGAGGTAAGTCACCTACTTAGGGAATGGAGAGTGGGTCAAAGCATGTTCCATGACCAAGATGATGTATATAGGCGAACAAATGGATGAATGTCGAAGGCATAATATTATGATGGAGTGTTGAGGGTATGTCTGTATAACTGGCGTAGCGCATGAGCGCTATGGGGTTTATGCGGTGCTGGGACACACTAGATGGAGATGGCACATAGGCACGATAAATGAGAGCTTTGCGGGGGACACGTAACAATGAGGCAGACTATGGCCGTTGTTATTTGACGTAGTCTGGGAGAACATAGCAATGGAGATTTCAGTCAGGCATTTTGGTGTCACTACACTGGGCACATTAGTTTTATGGAGCATAGAGCCTCCAAGGAGCTAAGGGTTGACTAAGTATGAATGAGGACTTCACGCGGTGTTCGTAAGATAACCCGACGAAAAGAGGTTAAGATGGGGTACCCAAAGGAAATGTGGTTGAGGTGGGGGTACCAAATGGGTGCCCAAGCACCCAGAGAGAGGTGGTCTAGGTGGTGGTATCAAAAGGGTGCTCAAGTACCCGAGAGGAGTTCATCAAGGTAAGGGCATCAGATGGTGCCTTAGACCCTTAGGGAGGTGAGGACGTAGAAGGAACGGAGATAGCACGAGAGGTGAAGGTGTGGAGAGGGGGCCTAGGCCAATCCCATAAAGGGAAAGGCTATGGTGGACCCCTGGTGGGAAAGCTGCATCTGTCCCCATAGCAGTGAGGCAGGTGATCCCTAATAAGGGAAGGCCAGGCCACTCCAAGGGGCACTACAGGAAAATGGGAATTTTTTGACGGACTTTTAGTGACAGAAGTCTCTAAAAGTCACTTTTAGTGAAGGAATAATCCGTCAGTAAAAATCCGTCACTAAGTGTCTTTACCGACATACTGTCCATCAGTAGAGGTGTCAAATGGGCCGGGCTTGGGCTGGCCCAGCCCAAGCCCATCGGGCCTCCAGCAAATCGGGCCGGGGCCTGGCCAAGGGGGCTGCCAACTGGGCTGGGCCTGATTCTGGGGATATTTGGGCCCAGTCCAAGCCCAGGCCCTAGGCCCAACATTTAGGGCCGGGTTTGGGCCGGGCCCTGGCCCAATTGTTTTTATAATTTTTTGGCATTTTCTTGTTATTCAAGGTAAGGGTTTTATTTTATGGTAATTTGTTGTTATTGTTTAAGCCAATTGTACTCTAGGCATGTCCAATATTCATAATTTAACGAACTTAATCTTTATCTTTTTATTTCATTATAAATCATATACATTGAAGATAAATGTGTTTATAGGCCCTCTTCTTTTATCCGGGCTTGGGACCGGCTGTTTGTAAACAAACAGGCGAAGTTACCTTTTTATTTTTATTTTTATATATACGGAAAAATATCTATCTTGCTTGTAAAAATATATATATATATATATATTATATGAAAAAAAAACTATATTTTGTGAGAAATTTTATTCTTAAAACTTAAGAGAAGGAAAATAAAAAGAAATTACCTAATCATCCGGAAGTACTTCAACATCCGAGTCACTGCTCTTCCTATCATCAATCGGTTTATCTTGCTCGCGGTATTTCGCATCAAGATAATCCTTCCAACATACACATAGCTCGAGCGACTCGGGGTTAAGACGACTCCTCCTGTCATCCAAAATCCTCCCGCTCACTGAAAATGCCGACTCTGAAGCAACCGTGGAGGCTTGCACTGGCAGTACATCCCGTGCAATTTGAGCTAAAGTTTTATACATGTTTTGATTTTGTTTCCAAAAATTTAACAAATTAAAATTAACCTGTTCTTGCATTGATAAATCAGAATAATGATCAGTATTTGAATATACACCAATCTCATTAAAAGAGGAAAAAGTAGACGAACCTGCCGAATTAGAAGTACCTTCACCTGGTAGTTGTCTTGCTACTAGATGTTCAAAGCCCTTAAGGTATGGCGCATAATACCTCTCAGCAGTCGATGATGAAGCTCGTCCGCGCACGTCAGCAGAATTACGATAGAGGTTGAACAGTTCCTCAAATGTCTTGCTCACTTTCGCTGTGAGTGCGGTTGTATCCTCTATTGGGTAGCACATTAATATCGATATCTCTTGTATCGAGACGTTCACGCCATGCAACTTTAACCTAGGATCTAAACAAGTAGCAACAGCAAAAACAACAGGCAGTTCACTCCAATATTTATTAAACTTTTTATCCATCACTTTTACTATTTCCTCAAAGGGTCCTATATATCTCCATTTTGTTAACATTGTAGCCATCTTGAGAATTTCTATTACAGCGAGAGGAGAGGTGGGATAGTACGTACCAGACAATAAATTGGTAGACGTGTAAAATACCTCTAAAAATTCAGCTAGGTATGTGGCCATCTGCCATTCCTCTTGAGTTGGCAAGCCGGCTGGGAACAAGGTTAGTAGAAAATGCGTATAGACTTCTCTGTATGCCAGAATGTGTAAAAGCATATGGTATGTAGAGTTCCACCTGTGGACCACATCTGTAACTGCTCTCCTGCGAGGCATATTATATTCAACACACAACGTTTTAAATTGTTGTGTTCTCGGACTCGAACTATTAACATACGCTGTCATACCCCTCATTTTGACAAGAATATCTCCTGCAGCAGCTAAACCATCTTGAACAATTAAATTAATTATATGACAAACACAACGAACATGAAATAATTTACCAGAAAGTACAGGTTTGAGGCTCTCCTGTAAAGCATCAACAGCAGCTGTATTGTTAGAAGCATTATCAAAACTAATACTCATAATCTTATCCTTTAATTTAAACGTGGTACATGCTTTTAATATAATAGTAGCAATGTTCATTCCATCATGCGGAAAAGGAAAGAGCTCGAAAGCGATGATTCTCTTGTGCATAATCCAATGGGCTGTCACACAAGTATAACTAACAAAAGTAAACGGAGATTGCCAAATATCAGAAGTAAGACTAACTTTACCGTCAAATTTATCGAAATAATCGATCAGGCGTGCTTTAGCAGCATTGTACTGTCGGAGTGCATCGGATCTAGTTGTGTTTCTATGAACCTTTTTGTACAAAGGTTGAACATATGTATTCATATATCTAAGAAAAGGCTTGTTCATCGTGAATAACAAATTCAGCGAGACCGTCTCTTTGCTCTCGCTGATTATAAACAAATAACTTACCGTCAAAAGATAACTGCGTTTGGGTAGGTTCGACGTGGCCTTGTCGAGGTGCACACTGAGGGTAATGCCTGTTAAGATGTCCATTACCACTACCAGACGAAAATAATTTAGCACAGTACTTACATCGAGCTTATGGCTCATTACCGACATCAAAATGATTCCAACACTCGGCTTTCTTTTTTTTTTTCCCTTTTGGACTTCTGGCTCATTACCGGAGGCATTGCTCGGCCCTTCTTCATCATGACCAGGCATAGGGTTAAGATTATGCCACGGAGTAGTAGCTTCGCCAACCGAGCTGCGTCCTTGACTATAATGCGGGGGGTCTTGATCAGGCGTGTATTCAAAATCTGGAATGTTTTGATTGAACTCCCAATTGGCTTGGGTATCTATCATACAGCCTGTACTCATTCGTCCAGGAACGAATGGTTGTGGTGGTGCTTGGATTGGTGTTTGTGATGGCCGTGGTGCTGGCGCTCGTGCTGGTGGTGGTGTTTGTGATGATGATGATGATGATGATGTTTTTCGTGATGATGATCCACGCTTCAGTTTCTTCAATAATCCAGCCATATTTGACGCTAAACTTTTTTACTAGATTGAAAAATAAAATTAGTAAGAGTAACTAAATACACAAGTATAAGGCAGTAATTAGTAATTAGAAATAACAATTAAAAGAATTAAAGAGTAAAAAATGAATCACTAAGGATAATTCAAAATTGGAGAGAGTTAGTAATTAAAAAAATTAGTAATAGTAATTGATAAATATAAAAATTCACTAATTACTAATTACTAGATAAAAGAATTAGAGAGTAACAAATTAATAAGAAGAGTGGTTAGTAATTAAAATTTAGCAAAAGTAGTAATTAGTAAACAAGAGTAATAATATGCAAGAGTACTAATTAGTAAATAAGAGTAGTAATTAGCAAGAGTAGCAAATTTGTAGAAATGTAGAATGTTTATATAAGAGAGAGTAAGAAGATTGGTGTGAAAAATTAGAGAGAAATAGTGTGAATTTATAGATTTTTGAAACTTCACAAAAGACCAAAATACCCCTAAAAACTATCCGTTTATAGTTGTTGGGGAGGGTAAGAGTGTAAAAACCTTAAAAGAGTTGAAAAAATAAACTTGAACCAAAATACCCCCCAAACTAGCCGTTATTTTGCTGTTTGGGGGGGGAGGGTAAAAGTGGAATTTAGGGGAGAAAAGGGGAATAAATCCGTTGGGGGGAAAGGGGGGGGGGGGAAGTGAAAATAAATCAGTAAAGATATTTAACGTCAGTAAAGACACTTAGCGGTAGATTTTTACCGACGAATTATTAGTGATGAAAATATCCATCGCTAGTTGTAATTTACGTATTTTTCTCACTATTTTTAATTTTTTTTAGCAAAATTTTTTTTAGCGACAAATTTTTAGCGACGGACACAAAGTGTGACAGTAAAAGTCTTTATGTTTGAATAATAGAAGCCCTAACCCTACTCTCCTTTCTAACCAGCCGCATACACATGCTTTCCCCTTCGTCTCTCCCCCTCTTCCTCCTCGCCTCCCCACCCCTCTCTCTCTCCCCCACTGTACCAACTACCCACGCCACTACCCTAACCCCAGCCCTTCTATCACATCCCCCTTAACCCCTTTGCCGCATCCCCAACCTCATTCCGCCCTGTCGCCTCACCCTTTTTCTTTCTTTCTCATCTGCTGCCCACCTCCCACGCCACCCACCCTAGGGGATTGTAGTGTGCTAGCTAGGGCTTCCGCCTTCCAACGAGGGTTTTTTTATTCTTTTTTGCTGATCTTTTAGTACGGTTTTTGATTTGTGGTTGTGTTTGTATGTGGTAAATATGGAGAGATCTGGTGCTCAAGACTTCAAGCATTGTGACAACTCTATCTCAAGTCTGCTCCAGCTCAATCCCCACTCTTTCTTCTTCTTTTTCTTCTTATTATTTTTTTATTATTTTTCATCTAATTTCTTTCATTGTTTTCAATTTTATATCTTGGATTCTTGGTTTGCGTTTCTTTGATTATTTCTTGAGTTCTAATTTGTTGCCTGATTAATAATGGGTTCTTAGGTTGTTGTTTGCCAATTTGTGTATTCTATGAAGTTGACTGTTAATGTGGACTTTTAATTATAAATTTAATGGGTTTTGTTCAATTTGATCTGCTACAGTTCCTCACTAGTTTAGAAGTTTGTGTTATCGTAATTTTTATGCATGTGTTTATACATGTAAAAAATTTGTTCTACGAGATACGTGTTTTGGTTCATAAATGTATGTTGACTAGATTAGATGATATATTTTTCTTTTTGTGTCATTATTGGAGTCACAATTTGCATTTGGTGTGTGATATCCTATTTATAGCTAGCTGGTACTGGTTCAACGGAGCTAAAGCTGACCTAGTAATGTTTAAGCTTTGTAACAAGTGCATATGATTATATGTGTTTGTTTTTTTTTTTTAATATTTGAAACATGTATGTGTGTGTTTTCTTCTGTGGTGCATTTTTGCGGTTGGTTTAGGGTGCATTTGTTTGTTCTATGTATAGAATCAGACCAGTTGGTACTTCCCAATACGCGCGCGTGTGTGTGGCTTGAGCTGTTGGGTTTGTGGTACATAGTCCAGACAATGGAATCTCTAGTTACTTATGTACTCATGGGTATTTAATACTGTTTATAATTTTAAGCTTGGTATTGTCTTTTATTGATATCTGTTGCAAGCTAATCTTATTTTAGTTTATGCAATTTGATTGATGGGGTTTGCTTCCTCTACTTGGGAAGGGAATGTGATATACTTTTCTCACAGTCATTATTTAATTGATTTGTTTGTTATGTTTGTGCTTAAAGAAGATACTGTACATTGCACACTCTGCTTTGTGTTTTGACAAACTATTGAGCAGCCATAATATGGTGGTAAGAACGGTCGTTGTTTAGGAGACTTGAGGTTCCTAAGAAGCGAAATTTAGAAATTTGAATTGTCAAACATTCTTGGTGATAAATATTGATTTCTAAGATGTGCTTTGAGCAATATATTGCTTTATTGGATGTTTGGATATTTGGTTTTGTGCGACAAGTTTCACATGAGGTGAGCCTTTTCCATTTGAGGTAATTTGGGAAGCAGTGTTAACCTTTATAATGTGGGGATATCGGAATTCAATTACATTAATTTGTTGTTGAATGCTTGAGTAATAGTCTTTGGAATGATGTCCGATGTTCTTGTTATTTGTATTTGTGTTTCTGATATCATGATTGGGAATTATTGATTTAATGTCTATTGGAATTTTTGTGACATGAATCCCTCGGCAGTAATTTCAGTATGGTTCTAAACCTCGTTCTTTGGAAGGAGTACTGATATTGAAAGAAGAATAGTTAATATGTATAGTAGACTCGATGTGACTTTAAAAAAGTACCCATATAAATTATAGCCTCTGATCTCTTTTATAAAAATTATCTTTAGTTGTATTAAACGATTAATATCTTTCCTTCATCTCTTGAGAGGAAATATCACTGCATGGCTTATTGAGCTTAGATGAAGGTAAGATAATAACCAATTGCAGTCAAATTGTTTTTAAGTAATTTGAATTTTTTTTTTGCTTATGTAGGCCTTGGAACAAATCCTTGGTTTATAATTTTTTTTTAATTTCAATGTAACTTAAAATTTTTTTTTAAGATTGTACGATGTAATATATTATACATTATATTCAATGAACATCTAACTTAAATCTTATTTCCTTTACTTGAAATTTGGTTAAGATGAATGCTAGTTTAAGTAATTAAATTATTGATGGATTAGTTGATTAGAAATTATTATCTAAAACAGATTTGACATTTTAAAGATTAATAAAAATAAAAAACAGCCTTTTAGGTTTTAGCGACGGAATTTCGTCGCTAAAAGTCCTTCTACAAAATGGTAAATATTTTTAGAGACAGACTTTTAGCAACGGAATTGTGTCTCTAAAAATCTGTTGATAAATGATTTAGAAAGACTTTTACCAGGGAATTAATGTTGCTAAAGACTTTTGCAACAGACTTTTAGTGACAGAAATTCTGTTGTTAAAAGATTTTTTTTTTGTTGAGAAATTCAAAAATTAGAAATAATATAGAAAACACTTTTAGAGGCGGAATTTTTGTCGCTAAAAATTATTATTTCCGTCAATAAAAGTAAAGATTTTACCGACGGATCACCAAAAACCGTTGCTAATCTTTTAGCAACGGGGCTTTAACCATTTTTAGAGATGGACAGTCAGTTGCTGAAAGTATATTTTCTTGTACTGGGGGAGCTACACGCCCTATCGACATCTTTTTTGGGGCAGGCGCCTCGATTCCAACGAATACTTTTTTGAACAAAATAAAGCGACGTGTGACTTGAAACAAACTCTTTGGGTTAACCCGGTTGGTTATGTTCGACATCGATCGTTGAATGTCTTGAAAAGTGTGACCCAGAAGCAATCAGAGATGCGCATGCAAGATGGACGTGCTACCAAAACCAAGTATCAATGCAAGAGGTTGCCACATTAATTTTCTCTGTAGTCATGATGACATGTTGTAAGCCTAAAAAAGAAGATATGCTGCAGTTTTGCTTTTGGTTGTTTCCGTTTCGCCAAAGTCTACGCCTAACTCTAATTCAATTCTTACCCACTAGAATATAGAATGAGAGGCTTCATTCCCCCTCCCCCCGACCCCCCACCCCAAGTAATGACGAATTCTAGCTTGTGCATTTCCGTAATCGTGGACCTCTACTTTAGGATTAAGTGTTAGTGATAACGTTTGAACCCAAGCACTAGCACTAACTATTCAACAAGATTGACTTCAACTAAAACGTAAGGCCAATTTAAACAAGTTCTTGTCCAACCAAGCTTCAATCCGGTGCAAGGACTTGCTATGTCAACTAATCTTCAAGAAGAGGAACTTGATGCAAAATCCTACCAATGTCTCTTTTGTGCAGTAGTGGACTCAAGAAAGCTACACTTCTCCACTCAATGTTAAAACCTCTTTCCAGGTTTGAAAACCAAAAAGCTTAGGGTTACCTAATGCTTATTTTAGTTATGGTTGATGATGTTTTCTTGTTTCTAATAGTGCGTTTAAAATAAAGTACATGAGCTTGTACCGGGTCTTCTCCCTTTCTGCAATCCGTAACTTACGACTTTTGTATGCCAACACATAACGACTTTTGCCAGTTCACACTTCTGGTTCAAGTCCCACAAAAAATTGTACTATATTGCCACTTACCTTCTAAATGCATGATTGTCTCAAACAATGATGCTTTTGTACACTTCATTGTGCTTTTCTCAAGCCTTTTGTTTGTTCTCCCAGAATAAAAGTCCAAAGGGGACGATCCTCCCTTAGGTGGTGCCTTTGCAACATAATGTGTTTCATGTCTAGAATCTGAGCCGTCGGCTGAAGTATTTAAGTCAGGTTATGATTGTAGCGTCTTCGACATAACTTTGCAAGCAAAGTCGCACACGATTCAGTCTCGTGTCTCTTGTCAATGTTGCACTCTTTTTAAGATGATTGCACGAGGATTTAAGTTATTCTCTTATGGAGATTGAGGCTCTCCGTATCATAGGTGATTCTGAGGTGTAATAACCAGGATGGATTCTGCACGTCAAGGGAGGCTAAAAATTGCATGTAAAAACTTGAATTGTTAGCGTAATAATATTGATCTACTATGACAGATTTGGTGCTAGAACAACACTTAATAACCTTGAATTATTCTCTAGTCATTTGATATGACGTGCAGAAAGAATTGTAGGTAAATGTGCAATAGTACTATTGTCACAACTATACAGAGGTTAAAAGATTAGCTTAAATTCTTCCAAATTTCAAACGGCTTTCATTGGCACTTCAGGGGCAGACCTGGGAAGTCGGGGTGGGGGGGGGGGGGGGGGGGGTTGAGGGGAAGACTAGAAAGTGATAAATAAATAAAAAAAATTGACTGCTAGCATACAAAAATTTGGAAGGTTCAAGTTTATATAAAATATGAAAACTCACTAAGAATAAATTTAGAAATAGTTTATCAATGTTTCACAAAGTAGGAAGAGGAAACAAGACAAATGGTCCCTGAACTTTGAGCCATTCAGGAGTCCTGTACCTTCTAATTCGTGCAAATTTGTATGACTCAAGCAAGCACCCACCACTGATCGCCGCCGCAGCGGCCGACAACCAACTCTGACCATCTTATGTAATCATGTTATGTATTATGCAAAGCTAAATGGTTGGAATATGTTAGATGATATAACTAGATATGTTAAGTTTAAGTTTTAGATAAGAAGTCATTAGTTATCTTTTGAGAAAATATTGTTAGGTTGAGATATTGATGTATAGATTTGAATTATCTTCTTCACTTATATATATAGATGTTCGTACTCAACCAACATAGCATAAATGAAATCTTATTTTATATTTCAATTGAATAGATGTTTATTACATGAGCGGCTCTCTGAACTTAGAATAGTAAATGGTCGCGACAGATGGTTTAGCCCTGCACAGCATTTACCCCACAAAGAGACTTTGCAGAGAGCTAGACGACTACAAAGCCCACAAGGCGAAAGCGACAGTGTTTGTGAGTTGGCCACATGGTGCCAGTCATATGATGTCTACGTTGCGGCCGTCACTAGTTAGTTGCATGTGCCCTAATGTTTGCTCAACCAAGTTCCCCTTCTTCAAGTCTTCAACATCCTTTCTCCCTGTTTTTCCTCTCTTCCGAGAGGAGACCATACTTCTTATGCAACTCCCCGTATTGATATATTTAAGGGCAGGGCTAGCCACTTTTGCTCATGGAAGTCCTGATCAAAATATTCATAAACCAACGAAATCATAGTCTGAAGATATTAGTTTAAAGATTGCAAAATGGAAGAAGGTATCTCCGTATATTTGAAGAAGCGACTAAGTTCACAAACTCCTAGTCTCAATCCTCAACAGGGTATAAATAGATGAAAACTGAATTACCAATACAATGATTCACTTTTTTTAGTGGCAACTATGGGATAATGTTAAGCATACAAAGTCTACGTGCAGCTGTGGTGTGTTCAAAAGCTTGGCAGTTATTCCTAGCTAATCAACGTTCACAATATCGTTTATGTCAAACGTGATGCATCAATGCAGCTTATATCTTCCGACATGGAAAATTTATGGTGAATTTTACATAACCCTTAAAGTGTAACCGCATCCAACTTCCAAAAAGTTTCAAACTTTTCATTATTGGATTGGAATATAATTCCATGATATTTATATGAGGTTCCTTTTTCTTATTGTTTTTTTTTCTTTCTGATCAAGTACTAATATAATAATAAAAGTTATATTACACGGATCTATCGGCACAAAACACCACTGTACATATCAAAAAGCAAAAGGGAGTAGTGTCATTCAAATGGTGGACAAAAGTAGATATAAAAGCGTCGAGACTGACAGCTTGATCTAATGAGTCTGTAACAAGATTAGCCTCGCGGTAAGGAAAAGCTAGCTGTACAGTCGAACGTTGGTGGAGCAGAGTTAGGCAATCGTAGAGGAGGGGGAGGTGCTTGATTGCATGGTGTGGACCTGCGCCTTTTACTTATTTTTAGAAAGTACCCCAGAGGGCTTAGTTGATCCATAATTCTTGTTTATGTTTCGTTTCGTTTTTGTTCGTTTCAAGAAGTACATCAATCAATTCAGATTTATTATTTTTCTCTTGATATGTTACCCATCGAGATGTATAAAGTTTGGCAGCAAAAAAAATTGCTGCCTTTTTGGCTGGAAAAAGGTCTCGCAGAAAAGAGTGAAAAATAAAATGACTTACTAAAGGGGTCTACAAAGAGTGTCGCACTGTACTTAGCAACAGTTTTTCCATCTAAACGGGGGAAGTTAACAATTGGTAAAATTATATTTCCCTTTAAAAAGTCAGCCTGACTACCCAAAAAGAAAAGAAAAAATTATTTTTTTTCCTGTAAGTTCTGGAATCCTATGAATGGCTTCATGCAATTTAAACCTATGTTTGGATAAAAATTGCAACTAAAATCAGGGGCGGAACCAGAAACTTTTTTCAGGGGATATCGAATTTACCAAAAAAATTTATTAAAATAATATTAAAAACAAAGTACACTTATAAAGCATACAAAATGTATTATTAAGTTTCACAAGAGCCATTAAAGACTCTTTACAAGTACAACATATTAAACTAAAAATTAACATGTTAACATATTAAACTAAAATTTATGATAAGCAATTAGAGCCAACAATGCAAGTGTTGGTCTAAACCTCCCTGTGCCGCATTAATTTGATAAAAAGAGAGAAAAAATGAGAAATTAAAATATTTCCATTGCTTTAATATTTCACTTTTGTTGCCAATATTATTACTATTTTTTTCCTTAATTAGTACTTCTAAACGTGCTTGTACAGTTCTACAAAATTGACACCTAATAATAATGTGCTTATTTAGAGTTATTTTTTCATGTGAACTCCACTTTTGTCACCAATCAACATAATGATTATATAGTGATAACAGTGAAGTCAAGGTGGCTAAAAATGAAGCTCAAATAACTCCACATTTATTTCAATATTTAATTTTTGTTTCATATACCATTAGGAATTTCTTTCTTGTTTAGGGTTTTTATAAGGTTTGTTGCCTAATAAGTCAATTCTATTGATGTGGTAAAGTGCTAAAAGGTTGTGAAATTATAATGTCTTGCTTGTTGAAGGGTTGAAGGTTGTCGGTTGTCTTACAGTTTGCATCTTAGTCGGTTAATCTTAATTTTATTTTTGAGAGTTGTTTTTTCAATTTGCACCATTAATTTTATTGGAACAGTAATAATCAATTGGCAATATTCCCTGCCGACAACAATAATTAATTTTAGTCGACAACAGACAACAGTAATAAATTAATAATCAATTAGCATAATTAAGATGGAGTATGTGATAAGTGATAAAATTAACAATAATTTACAAGAGCAGACATGGTGTACAAAAAGTTATATACCAAATACTTCACATCTCCACAAGCAGCTGTAGTAGCCAGTAGCCGCAGTAGGTCAAGCAGCCAGCGCCCAGCAGGGATCGTCGGCGTCGGCGCCACGTCAAGCACTGCAGCAGGTCAAGCAGCCAGCCTGAGCGGCTTTAGTCGCGGTCGCCGGCAGGGTGAGGCCGTGAAGGGCCAGATCTGGTCGGACGGAGTAGCCGATAGCCGAGTAGCAGTTGAAGTCTCATCGTCGTCGGCGGTCGGCCGTTCTTCAAGATTTGGTCGTCCCGTTGTCGAAGATATATTGTCTGAAGGTGTCAAGGTGGGTTCAGTCGCGTCGCAGGTAATGGCTAGATCTGGTCGCCGGTCGGAGTAGCTCAGTCCACTGTCCATCGGTGCGACTGTGTGTGTGTGTGTGAGAGAGAGAGGGTGCCGATTGTGTGTCTCGGGGAACGGCTGAACGGGGTATCGGGGATTGGGGAACGACATCTCGGGGAACGGGGTGGTCCACCACAAGAAAATATGTATTTTGCGACGAAATTTTAGCGACGGAAGGTATTCCGTCGCTAAACATGTCTTTAAGCGACGGAATATACCGTCGTTAAAACTCCGTTGCAAAATACTATTACCGACGAAAGACACCGTCGGTAAAAATATTTTGCAACGGAGTTTTAACGGCGGACTTTTAGCGACGAAATTACCGTCGCTAAATATTTTTTTATAAAATTAGTAATTTTGAGTTTTTTTTAAAATTATTTAAACGACGGAATAAAACCGTCACTAAAAATTCTGTCGCAAAAGTCTTTATAATAAGACATTCACCTACAGAGTTTTAGCGACGGTCTTATTCTGTCGCTAAAGATCCTCCATTTAAATTCAGATCTGGTTTCTTTCTCTCTCCCCGTTCTCTCTCTGAAATTCTGCTCCCACCCACCGCCGTTCTCACCTCCGGCGACCCTTCTCTACGGCGACCCAGCTCCGGCGACACTCCCGTCCCCCACTCGACGCCGCGCCACCAAGCCTTGCACTCCGGTCGTGCCACAAAGCCTCCACTGTCGCCGCGCAAGGAAACCCACCACTGCCGCCGCATCACCAACGCCGGCACCGTCGTACCCACCTCGAGATTTGTATGTCAATTGTCCTAAATTATCTGAATTTTTTGTTAATTTGTCTTCAATTTAGGTTACATGCCCTAAATTATCTGAATTATTTAGATTTGTATGTCAATTTAGGTTCAATTTTTTGTTAATTTGTCAATAGAGCCCCCTAATTGAACCCTAAATTGAAGTAATTGAATGCCCTAATTGAATCGAACCCTAAATTAAACTAATTGAACCCCTAATTAAACCCTAAATTGATTGTCCCAATCTAACCGAACCCTAATTGAACCCTAAATTGAATGCCTCAAATCAACCGAACCCTAAATTGAATCAATAGAGCCCCCTAATTGAACCCTAAATTGAAGTAATTGAATCCTAAATTGAATGCCCTAATTGAATCGAATCCTAAATTAAACTAATTGAACCCCTAATTAAACCCTAAATTGATTGCCCCAATCTAACCGAACCCTAATTGAACCCTAAATTGAATGCCTCAAATCAACCGAACCCTAAATTGAATCAATAGAACCCCCTAATTGAACCCTAAATTGAAGTAATTAAACCCTAAATTGAATGCCCTAATTGAATCGAACCCTAATTTGAACTAATTGAACCCCTAATTAAACCCTAAATTGATTGCCCCAATCTAACCGAACGCTAATTGAACCCTAAATTGAATGCCCTAATCCAACCGAACCCTAAATTGAACTAATTGAACCCTAAATTGAATGCCTCAAATCAACTGAACCCTAAATTGAATCAATAGAACCCCCTAATTGAACCCTAAATTGAAGTAATTGAACCATAAATTGAATGCCCTAATACAATCGAACCCTAAATTGAAATAATTCAAGCGCATCGGATATGTGAATTTTGAACATTTTTTTTCCATTTGAACATTGATCATTTGTTTGATAATTTTAGGTTGTTAATTGTGCGTTTTAGAATTGTGATTATTGATCGATGATTTTAGGTTATTAGCTGTGCATTTGAAGTAATTGCGATTATTAATTGATGATTTTAGATTGTTAATTGTGCATTGAGCATTTGAGATATTGAGATTATTGACGGAGGATGGGACCCAATTGGATTGAATGTGTGGTTTTTGTTAATTTTTATTGCATTGAGCATTTGAGAATTGAGGTTGTTGACGGAGGATGGGACCCAATTGGATTGAGATACCTGTTAGTTAGCGCAGACACGGACAGCACGTCTAATCGACGGTGTCCGACATTTAAAAAACAAATTAACGTATGCCGATGTGTCTGGAGGTGCGTGTCGGTGGGCGTCGGACACGTGTCCGGAGGCTTCGTGGACGTGTCCAAAGGCGTCGGACACGTGTCGGTATGTGTCGGACACGTGTCCGGAGGTGTCAGACACGCGGCACAATTAAGCCTAATTAGCCCTAACATAACCCAATTAAGCCTAATTAGCCCTAATTAGGACTAATCAGCACTACTCGGCACAATTAAACCCTAATTAGGACTACATAACTCTAATTAGCCATAATCAACCCTAGTCAGTTATAATTATCCGAAACTATCCCTCATTAACCTTAATTAGCCCTAACATAACCCAATTAAGCCCAATTAGCCATAATTAGGACTAATCATCACTACTCGGCACAATTAAACCCTAATTAGGACTAAATAACCCTAATTAGTCCTAATCAACCCTAATCAACTATAATTAATAATCGTAATTAACCCTAATAACCTAGTTAGCCCTAATTAGCCCTTGTACATCCCATAATTACTCCATGTTGCCCAGAGATGGTTCAATTACTCGTTGTTTACAAACCCTGCCTTCTTTATATTAATTGTTGTTTTGAGAAGTCCATTGGCAACGAGATAGTTCAACTCGTTGCCAACGAGTTCTATTTAATGTGGAATTGGTAACATATGCAACGATCATTCTGTAGTTTTGATATTTCGAAAAGATTCTTGCATATCTTATCAATTTCTGAACACATGCATGCATAGAAACCCTTAGTTCCCGTTCAAAGGTACTCATTACAAGGTAATGCCTTGTAATGAGCCTTTGGATGTCCAGTTTGGACAGTTTGGAAAAGCTAAGGGTTTATAAAACAGTTTGGACAGTTTGGAAAAGCTAATTGTTCAAAGGTACTCACCCCCTGCTGCCCCTCCACAGACACCGGCTCCTCGGCCTCAGTTGGACGACGACGAGATCCAGCACATTGCTACAGTGGTGTGCCGGATGATCAGGGAGCAGGGCACTGCTGGACAGGCCGCCCCGGCCCCGGATCAGCAGGATCCAGATCCGGGACTCGGGAACCCCTGATGAGCCCCTTTCCGTGCCCGTGCCCGCCTTGTACTCTTTTCCCCTCTCCTAACCGGCTATATCCGGTTCCCGGCTTGTACATATATGAATTTTTTTTATTATAAATTTTTTTTATAATTGATTATATATATTTCTTTCTGTATTGATTATTGCGCGTTGTTGTTGAGATTTGAAAATTGTATTACAGGTTTGGGTAATTGAAAAATAAAAAAAAATTCAAAAAAAAATTGACTTTTGGCGACGGATTAATTCCGTCGCTAAAGTATTCCTACAATCAGTTATTTAGCGACGGAATATTCCGTCGCTAAATAAGTTTTTTAGCGACAGAATATTCCGTCTCAAAAATATAAATCCGTCTCTAAAGAATATAATTCGCGACGGAATATCCGTCGCTAATTAAAATAAATCCGTCGGTAAAAATGACATATTTAGCGACGGATTTAAAAATTCCGTCGCTAAACTATTAGTGACGAGCTTTTATACGAGGGATATTTAGCGACGGTGAATCCGTCCCCAATTCTTTTAGAGACGGATTTTTGGCTTTTAGCGACGGATTACCCCGTCGCTAAAACCCTGTTTTCTTGTAGTGGTCGGTGCGATTCCTAAAAACAAAAACAAAAAAAATAATTTTTTTTTTCAAATTTCAGGGGGTGCTTCAGCCCCCCTTGTCACCACGTAGGTCCGCCCCTGACTAAAATCCCAAAGTTTACAGCTAGACACCTAATATCTCAAGGTTTGCCATCTACTGCTATAGAAGGACTAGATTTGTTGAACCTGGTGTCCAACTCAAAAGCATGTTTAAGAGTAGGAGAAGCTCACTAGATATAAAACTAACCCTAAACCCCATGTATTATCGATATGGGACTTGAGACCCGCCTTCACGCGAAGCGTGGGAATAAGAGGTGCTCCTCTTGAATAAGAGGTGGTCCCGTTGGATCTAATGGGGCGGCAGAGACCTAGCTCTGATACCATGTTGAACCTGGTGTCCAACCCGAAAGCATGCTCAAGAGTAAGAAAAGCTCATCAGCTATAAGAGCTAACCCCAAATCCCATATATTGTCGATGTGGGACTTGACAACATTAATGGACGTGAGAAAATCCGTTAGTTATCAAGGGTAAGATGGTTAACTCGCTAGTTCTTATTAGTTTGTCATCTTCATCTTCCATCACGTCCCACCCAACCCGCCACAATCACCATCACCATCGTCGAACACCACCAACATACATTCAAAACTTCAACCACCTTTTAAGAATCACAACAGAAAAAAGGAGAATAGAGGGACTTGAGGACCTTTAATTTGAAATTGAACAGCACATGGTTGGGGTCTTTAGGCTTTACAGTGGTTGTCGATAATAATGGTCCGATGGTGGTGGTGGTGGCAGATCAAGCAAGACGGAGTTGGTGCAGGAGGGGTCTTCGTGTGGAGTTAGGTTTGGGTTTTGGCCTTCAAATGATAGATCAGGGGCGGAGTTGGGTTGGTCTTTACAATGGTTGGTGATGGCGGCAGACTTGGTGGTTGTTGGTGCAGGCATGGTTAGGGTTGGTAGAGACGATTGTTTTTTTGGCGGTTGTTGGTGGATGTTATGGTAGTGGTTGGATGGTTGTCTGAAACAATGTTGTTGGGTTGACAATGGTGATACAATGTGTGGTTGAGGTGGAGTTGGATTGGGGGTAGGAGGAGGAACAACTAGTGCCAGTGCATCTGAGCCTAGTGAAGTGGATCGAGGTGGATGCTTGGGTTTAGGGAAGGAAAGAAAAAAATGAGATAAAAAAAAAGAAAAAGAAAGAAAAAACAAAATGTATTTTTTTTATCTTGGCCATCGAAACTGATTAAGAATGACATTTGCTAAAATAACACAAAGTCTTACAAGAAAAGATAGAAAAATTCTTACAAAGTAATGGAATTATTGACCGCCATTAGTAAAATCCTTCGATTGCAATAACTGGAAAACCTTTGAGTCTTGGATGTCTAGTTGTAAACTTTAAAGTTTTATTTGTAATTTTAACCAAACACAAGATTTACTCTTGCAATTAAGCCCTTATAAATTCTCTTGCAATTAAGCCCTTATAAATTCTCAAGCAGTTAAGGGCAGTCAAATTTCCTGGTTGTCTAAACTTCTTCAAACAAATATATATCATATATAATAAGTAAAGCGAGAAAGACATTAATAACTTCTTTGCGCGACACATCATCGTTTCTTTATATGACACGTCATCAGATTCTTTATTTTAAGAATAATTATATTATTTATTAGTAAGTCTTATTTAATTTTAAAACTAACTCTAATCATTTTAAAACTCTATCTAATCAATATACTAATCTATTAAGACTTCTTTTTGGCAATTATGTCCTAAAAATTAAAAAAACTAATTCTAATCATTCGCAAACTCAACCTTATCATTATACTAACTTATTAGGACTTAATACTACTGTTGTATCTTGCAAACTACTCTCTAATATGAATATAAAAACTCATATATATAAAACAAAAACAATACTTTCGATTTAGAAGAAAAAACTAATTTAAAAATTAATTTTAATCATTCTAAAACTCTATCTAATCAATATACTAATTTATTAAGACTTCTTTTTGACAATTATGTTCTTAAAATTCAAAAACTCATTCTAATCATTCTCATTCTCAAACTCAACCTTATTATTATACTAACTTATTAGGACTTAATATTTACTACTGTATCTCCAAAACTACTCTTTAATATGAATAAAAAAACTCATATATATATAAAACGAAAATAAAGCTTTTGATTTAGAAGAAAAAATTAATTTAAAAATCCTAACCATTCTAAAACTCTATGTAATCAATATACTAATATATTAAGACTTTTTTTTTTGACAATTATGTCCTTAAAATTTAAAAATTAATTATAATCATTCTCAAACTCAACCTTAGCATTATACTAACTTATTAGGACTTAATATTTACTATTGTATCTGCAAAATACTCTCTAATATGAATATAAAAACTCATATATACAAAAAATAAAAATAATACTTTTAATTTAGAAGAAATAGTAATTTAAATACCAATTCTAAAACTTAATCTAATCAATATACTAATCTATTAAGGCTTCATTTTGACAATTATGTCCTTGAAAGTGTTTTCTAATATGGAAACTAAAATCCATAGACCCAAAAAATAACTTATGAGATTTAGAATAAAAACGTAATCTAATAATTAATTTAAATTTTAATAGGATCCTTATTTTTATATCTAATTAATTGTACATGAGTAATGAGGGTTTTTGTAAGCTCTATATAATTTGAAAACTAATTCTAATCATTCTAACATTCAACCTAATCACATACTAACTTATTAGGACTTAATATTGACTATTATATCTTCAAAATCACTCTCTAATAATTAATTTAAATTATGATAGGATCATTATTTTATATCTAATTAATTTTGTAGGAGTAATAAGGTTTTTCTATAAGCCCTGTGTAATTCTAAAACTGATTCTAATCATTCTAAAACTTAACCTAATCATTATGCTAACTTATTAATACTTAATATTAACTATTATATCTTCCAAATTACTCTCTAATATGAATATAAAAATTCATATATAAGATTAAACAACTTACAAGACTTGGAAAAAAATGATCTAACAATTTATTTGAATTTTGATAGGTACCTTATCTATTAATTTGATTAATTTGGCAAGAATAATGAGGGTTGTGTAATTTAAAAATTAATTCTAAACATTTTAGAACTCAAATACATTAACTTATTATGATTTAATTTTAACTATTGTATTCTTAAAATCACTCTTTAATGTGAATATAAAAATTCATATATCGAAAAAATAAAAATAACATATTAGATTTAGAAGGAAGAAAAATGGCATTCTAATTGAGTTAAATTTACTATAATTATTCAGATATATAGATATATACATAATATACATAAGATAGTCATCGTTAAAAATAAATAATGTGATATATAGATTTAATAAACGATATATAAGTCAGTATTTTTAAATAAGACCTCATAACCACCAAACTGATTATATCCCGTCTATAAGGATTTAGAAAACAAATCACACTCTTTACTACAATTTATTGATGAAAAGTCATGGTATAATTGTAACAATATTTGTAAACCTTATAAATCTAGAAAATCAATCGTACAATATTTAAACTCTATCCTACAAAATATATTTATGTATTAGGCTTTGAGTTTGACTATTGAAACCTTGATTAGATTGTAATGCAATTCTTGCGTAATATTTGCATAGGCATATATGTTTGCTTTAGTTCTTTTCAAATGTAAGTTGAAAGAATAATGAGTAAATTGTGTTATAGTACCGTTTGACGATGTAAAATAAAAGTTTAAAAAATGCAAAAATCTTGCGGATATACTGTAACACAATCTACTCATTGTTCTTTAAACTTATATTTCAGAGAAACTAAAGCAAAAAAAAAAAAAAAAACACACACACACACACACACACATATATATATATATATATATATATATATATATATATATATATATATATATATATATAGGGAGCTGATCCATTGATAGCGCTAGCACACTGGGTTAAGTTGCTAGCGCGATCTGGCCGTCCACGTGCGATCTGTGGACGGTCCAGATCTTTTTGCGTTTTTTTCAAATCTGTCCGCTACATTATATAGCGGACAGATATTTTTACCATATTACCCCTAAGTCTGTCCGCCACATAATGTGGCGGACGACCAAAACCCATCTTATTGGAATAAGTCTGTCCGCCACATAATGTGGCGGACGACCAAAACCCATTCTTTTCTCTCTCTCTCTCCCTCTCTGTCTGTCATCTCCTCTCTTCTCATCTCTTCTCCTCTTTTTATTGTTTTCTTCTTTCTTGCTTTTATTCTCTTCTCCCTTGTGATTTTACAAATATGCTTAGTGGAACTAGATGCGGCAGCAGGTGACGAAGTGGTGGTGAGGCCCGCCGGGTCCTAGAGCAGGTGCCGGAGCCAGAGACGGTCCTAGAGCAGGTGCCAGAACCAGAGACGGTCCTGGAGCCGGTGCCGGAGCTAGAGACGGGCCAGGAGCCAAAGCGTCGAATATGGGCAGAACCGGTGCAGACCTGACCGGAACGAGGCTAGCCGGTTTCTTTAGCCTGTGGGTTCTCGGGTCAACTTCCGGTGCTCCTTTGGGTAAAACAACAGAAAAGGATCGACGGATTTTACGCCGGATTTCGCGTGATGCAAAGTTAGCTGCTCGTGGGTGTCCTTGCAGAGGGTATTGTGCAGAGAAGTTTCGGATGAGTCTTTAGGCCAATGGTTTGATCCGACTCGACCGGGGATGATGTGGAAGAGCAGGAGCTTCTGGAGTGACTTGAGGTTGCCCGGTTCGAGGAGGAAGCGCTTGAACTCGTTTTGAATTGAATCCAGAAATCGTTTTGAGAATAGAAGTATTGCTGACGATGAGGTCGAATGGTTTGTGCATTCAAAAGGTTGATCCCGTATCTCTCTAAATAGCCGTAGAAGAAGGCGACGGCGCACCACCTTAAGACGCGATTGTGCAAGACGCAGTCGTGGGACGTCCACCGTGTGCCCGCCGTCTACCCTCCCCTCCCCCAGCTACCTCCCGCCATGACGGCCTCCTTTGCAGATCTGCCATCTTCTGATCTTCATAATACGACATAGACAATGGGTGAGAGAGAAGAAGAAGAAGAAAGAAGGGGACACGAGAGTCAGACATGTCAGGAGAGAAAGAGTCTGTCCGCTACATAATGTAGCGGATGGATTTATGTCAAAAATTATCCGCTACATAATGTAGCGGACATAAAACATGTCAGAAAACTAATCAGACAAAGGAGAGAGAAAGAGTCAGAAAAAAAGTACTGCCTCTGTCCGCTACATAATGTAGCGGACGAAGCTGGAGGGTATTTTTGTCCAAAAATAGTCCGCTACATAATATAGCGGACGGACTTGAAAAAAACGCAAAAAAAAGATCTGGGCCGTCCACAGATCGCACGTGGACGGCCAGATCGCGCTAGCAACTTAACCCAGTGTGCTAGCGCTATCAATGGATCAGCTCCCATATATATATATATATATATATATATATATATATATATATATGCAAGTATTCCGCAACAATTACTAATCAATACTGTAATTTTAAATGTGTATGAGACGGAAATTTTTTTTACTGGATATTATGTTTGTATCTTAATAAATTGGTGATTTCTTGAAACAATGATTCATGAAGAAGATAAGAATGGACTATGACATTTACAATTTTAAAGATAAAGAATTCTTAGCCTAACCTTTCAAGCTAATAGACTTGTTTTTGAAATGTTACAGATTGGGCCACTAAAAGAACTTAGTAATAATATAGTCTTATCAAGTTACTTGAAACTGTTACAAATAAATAATAAAAATTTCTTACTAGCAATTATAGTTTTGAAAAAAGTATATTTTTTTTATAAGATGTTAATTTATTTTTGTTTCTTGAAATGTGGTATTCTTTGATACATTTTTTGTAACTTTTAAAAATATTTTAATAACTTACTCGAGCTTGAGTCGAAATTCTGAACTATAATATTTAATAACTGAGGCGAGAAATGCAATGATAGCTCATGACACTTCATTGCATTGTGTTTCTATTATAATAAGAGTTATAAAAACTAATGTTAAATATATTAATATTGCTAGATCTCCAAACATTATTTTGAATGGGGTTGTTAGTTTTGCAATTAATTAAATCAGCAAATATAGTAGGCATTTAAATAAGAAGCATTATGCAATTCAAAATTTTCTAACCAATATAGTAACATATTATGACTTTATTGGAATATTATACATCAAAAAAGCTCTCTAACATGAAATATTAACCTGTAAAACAAAATTACTTAAGAGATTTATTAAAAAATAATTAGGTACTATTTCAAATTCATATTTAAGTTTTTTGCAAATTCAAATATGAATCTAACTTAATAAATATGTTAGTTAAAATTTTGGTCAATAATTTCCTTCCTCTAAAGTTTTGCGGTATCCTATTTAGTCACATTGGTTAAATGTACAAATACCATAATATGCAGATTCTATGTGAGATACATTAGAAAAATAGCGTAAATTTAAAACCTTAATTATGTGAGCATTTCTTAAATTCAACTAATTTTACGTTGAAAATGTTTTGAACAAATTGTTTTTATGGTATTTTTATTGTGAGTAATTAAACTATTTAGCATTCTAAATTTTGCATTAGCAATATACCATTTATGATTTTATGTTAATTTTTATAATTATAAATAGAATAGGATATAAAATCTAAAAAGATGTTTGTTATGTTATGATGAATGTAGACTAAAACTTCGATCGAAAACCTTATTATATCTGAAGATAAATCTTACTTAGTAAACACGCTATCCTTACTTAATTAGTTGTGTTGATTAACTTTTATAACAAGTTATAAACAAATATATGGACCAAAATTTTCTCTATCAAAATTAAACTAATATATAACTAATGTTATGGGCAACCCTTTCAAATGTACAAATTATTTTTAAAAGATACATAGAAAATAATAAAAATGTCTTATGCAATAGCAAATTGATCTCAATATATTTTCTGCATATTTTTATCAGTAGAACTTTTCTTTTGTGTACTAAATAAACTTTTAATTTTTGTTTATCTATATAGATACCAAATCAGAATTAGTGAATATTCATAAGGACATTGCTTATTGATATTTGATCAGAAGGTTAATTTATTTTATTATAAGAATGTTCAAGTCAAAAATTAAAGTAATTATCTTTGATGAAATAACTATAAAATGATAAAATTGAACAAGATATTCTATTGTGCATTTCAAGACCACTAAAATAAATAACTGTTAGTAAACTGTCTCGTGCTTGGAATGAGATTTTGGGCTAGTTACAACTTGAAAACTTGTGTAAACTTTTCCTTCCAAATTCTTGCGGTGAATTGTCCCCTATTTAGTACACTAGCTCCATATATTTACTTCCCATGGTCATTGTTGATGGTTCGACAAATGGCTGGCTAAGTTCCAGTTGCTTTTTTAATGTGAAAAAAAGGAAGAAGATGACCGTAGCGTTAAATTGGGACGAAGTTCAGATTACGGAGGTGAAGGGACTCCATGGTCTCCGATCTTGATGGCAACCAGTGGTTGCCATAGATACTTGCGGGGAAAAAATATGCCCTTCTCTGGTAAAAGCTCTCCAATATGTGACTCAAGCAAGTAGCCATATTGATCGCCATTACTGAAAACCGACTCTGACTATCTTATGTAATTCTGTTATGTTCTTCCCTAATATGTATGTATTATGCAAAGCTATTTCGTGTTGGATTCTCTATTTTGGTACATTGTTACATCAGTTTATGATCATATTGATGCACGATAAATTAAAGGTTCACTATGTTGTGATGTAATAACTTTTTTATGTTAACGAAATCATTTAGAAATGGACTACGATCCTCTCTATTACAACATTAGACTTCACCCGATACAATGATGGTTGATTGACGCATGAAAAAAAAAATTTCAACTGATAAATTATTGATAGACTATCAAGTCTCCTAACCTAGGTTAACTTATGGTTAGTCGTGAATAAGAGTTTTGCACGACACTCGAGAGACGGATGAGTCCATCTTCTTTATGATGAAACCCCATTGAAGGGCTATTATGGTGAATGCATACGAGGGGATAGACTTAGCTTCAACAGTGCAAGACAACCATGGAAGCAATTTTCCTAACACAACCAATAGAAGCAAGAAAAATCCATCAAATAATTTTTTTGCTTCAGGAAACTAACATCGAAGGTAGCATCACCAAGGACAGAAGACCCCAGACCATAAAAGCAGCATTGGATTTGGTTATGGGTGTGCTCAAGGTAGGTATTACAAGACCACAGTCACCAAGTCAAGCCCTTGGCCATTAAGTCAAGACTTTGACCAGCAAGATACTTGGCAACCAAGTTTACTTTGGCCACCAAGGCACTAGTTCTTCAAAATACTTGGCCACCAAATTGTACATTTTCCCATCATTTGAGTTCTTGTAATTTTTGTAGAACTTGTCTATAGATATTCTTACGTAGTAAGAATGAGTGTTACCAATTCTAACCAATAGATTATTTTACGTATTTTACATAGTATCTGCCTAAATCGACATTGGATACTTTCTTTCTAATTCTCTTTGAATGGTTTTCATATGATGAAATCCCTCTCCTTCTTCCTAATAATGTTACTTCACGATCTTTGGAGTCTCCATCTCCATCTTTTCTTTATCCATCTGATCACTATCACATGAAGTATCCTACTACACCAACCATTATTGTTTTTGCACTCAAACTTATTGACAAACGACTTCAATAGTTGATTTTTTTTGCTTTAATTTGGTACCTCTGACTCGGCTAATCTTGGTGGCTAGTCATTTTCTCTTGCAAGTACTTCTTTTTTAACTCTTGCATAGGTTATAGACTCCGGTGCCATAGACCACATGGTAGTTGATATAGGTCTCTTCACTACATTCCCCAAATTGTATACTCCTTCTCCTGTATGTCTTCCGGATGGTTCCCATGTCTTAGTTGAACAGACTGCTTCGATTCCCTTATTTCATACTTTTGTCCTTACAAATGTTTTACATGTTTTTTCCTTTCCCTTTAATTTATTGTCTCTTTAGAAATTTATCGCTTTATTCCAACGTTTCGTGACTTTTTTCCGTTGATAAATGTGTGTTTGAGGACCCACGGACGAATTTTTTTTCCCAACGAGCAGACGGCATGGTTTTCTTCAAGATTTGGGTTCTCGCCCTTCTTTTGCATCAACCACAACTCAAGGTTCTCACTTTGACCTCTAGCATTGGCATCTAGGTCATCTAGCCTTCTCTCTATCTCCTAAACTAAAGGCCTTAGATAATAGCATTTCTATTTCAAATAAATGTACCTGCACGCTTTGTCCATTAGCAAAACAAACTCGTTAACCTTTCCTACTACTATGATTTCTATGACTTCTTTTTTTTAATTAGTGAACTTTGATGTTTGGGGTCCTTTTCTAAAAAATAAATTGGCACCCGAAACTTTTTAATATTCATTGATGATTGTTCTTATGGCATTTTGATTTACATACTGCATGCTAAAGCTTGCTTTACTAAGATTATGATATAAGATAAGGCGCGTTAGCGCTTTCATTTTCTTTCCGTTAGGGCATTCGCAGTCTGAAGTCAATTATCTTATTTTCCATTATTTTGTTAAGGTCAAAACCTAATTTAGTGTCCACCTGAGGAATTCGATTTGACAATGCTCGTGAGTTCTTGATAATCAAACCTTTTTATATTTTAGCACCCTTAGGGTGCTTCAACTGTCTAGTTTTGCTTCAAGTGTTGTCTAATTTTTTTTTCTGAGTGGTCAGTTTTTAAAGAGCAGTTTTTTAAAGTAGCAGTTTAAGTTTTTCATCATAAAAACAAGTGGAGTGTTTGATAACACCTTGTTTTGAGGTTTTTTTCAAAGGTGTTTGGTAACCCTTTTTATTTGGAGTTTTTTTTTTGGTGGAAGCGGTGGCATACTGGGGCGTAGCGGTCCTCGACGGTGGTGGTGGAGTGGCTGACGGGCGGAGGTGGCTGCCGGCGTCACGGCGAATGCTGGCCGGCGGAAGGAGGTGGTTGTCGGCTAGTCACCGGCGGTGGTTCGCCGGTTCGGCCGGAGGTGGTGCCGGCGACTGGCGTCTTGGGGGTGGTCGTTGAGGTGCTGCCGGCTGGTCAAGGGTGAGTGGTGGTAGGTCAATGAAAAAAAACCAATAAGTGAAAAAAAAAAACAGTTTATTGGGGTTTTTTTTTTACTTTGCAGTTTAAAAACTGGTTTTTTAAATTGAAAAAAAAATGGTTAGCCAAACACTTTTTTTTTCAGTTTTTAAAACTTGAAAAAAAAAAAGAGGAAAAAAAATTTTGTCAAACGGGGATTAAGCTGAGTTTTGTTGAAATTTGCAAGCAACGACCCCCATTGCCAACAATCCCCGTCAAAAAAAAAAGAAAAAAAGAAAAGAAAAACAATCACCGTCACAAGCATCCTTTTCAACTTTTGTCTACACTTTTGAGCTTAAATGACAGGCGAGACATAGTGGCAGTACATGCTCCCAAGTCCCATCACCGGCATGTGTCTTCTTGCCAGTTCACCTATGTCTATAATAAAATAGTACCCTTTCACTTTTGAACTAGGGGTTTAGAAGTGTCAGTATTGGCAATTTAAGTGTCGCCAAAAGTACTTCGAATGAAAGTTTTGGTCACTTTTCGCGCGTAGTTAAATTGCAACTCCGTTGCTTAAGTTCTACATCTCATTTATCGTTAAAAATAAATCAGCAAAAAAATAAAATCATTTTGCTATGGTGCCACCGCCAATTTTACAATGAATTTAAACTTATTTTCTCTGATTGGAAAGGAACGTTGAACAACCTACTTCATGAAAACGTTTCAAAACACTACTGCCACTCGAATAAAGGGGATGTTGCTTTGCCTTGGAACTATTTTTCCAAAGCGTGGCTCCAAGTGATGCAGCTTTTGATCAATTTATTACTTTATGTTTATTTTATTGAAATTTTGGGTATATTCTTGTCAATTTACACTTAATCGAGACTAGGTTATATTGGAGCCCAGCCTTAGAAAACTCGGCCACTCCTCTGAAAACTTTTATAAGTTATATACCAACTTTTCCCCCCACTTTTCTATGCTTATGTAAGAAAAAAAAAAAAATTGTTGCTATGATTATAGCGACACGTGTTAAGGCCGATGGATGACATCTAAGAAGTTATAAAATTTTCAAACAATAGACAATTTCTTTTACTGGTCGTACACGTCACGCTCGTTATACCCATTGCACCAGCGGGGCCATGGCGCCCCCCCCCCCCCCACCCACCCACCCACCCACCCACCCACTCCCAAACCCAATGTTTGAGAATTTTTTATAATTATTTCAAATAATAGGTGGTTATGTTTAGAAATATATACTAAAATGTCACCATATTATATATCAATGTATTAGATTTCATTTTGTAATGTTTTTTTATTTTTTGTGCCACCGGCCGTCGTAATCTTTATCTTTCTCTTTCTCTTTCTCTTTCCTTTGTCCGTCTTCATTATTTCAAATTCTAAAATTTTAGATTTTAAAGAAAATACTAATATATCAGGGTTAGTTCCATTTTTTTTCTTTATTAATTTAAATTCTTATAGTATGTTAATTTATACGTTACTATTGTCATTATACAATTGATAGTCGCACTAATAAAACATATATACAATAAGAGTAAACTTTCTTTCATGCAAGATTAGTAATTTGTTATTGACTAACTTTACAAGTTAAACAAATCACTATAAATATTAAAATTATATGATTATTAGTCAAATTGAGTAATTCATTTTGCATTTAACGTATTCAATCGTGACGCGAATTCTTTTATGTTAGCCGTTAATTTTTTTTTATGACATTTTGGTCCCCCGATTGGACTTCCTGGATCCGCCCCTGCATTGCACGACAGAAGTTCACCATTCACGTTGTCCAAATTTTTTTCCACTCTAGTCAACATGTAATTACAGTAATACCCTCTTTGGTTCATTATGTATTTTCATGTTGCAACTGATATTATCATCGGTATAAGCCTTTTGACTTTTAACATTGTCCTATTGTCGCATCAATCTATGTTAGCAACTCATGTTACAGTTGTGTAAATTATTGGACTATTATTAAAACTTTAAAGATCAAGGAATTTTTTCAACTCGTCACGTCCTTGCTTGTAGTTGAGATGCTCGAGTCTCTTTGTGAAGCTAGGTAGAGGTGTCAATGGGCCGGCCCAGCCCAAGCCCAACGGGCCTCCAGCAAAAACGGGTAGGGGCCGGGCCTGGTGTCTGGAAAACGGGTCGGGTCGGGCCGGGCCCGGAATGTGAATATAATGGGCTCAGTCCAAGCCCTGGCCCTAGGCCCAATATTTAGGGCCAGGCTTGGGCCGGGCCGGGGCCGGGCCCAAAAAAAATATATTTTTTATTTTTTTTGGTTCCCAACTCCTTGTTATTTATTTGCGTCGATGGCCAACAAGAATACATCAAATTAATTGGTTGAGATTGATACATTATAATTTCTGAGACGATCTTAAGTAATAAGTATAGATTTTGACTAATAGTTTTTTCTCTCTACTTGGTCTCATATACAAAATTTTATTCTATATATATGACTCTCGTATGTATATAGGATGGTTATGAGTGAGTATAAAAGAACATATGATATTAATATATTATATTTGTTAGAAAATAAGAAGTAAGTGAGGTTAGAATTATGAATGTATGTAAATTATTAACGTCCATATAGAGTTAAATTAAAGATAAATGTGTTCATAGGCCCTCCTCCTTTTATCCGGGCTTGGGATCGGCTGCTTGTAAACAAACAGACGAAATTATCTATTTTTTTATATATACGAAAAAATATCTATCTTGCTTGTAAAAACTTATATATATATATATATATATATATATATATATATATATATATGAAAAAACTATATTTTGTGAAAAAAATTATTCTTAAAATTAAGAGAAGGAAAATAAAAAGAAATTACCTAATCATCCGGAAGTACTTCAATATCCGAGTCACTGCTCTTCCTATCATCAATCGGTTTATCTTGCTCGCGGTATTTCGCATCAAGATAATCCTTCCAACATACACATAGCTCGAGCGACTCGGGGTTAAGACGACTCCTCCTGTCATCCAAAACCCTCCCGCTCGCTGAAAATGCCGACTCTGAAGCAACCGTGGAGGCTTGCACTGGCAGTACATCCCGTGCAATTTGGGATAAAGTTTTATACATGTTTTGATTTTGTTTCCAAAAATTTAACAAATTAAAATTAACCTGTTCTTGCATTGATAAATCAGAATAATGATCAGTATTTGAATATACACCAATCTCATTAAAAGAGGAAAAAGTAGACGAACCTGCCGAATTAGAAGTACCTTCACCTGGTAGTTGTCTTGCTACTAGATGTTCAAAGCCCTTAAGGTATGGCGCATAATACCTCTCAACAGTCGATGATGAAGCTCGCCGCGCACGTCAGCAGAATTACGATAGAGGTTGAACAGTTCCTCAAATGTCTTGCTCACTTTCTCTGTGAGTGCGGTTGTGTCCTCTACTGGGTAGCACATTAATCTCGATATCTCTTGTATCGAGACGTTCACGCCATGCAACTTTAACCTAGGATCTAAACAAGTAGCCACAGCAAAAACAACAGGCAGTTCACTCCAATATTTATTAAACTTTTTATCCATCACTTTTACTATTTCCTGAAAGGGTCCTATATATCTCCATTTTGTTAACATTGTAGCCATCTTGAGAATTTCTATTACAGCGAGAGGAGAGGTGGGATAGTACGTACCAGACAATAAATTGGTAGACGTGTAAAATACCTCCAAAAATTCAGCTAGGTATGTGGCCATCTGCCATTCCTCTTGAGTTGGCAAGCCGGCTGGGAACAAGGTTAGTAGAAAATGCGTATAGACTTCTCTGTATGCCAGAATGTGTAAAAGCATATGGTATGTAGAGTTCCACCTGTGGACCACATCTGTAACTGCTCTCCTGCGAGGCATATTATATTCAACACACAACGTTTTAAATTGTTGTGTTCTCGAACTCGAACTATTAACATACGCTGTCATACCCCTCATTTTGAGAAGAATATCTCCTGCAGCAGCTAAACCATCTTGAACAATTAAATTAATTATATGACAAACACAACGAACATGAAATAATTTACCAGAAAGTACAGGTTTGAGGCTCTCCTCTAAAGCATCAACAACAGCTGTATTGTTAGAAGCATTATCAAAACTAATACTCATAATCTTATCCTTTAATTTAAACGTGGTACATGCTTTTAATATAATAGTAGCAATGTTCATTCCATCATGCGAAAAAGGAAAGAGCTCGAAAGCGATGATTCTCTTGTGCATAACCAATCTGCATCAATCCAATGGGCCGTCACACAAGTATAACTAACAAAAGTAAACGGAGATTGCCAAATATCAGAAGTAAGACTAACTTTACCGTCAAAATTATCGAAATAATCGATCAGGCGTGCTTTAGCAGCATTATACTGTCGGAGTGCATCGGATCTAGTTGTGTTTCTATGAACCTTTTTGTACAAAGGTTGAACGTATGTGTTCATATATCTAGAGTGCTTAGCATTATCGGCAAAAGAAAAGGCTTGTTCATCGTGAATAACAAATTCAGCGAGACCGTCTCTTTGCTCTCGCTGATTATAAACAAATAACTTACCGTCAAAAGATAACTGCGTTTGGGTAGGTTCGACGTGGCCTTGTCGAGGTGCACACTGAGGGTAATGCCTGTTAAGATGTCCATTACCACTACCAGACGAAAATAATTTAGCACAGTACTTACATCGAGCTTTTCGGATGCCGTCCACCATAACTTCATCAAAATGATTCCAACACTCGGCTTTTTTTTTCCTTTTGGACTTCTGGCTCATTACCGGAGGCATTGCTCGGCCCTTCTTCATCATGACCAGGCATAGGGTTAAGATTATGCCACGGAGTAGTAGCTTCGCCAACCGAGCTGCGTCCTTGACTATAATGCGGGTCTTGTGAAGGCGTGTATTCAAGATCTGGAATGTTTTGATTGAACTCCCAATTGGCTTGGGTATCTATCATACAGCCTGTACTCATTCGTCCAGGAACGAATGGTTGTGGTGGTGCTTGGATTGGTGTTTGTGATGACCGTGGTGCTGGCGCTTGTGCTGGTGGTGGTGCTTGTGATGATGATGATGTTTTTCGTGATGATGATCCACGCTTCAGTTTTTTCAGTAATCCAGCCATATTTGATGCTAAACTTTTTTACTAGATTGGAAAATAAAAATAGAAAGAGTAACTAAATACACAAGTATAAGAGCAGCAATTAGTAATTAGAAATAACAATTAAAAGAATTAAAGAGTAACAAATGAATCACTGAGAGTAATTCTAAATTGGAGAGAGTTAGTAATTAAAAAGAATTTAGTAATAGTAATTAATAAATAAAAATTCACTAATTATTATTTACTAGACAAAAGAATTAGAGAGTAACAAATTAATAAGATGAGTAGTTAGTAATTAGAATTTAGCAAGAGTAGTAATTAGTAAACAAGAGTAATAATTAGCAAGAGTACTAATTAGTAAATAATAGTAGTAATTAGCAATAGTAGTAATTGGAGAAGAAAATAGTAGCAAAGCTTGTAGAAATGTAGAATGCTTAGATAAGAGAGAGTAAGAAGATTGGTGTGAAAAATTAGAGAGAAATTGTGTGAATTTATAGATTTTTGAAACTTCACAAAAGACCAAAATGCCCCTAAAAAGCGCAACTAGAAATAGCTTTGAGATTGTTTTTTTGGAACAAATGTGAAAATAGATGGAAAAAGGTAACAAAGTAGCTGCACCCAAAATTACTAGAGTGTTTCCATAAAAAATATCATTATTTGATCGATTGCCTAAGAACCCGATTGTGGGAAGAGAACGGCAGTTGAAAGCGGCTGCCAATAACCCGTACACCAAGGAGAGCAAAAAAGAAGAAATTCACCTAATGAATAGCTTGCATCTGATTAGTAATGAAATTGACCACAAATATTATGTTTTCAAACTTCAGCTCGAAAGCACATATGCAAGGTGTTATATCCCAAAAATTTTCTTTTTTCCTTGTGCGAAATTTTTATTTTTAGTAAATAAGCTTGTGGTCTTTTTAAGAATATTGAGAAAATGATTTTTATCATTCTGAAATTTTTGATCGAATGAAAGTGGTTTCAGTCGACTCAAAAGTTTTTGATATTAAAGTTTTGGAGTCTGAAGGATTCGATCGACTCAAAATAGTTTTCAATCGACTCAAAAGTTTTCAGTCGAATGAGAAGTGTTCAAAATTTTGATAAGGAAGTTTCTGAAGGATTCGGTCGACTTAAAAAGTTTTGAAGTCGATTAAAAGTGTTTTCGGTCGACTAAAACGTATTTAAAATGTGAAAAAATTACCTTCTGAAGTTTTTAGTCGAATTTAAAAGTTTTTAGTCAACTAAAAGTGTTTTAGTTGACTAAAAAAATTAAAAAAAAATTAATTCGACTCAAAAAGTTTTTAGTCGACTCAAATGAGTTTTCATTCGACTAAAATGTTTTTAGTCAAATTAAAACTCATTTTTTTGTCAAAAAAAATTGAACCATATAAATAGTCATTTTATTTCCTCTTTGGCCTTTTGAGTTCCATTCTTCTTCTTCCTTGGCTAAGGTAAGGATTATTTTCGAAATTTAAATCAGCGATGGACCAATCGCTCTTGTAAGTCATTAGTTTCTTTTTGAAATCCGAATTTCTTCAAATTGAGTTAAGTGATTCTTCTTCTCCTCTTTACTTTGAGCTTTACTATGAATAACTTGTTCTAAATGCTATGACTTGTGAAATTCAATTTCTGTCAAAATTGTTCGATCTAAGAATTTGCGATGTTGATACCGTTCGTTTGAGAGATTATCATTATTTCATAAACTCTGTATATTGTTTGACATGACCGACATTTGATTTTGTTAAATTGAAATCTTTATTTTGATAACTTTATGAGCCATGTCACAGTATATGTGACTTATGTCTGACTTACCCACGTTGATTGAAACGTGGGCTAACTCAAGGGAGTTGAGCTAGAGATCACGATCTTACTTTCTGAACAGGCCTTATATGTCAGTAATGACGTATGTGACCACTATCTGAATGGCTCTCTAGTGTCTGCTTTCTTTTTCAGATATGTTTTGACATTCGAAATCTGGTTTGATTGTCTGTTTTATTGAGACCCTTTGTGCTTCCGAAATTTTCGTTTCTCTGATATTTTTGTTCTGTTTGATTGGTCTTTTGAGCAACCTTACAGGGCATTTGGCTCATCCCCTTATTGTTGTTCCTTTCTGGAGACCCGTAGGGGGACCTTGAATTGGAGGGCTAGCTGAGTGATCAAGAGTTAGCTGTTTTGTCTCATATATTAGTTTTGACGCTATTTGGGTATATATTTTTTTGGAAACTCTGTGTCGGAGAACATGACTTGTATAAAAGCTTCGGGGTCGTTTTGTTAGACATTGATGTATTTTGGAAGTTATTAGTATATTTTCTGATTTATAATTTTGGAGTTCTTATGATAATTATAGGATTTTATCTGATCTCTGTGTCTTCGGCATTAACGCTCCGTAAATAAATTCGGGGCGTTACTCAAGGGGTCATTCCTATATGAATGTGAATCTGTTTACGGCTATATCTAATCTCGTGATCCCTGAAAAAAGAGTAGAAGAGATGATTTGATTCTTTTATTTTGATTTCTGTAAGGAGGGATCCATAAAATATATACATATGGTCCAAGGGGAGCAAGGATTTCAAGGAAAATCCGGAAGATATCGATTCAAACTATTTTTAAATGATTAAATTGCATCAAGAACATTTTGTTTAATACTGCAAATGTAGATAATGTTTGAAGATCAACTAAAATGCAAAATCAAAATGCTTGATTGAGTGGGCCCTTGTATCATTGATGTTTAAGGGGAAATTAACAAAATAACAGGATCATGTCTGAAGTTTTGACACGAATAATTGCTGCTAATTTCTAGTAGCCAAGGTCTGAATTCCCAAGTCAATCCAGAAAACTAGGGTTATTATCACAAGTCAGTGTCAGTCCAGAAAATTAGGGTTATTATTTTAATTCCATAAAAACACCTTAACCACATGTTTAGGTTTTCTCCCATGGCCTTGCATGTGCTTGTTGATTTGGTTGCCTTAAGTCCCCACGGCAATCCCAATTCTACTAAAGTATCAGTACAGTAATTCTGTCACAATTTGGAGTCACATCACACAGATTTCCTTCTTCTTTTCACGGATTTTTCTGTATTAATAAGAGTGAAGAAATGAATATGTCCGGATTAGCAGTACAGATCATTTAGGACGGTTGAATATTTAATTAATTAATTTTTTAAATCTAGTTTAACCTCATCTAGTATCATATCAACTCCTTAATTGAACGTACCCAGATAGTCAGACCAATGGTTAGTTCGGACCATTTATCCCTCATAAAGGCATACTTCAATTAACCATTGAGAGAACGAAAAGTTGCATGTGCCAGAACAGCTCACCCCAGGATAAATATCATATAAATAAAAAAAATTAGGCTTTTTAAACTTGTAATTAAAAATTTTAGTTTTCTAATTAATAATGCAATGCATCTTGATTCACGTATTTTAAGAACAGTTGGTTTTAACAGTTAAAATGTCATCTTATTTTTGAACTGCTTTTTTGCAGCATGCTTAAAATTAAAGGCCTAAGATTACTCAAACAATGAACCGGCGTGTGTTATGACATATACTCAACAAAGCTGTATCATGTAACAGTATAACAAATAATACTTAACCTTCTTATAGTTAAACGCAAACTTATTCTTGCTTTGGTAAAATGGTATTTCTGCGTGTGTGAATAAGAATAGTCAACGAGAATATTCAACTTTTATAGCAGGCTTCTTTCTTTTTCCTTTTTCCTAATCTGGTGCAAAGTTTTGGAAACAAAAAGTACTATTAGTACCCCTTTTTATACTTTTTAATCATATTTTTGTCCCTAAACTTTAATATAATTAACTTTTTCACGGCAAATGAAAAGGTGTAATAACATATTAAGGAGTGAACATAGTACTCTTTTGAAAAATATATCTTGTATAATATTTGTCATTTCCTAGTTAATGAGGTTCATTCTGTGCTAACAACTATCTATTTTGACTATCTTTTTTTTTTTTTGTCTCTTAAGGAGCACTAGCTACAGATTTCGGACTTTGAGCGGTACAACGGTGAAACAATTGGCCAGCCTTACCCCGTTATGAACTACTGATATGCAGAATAAAAAGAAAAATAATTTTCTTGTGATACAATCAGTGGCCATTTCCGGAAAGAGTTCCTGGGAAAAACCAAAATTAGTACTTAAAGTGATATTAAGATGGTGAAAAATTACAATATTTTTAGCCTAACTCACTTTAAGCATGGACTACGTACATGCATGTTGATATGGTATTGAATAAGCATGGACTATAAAGACCCCCGGGCTATACGGTTCTGCAGAGACTCTCACTGGTGAGGTTTGCATGTAGTCAACTGTACAGTACTTTAATTCTTCATGGGTTAATTAATGTTTGGCGGACCATTTTCTTCCCACCAAGAAGACGACTCAATGGAAAAGGGATCTGATATCTTCGTGTGTGAGGTTGTTTCAACTTTCGTGTTAATGTCGTGGAGCTCCTAAAGTCAACTAAAGGGTTTGTTTTGCATTTTCTATTATGTAGGGTCTTTATAGAATAGCTATTCTTGTGAAGAAACTTTTATCAAGAGGACGGTGGTGAACAGTTCCTTCTTATCAAAAAGATTTAGGCGAAGGCTCTGGATAGGAAGATTAATGTCAAAAATGACTTCAGCATTATCTTCCAAAATGAGGAAATATAAAGGGTAGAGTACTGTCTTGAGCCACTATTTCGAGTACCAAGCGCTATGACGCTGAAGTAACCCTAAAGTCCTTTTTCAGTCGCAATAGCTGTTGTCGCCGTCCACTTCATCAGCTGTGTGTGTGTGACACACACACACACACACACATATAATATCATTATATATCGATTTTTCTATCTCCGGATCTTATTCCAATATCATCCTTTAATTTGTATTATCAATGTCTTATGCTACCGGTATTTGAGTAGCTTGACTTGGATGTCATGACAGATCCAGAAAATCTAATCGAGGGAGGCCAAAAAGGAGTAAATTTTTTTGTTCATATTATAATTAGCGTCACTCCTTGAATACGTTAAATGCATAATAAATTATTCAATTAACTATTAATCATTTTAATTTACTATTTATAGTGATTTATTTAATTTGGTAAGGTAAATCAACGACGAATTACTAATTGAATGAAGCTTAACGCTTACTAAATGAATGTATTATCAATGTGATTATTACTTATATGAATACAATAGCGTATGTAAGCTAACATTTTACAATAATTTAAACTAAAAAAAAGAATTAATCTTGATCATCCGTAGCGATATAATTGTCTTCGGTGTTGATAGTGTCATTAATGTTACATGAAAATCGTTTAACAATAAGAAAAAACTTGCTTATTCTACCATAATTTTAGACGCGTACAACTTTTTTCAAGGCTGAAAATTTTACTGTTAGTAGCTCTCAAAGCCCGTTCATTGTATATTCCTCCAAAAAAGAAAAGTATCAAATTTAATAAAACATGAAAATGCAATCAGCATACGAAATGCTTCAACTGGGTTATAGCCTCGAGGACTTAATCAATCTGTAATCCAAAAATTGACCTCATCTATAATCTATAATATATAAAGAGAAAATCTCTTTTGGTGTAATACCACTTTGGTGTTACGTAACTAGGTATCTAAAAATAGTGACACTTGCACTGTGAAAATTTTTTAAAAAAAATTATCACAAAACGAAAACATTAAATAAAAAATAAGTACCTTAAGGACATGTTTGGTTTTATATTTTAAAACACTTATATATCATACCTGCTCTTTATTGTTGTACACGAGGCTATTCAAAATTCATAGAAAATGCCATGATAATTACCTATTCAGAATGTTGACACTTGCTATTTTATAATTTTTTTTTTTGAAAAAATGACACAAAATAGAAGTTTAAATAGTAAATAACTATATATTTCTTTAGTTTTTATAATTTAAAATTTATTTTACCGAATGTGATAATAAACATTAGTATGTGATGCTTGATTTAAAAAAAACAAAAACAAAATTCATGCTTGATTTGTTTAACAAAATTTATATTATTAGCTTTTATTTTTGCGCACATATTGCGTGTGCCACGTTGACTCGTTCTCATAAAGCTTATTTCAAAAACTCATTTTGTGAAAATGATTCTTTGTTTAGAAGGAGAAGGGACAATTTTTACAAAAAAATTGACTGAATTCTTCTTCCACGGCAACATTACATTCTCATTACTTCAAGATTTACCATTATATTTGGAATTAATATGCCCACAAATTATTCAGAGAAAAAAAATAATTGATTACCCCGTTTTACTCATCACCTACGATTTGATCTTACTATGTTAAGTCACATATCTCCAAAGCCTACATTACATTTCTTTCTAGTTGACCATTTCATGATTTCTCTTTCCTCCACTTCGTCATTTAAAGTATCAAGCGTGTCATGGTAGATGGAAGGGCATCATCTACAACTTTCTTCGAATTGGTGTATTAGATTTCATCAAAAGCTATAGTGTGAGCTGTTTAATAGGGAGAGTCTTTTTATTATAAGCTCATTATGCTATGCTTCTAGTGGAGTATCTATATCACCATCAAGCATTTACCAATTAATACTACACTTCTGAGCAATAACTATCAGTGAAGACACATCTTTATTTTGTTTATTTGCCTTGCACAACATCCAATACATAACATATCGAGCATAAGAGGGAGTTGATGAACACAACTAGACTTTGATATGACAACAACCCTCCCCCGAGAAACACCCATAGGACTTACTTACACGATGTGATCTACTTTTACACCAACTGTTAGGACTGTAACGAATGTATGATGAACCTAACTTGACCTAAAATCTTAAGCCAATAGGTCTTGTGTCAAACCTCATCCGTATGCTCAAAATAATTCAATAATTTAATGCGAGACTAACACAATTCATAGGTGCACGTTAACAATATCACGTGCATGTGTGAGTCCACCCACCATAGGTCTTGGGTCAAACTTCATATATATGTTCATAATAATTCCATGTAAGACTAAGACAAATCGTACGTGGATGTTCACAATATCACGTAAATGTGGGCTGGGGCATGAATCCATCCACCATTAAGCTTCCTTTCAAGTGTAGCTCTGCCAGGAACCATTGACCTTCCACTAGCCACCGGCATGAAAGCCAACCCATGTTGTTTAACTATTGGCCCTAGTACAACTTTATATCAATAAAAACAACCCTACATGGGGGTTGATTATGGTTTTTGCAAACTAATGAACTAAAAAAACTCAAAACATATGCCTTATTTATTTAGATAAAACAAATTAATTATTTGATTGTACACAATCTCAATCAATTATAGAGAAATAAAGTAAATGATAGGGTTAAACAGTTTGAAAAGTTATCACTGACTTGAACTTTTTACTTTATTAGTACTATTGAGTCGGGAGTAAAATTTACCTAGCTGATTTAGGATTAAGTACTTTATTACCTGGGATAATTTGTCAGTAAACAACTAGATTTAGGTCAGCTACTAAGTCGAGTTAGATTAGATTTATGTAGTTTTAATATAGACATTAGATAGGCGACTTTTGTGTGGTTTTTCTTCTAAGTCTTGCGTTAGAGCGTTTGCTATTATCTATATAATGAATGATGAGTTCTTTATACTTTGGTGGTGGCTAGATTCTTTAAGGAGGTAGCAAAATTCCTATTCATTCATTTTTTTCCTATTCTTTGTTTAGAACTTCTGCTCTGAGTGCTGATGTGAGAAGGTTGCTACTAACTTATATTGGAGATTCTGCTGCGACATCGTCTACAAAGTGACAGCAGAGCAAGTCGATTCAAGGGTGAATCTTTTAGCTGCAATTTCACACATAAACTTAGATCCAACATAGAAAAGGATGCGTGGTGAATTTGGCTTCTTATTTTTAAACAGATTGTACAACTTCGACTGTGATTTGAGAAAACATTTATGGAGTCAATCTTAATGGGGCATGAGCTTTTGGATATGACATGTTGTGATAGCACAATGTCGCCAAAAGAGACAATGCAAAAACCTAAGTGGAATGTCAAGGCAGGATGAGCGTTCTTCATGCTAAAGCAATAGGTAGAAGACAACATGGTTTTGTTGATCTTAGGCAGCTATGAACCAAAGAAAGCACGTGACACCCTTATAGGACTATTCTCAAATAAGAACACCCACCGACATAATCTTTCGAAGAAAATGATTGGAATCCTAGATCAAAGGACTTCATTAGTGTCTAAATACTTCTTGAAGATGAACATATCATGCACAAGGAGCTACTGCAATTAGATCTAGAGAACATAATTACGGACTACAAGCTACTATGACTCTTGAACACAACTTGGGTCTTGAGTATGCAGGGTACATTGTAACTATTTCAGGGTAAATTGCAGCTATTGCAGGGTGGCAGAAGCAGCCTTTTATGGAAGAGTTAGAGAGTCTACTCATTAGCAGTGAGATGTTGCTAATCAAAGATGGATCCATAAAAGTTGAGAACAAAGACAGAGTTTCATCATACAAGAGATACTTTGAGAATTCATCTAGATGCGACACAAGCAAGTCAAGGAAAAGTGAAAATGCTAACAGTTAATGAAGATAACAAAAATAAGGCACAAGACAAGCGAGAAAAGCCATTTTATAGTTGTGGAAAAGAATTCCACATTGAAAGGGGTTAAAAGCGAGCCTTGTACTTACAGAGAACTAGTAATGACTTGCAGCACGGAGAAGCTTGCAAGCTAGGGGTAAAAAGGACGATGATTACTAGGATCCCTTGGCGAATTTTAGGCCAACTATAGAAGAGATCAAGGATTTTGCCTTGACAACTACAGTGGTAATCGATCGTGATGCTAAAGCATTTCACTATTTAAGGGGGAAAATGCTATGACAGATTATGAGGGCAAATAGATCAAAAATTAATATTGTTCTCACATGAGTGGTGACGTGAAAGTTTTTGAGAGCATGCAACCATTTCAGGGGAGCACTGTAGTTATGACATCAGATGAACATAGAACTAGAAAAATTGAATGAAGCATATACATGACATAAATATCATGACAAGGTTCAACAAAGATTTTATACTACGTGGTGTTTATTTTGTTCCTAAAAGAACAACAAACTTTTTTATTGATAATGTGGTTTTGCATGGTACAAAGTCATCTCAAAGAATATGAATCAACAAAAACAGTAGAAACAGAGCATGACCTTAAATTATTTCATGAGAAAGGTCAATGTGATATCTCTCACTTGGCAAATTCTCTAAGCATGAAGAAGCCTTTTGAATGATGGTGCTAATTCACCCTGAAGACATACAAGTGAAGACATCGAGCAGGATGATCTTTTGTGTAATGTCAACATCTGTCATACAATTGAGATGCTCACCTAATTTATTGTAGTAATTTGGTGAAAAGTTGCGTAACTGAAGGATATTGTTACACTAACGAAAAAAGAGATTGATGGGCTTTATTTCTTCTATGGTCCATCTTAACCTTATGGGTGGATAATCTAGACTTACATCTAATTTTGATGATAAAAACACATTGATTATGTTATAATGTGCACCTTGAGTGGATTCTTAGTACTTCTATGCATACATACTTAAGGCACTTTTAAGAAATTGATTATGTTTAAATGAGCTTAAAACTGTAGTGGAGATGAGAAGAAAGCTTCATTTAGTCCAATGTCAAAGAGCAGCACATAATACATAGGCTAAATTACTATAAATTATTATTGATCTTTACAACTATGTAACTAATATAGGTTTGATGACCATATCCTTGAATGATTTTAGGACACCTTGTGCATTGTATACGAGTTCATAATCTCTCACACAAGCATGCTTCTTGAATATGGGTGAACGTTGGAGCTAATTTAAGTTTTTTTAAAAGTATTTTGGAGCTAATTTTTTCATATGTGGATAAATCTTGTCATCAGCAATCTAACCAGGGAAAAAATGGCACCTTAATCCGATCTTCAGCAAGAAGGTTATGCCCAAAAAAAAAGAGCTCTGGTTTATAAAAAAAACAATATAGTGTATTGTATTGGACTGTATTGAGATAGTAGGCCTCTAAAAGTGGAATGTAGTTGACTGCATTATATTACAATCAGATGTAAGTTTGAGGATTCAATAATAGCATTTAGTTTTGCTAAAATTCATGCTAAATCTTCATATAACGGCTTTATTTTATGTTCATCCTATAAAAATGATTTGAAACTTCATCATACACCATGAAAATATGTTTCTAGGATTTTTATACATTAGAAAATATTAAAGCTCAAGCACTAAACATTTTCTCTCAATTTCAAGATTTTGTACGATGAAGAGAGAATCTTTGTGAGCAAACCACTATTTAGAGTGATCATTAATTCTCTCATCTCTCTACTGTATTCATACTTCATTTGTACTCAGTTCCTTCTATGAGATTTTCTTTTACCCAAGTGATTGTTCTACAAGAACTACGATCGAGGCTTGGGGTCATGTCTTAGGCGAGCTTTTTTGATTCAAGGTTTGTGTTCGGTCTGGGGATACCACCAAATATTTATAAGAGCTTTGATCTTGACCAAAAAAAAGAATGTTGCTAGTGGATTTGTATAAAAGGACCTCATAGGTGCATATAGGCTTCATGGTAGTTTAAGTAAAACCATTTAAATTTCTTTGTCAAGTACATCTGACTCAGTCTTTTCTTATTTTTCTCTAATCGTTTGAAATTGTGTAGTTAGAAAATTGGCTGAGATTCTTCATTGAATTGATTGAAATATATGTTTGCGATTAGCTTAAATCTTTGATTAATTTTCAAAAACTCCATTCACCTTTTTGTAGGATTATTTTCGTAGTTTCATTATAGATGTAGACTATCATGAAAAGGGAGTACTTTTACGCCATGCACTGTTACACAGATGATGGAAATTTTAAGATGAAGAACTGCAGTCAACTCTGAATGTTGACAACCCTAAAAATGAGAGTTGAGCATTGATGTAGAAGAGCTACTAAACTGATAAGCATGTTTACGCATAATCAATAAGACCAAATCCAAATAGAGGTTCATTAGATTTTGCAGCACAAGGAAGGGATAATTATTTATGAGATTCTCTTTTAAGAAGGAAGTGTGTGAGTTACTTGGGTCTTATGTACAAACTATGCTCGAGGCATAACCAAAACAAGATAAATATTTAGTTCATAAAGGGATCTTGGTGGGTGCAGCAACATGCATCATATTGAAGTACAATACAATGACATATGGTCGTGCAAGAACGTCAAGGACTCACATCATCTATGACCGAAGCAAAGCAGCATTATTATGACTATTTTTTAGGCAAACCCTATGAATATAGGAGTGCAAGACAACTGGTAGAACGCTCAATGTTTCGCGCTTGTAGAATACATAGCAAATTCTATCAACACTTCACAGGAGACAAAATTTTGAAAGAGGATATTTTCTTCTCCGGAGAGATTTTAGAAGTCGAAGGATGCTTGACATAAGCAAATAGTTGATGCTGAGAGGAGTGCTGAAAAGTCATCACCCACTTGAAATTATGAAGTTACTTTATCGGGCACTTTAGTTAGGAGTTTTGATTTCACCTAGTTCATATAGATTTAAGTAATGTATTACTACGGATGGTTTGGTAGTTAATTATATATGTAGGGGCTATTAAGCCATGTTGGTTGGAAGTATGAAGCATATAAAGACACTAGAAGGGTGAGTTATGAGTGAGTGATTTTTCTTCTTAGTCTTGTGTTAGAGCTTTTGCTATTGGTTAAATAACGAACATCAAATTCTCAACTATTATGATGGCATGATTGTTTAATTGGAATATGTACACTAACAAAATTTGTTCAGTAAATATATTTTTGTCATATCTTTCTTTTTTTTCTTGTGGCTTATTATTTGTGATGAATCATTAATGCAAGAGTGTTGCTGTTATATTGTATTCGCGTTTTCATTGCAACATCCCTCTACAAGACATACTTGATAAAGAGATCTAGATCAACTCCTTAGCTGTTAAGCCCAAATCAACTCTTTTATGAGTGTTCTTTGAAAGCACCTAGATCCACTAGTAATGTCTACTTTCTAGGTTAAGATGAAAACCCCTGCAATTTTGGTGATTCTATACCCAAGAATAAGCCTCGAAACCACCAAGTTCCCAAAGCATGATAGCCCCAAACTTTGTTATTATCACCATTTTGAATAATCAAAGCATATATAAAATCCTCTTGAAAGGAACCGAGTAAAATTGGAGATATAGGTGCAAAGACAAATGTACATATGGGTGACTTGGATGAATGCTTTCTCAACTCAAGAATGCTCCCTCACATATGGCGAACTTGGATCGGGATCACCTAGTTTGTTGTTGGTATTCCTTAACTACGGCTAGAATAGAAGATCTTGTGCTACATGGGACAATGTCAAGCTTGGGCCTCAAAAAAGGACGGGAGATTGAGATATTCCGTAAAAGATATGAAAGAGTTTTTGAATGGCCAAAAAAGAGCTGATATGTATTCTTAAGAGTACTTTAGCTTGCCCTCTCCAAGGTGACATTGCTATGTGCTAGAGCCGTGAAGTTGGTCTATTATGCCATATGTCACCCCCACAATCACCGGTGTCACACCACAACTACCACTGGCATTGTTTTGGCCACCATTACTCCCACTGTCTTCGTAGTGGCCACCACCTTCACTGCAACCACCCACACCATTTATCATCCCTCCACACGACTGCTATCAGACCATGCTACCATCACTATAATTGTGGCCACAGTCTCCAATATAGTGCCACCAAATCATCACCACCGCGATCACCATCTCTTCTACTATCACCGTCACCACTGGCATAACTGTGGCACCACTTCAGTCACCATCACCACCACGTCCTCCACCAGTGTTGCTACACCTTTAGAACCGCAACTACAACTAGTACACTAACATGCAATTGGGCAACACTAGCATGCATGAAACCATTTAGCATAAATTTATTTCAGTCATAGGCAAAGGATATAGTTGTGTAGAAGTTGGCAACTTCTCATTTTTATTCGCCAAACACAAAAGGAAAAACACTTATTTGAATTCGATTTCATAGATATATAAGTTCTAGAGGAAGTCTAGTTCCACTATTATCTTTTAATCTCGTAAGGAAAATAATATTCCAAGAATTTGAAGATAAAAAGGGACCCACATTCTCAAGTTGCTTGACATCCATGGACAGGCGGGTACGAGTTGGTTGAGAGACCTTGACTCTTTCCTCACATTCGTCCAACCTCACATTTAATTATATCCTAGCAAGCATTCATTTCCTTTGAGGATCTCTCCATCCACCTTCTTCAACGCTTCATTATAATATACACATACGCACCCTATATGCATCTGTGTGATTGTGTATTTCTCAACTAAACAATCCATTATCTGATTAAACAAGTTAACTATGGATCTGTCGTCCACATAATACAAAATCCCAGTTTGAAAGTTTTTGTGACAAAAACGTTTAAAGAAGGTTGAAACCCATCTCATTTTTCTCCAATTCTTTGACATAAGCACAAGAAAACTGTTTCAGCTCATTCTCCTTGTATTTTTCATCTTGTTCAAGAAAAGGCCGGATGCCCTTGTCTGCAAATCCACCCAAATTTAGTCAACTTGTATTGAATTGATAGCTACCTCTCAATGGTATGTAACTCTGTCAGTAAAGCTTGCCTCTTTGCTGCTGCAATTGGGTCTTTATCTCGTTTCATGGCTAAATCAAGAGCACCCATTTATTGTTACTGGTGATTCTCTTCTTGCTCAGTCTGTATTCTAGTGGGTCTTTGTTCAGTTTGGTGGTTGTGGTGGTCTCTTTTTGCTGACTCTTGTGGTTTCTTGGAACTTTTATATGGCTTCATGGGTAATTGAAGCTTAACCATGAATTGAAATTGATGATCCTCTTCTTTTCTTTCCCTTTTCCATCCGGGGGTCTCATGTAATGCGGGTATGCACTTCTAAATCTCAATATTTGGTGTTTGTAAAACCAGTTGTTCAGCTTTCTTGCAGAATTTTGGGTTTTCATATCATTGCCTGGTGCAGAACTGGAACTTACTCCATATGTAAATGTAAACAAATCAACGGGTTACTTTTCTTGCTTTCTTGGTCCTCAATTTCCAAATTGAAATCCCTTCAATTTCATTTTCATTTTTGGCCTCAGTTTTCCTGTACACAGCTGAATATCGTCTTTTTATTGACGTGATCATGGAGACTAGGACATTTTGCTATGTTATGGCAATGTGTTTGATGTTTCTCTTTCTGCCTAAAACTTGTCTGGCTAGTGTACAATTTATTGGAAAGTTGGAACCGGGGTTTCAAGCCTCTCAGATGAAGTGGATAGATAATGATGGGATTTTTCTAGTATCCAACAGTTCAAATTTTGGCTTAGGCTTCAAGCCTACCAAAGATGTGACGACGTTTCTACTTGTTGTCAAACACTTGAGCAGTTCAACCGTAATCTGGTCTGCAAATAGAGGATCCCTAGTTTCGAATTCCGATAACTTTTTGTTTGATGATAGTGGTGATGCTCACTTAAAAAGTGGGGAAACAGTAGTTTGGTCTGCAGGTACTGCCAATAAGGGTGTTTCTGCAATGCAATTGCAGGATTCTGGGAATCTGGAGCTGCTAGGAAATGACAGTAGTATAATTTGGCAGAGTTTTGGCCATCCAGCAGATACCCTTTTGTCCAACCAGGAATTCAGTGAAGGGATGAAACTTGTAAGCAATCCCAATAACAAAAACATGAGCTATATCCTTGAAATCAAGTCTGGAGATATGATTCTTTATGCAGCTTTCCCTACTCCACAGCCTTACTGGTCTATGGTAAAGGATAACCGAAGAACCATCAATAAAATTGGCGGTGAAATGAGTACTGCCTCGCTTGATGGCAAATCATGGAGGTTTTATGACCAAAGCAGAGTCTTACTGTGGCAATTTATCTTCAATCAGGACACTGACACAAATTCCTCTTGGATTGCTGTTCTAGGAGATGACGGCTTTATCTCATTTTCTAGACTTCAGAGTAGAGGTTCTGCTAATCCTTCCTCCACCAAAATTCCACTTGAGTTTTGCAGCACACCTGAACCATGTGGTCCATATTCTGTATGTTCTGATGTCAATACCTGCCTATGCCCTTCAGTTCTTGCTTCGAATCCGAACTGTATGCCAGAAAATGCCAATCCATGCAATGGATCAAAGGGTTCTTTTGAGCTTGTGAGTCCCGGGGATGGGCTCGGCTATTTCGCGCTTGGTTTCGTTCAACCCTCTTCTAAGACCGATTTAAATGGTTGCAAGAGTTCTTGCCTTGGCAACTGCTCTTGTCTTGCTTTGTTCTTTGAAAATAGTTCCGGGAATTGCTTTATGTTTGATCAGATAGGAAGTTTGCAAAGCTCCAATGGTGCTTCTGGTTTTGTTTCACTCGTTAAGATCTCCGGTACTGGAGGCAGTGGAGGAAATTCTGGAGGGGGTGGAAGCAGCAAGAAACATGTTCTTTATGTCACCATCATAGCTGTTTGTACAGTACTTGTGATTCTTGGTCTACTTTTTGCTGGAATTTATTATTACCGAAAGAAGAACAAGGAATTGCCAGAGCCTCTTAAAGACAACTCTGAAGAGGATAATTTCTTGGAGAGTTTATCCGGGATGCCAATTCGTTTTAGTTACAAAGATCTTGAGACTGCTACTAGTAACTTCTCAATGAAACTTGGGCAAGGAGGGTTTGGATCAGTTTATAAAGGGGTCCTGTCAGATGGAACACAATTGGCTGTGAAGCAATTGGAAGGCATTGGTCAGGGAAAGAAAGAATTTCGAGCAGAAGTTAGTATCATTGGCAGTATCCATCACCACCACTTAGTGAGGCTCAAAGGATTTTGTGCTGAAGGCGCTCACCGCCTCCTTGTTTATGAGTACATGGGAAATGGTTCTCTTGATAAATGGATCTTTCGGAAAAACAAAGAGGATTTCATGTTGGATTGGAACACGCGCTACAACATAGCAGTGGGCACAGCCAAAGGGCTGGCATATCTCCACGAGGATTGCGATGTGAAAATCGTTCATTGTGACATAAAGCCGGAGAATGTGCTTCTCGATGATAATTACCTTGCCAAAGTCTCGGATTTTGGTCTAGCTAAGCTAATGACTAGAGAGCAGAGCCAGGTTGTCACGACCCTAAGGGGAACCAGGGGGTACCTTGCACCAGAGTGGATCACAAACTACGCAATATCTGAGAAGAGTGATGTTTATAGCTATGGAGTGGTATTGCTTGAGATCATTGGTGGTAGGAAAAGCTATGACGTGTCAGAGAACTCAGAGAAATCCCATTTTCCATCTTACGCTTTCAGGATGTTGGAAGAAGGGAAGCTGAAAGACATCCTCGACTCGAAGCTGAAGGTAGACGAACATGACGAGAGGGTTCCTATAGCAATTAAAGTTGCATTGTGGTGTATACAGGATGATATGTACCTAAGACCATCAATGACAAAAGTTGTCCAGATGCTTGAAGGTCTCAGTGTTGTCCCTCCACCACCAACTTCTTCTCAAATGGGCTCCCGACTTTATGCGGGCTTCTTGAAATCGACCAGCGAGGAGGGCACTTCGTCGGGACCATCAGATTGCAACAGTGATGCATATCTTTCTGCTGTACGTCTTTCAGGGCCGAGATAGCAGCAGCAGAATGTGCGGTTTTCTTCGAGTTTTGGCTTTTCTGGTAGTATGCCATGTACGAGGATCTCATATTTAGGCTCTTTGTAGATCTGTAAGTTTACTCAAATTTTGTAATGCTAGCCATCAGAGTGTTATTACATGCATGTTTGCTCTGTAAATAAACTATACTAATCTCTTCAATCAAAACATAGTCATTCAATATGATCATATTCTGCTTTCATTCAGAACGTGCTTGCAGCGGCCAATTATCAGACTCATCGAGATAATGGAATTGAATCGTAGATGAACGTTTGGTTAGAAGTTTGAAAAAGAATTTTGAGGCCCTTTCCAAGTCTCCTCCGGGGTTTCGTCTGTCAGATGTTCTCCTTTATTGCTTCAGTGAGCCGAAACCTTCAGGATCTGAGCGAAGTACCCAAAAGACAAATTTCTTCACTCCAGTCCTTGTTTTCTTTGGTCAAAATTCCTTTTATTTCACGAAAGCTCAACAATTTACAAGATTACACACTTAACACACACTTTGTAGTCCTGCTAGGACAAAACAATATTAATCTACAACATTTAATACTCTCTGAGCATCTATCTCCCAAGCTTGACAAAGCTCCCTGTTTCAAGTTGTAGACGTAGTTTTTTTCCAACTATGAACTCTGAATTTGATCCATTGTTGAATAACATAGCAGTAGTAGCCTTGGACATTTGCACATTTTTCTCAAAAAATTCTGGAGTTTCTCTCTTGCCAAATGCCATAAATTGTGACTGCCATAGACAATTTACACAGTTTTGACTTGAAACTTTTTCCCCTAAACATGTCGCTTGCTGTATGAAGGAATTGAGCCCATGATGATAATCTAAGGCTGATTTGCAGCTTTCTTAGTACTAAAGACCACATTTCTTGAGCAAACTGGCATTGCATGAATAGGTGCTCTATAGATTCACCGTGATTCCAGCATAGCATACATTTGTCAGCTCGTGTAACATTCCAATCTTTTAGTTTATCCTTTGTTCTTAAGCTACCTCTACATAATAACCATAATATCACAACACACTTAGGTATATACCTTGAGAACCATATCAATTTTCACCAGGGACACTGAGGTGCTTTCGTTTTGATAGCTTCCCATGTTGTGTTGATGGAAAATATGCCAATGGGATGTTGAGTCTATATGAGTTGATCTGATCTTGTATTATCAGCATTTGGTATTGCTAATAGCATCAGATTTAACTCTCTCAGCTCATTTGACTTGATGTGAGATAGCCCCCATGCATTTTCATGAATAATAGAGCTTACTTTGCTGTTTAGGCTCAGTCCAGCATCATAAGCTGCCCCTTGCCCAACCTTTTCAAGCAAAGTATGGTCAGATATCCATCCGTCATACCATAGCCATGTGTCCTTCCCATCACCAACTATATATATAAAGAATTGACAAAATTGATTTCTGATTTTCACAATTTTACTCCATGTCCAAGAAATATTCATTGGGGGTTTAAATGTCCATAGATGTCTCTGTTTGATGACATATGTATGGCACCATTTAACCCATAGGGAATCTATTTTGTGTGCCAAATCCTAAAGGTGTTTGCATACGGCTGCCTTATTCCACTCCTCCAACCTTTTCAACCCTAATCCCCCTTCTTTCTTTGGAAGACATAAGTCCTTCCATACAACTTTAGCCCTAGTGCATTTAACATCCTTACCATGCCAGACAAATGCTCTAATTTTCCCTTCAATCTGTTTCACAATCTTTTTGGAAAGTGCAAAAATAGAACACCAATATACATGCATACTCACCAAGACTGAAATGGCAAGTTGGATTCTACCAGCATATGAAAGGTAGTGTGTAGTCCAACTTGAGATTTTCCTGGGTACTTTGTCCACTAACACTCGTTGTAGTGCAGCGTAGTTGAAATCAAGGGAACCCATAGGTATGTAACTAGGAGCTTACCAAGAAATATGCCAATTATCTCAGCAAGTTGCTTTGCATTTTCCTCATTCACCCCTGCTATATAGATAGCACTTTTAGCAAGATTAGGTGTCAGGCCAGAGAGTAACTCAAACTCAGTCAACACCTGTTTAATAATCTCTAGGGAACTCTGATTAGCTTTGACCATCAAAAAAAGATCATCAGCAAAGCTCGGATGGTTTATATTCAGTTCTTTGCGTTTAGGATGAAATTAAAAGGCAGGATTTTGTGTATAATCATCCAGTAGCCCTGTGAAAGCTTCCATTACTAGTATAAAGAGATATGGAGAAATAGGATCTCCCTGTCTTAACCCTCTGGAACTGGTAAAGAATCCATCCATGTTCCCATTAAGGCTAATAGAGAACCTTGATGTAGTAACACATTGCATAATCCAATTTACAAACTTCGGAGGAAATTGCATGACTTCTAGCACTATCCTTAAGAAGCCCCAACTCATTCAATCATAAGCCTTTTGCAAGTCAATTTTCATTATACACCTAGGGTCTCCCACATTTCTATGATAATTTCTTACTAGCTCTTGCATTAAAAGAATATTATCTGCAATATTCCTTTTTGCAACGAAAGCAGATTATCTTTTGCTTATCAGTTTAGGAAGAACCTTTTTGATCTTGCACAAATGATGTTGGCTACCCCTTTGTATATCACATTGCAGTAGGCAATAAGTCTAAATTCTTTTATAGTGATAGGGCAAGGAACCTTGGGGATTTAAGTTAGGTTAGTACTGTTGAACATTTTAATCCCTTTGTTTTTATTCAACATTTCTTTCATAGCTTCCACCACCTGATGCCTCACCACATTCCAGTTTTGCTGAAAAAAACTCTAAGCTATAAATTCAGGTCCTGGTGCTTTATTAGGCTTGAAGGAAAATATAGCTTCCTTAATTTCATATTCCTTTACAGGAGCTATTAGCATATCCTAGTCCATTTGAGACACCAATTGTTTGATAACAGTCCTTAGTCTACTCTTAATATGAGGTTGATGTGTTACAGGAGTGCTAAGGAACTCAGAAAAGTGTTTTATTGCAACCTGGTGTACCTCCTTAGCTCCCACAACTTGCTCCCTATTCATGTCAAAGAAAATATAGCTTCCTTAATTTCATATTCCTTTACAGGAGCTATTAGCATATCCTAGTCCATTTGAGACACCAATTGTTTGATAACAGTCCTTAGTCTACTCTTAATATGAGGTTGATGTGTTACAGGAGTGCTAAGGAACTCAGAAAAGTGTTTTATTGCAACCTGGTGTACCTCCTTAGCTCCCACAACTTGCTCCCTATTCATGTCATTTATAACAAACACCTTGTTAAGGGCCCTATTAACCTGCATCTTCTTGAAAAAGTATGTTGTATTGTTGTCCCTTAGCTTCAGGTTCTTAATTCTTGCTTTTTGGTAATAAAAAGCCTCATCAACCCGCATTAGTTCATGGTACTGCTTATGAACATTTCTTTCTCTTTGCACTAGTGCTGGATTATTTTGTTGTAGGATCTGACTTTGAATTTCTTGAAGCTCCTTAAATTTTTCAACTGTTCTAGCAGATATTTTACTAAAATGCTCTTTATTCAACATTTTGAGTTTGGCTTTGAGCTGGTGACAAGCATCTCCAGTAGTATCCTCATCCCAAACGGATTTCAGTATTTGAGTGAACCTGTTATGCCTCATCCAAAAATTAAAAAATTTAAAGGGCCTCTGTCCTTGATACTAGTCTTGCACAATATGTATTAGAATCATAGCATGATCAAAAATACCTGGGGCCTTTGCCTCTACCCTTGTAATGGGATACAAGTTCAACCACCCCTCATTTTGCAAAGCTCAGTCCAATTTGCACAATATCATGTCATCCTCCCTGTTATTGCACCGGGTGAAGAAGACTCCCACTATCCTCATATCTTCAAGATGTGCTCTCAGTAAGCAATTATTAAATTCAGCTACATCTTTATTGGTGATACTGGTCCCTATTTGTTTTTCATCACTGTATCTGACCACATTAAAGTCCCCCACCACCATACATGGCTATTGTCCAATTTGATTAGCGTCATGTATCATGATTTGCCAGAGTAGCCTTCTTTTCTCACCTTTATTATTTGCATATATAAAGGTGATGAAAAACATCTGTCCTGGGGAAGTCACTTGACCAATAATATGTTGACTAGACATACTGACCACTGTGAGCTTTACATTTCTATTATTCCATCCCACCCAAATTCTTGAAACTCCTCTTTGGTTGAGATTATACACAAAATTCCAAGTCTTATTCCACTTCATTTTTATTTTTCTCAACAGTTTCCTCCCAAACTCTTGTTTCCAAGAGTCCCATTATTTCAACTTTATTCTTCTTCAAAACTTTCTTCACATCAGCTTGTTTAACAGGGTCATTTAGACCCTTATATTCTAGCCAGCAATTACACTCATTTGAATTTAGCACCTTTTCCCTTGCCATTATTACTCTTATCCTTCTTTGCATGTTTGTTATTTGACTGCCCACTATCCCTTTCTTTAGATGTACAATTTTCCTGTTGAATCTCATATGGGCTATCCACAGCTTCTAACACAGGAAAACTATTCCTAGTTTTCACAATGCCTGGACTTAAGAGTAAGCATATGCTATTTTGCTCAATTGTGCTCACTTCAGTAGGCTATTCATTTTGCACATATGTCAGATCAGCAGCTATTTATGCCTTAGGTTTCCATATTTGCTGAGTTTGAGGCTTTTCATAGCATTTATCCGATTGATGTCCATAATTTTGACAGTACTTGCACTTCACAGGCAGTCATTCATAGATTGTTTTCTGGTGTATAATCTTCTCATTTAGGCCTTTCAAAAGTATACTTTCAAGCATTAATGATTTTATTCTACCTCAACACATACTCTAGCATACCTCGGTCTGTCCTTTCTAGCTGTCATATTATCCATGAACATAGGCTTACCAACAGTACTAGCAATACTGCTTATCATCTGTGGTGATCAGAACTGTAAAGGTAGACGAAGTAATTGTATCCATACTAGAATTACCGTCAGGTCATCCCTATCCAATGGCATTTCAGCAGTCCATTGTTTCAGAATAACTGGTTTGCTATCGAAAAACCATGGCCCATTCTCAATGACAAGAGTTCTAGTTTCCTCCAAGGTAAATCGAATAAGAAAAACACTAGGTTCTAAGAGACTCACCTCAAAAGTGCCAATTCTCTCTATTTTTTTCTAGGTACCCTTTTATGACATGAATTGCTGGACGTGCCCCCAAAACATATGCAATCACTGAATTATCCCAATGTTTGACCTCTGGCTCAATATCATCATTTGTGTACTCCACACCTTTTTGTCCATTAATCCATTGTGGAGGAACATAATTCAATTGATTTTCCTCTGCATAATCCCTATTTGGTTTCACAATATTTGCATATGAAATCTTCACTGAATTAATCCTAACAGTATTTGTTTCTTCATTGTCGTTATATGCATATGTTAATTGTTTCGTATTCGAGGGTAAGGGTGGAAAGTTACCGGATATCTCTAACGGCTTTTTGAAGAAGTTGTTTATCATTTTCTATTCTTTCTTCACATCAGCACTGCATCCATTGTCACAAGTCACTCGCTCTACCCGTGCCTGAGCTTCACGCGCCCCCAAATCACACGCTTCTGCCTCCGCCATTAACTTTGTCCTTTGTTGAGAACCCTCATTTTGGACCATAGTATACCATTGATTCGCATTTAATGAGGTCTTTAATTCCGTGTTTTCATGTCGTAAATCTTTCATTTTTTTCTCAATGTGTCCACCATTTCTTTGAGGTTTTTTTTCTTTATGAATCATTGCTTGAATCCATCAAATTTTCAGGTCTTAGATCATCAACATCCAACCTGTTTTCATTTGAATCTAGGGAGATCACTCTTCTTTTCTCATGATCGTGGTGAATAGCATTGTGTTTGTTTGAGTGAGTTTTTTTTGCCATTCCACTCCTACAAACTCACCTACAAAAACATCTTGAACCGACCACGGAGTCGCGATGATCATCGTGCACGGAAAGCATGGTTGTGTTTCATATCCTAAGGATCTATCATCTTCTTCCTTATTTGTTATGCGATTATTAGCTGTAAACTAGAGAGAAGTTGGAGTTTTTCTTATTTATTATGCGATTATTAGCAGTAAACTAGCTTGTTACTGGACAAAAAGAGTCCCAACTACTCCATTCCTTGTTAAAGAAATGTTGCAGATTTAGTTGAGAAACCAACAGTGCAAATGTGACCTTTTCTTTCCTCCTTTTCCGGCACACCGAAATCGCCTTCAATCCTTGGAAATTATTGCTTCCATGTCCCTTCGGACAACGCAAATGCCAGCTTTCTATAGTAAGGGAACAATGTAGATCTTGATGTACCTTTGTAAATGACTGTTTAATGCAATAATCTAATTGTTGTTACCTAGTTGTTTGCCACTTTGCGCAGTATTTTCCCATTGCTTTAATTTTTTTGCTTTATTCAAACGGTTACTTTCTATGCTTTATACTCATTCGCAAATTTTAATCTTTCCATTCACATGCCCACCTTTGAGGTTGCAACTGAAATGGGTGGTAGGCTTGAGCATAGGAAATAGCTAGATGTCAACAGACACCAGCCTCCCATAGGCTTGGCTAGTATTTGTTTTAGTATCTGAAGTTGATTGAGCGATGATGAGGGACATCTTTGAAGTTTCTAAGCCAATAAGTGCTTTCATTTTTTACCTTTAAGACTTTAAACGGTCCTTCTTAATTTGAGGACCATTTTCTTAAGGATGAGATGTTCATCTCGATAAGCAATACAGCTTTCCAAACTAAATATACATCCCTAAAGACTTATCTTTTACCTTCTTGTCATAGGCGCCGGCAACCCTCAAATTTTGCACCTTCGAGCAATCCAGGGCAACCAATCAAACTTTATCCAAGTTTTTCAACTCGATCAACATCATTTGGTAATACTTTGCTGGTTCTAGCTTTTATCAAAAAGATACTCTTGCATACTTTGGGCTCACTTCAATGGGCAAAACAACATCATGGTCGTTTGTTAAGCCGAATGGGGATGTGCCCGTGCTCATCCTCTCGGATATTTTATACGCCTAGAGAGCTTATGAGGGCAATGAGTGCCAGTCCCTAGTATTTACCCTGACCATCTTGCTGACAATTCCCTTGATGACCTTATTTGTCACTTTGGCTTGACCATTCCCCTCAGCTTAGTAGGGGTAGAATATGACAAATGAATGCCAACTGACCAACAAACATTCTAAGCTCCAAAGAATATCGTGCCTTGGTCAGCAATTATATATTGAGGAATTCTAAACCCGAGTATGATTTGCTCTTGGATTACTTTGATCAAGTCGGCTCGATTTTCCATTTTCATAGGGAAGCCTTCTATCGACTTGGTAAAATAGTCAGAGGCCAAAGTAATGAACTTGTACGATATAGGGGAAGCAGGGTGTATCATCCTAATTAGATATATGGCCCATGCCCTGAATGGTTAGGGTATAACAATGATGTGTATGTTTGACGGTTGGGAGGTGTCGATTGGCCTATGCTTTTTTTTTTTTCCTTTTTTTGTCTTGGCATCCTTTAGGATACATGGTGTGCTCATTAGCCATTGCAAGCTAATAATATTCCTGCCCTTGTATGAGCCATCGCATCTTGATTCTTGCTTTTTGGGCCCCGCAGAATCCTTTGTGGGTTTCCACCGTCACTATTAGAGCTTCCTTCTTTCCTATGCATCTTAGCAATTAGTCATCTTTAGGACTTTTCTTAAATAATTATTCATCAATGAACATATAGCTGAGGACCCTCTTGTGGATTTTAAAGTCAATCTAGTCAATGGGATTGGCTAGTAAATTGGTGATCAAGTGTCTTCAATCATTGTCCTCAAGGTCTAGTGCTTTAATTTCCTACCCGATTCCCCTATCTTGTATAATTGTTAATTGATTTCCTCCTAATTGTGATGATCTCTTTTTTAATGCTCAATGGGAACATCGAGCGTGATGTCGCTTAGGTCGGTTAGCTTATGATTATCTTCCCTTAGATATGTTGCAAGATAAAATCATCAAACTCACCGGCGAGGTTGCTAGCAGAGGTATGATATGAGGATAGCCCCCAACTCTTGCACTTGGATCGACATGCCACTTAATGGATGATCAACTTTGAATAGCATGTACATGAACCATTCTCTCTCCAGCAACTCTTCTTGGCCAATCATTATAGCTTTATACACGACCTGGTTATTAGTACAATGGAAGTTCAGCTGGAAGGACATGTTTTTCTTCCAATGAACAAACCAAAACAATTATGACCCTTACAGGGTCGTTGATCCTTGATCCGTTAAAAAGGACTTTCAGGGGAGTGAAGGCAATGTTCGAGACACTTTAAATGTCTAGGGCCTCACTAAGGTCTCGGTGGATGTCTAATATCAGGTGGTAGGCCAAAAGTTGGCTATGGGTTGTCCATTGACGTACTTTTGTTGTATCTAAGAGAAAGAGAACTTTGATCTACCTTAGGTTGGATTAGAATTCTGCACCAATTTGTTTAATTGAAGATCAAAAAGAAAAGAAATGCCACCATTAAAAAGTGAAAGAAAAATAGAAATAAATATTCATAGACAATCTAGCTTTATATGGATTACATACTTTTTATATTATTGGCGTTTTCAAATCGTATATAAATCATTTAACATTTAACATAACAACAAAAAACTATATAAAGCAGAATTCCAACCTTGTCACCATATACACAAAGTAGAAAAGTTTCCGTGCTGAAAACAAAAATGTAATCATCCATGTCTCATGCACACAAAGAACGAAAACTTTCACGAAACATAGCCGCTAAAAGTAAGTGCTCGATGAACTTACCGGGGCATGCCAAACAAAATATATGGAGCAAGTGAGATTTATATGAGAAGGGCGAGACAGTTATGAGAGATATGTTAGATCAAAAGCATGAGAATTAAAAACATAATAAAAGAAAAGACGTGGTAATGACGATGAATTTAAAAGAGGAAACGTTTCACATTGTGACCTATATAATGACGAAATTAAAAAATAAAAATTTGAAATTATTCAACAGAAAGATAGATTGAGAAACTTCTAGTCTTTTGACGAAGAGTTGATAGATATCATGTTGCTTAAGATACATACTACAATAGCAGAATTCACTATTAAGTTTATTGACAGATGCTAAAGTCTAGGTTTTAAAAGATGTGGATTCATCTGAATTCAAATCTTGATTAGAAACTTTTTTATTTATATTTTTTTGAAAAGGATAATAGCTAATATCAGCTATGTAACATTCCGGAATTTTCCGGAACGTTAGACACTCAATCAATCAATACTTACTTATTAAATCCATTCAATACCGCTAAGGATAACCCAATAACATCTATATCAAAGCTTTACAATAACTCAACTATCTCAACAAATCGTTCTCATTCAAAACAAATGTAATGTACTTAATTTATTAAGTTACACACTAGTCCCCTCGCAGGGGCTTAAATAACAAACAATGAAAATGCTAATCTAATCCATAATCAAGCTCATTGGCTCCAAACTCTTACAGACGATTATTTCCTTCAGAAGGGAACAGAAAAAGGGAGTGAGCTTTCGGGAGCTCACTAAGGTCGCTCAACATTCAATAAGATTACAAACGATTTGGTCAAAAGGTTATGTCAATGACAATATAGAAACAATATTTTCAATTTCGCAATTCAAGATTCAATAAATGCACTTTCGATTTCACTGAAGCAATGCAGATGATATTGGACATGAGTAAATTGCAAAGCCACACACAGGCAGTGCAGGGTAACACTTAGCAAAGCCACACAAGCAGTACTTAATAACGATATGGTTACATATGCATATGAACACTAGCTAGACCCTCAAGGTACTAGCATTTCCCGATAATAACAGACCATCCTTATATCACCCCCGATACAGACCATCCTTATAACTCCTCAATACACTATCTCATGCCAATATACAGAATGCAATAAGCGATATTACAATGAATAAATCAACACTCAAAGAGAAATAAGTACTGAGCATCGAATGAAATTTTCAATGAACGTGTCAGGCTCAAACAAGGTTATTAATGACAATCGATACAATTCATCACAATTATAATTGAATCCAAAGAAATAATGATAGCAAATCAGAATAACATATGAATCAAATAGAGGAGTTAGGTTCGGTTGAAAATCCCTTACCTCAGTCCAAGCTATGCACTGCTCAACGACCTCAATCTAAAAATCCTTTGAATTAACCTAGGTCGGGCAATTCATTTATCAGAACGCTATCCACACTGATATATTATAAATCTAATATAACTACCCACAATATACTCATATCTCTACCCGGAACGACGAAATTCAAAGCAGTTTTCCACTCGGTCAACCTAACTTGACACTCGTCACGTTCCACGAGGCTCCAAAATATCCCAAAAAATTTTCTTATCGTTCATTAAGCATTATTTATAGCTTAATAGAGCATATGGGATAAAAATATAATTTTTGATTATTTTCAAATTAAAAATAATTTTCTTAAATACACTAAAAACCAATAAATTCCCATAATTGCTTATAGCTGGAAATAAGGACACAAATTTTTTTACAAGCCTTAATATATGTATAAAAATTATAGAAATAAAAATCAGGATTTAAAAGGCACTAAAACTATTTCTTTATTTTTCATTTTGCTAAACTCAATGCGATATGGAAAATGATATCAAATCAACTTAAAAAATTATTAAACTTTTACTGAGTCTTTATTATAGTATAAAAACATTACTATAATTTGTTTCAAAACATTTTCATGGGTTTAAAGGCTCCAAAGAATTTTTATATATCTGAACTTGCAAAAATATAATAAATACATACGATATCAGAAAAATATGAAATTGTCTCAGAAATTATAATATTGCACTAAAAATCATCCTGTAAATTTTTAGAATTTTTGGACAAGCGTACAGTACCCAACAGCCACGTGGTACAACTGTTCATGCACAGTGTACCAGGTTTGCTGGTGAGACCCATCACTGTTGCACCTCCTTCTTCTTCTTATTTGCTGTCCAAACCCAGAACACTCACACACTCATCACGACTGTCCCTCCTCTTCCCCTTTACACACACTATCACACAAACACACACATTACACACATACAAATGTACACTAATCATACATTCACTTTCTTCACAATAACATATGCAAGTCCAACACTGCACAAGAGACTACTGCTACTCTCCCCTTCCCTTTTCACTCCACTCATGTACACAGCTTTTTCATATGCACACTCCACATTTGCACACCCACTATTTCACTCCATCCACATACTTTAGTTCTCAATCCTCATTCAGCCCTCACACAGGTTATACAACACCTCATATTTGCTCCAAAGTGCACCGCATACACTCACATCAGGCGCACAAACCCACAAAAACACCCAGTTGTCATCACGGCAGTCCCCACCATGCATGCCACGTACACAACATATGCACTCCCAGCATACTTATGGAGACACACACACGGTTTACACCTGCTCTTTATACACAATGTACACTTATTCGCACCCATGAACATCCACTTAATTCACACACAAAAGAAAATGGTCGTGCAGTCCTGAACCCATCCCATGACCCTCACAAAGCGCTGTAAATTTTAACTATGGCAGCCCATCTTCTCTCCTTTCCATTACACTAACATATATAACACACATATATAGATCTACCTACACCACACAAACAAAAACTCACGCACTCCCTGCTTCATGGTTATTTCCCCCCCCCCTCCATTTCACCTACACACACTCAGTTGCACACTACCCATAATATACACTAAAACAAGAAATTAAAAGGAAGAATTTTGGCATCCAACCGTACCGAAAAATTGCACTTCGCCGAATCGGAAACGTCGCCGATTTTCAGCCCTTACTCTCTCCCTCTATTTCTCCTTTTACACAGCAATTTCTTCTCTTCCTGTCTCTCTTGGCATCTCTCTATATCTCACTTTTCTCTCAGTCATGATAAACCAAAGAACACGACGTGGGGTGGGGGGGGGGGTGGCTGCTCCAGAAGATATAAGATGATTTATATATAAACCCTATGTGGTAAATCACAAAAAGAACCCCTACGCTCTCATTAGTCGCTAAAATTTTACCCAAACTTTAATTATTGCGAAATGGTCCAAAAATAAAAATTAATTATGACAATTTATGAGCTAGAAAAATTATTAGCAGCCTGTTACGCTAACCCGCTTCTCTATTTGTCCTTAAAGTATTCCGATGCTAAGGAAAATAATTCGTCACTAAAGACATGCCAATGCTAAATCTTGCGTATAAAAATCATCGCTTAACAAGAATATAACCAGCTAGGCTAATACAAGGTTCGGGGTGTTACAAGCTAATACTGGAATAATAGAAATTAACGTCAAAAATGAAAAATTAAAGAGCGGTATCTACATGCACAAATATCTGAAAAAGAGAACATTCGTGTAAATACATAGTTGACAACTTTTTTATGACTTCGATTTTATATTAGATATATTGGATTTGCAAAGTAGTCACTCTAATTGATCTTGAATGGATATTGTTAGGTAAAATTACAATCAAGGAGATATTATGTAGGTTTAAATCCTTATCTTAATGTGTGAAGATAATCGTGGCTGAAATTTTGGGTTCAATAAATGCACATTATCTCTTAATTTAAACAATTGTATGTGTAAGGATGGGAGAGAGAGAGAGAGAGAGTGTGTGTTAAAATGTTAAGAAAAATATCCACTTGGCATGCTGATAGTGTGTCCAAATAATCGATTACTTGACAAATTTTTCACAACTTCAGCTTTACTCCATATACAAAATTAGATGTAAAACATAGGATCTTGGTAAATATCGACCACTTCTTATCTAATGTTAGGAAAAAAAAACATAAGAATACATGCGTTCAATGCAATGAATGTTCAAACTTTCATCCCTCCATAAAGAATATATGAACGATCTTTTTTTTTTTATCACTTTTAAGAAAAATCTGCTCTAAAAGTTAAAAGTGTTAGAGGATGGGCTTAACAATATATATATATGATGCTAGAATAATCCCTCATGTGCAAATTCCTGATGATTGTGCGTTAATGTACTACCATCAAGTGTGGAAATAAATAGAGTGTAAATTGCACTTTGGGGGGGGGGGGGGGGGATATGCAAGCGAAAAGAATTGAACCCAATACCTAGTTAATCTAGAGGTCTAATATCATTTGAAACCATCATCTACTCTAAAAGTTCAGGTTTTTAAAAAAAGAGCCCAAAAACATTAACTTCCACCTCCTTTCTTTTTTTCTTTTTTTTTTTATTTCCTAGGCAGAGCAAAGCTAGGTTTAAATTGTAAAAGTTAGCTATAAAAGCATCCAAATTCCACCTCTTTGTTTATAATAATCATTAACGTCCTAGGCAGTGCAGGGCTGAGGATAACTAATGAGGGGTAGCTATGAAAGCTTACAACTCAAAACTAATTGGCCAGGAAGGGAGAGGCGTAAAAGGCTTATATATTGAATTATTATTGATTGTTTACCCGATGTGAGATTGATACCTATCAATCTCACATCGGGTAGATAATCAATATATAAGCCTTTTACGCCTTGCATCAAATGTTTCTGGGTACGATATTTAATAGCATCCACTCTAGCTATCTCTGCGATATAATATGGTAGGTGCTCTTACTGAAACATGTTTCATCTTTCTGAACTTCATACCTGAGACATCTGATACCCTGGTAGAGACCAGCAGAATTCTCGGGTTGGCTTTTCTTCTAGGTGCAACACAAAATTGCAACATGCTTTAGCTATAATAATAATGAATTACTACTCTACAAATACTACGTGACACACTACTATAACAGTGTTTTCTCATGTTGCTTTAGTATTTATTTTCGCTACTTGAGGTTGCTCAATTTTTTTTCCAATCTATTCTCCATGTAATTGTTAAGGTACGAGTATGGCTGTTACGCCTTCCCAGTTACTTTTGTTGTTGCAATGTTTTGGCTTCTCGAGTGAATGTGGAGTCTAACAGAATCTCATATTTGTTGCCTTGCAAAATTTTTCTATATGTATGATTGTTCAGTAAATAAGCTAAAGTGACATTTCCTGAACTGAAAATAGTCATCCATATCAATCTTATTCTGTTTTGATCATGATTTGCTCACGGGAGCCAATCATCTGTTTGAGCAAATCATCTGAGAGCCCATTATTTGAACTTGGTTCTGTTTAAAAATGTTGACCTTCCAAATCCACTTGGATTCCTTTACAGTGTTAAGAATGTTAAATGCATCACGATTTTAGAGGGAGCTCTTGGCAACTCTTTAGACTAGAACCTGATTCTGTATTGCATTCTTCTTGTCAATCTGAGGGATCCCTGATTCTGTATTGCATTCTTCAGTAAGAATGTTCTACTATTGCTTTTGCTATAGTGTGCAGCATAACTGATTTTGTATGGGGGCTTTTTAGCTCTCAACTCAACTTTTGTGCTTAGAAGAATCACCATTTTTCAAAGAAAAAACTGATACTTCTCATACTCAGACAACATGTAAGTCTTTTATACTTCGAGTTAATGCACAAAAGCTAGTGTAAAAGTATGAAAAGCAACAATTGGGAACACAAATATTGTGCAAGTTGCGGTGCGAATATTTTGCTCTGTGCCTCTTGGTTACAGAAACGTAATGGCACCATCGTATTGATAAGCAATTCTGCAGAGTCTCATTGCGATGCAAGAATGCTGAACCCAAAATAACTAAACAAAGTAAAGAATTGTGAGCACTAGAATATAGCACATATATTCAGTTGCGTTAAAACTTAGTAGGGAGAGCTTTACCGCCCATGTGGTCCTACCCGGCTCGGAGGTGTGAAAAACCTAATCACACTTTTTGTACAAAAAAAAATATATACTTTCAATTTATATAAGGTGCGCTCAGGGGTGAATGTTTTCACATCCCAAATTGTATTTCTCCAAGAACATTTATTAGTTGATGACTATTGGATACAATTTTCTTCAAAGGACTTCCCATACCAATAATAACTATAATGTGGTTTGACACTAGTTGGCTAAACCAATAGACCTCAATGCACATATTTTATTTTAAATGTTATGCATACTAGATCCAGATGGATTAGAATCATGCCTGTAACATACATGTTGCCCTCAAATTCCACAACGAATCGATTTTCTTTGAACTTGCCAAGGATCAACTAAGAATTCTTAGTTTCCTTAGGCTTTTTACCCGTGCGGCGTGCACAATAACAAGAGATAAAAGGGATTATTATTCATTATACAAATTGTAGGATTAAATGATAGGTTTTCTTACCATCGAGTTCTCCTCAGACATATATTTCTTCCTAAGACCCCCATATTCCTGTAGAGAAACAAAGCCAAAACTTGTTCCAAGTCCTCGAATAAACTAAAAGATGACGCAATTGCCTTTTCGGGCTTCCAATTCCATTGCACTGCAAAAGGTATACACACCAAACAACACTTGACCTCTGAATCTACCTAGATTAAAGAAACATGAAGATTATGTCATGGAAGTTGGTTGTAAGTACCTGCATTTAGCAATCCCTCCCACAAGCACCCCACCACAGAGTTTTGGTGTGGGCTATGAAAAGTTGTAGGAGCAGCAAGTCAAGATCCATAAACCTTTTTATCACAAGTGAATTCACTCAACCAAATACTAGAACTATAATTGAGATTGTGCTTCAAGAAAATCCAGTATTGGTGATCTGCTGAGAGAAGAAAACAAACTAGGAAGATAATCAATCGTTAAATGGGTCTGAGTGAGGTGTATTCTCAACATCTTACGGACAGTAAAGAGGAAGAAAATATATAGTTGTGGCCAGTTGGCTGAGGCCGGGTTCATAACTTTCTACTGTTGAAGACGTCATTTTCTTTTTGTCAAGCATGAGAATTTATTTCATCATCAAGTAGTTAGTTTCTCCCGTTTGAAAAGTAGCTAGGCTACTATCGGAGAAAAGTAAAAGATAAGGAAAACTTTTGGTCAGTACCCGGATTTAGGAAGATACATACAACTTTCATATAGCAATAATTAATTATTGTTAAATGTCTTTAGTGACTTTTATTTTGTGAAGTTAAAAAATTACTGTTAAGAATAAAGAATTATAGCTGAAAGTATGAATAGAAAAGCCAGTACGCAAATGAAGAAATGTGTTAATAAATGACAAATTGCGTTAAATTAAAAATTGAGGAAGAAAAGCATACCCGTGCTTGAGATCTCAAAAAACTGTTAAATTGTTGCAAAGGTATGTTTATATTTTGCAGTTTGGTTCATCTTTTTACGTCCACAATAAAGTTAGCTAAAACCTTTTTATTAATTTAACTTGAATAGTTGCAATCAAAAGCAAAGAATCGATTACAGATGCAGGTACTCTTCAATTTTCACAAGAGAAAATTTCTGTTTTATTTTTCAAAACCATGCAGATCTAAACCTTCTTGCTTCACCTCACATATTGCTGAGCTAAACTACAAGTGCACAAAGTAACATCTGCATATTTCACCGAGATGAATCCATAGTGCAATGCTGAAAATTTTACCCTTCTTTTCATGCATGTTTGTTCAGTAAATAAACTACACTAACATTTTACTGAATTGAAAATAGTCATTCCTTTATCTAATTTTATTTTTATCATGATCTGCTCACAGGAGCCGGTCAGCGGAGAGCCCATTATTTAAGGTTAATACTGGTTGAAAGCTGTTGACCATCCAAATCCACTTGGATCAGTTTACAATGTTAAGAACGTTAAAGGCATCACGACTTAAGGGGGAAATATGACAAGATTATAGACTAGATTGTGCAAATCAAAACCCTATAGACTAAATTAGGGAATCCCTGATCCTGTGTGCAATACTATTGCATGCTTGGGCAAGAATGTTGCATTGCTTTTCCTACATTTTTGTGCAGCAACTGATTTTGTGCAGGGGCTTCTAGCTCTGTATTCTTGTGCTTAAAAAATTACCATCTGTCAAGGAAGAAACTGATAATTTTGATACTTAGCAACAACATCATGCTGATAAACAATTGTGTAGTGTTTCATTGCAATGCAAGAAAAACTTATTCAAATAGAACCAAGCGACAAGCACCCAAACATATCACGTAATTCCACTTTATATGTTGAGTTCACGGGTAAATGTTTTAGCATCCCAAATTGTAACTCTCCAAAGTACTTATTACTCGACTATATTTTGGGTAGAATTTTGTTCAAGAGACTTCTCATAGTAGTGATAAAAAATATGTCGATTGAGGCTTGGCTACATCAAGATGCATTAAATGCACACAATTTACGATTTTAAAGATCCAAAGATATAGCTGGATTAGAATCACTCCTCCTAACATGTTGCCCTTTATGTTCCGCTATGCCTAATTTTTATTTCCCAAGGCTCCATAAATTTACGCCAAGGAACAGCTTAAAATTCTTTGTTAAAACCCAGCCACTTTACTGGTGAAGCCTACACAATAACAAGAGATAAAGGGATAATTTATTCACAAAACAAAAGTGTAGGATGTCATGAAAGGTGTTCTTACCATTGATCCATTTCCACATATATATCTTCCCAAGACCCACCATATTCCTATTGAGAAACAGATCCGAAAATCAGGTCCCTGAATAAACTAATTGTGATGCAATCGCTTTTTTCATGCTTCCAATTCCATTGCACTGCAAAGGGTATACAAATCAAACAATTCTTGGCCTCTAAATTGGTCTGTTGAGAGAGGAAAACAAACTAGGAAGATAATTAGTTTTAGATGGGTGCAACTGAGATATGCTTACTACTCAACTCCCTACGAAGTATAGATGTGACCGATTTATTCTGTGTGAAGTTGTAGTGAAGAGTATGTTGGCAGTTAGTTGATTTGCTTAAACATTCAAAGTTCATAATTTTGGTGACAGAATTGCCATTCATTTCATTGACCACTGCAGTTGGCTGAGGTTCATAACTTTCTACTATTCATGACTTTATGGGGTGGCATTATTGTCAAAGTGATATTTTTGCTCCTGTTGTGGTTGCATTGAGTCTATCATTTAATTATTGGTTATTGCTGCTAATTGTCTAATTGTGAGTTTGGTGGTGAAGGATCCCCTGCTAAACAGAGACCAGATTTACTGACTAAATATTATCAGTAAACTTTTATTCATTGTTGTTAATATCTTGTAATGCCTAATTTTTCGGAGTGTTAATTTCAAAGAATAAAGTCAAAAACCTCAAATTATCAAAACCCTCCCCAACTGGTTATTCAGAGCATCTAAAAGAATCTCCACGTTACATAATTAAATGTCAAATAAGCCTAAAACAGTAAGTCTCCAATTTACTCCTACACGGAGTTCCAAATTAAACATCTAAATCTAAATAAATCTTCTTATTGTAATTTTGAAAATAATCAAACTAACTCTGAGATTAAACTGCTAGCTCTCAGTCACATGATAGTCATGTAATCCAGTCCCCTATTTTGATCACCTGAAACGGAAACAATAAGGGAGTGAGCCAAATGCCCAGTAAGGTCACTCGATGGACCAACCAAAATGAATAAAAAAAAGTCTGAAAATGAAACTACCATTAACACATTTAACTACGTAAGGTGTCCCAAGATTCAATCTTTCAGCTCTGCAGCATAGTCCCAAAACCATGAAAATTGCTCAGTTATTGTCCCTTGAACAAGATCCATAGCCTTTCTCGTTGTTTTGTATACATGAGCCCTAGAAATATTCTTTATCATATCTCTCATCACAGTTGTCCTCAAGGCAGTAATAGGCATCTTAGGGTTTTTAGGAAAAATATCAATGTACCTCTCGGACATCTATCTACAAGTCATATACTTATCTTTTAATGACTTATTGCATGTATGCTCATCAACTAGGTTTTTACGTGTAGAGTGTCCTCTCCTCTGAACACACACATTTATAACATGCTCCAAGTTTCATATACTATTCTTTAAGAACTTAATTGGTCTTCGTTTCCTAATTGCATACATCTTGATTGCCTCTGTTGCCTGTATGTGGTACTAAACATCATTTCCAACAGAAATTTTGGACGCTCCATGGAGCTCTCAGCATTAAACTCTGCAAAATCCATTTCTTCTATTGGTTCATCCTCATAAATGAACCATATGCAAAATGTATGTGTCCTTCAGAGAAATAATCCTCTTCTGATAAATGAGATGAATTTTTATCCCCCATGACACTCTTCCCCTTATTATTCCCTTTCCTAGCTTGGGTACCACCATACTCTGCCTCTTTGTCTATGATTGTCTCAATTATAAGTCATCACACTCAGAACCAAACTCACTGTCACCAATTTGTACGTAAGACCTATCACTCTGATTATCACTGTCTGCTTCCACATGTAAAGCACCATCAGCACCACCTTCATGCATTTGTTGTCCTAAAAGAGTCTCATCATTTACCTCATTGTCTATAATGTATGCTTCCACATTTAAATCATCATCAGCACCACTTTCATTTAGTTGTTGGCCTAAAAGAGTCTTATCGTCCACCTCATTGTCTACATTGGTCTCAAACAACAAGTCATCAAACTCAGAACCATGCTCAGTATGAGGGCTATAAGCACTGTCACTCTTTATTTCACTACCTAAGGGCATATCAGCATTCCCTCCCCCATTAGTCATGTTCTATATGTTTCACTCTATAGAGGCATCTCAGTATTCCCTCCCCCATCAATAACATCACACTGAGTTTGGGTATTTATTCCACCTAAATAGAAACCAATTTTCTCATCAAGAATAACTCTACCATTCTCATCTAACTCTTCTATGACTATTGAATTTCTTCTACCTAATAGAGCATCTATCTCAGAAAGTTGAGAGTCGTAAAATTCATACAACATTGTGTCCTCATCCATTTCTTTCGAATACATTTCAATCTCCTTGTGGTCAGGTATAAAGGACCACATTTGAACTAATTCACTATCAGTTTGCACTCTACCTAACTCAGGCTCTAAGTCATTCCTAGTGGTGTCAAAAGGGTAGGGCCGACCCGGCCTAGCCTGGCCCTATTGGGGAATAGTGCTGGCCCTAGACCATAGGGCTAGGGCCAGGCCTAATATTTTTGGCAAAAAATCTAGCTCGGCCCGGCCCTAAAAAGGCCCGGTTCAAGCCCTAAAAGACAGCCTAGCCCTATTTTTTGGGTCGGCCAGGGTCTGGCCGATCCTACAAACTTTTTGAATTTCTAACTTCCCCCCATAACGATTATATTCCCTCCTTTTTTATAAAAATTCCACTTTTTTGACCCCCCAACTGTTGTATAACGGTTAGTTTGGGTCGTTCAACAAGTTTTTAACAACTCTTTTATGCTTTTTTACATTTTTACCCTCCCAACAACTATAAACGACTAGTTTTTAGGGACATTTTGGTCTTTTGTGGACTTTAAAAAATCTATAAATTCACTCCCCTTTTCTTCATTTTTTTCACACCAATCTTCTCACTCTCTCTCATCTAAATTCTACAAGCTTTGCTACCATTGTCATTTGTTACTAAGTACTAACCCTCTCCAATTTTCAATTAAAGTATTATTTAATTATTTACTACTCTTATTCATTTGCATTTAGTTACTCTTACTAGTTTTATTTTTCATTCTTGTCAAAAAATTTTAACGTCAAATATGTCTCAATTATTTAAATCACGTAGTAAATGTGCAGCACCATCACAAGTACTACCACCACCATTATCATAAGCACCACGACCACCACTACCACAAGCACCATTCCAAGCACCTCACAACCATTCGATTTTCAAGATTCGCCACGAATGAGTATAGATACCCAAGTCAAGTGAGAGTTCAACATTCTAGATTTTGAATATACACCCTCACAAGATATCTCGTATTATACTCATGGACATAGCTCGGTTGGTGAAGCTACTGCTTCGGGATAGAATTTTATCCCGATGAGCGGTCATCATGTTGAATAACCGAGCAATCCTTCTGGTATTCTACCAGAAGTCCAAAAGAGGGAGGAAAAAAAGCTGCATGTTGGAATCATTTTGAGGATATTATGGTTGACGGCATCCAAAGAGCTCAATGTAAGTATTGTCAAAAATTATTTTTGTGTGGTAGTGGTAATGGACATCTTAATAGGCATTACCCTATGTGTGAACCTAAATAAGGCCATGTCGAACCTAACCAAACACAGTTATCTTTTGGCAGTAAGTTATTTGTTTATAATTAGCGAGACCAAATAGACAGTCTTGCTGAATTTATTATTCAAGATAAACAAGCTTTTAGTCTTGTCGATAATGTTTAGCACTCTAGATATATGAGCATTTATGTGCAACTTTTGTACAAAAATGTTCATAAAAACACAACTAAATCTGATGCACTAAGATAATATAATGCTACTAAAAAACACTTGATTAGTTACGTTGATAATTTTGATGGTAGAGTTAGTATTATTTTGTATGTTTGGCAATCTCCTTTTACTTTTGTTAGTTATGCTTGTGTGACGGCTCATTCTAATTGGACTATAAACAAGAAAATCATCGCTTTCAAACGTTTTTCTTATCTGCATGATGCAGCTAATGTTGCTACTATTATAACTAATGCATGTACCACGTTTAAAATAAAGAACAAGATTATGAGTATTAGTTTTGATAATACTTCTAACAATAAAATAGCTATTTCAGCCTTAAAGGACAGCCTTCAACCTGTACTTGTTAGTGAATTATTTCATGTTCCATATGTTTGTCATATAATTAATTTAATTGTTCAAGATGGTTTAGCTGCTGCATGAGATATTCTTATCAAAATGAGGGGTATAGCAGTGTATATTAATAGTTCGGGTCTGAGAACACAACAATTTAAAGCTTTGTGTGTGCAATATAATTTGCCTCGTAGGAGACCACTTACAGATACCGTATATAGGTGGAACTCCACATATCATATGCTTGTACATGTTTTGGTATATAAAGAAGTATATACGCACTTCCTACTAACCACGTTTCTACAAGGTTTGTCAACTCACGCGGAATGGCAGATGGCCGCACAGCTATCCCAATTTTTGGAGGTATTTTACACGTCTACTAATTTTTTATCTGGTACGTACTATCCCACCCTCTTACCGCTATAATAGAAATTCTCAAAATAGCTACAATGTTAATGAAATGGAGATATTTAAGACTCTTTCAGAAAATAGTAAAACAAATAGATATTAAGTTTAATAAATATTAGGCAGAATTGCTTACTATTTTTGTTGTAGTCACTTGTTTGGATCCTAAGTTAAAGTTACATGGCACAAAAGTCTCGATACTAGATATATCAAGACTAATGTGCTACAGGGATGAGGACACAACCGACCTTGCAATGTGAGTGAGCACCACATTTGAGGATCTGTATAACCTATATCAAAATTCCGCTGACGTGCACGAGCGAGATACATCGTCGAGCGGTGAAATATATTATGAGTCATATCTTAAGGGTCTTAAACATCTAGTGGTAAGACAACTACCAGTTGAAGGTACTTCTAATTTTAAAGGTTCGTTTACTTTTTCCTCTTTTAATGATATTGGTTTGTATGCAAATACTAATAATTATTCTGCATTACCAATGGAAGAGCAATGAATTTTAATTTGTTAACTTTTTTAAAACAAAATAAAAAATTTATAAAACTTTATTCTAAATTATCTGGGATGTACTACCGGTACAAGCTTCCATGATTGCTTCAAAGTGAGCATTTTTAGCGAGTAGGAAGGTGTTGGATGACATAAGGAGTCGTTTTATTCCTGAGTCACTCGAGTTATGTGTTTGTTAAAAAGATTATCTTGATGCAAAATACCCCGAGGAAGATAAACCAATTAATGATAGGAAGAGCAGCGATTCAGACGTCAAAGTACTTTTGGATGATTAGGTAATTTCTTTTTCTTTTTCTCAAGTTTTTAGAATAAATTATTTTGAAACAAATTAAGTGTGTCTAAAGTAAACAATTCACTTGAAAAAAATAGATATTTTTCTTCAATATATATATATATATATGGGGGCCGATACAGATCGACCGGTGGATATTATCCACCGAACCGCAACAAGGAGTTGCGGTTCTCTGTGCTCTGAGAGGGCCCACTCCCACCCCCGAACCGCAACTAGAAGTTGCGGTTGTATGTCCTTTTTATTTTTTTTTCTTTTTTACCCTTTCTTTTCCTTTTTTGTCCTTCCTTTTTTGTTTTTTCCTTTCCCTGTTTTCTTTTCCTTTTGTCCTTCTTTTTTTTGTGGCCCCCACCCCCTTCCTTTAAAACCCCCCAACCGCAACAAGGACTTGCGGTTCCACCCCTTTTCTTCCCACCCCCTAACCGCAACTCCTTGTTGTGGTTCTCCCTTTTTTTTCGTGGGCCCCCCTTCCCTTTTTTCCCCTCCTTCCCTTTTTTCCCCTTTTTTTCTTTTCGGCCCCCACCCCCCAACCGCAACAAGGAGGCGCGGTTTTCTCCCTAACCGCAGCTCCTTGTTGCGGTTCCCCCTTCCTCTCCACTCTCCCTAACCGCAACTCCTTGTTGCGGTTCCCCCTTCCCTTTCTTCTCTTTTCTTCCTTTTCCCACGGGCCCCACCCGCCCCCCAACCGCAACAAAGAGGTGCAGTTCCCCTTCCCGTGGCCCCCACCCCCGAACCGCAACTCCTTGTTGCGGTTCTCTGTTTCGTGCATCCCTTTTTGTTTTTTTTTTCTTCATGGCCCCACCCCCACTTCCTTTTTTGTTTTCTTCGTGGCCCCCACCCCCGTTCCTTTTTTGTTATCTTTTGCGTGTCCTTTTTTTTGTTTCCTTCGCACCCCCTGAACCTTGTGGCCTTCCACTTTTTTCTTCGTGGCTCCCACCCCTAACAACACTTTGCCCCCCTCCTCGCAACAGCCACCCTCCCAACGACACTTGGCTTCTCCCCCCCAAAAGTTGGCCCCCCAGCACACACTTGACTTCTCTGCTTGCCCCCCACGAATAGAGAAAGAGAGAAAGAAAGTTCGTGAGTCTGTGATGTTCATACTCACGGGTCTTCTTTCTTCTCTTTCCCTCGCTTTTCTTTCTTTATAATCCGTTCTCCCCCAATTCTTTCTGGACAGAACCCTTTCTTTCACTCTACATATTTTTCCCAACTCTTTCTTCCATCTTCTTCATACTTCAAAGATTATCTGCATAATCTTCACGATAACATAAACAAAAATATTCTACGGTCAAAATTCGGTGGATAACCGCTAAAAGATTAAAATATATCAAGTTTAAAGCAAGTAAGTATTTCGAATTTTCTTATAATTCATTGTTAATTTCAAATTATTCTTACCATAATTGTTCTTACCAGTAGATTGTTTAAATTGTGTTATGCTTACATTGTTCTTACCATAATCTCAAATTCGTGTATTTTAGAGTTTAAAATTATGGATTGAACTAGATTTCTGGTTATGTGTGTTTAATGTGAATACGAAACGTAATTGTCGCTAAAGGTGAAAACTTAATTAGACAGTTTTTCACAAATTTATAAAAAATAGCTAGAGCTAGATTTTGCCAAAGTACAAAAAATAGACCCTAGTTATTTTTAAAAGATCTGTATCAAGTAAAAGTTTCATATTTTTCCAAAGACTGAAAATGGGTTAACTGATACGCGCAACCTTGTAACTTTGCAGTGTAATTTAAAATATCAAGCTAGCGCGATTTCGCGCGAAACTTTTATGAGAACCCTAGGATGTTGGGAAGTTCCAATTCTCAGGAATTTGGGCCATTCCAAAGTCCTTAGCTATTTTTTTGGCCGAACGAGCTTTTAAGCGCTCGCTCGATCCGGACACCGGTTCGAGATTTTTGGCGAAACTTTTGTAAAATACTTTTTAGATCAAGAATTATTTTAGGAAGTTTAAAATAGCATTTTAAAGCAGTTTTGAGATTTTCTGAAGCCAGGGGCATTTTGGTAATTTGCCACCCCGAGAGGGGTATTTTGGTAATTTTCTCGATAAAGTTTTTCAACGGACTTTTTAGTCCAGAAATGTAATTAAAACACCTGAAATGTTTTTTTGAAGCTGATTTAGGGCGTTAGGGTGATAATGAATCCCCAGGGGCATTTCGGTAATTTGTCGCTCAGCGAGGGTATTTTGGTAATTTAACATTGTAAAATTTTTCGACTTACTTTTAGTTCGGGAAAGGGTGTAAGACACCCGGAAAGTTATTTTTTCCAGTTCTTCTGAGATGTTTGTTGGGGCGATGGATGTCAGCGGGTATTTTGCATAAGTTGGAGGTGTTTTGGTAACTTTTTCCCTGAAAATACCCTGAGGAAATATTTGGTATATAATTGACGTAATACATTTAAAAAGTGGTTTTAAAGCGGTTTTGTGGTGTTGGTGGTGTAGCGGCCATCGGGGCTCTAAATTTTAGGGAAGTAGAGTAATTAAGCGTTCGGAGTGGTGGGAAGTGAGGAATTGTTTTAATACATTGAAATAATGAGATAATGACTATTGCTAACGCGTTGGTAAGCTAGGTTTAACATCCAGTTATATTTTTGGAATGTAAATATTATGGACGCTAAGTTGGTTTACGATTATATTTTGTTCTTAGAGATATGAATTTCTACCCCGGACCTCATGATAAATCAATCCTATACGATGACGATGACCACGTTGCGAGGTACGTATTTGACGGTGTCGACAGGGGTGTTTTGGAAACAATTCAAAGCACACGTCACCTCGAAGAGTGGGTACTGAACGAGGAACAAATACAACTATTACACCGTCAAAATTTATCTATGTTCACCGATTGCGGGATTTGGTCTCGACACGACGATTGCCTTATATCCGCTCTAGTTGAACGATGGAGGAGCGAGACGAACTCATTTCACTTCCGGTTTGGTGAAATGACGATTACATTAGAGGACGTCGGATTTATACTTGGAATCCCATGTCACGGCAAACCCATTACTTTGAGCAAAACGTCTGCATCCATAAAGAATATGGCTTGGCAGTATTTTTCGGAAATTTCGAAGGAAGCTCTTACATCAAACGGCATCAAACTTAAATGGCTGAGAGAGCAGTACGGCGAGCTACCGGATGAATACACTCATGATGATTTCGTGACATATACGAAGGCATTCCTTCTGTATATTATTGGAGCTATATTACTTCCGACGCATTCGAAAAACACGGTGCATCCGAAGTATATGGTGTTCTTGGAGGATCTTGAGGAGGTATACTCGTATTCGTGGGGTTCAGCTGTTCTTGCGCACCTATATCGAGCACTGCATAAGGCTACGAGAGTGGATGCCAAATCCATTGCCGCCTGCCTGACTCTATTACAGGTATGATGATTTATATTTTTGTTTTGATGTGTCAAAATATTCGTGATTAATTACTAATTCCATATAATGTTTGCATTCACAGGATTGGTCTTACGAGAGGCTACCCACGGGTCGTCCACAACCGCAGGAATATTCCGATGAGACGTGGCCTAGGGTGTGGGCCTGGGGGCCTAGACCAACCGGAAGAGACGGGTAAACCCTCACAACCATCTAAAGTTCTATCGGGGGGAACTAGATATGCTGGATGCACCCCAGGTGACGTGGCAGCCATATGGCAAGGTGATGCATCGGTTAGATGAGTGGTGTTGGCAACTTCTGGTGTCGTACGTGCTGGCAGGTTTGGTTCGGGTGCCGCTTATTCACTTCGAAGTATGTGAGTTTCAGATGCCCGATCGAGCTATGAAGCAAGCTGGCTGTCTACAAGGGATCCCAAAACCCGCTGTAGACATGCGGCCATACAGGAGTGCTCGGCTTCCGAAATTCGAGGTACCTGATGCCTTGAATTTGTTGAGCGACGAGGTGGAACAGTGGAATACGTGGCAAGAAACGTATGGTAGCCTTGTATCGCTGAAGCATGACGGCACCAGTCTTGAGGAGTACCTGCAATGGTTTCTCAAGGTGACGCGCACGAGGGTGAATCGCCCTTCCCAGCCGACGAAGACATCGTATGCGCCACGTGAGTTCTATGACCAGTTCTGGGCATTGAACATTGTAAGTCACCCTAGTGTTGTTTCAATATTTATTTGCGCACCTTATCGACCATGCCTGAAATGATGACGGTAATTTTTCTATGCATGTTTTTTAGGTTGACCAGGGCACTGAGGTGTTCAAGCAGCTTGAGTTGTTTGACTGGTACGTTGCGCATGCTCCTGACAGTCTCAAGAGCTCCATTGAGAGGTACAAGACTGATCTTCACAACTTTGGGTTGCGTACCGGGGTTACCGAGGGGAGCCGTCTAGTCGCTTGCCTCCTGACGCATACGACTCTCAACTCCAGAGTCAGGTGTGGGAGCCGTCTAGTCGCTTGCCTACTTACGCGTACGACTCTCAGTTCCAGAGTCAAGTAGAATTCCAGGCGTTGCGCCCAAGCATCCGGTCGGATAAAGGACAACCGACGAAGCCATTAAGTCCGGCGAAATGGGAATGGATCGACCGACACTACTTCGGGCATGAGCCCGTCGATTCAACTGACTTTCCTGTTGCGGGAATCGTAACTCACTCTGATATGAGACTGTTGGCGCCGGACACAGATATTTCGAACTTGGTCATGGACGCTTACATAGATCTGCTCCGTGTTAGAGAGCTAAGTAATAACCCCTCCCAAACTCTCAAGCTCAACATGTATCCCTCTTTTCTAGCCCTCCTCTTGGTGAATAGCATGAATGACTTCACAGCATGGAGGAGGATGCGAGGGACAAGCAAGGGTGCATGGCGACCGTCTGCAAACGTGCTTGCCTTATTGAACTCGAGTGATCAATGTCACGCATCTGAGGCAAACCTAATCATGATACCTTGTCTTCACGGGTGCCACTTCTTCCTATTAGTTCTCCATCCAGCGAACAAAATGGTCCACATATACGATAGCCTAAGGGAAGACGGACCTGGTGGGCAGCTAGCGGAGATGTACTCCACGTACATCAATGCGGTGGTTAGTTTATATTTCTTGAGCTTCGCTCATAGTCTATTCTTCTTGTTAAGTAGGCTTGATAACTTTTCTTACTGTTGGATGCAGACTACTATCATTCCACTAGCGTGCCGACATATTACGGGGGAAGCCATCACGAGCAAAACAATGATAGAGCCTTGGACGGTCGTGATGATACAAAACCGACCAAAGCAATATAACAGTCATGATTGCGGGATTTACGTCCTCAAGTACATGGACTACATAGCTCGCTCAGATGTGCTCGAAAATACGTCGTGGTCTCGAACGGATGCATTGACGTTTAGATATCGGATAGCCTGGGAGCTGAAAAAGGGTGTAGCTAGACGCATTCCTTACCATTCCCTGAGATGTAGTTGACGTTCGTATTGATTATTATTAGTATTGTTGGATTTTGGATATTAAGGTTTCAAATTGAATTAGCCTTATTATTACTTTAGAATGATTTTGGACAATGGGCTAACTAGCGTGCCTAAGGTGTAATGAGCAAAAAAAACGTGAAAAAAATAGCCTGCCTAAAGTGTGTGCGAATAGGGGCGTCGTAGGAAAATTCAAAAAATAATTTATCTCGTTTTTCGCCGAAATTCATATAAATGGGCTAAATAGCGTGCCTGAGGTGCAATGAGCGAAAAAACGTGACAAAAAAAATTACAACTTTTTTCGCAAGTTAAGAATTGGGCGCTAAAGTGTACGTGAATAGGAGCGTCGTAGGAAAATTCAAAAAATAATTGTCTCGTTTTTTGCCGAAATTCATAGAAATGGGCTAACTAGCGTGCTTGAGGTGCAATGAGCAAAAAAAAAAGTGACAAAAAAAATTATAACTTTTTTCGCAAGCTAAGAATTGGGCGCTAAAGTGTGCGCGAATAGGGGCGTCGTAGGAAAATCCAAAAAATAATTTGTCTCGTTTTTCGCCGAAATTCATATAAATGGGCTAACTAGCGTGCCTGAGGTGCAATGAGCGAAAAAAAGTGACAAAACAAATTACAACTTTTTTCGCAAGCTAAGAATTGACGCAAAAGTGTACGCGAATAAGGGCGTCGTAGGAAAATTCAAAAAATAATTTGTCTCATTTTTCGTCGAAATTCATAGAAATGGGCTAACTAGCGTGCCTGAGGTGCAATGAGCGAAAAAAAAAGTGACAAAAAATTATAACTTTTTTCGCAAGCTAAGAATTGGGCTCTAAAGTGTGCGCGAATAGGGGCGTCGTAGGAAAATTCAAAAAATAATTTGTCTCGTTTTTTGCCGAAATTCATATAAATGGGCTAGCGTGCCTGGGGTGCAATGAGCAAAAAAAAGTGACAAAATAAATTACAACTTTTTTCGCAAGCTAAGAATTGAGAACTAAAGTGTACACGAATAGGGGCGTCGTAGGAAAATTCAAAAAATAATTTGTCTCGTTTTTTGCCGAAATTCATTAAAATGGGCTAACTAGCGTGCCTGAGGTGCAATGAGCGGAAAAAAAGTGACAAAAAAAATTATAACTTTTTTTGCAAGCTAAGAATTGGGCGCTAAAGTGTGCGCGAATAGAGGCGTCGTAAGAAAATCCAAAAAATAATTTGTCTCGTTTTTCGCCGAAATTCATATAAATGGGCTAACTAGCGTGCCTGAGGTGCAATGAGTGAAAAAAAGTGACAAAAGAAATTATAACTTTTTTCGCAAGCTAAGATTTGGGCGCTAAAGTGTACGCGAATAGGGGCGTCGTAGGAAAATTCAAAAAATAATTTGTCTCGTTTTTTGCCGAAATTCATAGAAATGGACTAACTAGCGTGCCTGAGGTGCAATGAGCGAAAAAAAAGTGATAAAAAAAATTATAACTTTTTTCGCAAGCTAAGAATTGGGCGCTAAAGTGTGCGCGAATAGGGGCGTCGTAGGAAAATCCAAAAAATAATTTGTCTCGTTTTTTGCCGAAATTCATAGAAATGGGCTAACTAGCGTGCCTGAGGTGCAACGAGCCAAAAAAAAGTGACAAAAAAAATTACAACATTTTGCGCAAGCTAAGCATTGGGCACTAAAGTGTGCCCAAATATGCCCTTCCAAAAATATCAATAATCCACAAACCAAATCACAAATTAAAGGTTTCACAAACCAAATCACAAATATAAACATTATAAAAGTTTAATTTATACAACTGAAACATTAATCCTAACACTCTTCCTCATCATCGTCCTCCTCGACCATACTGCCAGGTTCGATACCTAGCACTTTATAATGATTTCTCTTGTCATGATCAGTCATCTTATTACACAACGCACACTTTCGCAATTTTTTTTGACCCATTGCTTCTTCAATCGGATTCTTCATACGTATTGCTCGTTTTCGCCCTTTTGTTTGAGAAATAATTGGATAAAACATGTTGTCCTCCTCACCTTGCAGGCTAGTGCTGTCAATGACTGGCTGTGAAGCTCGATTGAATCTACCGGATGGAGTCGTCCGAAGGTCCCGTCTTTCTGGTAATGCCATCCTAAACTGTGCATGCTTAGCCTTATCCCGTGCGGCTGCTTCAACTTGATACCTGTACCCATCAAATGTTGACGCTGCATCCATTGATAAACCGTGCATGATGTTACAAAGGTGATTATATCGCAGCGTCTCAGATTGCTCGAAATCGACTGAAACATTGGGCACGTAAGGAATGTGACCGTGGACTCTATTGGCTTCCTTCGTCCACCGATCCAAGATATACTCTGGAGGGATTTCACTAGCATTTTTGGCGCTAAAAACCCTCAACGCGTGTCGACAAAGTATACCTTTATGCTCAAACATTTGGCAGTTGCAATTAACAAACCCGGTGTCCATACAAACTGCTACGGTAAAATGTCTTCTTTTCCTCGGAGCGGACGAAGAGCACGGATTGGCGAAATTAGTCACATTTGTCAAAGCATAAACCTTGAGGTCCCTGGTGGAATACTCGTGCAACTTTGTCATGCTATATTGATTCGACTTTAGTAGTTCCTCTTGAAACTGTCTAAACATTTCCTTGGTATAGACTTGAGCCGCATGAGCTTCCAAAAGTGAAAAAACTAATATGGCTCTTTCTCTGTAGAGAGTAGCCGCGTCGGCTTCTCTCTCAAGGTAAAATTGCCTGTCAAGGACTTTCTGCATCTCTAGTACGAACTCTGTTATACTAGAAGACTGGCCTACGTACCCATCAAAGAATGAATTCATACTTTCGCTTCTCGAGGTCGTAGTCATTCCGGCTGCAAAAAACTTCTTCGTGTAGGCACCGACCCACTGTGTCTTGATCGCATACAACGATTGTAACCATTCATGATTGTACAAAAAGTAGTCATCCATTAACTTGGCCCACCTCTCCTCGAACACGTCTACCGTCAACGATTTCTTCACACATGTATTAAAGTCAGTCTTGAATGTCGGATGGTAGGCATATACATTGTGAAGCCGTTCAGGATATTTGTTGCTTATGTGCCATGTGCACAGGCCATGGTGAGTATCTGGAAGGACCTTAGCGATTGCATTTTTCATTGCCAGATCTTGGTCGGTGATGATGGTCTTTGGAGGAATATGATACATTGCTTTAAGCCACGTTTCAAATAACCACGTAAATGACTCCTCCGTCTCATCCCTAAGCAGGGCAAAGCCAAACAAGATTGACTGATAGTGGTGGTTCACCCCGGTGAACGGAGCAAAAGGCATAGAGTACTTATTTGTGCGGTATGTGGTGTCAAACGTCACAACATCCCCAAAATTTTGGTAAGCAGCTCTAGAACGGGCATCCGCCCAAAATATAGTACTAATGTGGTTCTCGTCATCCAGTTGGAGACTGTAGAAAAAGCCAGAATTCTCACTCTGAAGACTCCTGAAGAGATCAAGTGTAGCTTGAGAATCACTCTTACCGAAAGACTCTCTCCTCTGAACATAAAGTTCATTTCGAAGGTCTACTTCGTTGAAACTCAACTTGTCAATCCCCCCAGCCTGGCTTGAGAGAACCCCCATCATTCTAGAAGGTGGAATTTTAGCCTCGGCCATTGTAAATATCAGTTCCCTGTGTGCCGCGCTTATTTGTCGGTGCTGATGAATTTGACCAATCTTACTAGGGGTCATCAACTGATGATTATGGCTCAAATCCACTCCCGTCACAACCCATTGGTTTTCATTTTTCCGGTGTACTGCATACACATGGGCCTTGCAGCCGGTACCCGGAAATGTGTCCCGTTTTCGTTGTCTTGATGGCCCTTCGTCACTGATCCGAACAACGGGGGGTACATGCGGTCCTCCTCTATGACACTCAAATGTCTTCCACAAATTTGATTTGTATTCGCCCGTTTTCTAGTTGTCTTAATTCTAATACTGAAACCTATCGTTTTCGAATATGCTCTATAGTATGCTTCAACTTCGTCCAGTCTTTGAAAAACTTGACCCAAGTAAGGTGGATTAGAATCTTCACAAAAAATATTTCCTCCAGTTGCATCCATATTTATACTGAAATCTAAAAAATAAAAATTATATCACTCTCAACAAGTCATAGAATTAAATAAAAGAAAAATAAAATTATTTAAAAGTCATTCGGAAAATTTATATAATGTAAAATTATCAAAATAGCCCCCGATGAGTGACAAATTATCGAAATGTCCCTGGAGGTTCATTATCATCCTAACGCCCCAAATCATCTTCAAAATAACATTTCAGGTGTTTTACTTACATTTCTGGACTAAGAAGTTCTTTGAAAAACTTTGCCGGGAAAATTACCAAAATACCCCTCTGGGGTGGCAAATTACCAAAATGTCCCCTGGCTTCAGAAAATCTTGAAAGTGCTTTGAAATGGGATTTTAAGCTTCCTGAAATCATTATTGATCTAAAAAGTATTTTACAAAAGTTTTGCCCAAAAATCCCGAACCGGTGTCCGGATCGAGCGCTTAAAAGGCCGTTCGGCCAAAAAAATAGCTAACGGCTTCGGAATGGCCCGAATTCTAAGGAAATGGAACTTCCCAACATCCTAGGGTTCTCATAAAAGTTTTGCACGAAATCGCGCTAGCTAGATATTTTAAATTACACTGTAAAGTTACAAGGTTGCGCGTATCAGTTAACCCCTTTCCAGTCTTTGGAAAAATATGAAATTTTTACCTGATACAGATCTTTTAAAAATAACTAGGGTATCTTTTTTGCACTTTGGCAAAATCTAGCTCGGAATAGTTTTTATAAATTCCGGAAAAATTCTAATTTGGACGCCCTAAAAAATCGCTATTTTGGAATCTTTCGAATGTAATACCCCGATTTGTAATAACGTAATTTTGACGCCCTAAACACGAATTTTAGACTATGGTAAGAACAATTTAAGCGTAACACAGTTTAAACAATCAATTGGTAAGAACTATTTGAAATTAACATTGAATTATAAGACAATTTAAACAATCAATTGATAAGAACAATTTGAAATTAACATTGAATTATAAGAAAATTCAAAATACTTACTTGTTTTTAACTTGATATATTTAAAGAAAAATCCACCGATCTTCTAGCGTAATTTTTTTTTTGTGGTATTGTTGTGGAGATTATGCAGGTGAGATATGGAGAATGAAGAGAGTGGAAGAAAGGGTTCAGGGAGAAGGGTTTTAAAGAGAGAAAAGTGAGGAAGAGAGAAGAAAGAAGACAGAGAAAAATTATGTCCGTGAGTGAGCAGTAGTTAGTCAAAGGCTGTGAAGAAAGAAAGAAAAATGGCAGAGTCAGGCTGTGAAGAAAGAAAAAAAATGGCAGAGTCAAAGTAAAAGGCTGTGAAGAAAGAAAAAAAATGGCAGAGTCAAAGGCTGTGAAGAAACTCTGTAACCACCCACGCACAAGGAGACAAAAAAAAGGACACGAAAAGAAATAAAAAAAGGACACGCAAAATAAAATAAAAAAGGAACCGGGGGTGGGGGTGGAGGGGGGCCAGGAAGAAAAAAAGGACATGAAAAGAAATAAAAAAACAAAAAAGGACACGTAAAATAAAACAAAAAAGGAACCGGGGTGGGGGTGGGGCCAGGAAGAAAAAGAGGAAGGATAGAGAACCGCAACAAGAAGTTGTGGTTCGGGGGTGGGGGTGGGGAAGAAAACAAAAAAATGAAGGACAAAAAGGAAAAGAAAACAGGGAAAGGATAAAAAGAAAATAGGAAGAACAAAAAGGGAAAAGAAAAAAGGAAAAGGAAGAACAAAAAGAAAAAAGGAAGGACAAAAAAGGAAAAAAGAAAAAAGGAAAGGAAAAGAGGGAAATGATAAAGAAAACAGTTCGGGGGTGGGGGTGGGGCCGCAAGCACAGAGAACCGCAACTCCTTGTTGCGGTTCGGTGGATATTATCTACCGGTGGATCTATATCGGCCCCCTATATATATACATATATATATATATAAGTAACTTCGCTTGCTTGTTTACAAGCAATCGGTCCCAAACCCAGATAAAAGAAGGAGGGCCTATTTTGTGTGTTATTATATTCATAATGCAAAATATGAATGAAAGGAATTAAGAATATATACATTTTTATATTCATGCCTGGGCCCCGTCTATCCCGGGCTCTAAGTTAGGGCTTGGGCTTGGACAGGTCCTGAATATCCCAGATTTGGGCCCGGCCCAGTTGCCACGGCTTGAAGCCCGGTTGGTCCGTGCTTCCACTCTGGCCGCTGGGCCCAGGTCGGGCTGGGCTTGACACCTCTAGTCATTCTCGTTTATTTTGTAATAAAATTCCATAAAACCGGGCTGGCCAATTTGAGTTGTCATTTTACCTAACTCAATCATTGACATGCACTTAGTATCACAATAGTCAACTTATCTACCGTGGCAAAGGTTGTAAACTTTGTGGTCTCATGTAAAAAACGACCCCAAAACATCAATTTTATAGTAAAGAAGGTAGAGTTGTTTCTGCATAAAAGAATCGCACAGATTGGGCCACCATTAACACATTGAAATATTATTATATACATCCATGCACACCAAAAAAAAGTTATAATTTTTAGTTTGATTTAACTTACCTTCATTAGCTTGTATCACTGTTAACATGCTTATACATTACTTGTATATGTAAAATCGTAATGAGCAAAATCATAAAATAGGGCTCTTCAACAAATCACACGTACTGTACAATAGTTGCCCATAATCGTAATCATCAACGCTCCTTATCTCCTAAGACATTGTTCGATTAGGTCCTCAATCATGTTTTCGGTTGTCTCTTCAATGAAGATTTAGGGTTTTTGTAGTACTGGATTTAGGGTTACAATATTGGAGTTTGATTTGGGGTAGTTGGAAGGTTTGGGTTGTTAACTAGATGTGTTTTTAAATGAGAATTTGAGAAACGCTAACCTGACTTGACAAATTTGTCTCTCACAGTTTTGCCTAGAGTATTAACGATTTGGACGAAAATATTTATTAATGGCCTAATTGAAACTACAGACCCTTAAATATTAATATCGAACATTGGAGCAATCAAATGAGATTTTCACGTACTTTTGAGATACTCAAGTGTAGTTGACCCTTGAATTTTTCTTATCCAACTTAACCCAAATATATTTTTTTAAAAAATAACCCATGCAAAGAAAAAAAATCTTAAAAAAAGATTACTAGTTTAAAATAAAAAGAATTAGAAACTAAAGAGATGACTCGTATTGAAGCGGGCTGATGAGTTGGATTTAAATAGGATGGGATAAGGCGGGGTTAAATCAAAGATAAAATAATATGAGATGACGCAAATAAAGATGGGGCGGGGCGGGGCGGGGCGGGGAATGGGACGGGACGAGACGGCACACGGGCCGCCCCATGTAGAAAGTTTCTTGTTTTCCATCTTGTGGGAATAATTGTACCAAGTTTTTCGACTTCTTCAGTTCCATGTGGGGGCAAGCGGATAAAAGATCATTAGAGGGGCTATCACGGAAAATCATCGACAATTCAGGGGCCAAAATGGCAAATGCACCCTACCTCATAAATAGCAATCGATAAGCATTTCTCAACCGTCCGTTGAAGATGACAACCACCGGCTTCGACCCCTCGCCGCTCTGCTCAACCACCGCGTCCTACTCCACCCGCAGATTTAGTTTTCCGGCCAGCATTTGTGCAACGCTTCCATTAAGCGAAAAAAAGGTCAAAGCCTTAGCTCCATTTACCGCCGCAGCCACCGTAACCGACGACGATTCACGTAAGAGCTACGTCTAATGCCATCTGTTTGATTGAATTTTAGTGACTTTTTGGGAATGCGTAAATGCTGACTCTACTCGTAGCTTTTAGGCTAGCTTGACCGATGTTATAAAGTTTTGCAAAAGGTCAGAGGTCGAAATCATGAAATGAGGGAGTATTACGCTTTTTTATGCACATTAGTGGCAAATGTGCTGTTGACGAGCGTAATTGAATTATCCTGGGCATTTAACCTTTTCTTGGTCACTAAAGGTGATAATTTGTGACCTGTATATATAGTTATTCGCAAGCACTCTGTCGCTGATAGAATAATTGTACCAGCATAACATGGTGCCCGATTAGTATTCGGAGTCCATAATCATGGTCCACTTTTTGACGTTTGAATTTCATTTTTTTCAGTAACGATCTTTAGTGACGCTTTTTTAGAGCCCTTCGGTGGCACTTTTTAATGTCAGCGACAAAAGTGGAGTAGGTGTTGAAAAGTTTTGGTGGCTAGAAGTGATAAATGGAAGGAAAAACATTATTTTAGTATCGAATAGGTTTCATTGTTTATATGCATGAAATTGGGCTGCAATTGGCTAGACTTTTGTTCTTAAGTTGTACTGGTGGAATGGTGGGTACTGAGTTGTTGCATTTCTGTGCATCCGAATTTTTTTTTTTTATGGCAGTGGTTTGTTTCAGTTACAGGAGAAAGTAACATGTGCATAGCATATGGGAGGAGAACGCTTGTGTTGGTGTCCACAATGTCATATCTTCTTCCTCTTCACAAATCTATGCAAGTTCTTGGTGCTAATGCAGCAGAGTAAGTGTGGAAGCAACCTTGTTATGTTGAATAACGTTGATTATAAATACATGTTCTGTAGGTAATGAGGTTTATGGTACTCTAATTATAGCTGCTGAATATACTAGGGCTTTTCAATCTCAGGCTTCATTTTGTTTTGGACACAAAATAATAATGATTTAAAAATCCAAACAGTGTAAATACAAAGATAAGAAGAAGAAAGAATGCTCTATATTTGGATCCACTTCAAACATGTGTGGAAAGCGAATTTTTTGTAAGAAAAAAATAACCCTTTACAATTGTCTTGCATAACCATTGCTATAAAAAGATCTTCCAACCTGCTTCCACTTGCCAATAACTTCAATTGAGGAATCTATCTTCGTACGAAACAGGAATAACATTCCAATAAAGCATACTGCATTATGTGAGACATATGCTCCCATGATTTAGTACGTACTCCTAAAGTTTTTCGGTGAGATAGGTAACAAATACGGGAAGTATTAGGTAGGTTGATATTTGGAGTCATCTGAGGTGGTTTATTTGTAAGGAAGAAAGTCAGATGCCATAATGCTGATTTGCTCGATATATTGGGGATTAGATTTATGGAGTCTCTGTCACTTGATGGGGATTGCGGGGTAGGCACTTTGAATTTCTTCGATTGCAGGGAGGTAAACCGATCGTTATGCAGCTTTTCTACTTACTATTGGCCTTTCTGAAGTATGCAGTCTTTATTCCCCCATTATTTGTGATAGCAGGAGGATTTTAGAGGCAATACATGGTATGAGGGCGGTTTTGCATATAGAGTCATGGGATCGTGGATGCTTATAGTGCCACTCCCTGGCGCTTCTGTGGCCAGAAGTTAGAGAAGCTCAAACTTGATTGAAAATATCAAACAAGGATATCTTTAGCTTTTCTTAAGGAGAATATTGGGGGCCCTTCATAAACCCCCGTGCATGACGATGTGGCTGTGGACTCGTTGACATTTCTTATGATAATGTGGCTATCTTTCTGGAACTTCAGGCCTCTATGCATCTGTAATGCTTAGGTATGTGGTTGATTTAAGGAGGGGTGTTCATAAGAGGGAATTGAAGCCAACTAGCTTATGTAGTTCAAAAACTCAGATAGCCTCCACAAGGAAAGAATCATACACGTGCACTGATGCATTACGACTGTTTTGAGGACAATTCCATATTTGGCAGTAAAAGGGTCACTGCAAACTTGATTGGGGAAAGGATTTTTACTGCGTTCATGTTGAAGCCAGTTATGTTTGAAAAGGAAGGACATGCTGGATGTATCTTGCATATCATATGTAAGATTCTTTGCCCTGATTAATGGAAAACTTGAGGGTTTCTTTTGACTGTGGGCTTATAGAATTTTGTACTTTCTCATTTCCTGTTATTCTGGCAGTGGAAACCTTGAGGTGGATTGTCAAGAGAGTAGTTTGCGATCGCTCTTAGAGGATATGAAGTGACCCAAATGGTGGGGGCTTCCTGGGTTAATATTTTCTTCACAAATGTTTCTGCAAATGGGTTCCTCTCACGAACTTTTGGCTTGCAAAATGACTACTCTTCCCTTGAGCTATATTGGCCTTCTATTCAGTGAGACACGGATGGTGCAGACTATATGAGTCCCACTGCATAGATAGTATTAGTATCTAAGGATGGAGAGTTGGAGACTAGCACTAAAGGAGAGCTATTTAGTGTCTTAACCTTAGAAGAGACTTGTTGTTACAGCAAAACTACAGCCTGTCAAAGTATGAACTACTAAAAAGTGGAAGAAATCAACTGGGGAGAGAGGTTTAGGATTAGAGATCAGGATATCATGGGCAAGTGATTGTAGAAGTTTCCTAGGGAGTTTGACTCCTATAGGTAAAGATAATCGATGTGAGTCTTGGCATCGTGGATCAATGGATCTCTAGGGAAAGACATTTTCCTTTTGGGGTTGGCTGTGGAATAGCGCTGCTACTAGCTGGCTGGGAGGTTCTGGGTTAATGATAAGAGGTGGGATAAGACTTTACCCTTTATGCAATCTGTTGATTTGTTGGTAAACTGTCCCTCAATGCCTTTGGTGGTGTCTTTGGTTGGATTAAGTGCTTAAAATGTTGTGTTATATGAAACAAGCCCTCTTAAGATCTCTCAGTGGCTTGACGTCTTTTATGTAGGTGATGAGACCTGGTGCCCAACACAAAAGCATGCTAAAGAGGAGGATAAGGGCCCCTAGCATGAGAGGCAAAACCATTCAATTTGGGATAATATTTAGCACCCGTCATCACGCGAAGCGTGGATTTTTTGGTGATTGCGAGGGGGTAACATTAAGTGGATGGCGATCCAGTGGCGAGGTCTGGCGACCGATGAGAGCGGTGGTCCTGGGTTATTTTGTCGACCCCTGGCGAGTGGACACCATGCATAAGAAGCAAACCAGTTCCTCAATTCTAACCGGTGTGGGATATATCTTTGATTGGAAAAGAACAAGTGCCAGTCTGAGAGCTTGAATGGTTCTATGTCTGTTGGAGCAACTCCTTTTGAGATCCCTTTGTGCCTAGACATCTGTCTCTTTGTTAAGTTCTTATGTGATTGTGCATAGACTACAGAGGTTTGGGGTGGCTGCTTTCCACTGGTATACTTCATGTCTACTGGGATCAAACTGCTTGGCCTCACCTCATGGTTACTTGATTCGTGGCTCGTTCAAGATTTATTTCTGAGATGAGGACGATTAGCTAAAAGATATATTTATGCTTGTAACCGTCTTGTTGGTTTGCTTGTCAGGAGAAGGGGAAAGTGGGAAGGGGGTTAGACCCTTCAATCACCCTTGTGGAGTGTAGTTTCTTCATCTTGTTTATCTAGTTTGTTCGGCCTGGTAACTATTGGGTGTCATGAGAATATAGAAGCAGCTAAATGATTGAGTTTCACTTAGATAGATTTTTGGAACTTTTCTTTGCCAGCTGCTTGGGGGAGAAACTAGCCAACCCTGTGCTTGCTCATTAGACTTTTGACAAAAGCTTGAGCAACCCAATATTTAGCTTATTTATCCACACCCTTATGAGATTGTGTTGATTCAATTAAGCTTCTGTTTTATTGCATACAGTCCACATCAGAGTTTGACTTCCCTTCACTGAATTTTACAGTCATGGATGTTTCTTGCTTTATTTGACATACAGTTTTGGTGGCAGTGAATTTTTCCTTATACAGGGAGAAGTGAGGAAGGTATTGTCCAAAGGAAAGGCTGCAGGTGTACTTCGCTTAGTGTTTCACGATGCCGGAACTTTCACGATGGATGATAATTCAGGTACTATAACATTTAAGTCTTTTGGCTAAAGTTGGAAACTGATTATTGCATTTCTATTACGCGTATAAACTAGTATTAACATCATAAATAACAGAGGAAAAGCTAAAGAGAGAGAATTACATGGTGATTAAATGTTAGGCATAGGTAACCACCAAACCAAACTTTTATGGAGAGACATAGTTGACAGTGTCTGTTGTACGCGAGCAGTAGCCAATACAACATAAACAGGGAAACTGTGAGTACATATATCTTTTTAGTATCAGAATGAAGTGAGCAAACATTAGTGCAACTGAGGAATGTCAAGTTCAGAGGACTATGTATGTAGTGCTAACTTAACGTAGCTTCCAGTAAACATCTTATATATTATACCGAGCAGGGGAATAGACGTTTGTCTTTTGTTTTTTGGGTAACACTGTTCTGAGAACTATGGCAGAGTGATGGATGGTTCTACCACATCAATTTCTTTTCAGCTTAGATGATACCTCTTGGCATAGTTTTCAAAGGCGACGTACGCTAAGTCAGTGCAAGTGCCTTGCCTTGGCCAAGCTGACATGGCCCCCAGACCCTACAATGCGCGCATGGCCTAACATACCTAAGATCAGGTTACTTCGACAATTTTTAGCACTAGACGTTACTTCCCACTTTGGTGGAATCCTATCCACTGCTTCAATCCACCTTGTGAGGGGAGTTGCAGGAGCCTCGACTCTCTTGGATGATCATTAGGGTAGCATAGCATTGGATCTTGGATGATTGTTTGGCTTTTTTCCCTCTCTTGTTTAACTTGAACTACTTTCATCTCAGTCTTTGCACTTTGCTGATACTTTAACATAACCTAGTTTTCCTGCTACTTCCAGATCTGAAACTTTTATTACTTCACATTTGCTGAAATTTTGCAATGCCAAATGATTTCAAACTCAAATTGCGCTCAGCTTTGATCGTACTCGTGCCTGTCCCTTGCCCCATCTCCTAGGCTCCGAGTTCCCTTGGCACCTTACATGTAAAGACGTATAAAGGGTGACATGTGGTTGGACTTATAGGAACATATAACGGTACCCTCCTGGATGTGAATATGGCACTCCACATGCCACCATAGTAGACATGTGGCCCAACATAGTAGCTCAATCTTTGTTGTAACCTACAACCGAAGTAGTCTACATGTCCATACTCAGGCTAGTTGATAATGCTACATAAGACTAGTACCATTAAGCTATGACCGAATCCAGTCTAGAAGCACATACATAAACGGAGACAAAAACAAAGCGTTTGGGAACCATGAGTTCAAGTTCCAACTTCTAGAAGAAAACATAGCCATCTTAATTCTCTTGCTGTTGATTCAAATTTGTGATTTCTTGCTGTTACTAAGAAGGAACCCACCAATGAACTTTTGCACATAAGCCTATACGAATAAATTAATTTGCGCAACCCGGTGCAGAAGGCTCCTTCCAACTGCAGGGTCTGGTACTAACGAACTCTATAGAGACTCATTAAAGGCATCACAATCTGCTAACTAGATAATCAGCTGGTGACTGGACGAGGTGAAGACATGGACCTAGCACAAAAACAGCAGTAACAACCTTGACTTGCCTCTTGAATAATCTGGAATCCCTCTCAAACCATGCGTGACAGACCATGGCTGCAAAACATAATCTGCTGGCTAGCGGTTGAAAAGAGTGATCTTTACTGGCCCAGAGTTGCCCTGAGGGAAGATGCTTCTTTAAGCCTAGGTGCTTTTTCCCAGAGAGGAATCGAGTGAAGGACAAGAGTAGGGTCAAGATCAGCACCTAAATGGCATGATAACACGCATCTTAAGCCACCACTGTCCATCACACCAGCTTAGACGGTCATTAATGCTCCACTGAAAGCAAGCCACTGCAAGAGTGCACAGGACCTTCTCTATGGAGTCTCTCATGCTGTCTTAACAGAGCATTTACCATTCGGCCTAGGAATAGAGAGCACATATCTACAGAGCATGGATCTGGGTCAGGCGGAGCATGAGAGGCCGCAATTTTTTATTGTGCCTCTGTAGAGGAAGAGGCCATGCCCAGGACTGATGCAATGTAAACGAGAACTTTTGCTGGATAAGAACAATTAGCATTGTCAGTTATGTGCTCCTCATATTATTGAAGCACCTTCAGTGGGGGCCACATATCTCCTATAACGAACTTGTTTTTCCATTCCAATATAAAGTTTGAGCAAATTTGAACCTCCTCGCATACATGAAGCATAGGTCGCCATGTCCAGGGACACAACCTTTGTTTCTTTGATAAGCAAACTACACACTCAGCAAGACCATCCAAAGCTGAAGATAGCGTTAGTTGGAGTTAGAACCCTTAGCCCAACAAAATGGGGTGAAAAAAAAAATTAAAAAGCAAAAGGAAGACTTGAGCTTTTCCAACGACAACTCCTCATACTTGAAGATCCGCCTATTTCCACCAGAACAGTCCAAGGAGTATCATTTCCCACAAATTCAATCTCCTCCTCCTCTTATATAAGGACCAACAGCACAGCAGCTCAAGGACTGATCTATCTAGGCATAAAAAGACCAAAGACCAAATCTCAAAGAGAAGGAAAAAGAGGACAATGTAACAATAAATTGTCTACTGCCTCTTCATTTCCTTAACTGAATATTAATTCTTGGACATGATTTCTTTGTCCTAAATTCTTGCAAGTTAGTTTTGACCACTGTTTAATACTTGCATTAAGAAACATGTGATGAAGATATAAAACTGTATCTGAAAGCTGATTTACTATTCGGGAAGTGTAGTTAGAGCTCAATGTGCAGTATATTTCTCTTTCTAATCTATGGGAGACCTACAGGACACCAATGTACTGAAGGCAAAAAAGGAAGTTTCACTTGGAGATTAGATTAAGGCAGATGAAGGTTTCCCTTAGAGTTTAAGGAGGATGAAGGACATTCTAGTTCGCTTTCTACGAGAGAGTAGAGCTATACTGAAACCAAGAAGGAACAAATGTGCCAATATGCATCTACGATAAGTGCTAGTGCACATCTCAGTCTGTTGGAGATTTGTAAGACTAGATGTTATTCGATTGATGATGAGTCTCGACGCAGTAAGGTTGCTCTGTTTTGCTTTCAAGTTTACAGACTTGGGACGGGAAACTAGACTCTTCACATTAACAGAAGTAAGGCTTCGTACATTTACACACCCACCCCCCACCCCAAACCCACCCACCCCACCCAACATTGCCAACAACCCGACCATGCAATTGCGGAACAATCGTGCACTAAACTTGATTTAGGCTTATATTAGTGGATTGAGTAGATTAAGGATTTGCTAAAGTTGGGATTAGTTTTAACTGAAAATTTCTATGAAGTTTGTGTTGGATTTGTCTCTTTAAGCTAGTGATTGTCCTCTAGACTTTGACAGAATGGAGTAATCCAATCTGGTGATTGTTAAATTTTATTATCGAGTATTTCTTTCTGCCTCCTCGTACTTAGAGGGTTCACTACCTCTCCTTCAGTAGTTCCACATCAAAATCATAGGAAGACGAGTAGAGAAGGAAGTCATATAGATAGCCAGATCTAATAAGCTTGGAACTTCTCACGAGCTCTTCTTGGATACTCGTAGATTATGGTCTGGACCTTAAAAAGCGTACTTGGACATGGTGACTTCTTATGACTTCTGTAGGCTTTTAAGTATAGAGGGTTCCCTTGTGTTTCCATGCCCCAGAAAAATAGATTTTCCAATACTGCTAGCATTTAAAGTTACCATTTTCTGAATGGGTATCATGGTATAGGGATGATCTTTTGCTTTTGGTCTAGTTACAGCTAGTTTACCATAAATACAATTCGTATGACCTTCTCTTGGAGAACATTACTTGTACCAACTTGCATAAGGGACCTATTTTTCCTGTTAAAACAAGTTTCTCAAAGCTTGTGCACTGAACTATTGGTTTCTGGTCTGACCAAATCTCCTGATTTATTTCAATCATCGGTTTCCTTGGTGTTGAGCTGCCAATGGTTCCAAAAGGATTAGGCTGATAGAGAGTACGGCCAAAAATGGATATCATGCTTTAGAGTCCCTTAGCCCCAGTGGTGAAGAGACAAACCAAAAGTTCACGGCATGGCACAAACATAATAAAGTGCAAAACATGGCACAAATACACATGGAACCAAATGCTAACTAGGAGACTTGAGTCGTGAACCCCAAAGGTCTGATATCATGTTAAGTTGCCATCTTTCGAAAGGCTGAAGCTAATAGAGGATGAACTTAATAGTGCACACATTCTTTAAAATAGCAAAGGATATGTAGATCAAAGGTCTAACAATATCTGAGCAGAGTTTGGATGAAGTCCCTATTAAATCAATACAAATTTTCAGGTCTAACACTATGTGAGCTATTCCTAGCTTTTTTAATCATGCCAACCCACTTATTACTCTTGTTTTTATTGCTACCCACTTTTCGCTGCTGGTCAAGTATATTTATCCTCGTGAGATTCGACCTAAATTGCTCTTGTTACTCCAGGTGGTATGAATGGATCTATAGTTTATGAACTTGATAGACCTGAAAATGGGGGTCTTAAAAAGTCTGTTAAGGCAAGCTCTCTTTATCTGGTGTACTCTTGTTACTTTGATTTGGTCTCTTTTAGGCTTTACATGCATGATGCATCTTACAATTATCATGAGCACTGCCGGATAATGTGTATAGCTTACATAATCCTAAGGTTCTTATTTTTGTCCCTGAAATAGACCCAGAGGTTTTACACGACCTCCAACCAGCTAACTCCTCAGTGGATGAATTGTGTTGTTAGATTATAGCAAAAGCAAAGAGTGGAGTGGACATCATACAACCAGGTGAAGTAGCTTAAGAATACCATTTCTTATTCACGGGTTGTTATCGCAACTTGCTAACTTTTTTTGGCTGGTTTGTTGTCAGTATCATGGGCGGATATGATTGCTGTGGCTGGAGCTGAAGCTGTTTTACTATGTGGTGGTCCACAAATCCCAGTTCGGTTAGGACGAATTGACTCTCTGTAAGGGACTGCACCCTTTTCCTGAATTATATGATGATATTAGATCAGGTTTGCTCGATTTCTGTCAATCTTGGAATTCTCAGCTGGTCATGCTATTGACTTTCTGCCTATTTCTGCCTAGGGTTTTCAGTTAGGCATTCTTGGGATACCTCAATCTTGGTCCATGCCATGTGGAGATTCAATCAAATGCAATTGATATTTGAAGGGTGGTTGCGTAAAACTTCCTTACCAACTTGTATTTTGTGTTGACGTATAGGGTGCCTGATCCTGAAGGCAAACTTCCCGAAGAAACACTGGATGCTTCTGCTCTGAAACAATCTTCAGACAAAAAGGCTTCTCGTGAGTACAAGTTTTAGATCCATATACATTCTATTTTGAGCTTGCCTGTCGCTTTTTGTTATGATTCTTTTCCTACTTTTCTATTTTATGGTGACCAAAATCCCTTGCTTCCATGGCCTAGCAAAGTCGAAAAAGCTAAACAATTCATCCTAGGGCAGCAAATTTAGTCAGTCAGAAAATTGTTATTGCTATTCTCTATAATCTCTTCGGCACAACACAAGGACGTGATTTATCATTTGTGGTCATAGTGTTGTAAGTTTTATGAAGATTACCCCCAGCGTTGGCCAATGAGAACAAAATTCTCTAGAAGACTAGGCTACTAGGTCAAGTTCAACCCGTGTATATCAGTGTGAAGGTGGGATATGGTACATAACCTATGGTCGGCATTACTGTCAGCAAGTCTTGCATCCTCTTACTCAGCGATTGCAGCGCTCATTATCATGCAGAGTTGCATGGTTACTCCAAGATAAAACTAATATTCTGTTACTTGACACTTTGAAATGATTGAGGAACCAGTATTCTTGCATTATTGAGTTTCATTGAAATGGGTCTCCAATGATAACGTTTTCACTATTAGCTGCATTACTGAAGAAGCCTCGAGCTTGTTGGTTTCAAACTCTTACCATTTTGGTCATTTGACACATATTTCTTCTCTTACTTTTTGAAAAAAGACGATTGTTGTATTATCTTGGCAGAACACAAGAACTTGTTGCATTATCTGGAGCACATACTCTTGGAAACAAAGGTTTTGGAAATCCAGCAGCCTTTGATAATTCATACTTCAATATACTCCTCGAGCGACCATGGTTGTCTTCAGGTTATTGCTGTAATATGTTCTTACTAAATTCAAAAACTTACATCTTGTTTGAACATGTTTCCAGTTAATTCAACTGAAAGAAAACCTAGGCAGAAGAGAATTTCTTGGCCTTAGCTGCTGGCCAAAATCCACTGTCCCTATCTTACGAAGGATAGTTAAAGTTAATCAATGTTTCTGTGTTAACAGAATTATTTTTCCTAGTCTCTGCTTCTTATCATCCATCTATATGCAGCTGGTATGACAAGTATGATTGGCCTGCCTTCAGATCGTGCACTTGTTCAGGATGATGATTGCTTAAGGTATGTCATATTCCAAATCCGTATTTACCTGTCATTATGTGGATTTATGGATGAAATGCTTAAATATAATCTACTGCTGTCGACCGCCGGCCCTCCCAATAAATCCAGGGATTTATTTGCATTGGTATTTTTGAACAATTATGAACCTTTTTGCGCAGTCATATTCTATTTATTATAACCAAGCTTCCGCATGTAGGATTCTTGTTAGTCCAGGTTTGCTAGATCTAGAATAATTTCCCGGACTTTTGACATATTCTTTGCATGTTACTTAGTGGCAACCCCCACCCCCAACCGTCTCTGCAGCATTGCGAGTAGCCGTTTTGACACATCAACACCAGGTCAAGCTTTTATAGACTTGCTTGCGGTATTTTAAATTGGTAATAGTTATACTTCCACTCTAAGCAGTCTTCCCAGCGTTGAGCCTATATTAAGCCTGACACAAGGTATTCGGCACATTGATGGGTCACGTTGAACAACCTTACTGCCTTGTCAAGACTCACCTCAGAGATCCTCAAACTTCTAATTTTATTCCATATTTCAATTGGTGTAGCTTTCTTTCCATTCTAGATAATCTTGTATCCAGAGTTGTGCCCTATCTTAAGCATAATGCAAGTATATTCTTCCTTCATAGAGATATTGGATCTGCATTATTGCCTGTGATGTGGTGGTTTCCTCCGGTCTCTAAAACTCAAGTGGAAAAGCAGTAAACAAGAACCAAACTTTCTTGTGAGCATCGGGCTCAAATATAAGTACCTAATGCGACTTTTCAGTTCTTTTCCTCATGTACATGATCCATGTGTGTGTAAACAGGTGGATCTCCAAGTATGCCAACGATCAGGATTTGTTCTTTGATGATTTTAAGAATGCTTATATCAAGCTTGTGAATTCTGGTGCAAGGTGGAGAAAATCATTATAACTGCTTTGGGAGAAAATCTGCGTAATCGCATCTCATACGCCAGTATCCAGTGCTGGTAGAAGATAAATTCAGGAGGGTTGCATCATTTGCAAGTGAGGAAGTGTAGAGCGAAAGGTGGCAACCTTGTCGATCACTTTTAGTTCATAGACAAGGTTACAGAATATTGTAAAACTATCACAGGTCTAGAATGTCGTAAACTGTTGTAGAATAACACGTCCTTCGCCATTTTGCTTCTACTTTCCATTTTCTTTTCATTATGGCCCTGCAAAAACCATAGGCTCGACTAATCCCTAGTGATACAAAGTCGCGGCTGCACATGGTTCTTGTAAACGACAAGGAGTCACTGCCACTCTGGCATCTCTCCCCCTTTTCGTCTGTTTCTTAATGCCCTTTAGATTCTCTCTCAGGAACTTTCCTAGGCCCTAAGCAACGTTGTTGAGAAAGTGATTTATCAGATGTTATTGTTCACCCAACGTGGGAAATGTTATCTGTAAGTTTCTACTTTTAAAGAAGCTTCCTTTGGGGTGGATATTGATTTGATGTCATACAGGGCGTCAGTGTCATGGCATTAGGCCTGACCTTTCCTCTTGAAGATATCCTTCCACTAAAACCAACGGGAAACTGTGTGCAGAAGTGCTATCCTTCTTACAACTATTTGGGCATCAAGCCCCAGTAGATATCAATCGTGTAAGTGGGAATTGACACAAAATTGGACTATGTTTGACTGACCAAAATGGAAAATCAAAGATAACTTTTGATAAATTACTGTGACAGGCTAAATTTATGTTGTGATGCCTATCGAACACGAATATTATCAATGTATGTATGTGTGAATTTCTCTGGCCTTTATGTATATATTTTTATTTTTATGACTAAAAAAAAAAACAACTTTGAGGGATCTGTGTTTTCTAGAAGAAAAACATAGTTGCTTCTCGTCTCCATAAATTTTAGGAAAACGGCGAAAGGAACACTTTTTTTTTTTTTAAAATTTATCAGGATGTACCAAAAAAATTATAATAACTTAGCTGTACAAATTAAAAGTAAAATTAAAAAGGTGTTGTCGATGAAACGTTCAAGTATCTATGTAACACAATCAAGATGTTATGGTATGCGTAGTGCCTAATTTGGCATCATAACGTTGAAGTTTGGAGGGGTTGCAGTGATGTCCCTAATGGAGTGACTTGTCAGGTGATATGTGGTCTGCAGAGTCCAAACTGTTGTTCCAAATATAGGACAACATAACGAGATTAGAGCTGTTTATCTTCTAGTCTAAGATGCCCATGCTTTGTCCCATGCCTATTCTTATTTGAATCTTCACCCAACATTGCATAACTAGAATGGGGTTTCTCCTATCCGTGAGACTAAGCAATAAGCATCTTGTTAAATGGTGAAACCTGTCGAGGCAATCGAGATGAGGTTAATGTAGTTGCTGTTACCACTGTGGCTTCTCTCTGATCTCTCTCTGGTCCGGACGAGTATGGACGACAACAACGATAGAGAACCATGATCATTCCCTCCATAATTGGCCGAGTCCATTGCCAATTTCTTCGATCTCTATGCACTTTTAGTTGAAGCTGCATCAGCATGGTTGATGTTTTATGGTGGACAGTGACGACGATGACTACCGACTAGCATTTTTGAGTAATTTCATTGATCAATAGCACGTGACAACATGCCATCACTACTAGATCGGTTTTTTTAATTAAAAAAATCACCTTAACTTCACACATATTGAACATGATTCAAACACCAACTCAATCACGTCAATTTGACCTATGTTATTTTTAGGCCTGTCATTGACTTTGTTTCCACGCCTTTAGAGGAAGCAAAGTTACCTTTCAAGAAATTATGAAAACTTGTATTGAACTTGTTTGGATACTATTTTTGAAAATATGAAATGTTCTAAACTAAATAAGAACCATTTTAAAAAAATATATAAGAACATCCATTATGTTGTTTGGATACCGTCTTCAACGAAACCTTCATACATTTGCAAGAAACTAAAAGAAAAAAAAGATTTTGAGAAATTGAATTAGATCGCCTACATGGAGAAAGGGAGAAGTTTGTGGAGTTTTTTTTCCTAATTAATATTGTTTAGAAATTTAATTGCCAATATACTCTATTTTGAAACTTATTTACCCGCATACCACACTTTTGAAAATCGTTGTTTGAAACCACACTTTTAAAAATCGATATTTGAAACCACGATTTCAAGAGCGACTTTTTTATTTTTACTGCAAAGTAGAAATCTTTGTTTCGCTGTTTCAAACAGCGATTTGAAGGTTGAAACCACGATTTCAAGAGCGGTTTCTTTTTTATTTCTACTGTAAAGTAGAAATTGCTATTTCAAACAGCAATTTGAAAGTAGAAACAACGATTTTAAAAAATAGAGTATGCGGGTAAATAAGTTTTAAAAAAGAATAAATTGATAATTAAGTTTTAAATATTTATTAATTAAAAAAAAAAACTCGAAGTTTGTGTCCAAACCAGGTACTATCCATCCATAGGAAGGGCTTTATTCCCCTGGATTATATTTTGACTTTCGTGGACCAAGGACATGGAAGTCAAAGAGTGAAGGTGAGGGGCACATTGACCTAGAACTGGTTTGCCAACCCCGAGTATACAGGGGCTACTTCACACATGGGGTGCTGAGGAATGTCGTGTAACTACATATGGGTCCGAAGGGACATTGGAAGAGGCCATTACTCACCTCTCCATGCTCCTGCGCTTAGGCTCTGCCCCCTCAGGCAGCGCCACCTTGTTGCATGTCACGTGAGATGTGCCCTATGTGCACATGTCTTGTGTCTCCGGTACGATACTACTGTTCGGCTTGATTACTAGTGTTCAATTGTAATGGTCAAAGTACATTTGCGAAGGATGATGCTCTTTGACATGCGTTATACAAATACATTAAAAACAGATTGTTAGTTTCTTTTTGTCCTCGTCCTCATTGAAGTTGTTTGTTTTCTCTCTAAACCACACCTACCACATAAAGGCCACCATGCTGCCATACCGTGCTTTCGCACACATAGGGCGACGGCCAGTCTCCGACAAAATTAACTACGTAATATTCCTAAATTTATTTGTGTATTGGTGTCTTTAGAGGAGTGCACTCTGTGTGGCCGGTAGCAGAAGTGGTGGGATGATGACGACGTGGCGGCATCATGCCCCTTCCCTTCAAATCTTGACCGGAGTTGGCACTTTAAAGTTTAGGCTCTGATCTCATTGGATCTAGTTAAATCTTAGTAGATCAAAGTGATCTATTCGCCCTTCAATCGTGGATGTTTGAGCAATACTTGTTGCTCAGAAGAAGAGGCCTTCGATTTGAGGGGTAGGTCTATCTTCGTCGGCAGTGACCGAAATTCTCACTGGCAGTGAGTAAAATTTTTGCTAGCGACTTGTCGCATTTGCAGTGGAAGTGGTCTGGCCCAGATTTGTTCTTGTGCTTTCTGCAAGCTTCACATTTTGTCAATGTCATTCCTTGTCGTACATTGGTTGAGTTTGAGTGTAGGGGTGTATGGGGTGCCATTAACAGCCTTCGGGGAACTCTGTGTAGAGATTCCTAGCTCCTGATTTTAGGGCTTGTTTTGGGAAATTCTTGTTGTCCTTTAGGGGGAAGGGGCATGTAGCATATGGCCTCAGGGGGTTGGGCGTTTCTATTGGAGAGGGTGGGAAAAGGAGGGGGTTAGGAGGGGGGAATGGGTCTGACTTTTAAGGTTTTTAGGGGTAATTCATTCTTTGGGGGGTGGGGGTGTTTATGGCTTCTACTACTTTGAGCTAGTTGACCAGTTATGTGTATTAGGTGGTTCTTTAGTGTAAAATATGATCTGCTTCGGGTTAATTGTAATGTGTACATGTTTATTAGGTAAGTAGTTACTTTTTGACCTGCGGTCATGTATACAGTCATAGAATGTTGTGACTTAATGTCTTGCGGCAATTTACTTCGATGTTTGTAAGTGATAGTAGAAGGATGCACCTTTGGTTATGTGCTACGTCTCTATAAATGGTTGAGTTCACCTTTGGGTCGTGGAGTTCTCAGTTGTCTCCTCTAATGATACCAATTGTGTATTGCGTTATTGTTCTATTATGTCTTGTTTTTGTAAACCTTTAGAGGTCACATGTTACTTTAAGTGGAGTTAAAGTGTAGAATATAATCTGCTTCAGGTTAATTGTAATATGTAGTGCCACAATCTAGCCTTGTTGTTCTCTCTATATGTAGTGCCACACCTTCGGTACCAAAAAGGGTAGTGGTTCGGAGGAAGAAGGAGAGAAGGAAGTAAAAGTCAAGTACCAAGACAACCAACTTTAATCCATCACAATTCAAAGATGTTTCGCTTTGACAAAAATCATGCTTTATCAATAGAACTTGCCTAAGTATAGAAATAAATCTTCGAGAGTCATGCCGTTGTCTTGTTCTTTCAGGTTACATGATAGTGTTAAAAGTTTAAGAATGGTAGAATACATTCTTGCTTCGTTCTTCAAATTTGCACAAACGTTCTAAATGGTCATTTATCATTGAAAAAACCACATTAGTCCATTAAGTTTGGTCATGTCCCCACATTGGTCCTTTCTCCTTTATGGTTGGTTTGTGTGAAGCGTAAAAATAGAAACCAAGATCTAAGGAAAATAAATAGGCCACACAAAATAAAAAAACTATTTCAGTTAGTATTCTCAGCGTACCCGTTTTTGCATTTCAACTTTTTGTTATATTTTCAGTTCTTTTTAAAATTTTGTCAAATCAAAATTTGGGCCCTTTGTACCCCCTGAAATAAACCATCAAATGAGTTGCCTTGGCGGAGTTGACGGCTTTATTTCATAGAAAAAATGAAACAAAAGTACTTTAACATGAAATATTTTAAAGATGAGGGACCATTTAGAATATTACAAACTGGAAGGATCAAAACTAAAATTTACCCATCAAGGGAAGAAGAGAAAGGCAAGTACTGGTTAAGCATCTCAGTTGAAAAGGCAAGATTGGATTGAAAGTAATAAATTACTTTCAAGGAAAATAGTAAAAGTACCAACATAATGAGGTTCAGTCTGTCTAATAAATGGGAGTGTAAATGGATGCTATTCGGATGAGTATTTAGTACGAATTAAATATTGTTATTAGCTTTTTGGCCATCGGGTTTGAATTTAAATTTTGATTCCTTCACGCTCAGATACGAAAAATGCGTCGAAAAATGCGTATCCGTATTTTGTACAGAAATTAAGTAAGAATATTATCTAGAACTATAGTTAAAAAAATACTTTTTTTTTTCAATAAAAATCTATTTATTAAGTTCCAGTTGACTATAATCAAACTGAGCCCATTGTAGAATTGATCCTCACCACGAACTAAGCTTCTTTCTTTGTGAATGACTCAATTTAATTTGACCTACGTATGTAAAAATGAATTTGGCCATTAGATTAAGTGTTCAACTGAGGTTAAAAGATAGGCATGAGGAAATCATGCATCACACAAGAAATAAAACTTTTCAGTTTGGACATTATATCTTATTAAGTAAAAGAATAGAACGTATTACACAGTCCTTGCTCGGATGGATATTAAACGGATACAATGCTAGTTTTATCATATTTGTATCTGTTTAGAGCCAAATATTGTTTAAATGGATACTGATACAGGCGATCAAGTATATGCTTCAAAATATTTACTTCTTACAACAACTACGGATATTGGGTTTTTGAGTATTCATTTATAGCCCTACCACAATATTTATGATAATGAAAGTGGGTTGCTTGTGATGGAAGGTTAGAAAAAAAAAATTAGTTGGCCAAAAAGGAGTAATAAATAAGAAACAAAAGCGAAAAAACAGTATTAGCGCTGAGGCACATTTTATTGTTAGTTTTTGGCCTGCTAAGCTAATTAATTGTTTTTATTTTTTCACTTTTTCTTTCTTTTTCAAGCTGTCGGTGCTAGAGGTGCTTTTTCAAAACTTTATAAACAATAGCTTACGTTAAGCTACATCCCTTTTTTTCCCCTTTAGTTTCTTATTGTATCTTTAATTAAAGTGCAATTTTTGAAGCATCATATTTTAATCCGCTAAGTTATTTGATTCCCACTCGTAGATAACATTGAAGGACTTTATTAGAGCCATCTAACATCTAAATGCATCGTAATGGGGCGAAAGAGATATACCTCCTGTTCATGTATAGCTAGTCAACAAACAAGCTGATTAGCAAGTCTGTTCATGAACGATTCGGTTGATTTATGGCCCTACTTCTAGCTAAAGATACAAATTCGTTACTCATAGCTGCAAAACTCATAACAAAGGAGAAAACGTTGCATGTTGGAAACAAACAAGTTAGGGTGAGAGAAGGTCTCTTGGTTGACATAGTTAAACCACTGAAAATAGGTTTAATTCTGTTGACCAACACCTTAGGTTGTGTTTGTAATCACTTTCAGTTTTGGTTTTCTGTTTCCTAAAAACAAAAACCAAAATTAGTTCTAATTTTCAGTTTTTACAAAAACAAATGGGTATTTGATTATTCAGTTTTTATTTTGAAAATTTTCTTTTAGGTGTTTGATTACCCAATTTTTATTTTGAGTTTTTTTTTGTGGTGATTTGCGGTGGTGGGACGTGGAGGTGACCGGTGGTGGTGGGCGGTGGCTGTGGCGATGGGAGGAGGGTGGTTGTGGTCTCAAAATAAAAATCAAAACTGAAAACCCAAAACTCCTAAATAGGAGTCTTAAAAAAACATCCCTACTTTAAAAACTGGTTTTCAAAACTGAAGAAAGAAAATAAAAAAATTATGTGTCAAACGTGTTTTTTTTTCTCTAGTTTATAAAATTGGAGAAAAAATTAAAAACCAACAAATTTTCAAACAGACCTTTAGTGTTGATCTTGCCTAATGTATCACGGACATAGAATGTGCTTATATACATGAACAGAGTTCTAGTTTGCTACAAGTCAAATATTGTTTGCTCCAGGATATTAAATGTTGAACACACCGCCTAATTGCAATTGAGTAATCTTAAAGACGTAAATCTTGGGGCAATATAGTAGGAAATTAAGGTTATGGGATCTAAGGGTAAACAATGCCGAAACAACCTGAGCAAACTAACGGTCTGAAACATTTAGGGTGTGTTTGATAACTCAATTCAGCACTTAAAACTGAAAACTTTTAATGGTTTTCAATTAAGTGCGTTTGATAACGTATTTTTTTACCACATAAAATAATAAGTGCTAGATTAATTGAAGGCCAAAATTTTAAGTCACTCATAATGACTTATCACTTAACACGGTCAACGAATTGGGATTAAAACATTTTGCCATTAAAGGATTGATTTGCCCAAACTGCCTCCTCTTCTTCCCATCATATTCACCTGCTTGCTACCGCTTTTGTTCTTCTTCTTCATGGCTACCTGACTCACTGCCTCTTCTTCTCTTCTCAGGAGACTCTTATTTGCAGGTGCGTGATTTCATGGTGCTTCATTACATGGGTGTCGATTGATCTGTGAACGTAATTAGGGCTTTATTCCCAAGTTGTTCTTTTTTATATTGAATCGATTTACTGCCTCTTGAATGTATTCTCAATTTAATTAGCTTCATTGAATCTGATATTGGCAAATTCACACACAACACACATCATGGGTTTTCTCTTGCTGGGTATCTATATCTAGCGCCCCTATTCACTAGTTTCTTATGGATTCCTTTCTAGGAGTACCGTGAGAAATCATGGGTTTCTCATGGGTTTGCCATACTTCACCCAATGTGGTGGCCAAATTGGGCGACCTGACATGGTTTAAGAACCTACAAATGAGATAGAAGGTAATAAAATCGAGTAAACAGGGTAACGATGCGAAGGATTTTTCTTTTCCTCTTTGTTCTTCCCTAAACAAACGTTTCTGAATATTTGTAACCACTTTCACACTCGAGGGTGGCTAAAGGATAGTCGTTATGTTTTCATATGCGAGAAGATGAGAATGTTCTTGGTAATCTTGAGCCATAACACAAAAACTCGCTTTTTGTCAAAAGAAGATTCAACCATTCAACACATACGGTGCATAGATATTTTCATGAGGTGTTAGCGGTGATGCTAAGATTTTCAAAGGAAATGATTGTTCCTACCTCATATAATCCTAATGCCAATCAGATTCGGCACCATCGTCGGCTCAGACACGTGTTTCAGGTACAAATACAAAGTTAGTTTTTGTTAAAGTTTTTAATGCTATATTTTCTTAAGTGAGCACGAAAATGCTTATAGACGTAATTTAGTATCCACTTGTCACTTATATGGTTGTATTTCTTTTTTTGGTCGTAGGGTGTGGGTGCATTAGATGGAACGCTTATTCATGCTGTCGATCAGCAAGTTAAATATAGAGGAAGAGGGAGGGGTGAATGTTACCAAAATGTTCTAGTCATATGCGACTTTAATATGATTTTCACATTTATATGTGCTGGTTGGGAAGGAGTAGCACACGACTCAAGGGTGTTAACAGAAAGTATGCGGAATCCTGCTAATCATTTTCCATTTCCGCCGCCAGGTATCAAAATATGGTGCCTTATATGGTATTGAGATTCATTTTAAAACCAATACCAAATTGTTGAATGAAATAAATTTATTGCACGTAAGTACTATTTATGTGACGCTGCATATACACATACTCGTAGATTTATGGGCACCTTTTCGCAATGTGCGTTATTGGTTGGCAGACTTTGCACAAGGTCATCGTGTAAGAACAAAGGAGGAATGATTTAACCATGCACATGCTAGATTGAGAAATGTCATCGAGCGTTCCTTTGGAGTCCTTAAGGCTTGTTTCCCGATATTGAAGAGGATGCCACCGTATCCATTTCAAGTATAAAGGAATATTGTCATTACTTGTGCAACAGTACATAATTTCCTTTAGTAGACGATTATCATAGATTTCCTTTTTGAGCGATTTCACAACGGAGATATTCTTGAATATATGGCTCACCACGACGAAAATCTAGTAGATATGGGAGTGAAAGCACGACAAACTGATCAAAACTTTATGGTGAATTTACGGGAGCATATTGCAACTCAATTATTTAATTTGAGGTTGTAGTTCATATATATAATAATGTGACTTTGATTATCGACACATTATTGTTAATTCTTATTATGTGACTGATTTAAATATTCTTTTGTGTGTTAATGTTATGCGCGCAAAATTGGATTTGAAGTATCCATCATTGCTATAATAATACGTTCAATTTGCAATTATATAACAAGGTTGATAAAGTTTCAAAAAGTAGAGCAAAAGAGTATTAGTGTCAAATTAAATAATTTTAAGATTTCAGTTGTCTTTTTTTTTTATCAAAATAGAATAAACTACTTCAGCACTTAAATTTCAGTCAAAACCAATTTTTTTCGGTGCTTAAAATTTTTAGTTCTACAAATTCAATACTTAAGTTTTCAGTGCTTAAATTTCAGTTTTATCAAACACACCCTTAATCTTTGTATGTATCCTTGAGATTGGTACGAGATACTGATATTAGTTGATCAAGTATATGCTTCAAAATACAATTACGGATACTAATGAATATTTGATTTTTTGAGTATTCATTAATAGCCCTACCATGATTTACGATTGTAAAAGTGGGTCACTTAAGGTTACAAGAAAATTAGTTGGAAGAAAAGAAGTAAGTAAGAAAACAAAAGCAAAAAAAATATATATATATATTCTAAGGCATATTTTAGTTTTTGGCCTTGCTAAGCTAATTATTGTTTTCTTTTGTTTTCTCACTTCTCTTTCTTTTTCAATTTGTCTGTGCAAGGCCTTTTTACAAAACTTTACAAACAGTAACTTACGTTAAGCTACAACCCTTTACTTTTATGTTGTGTTTAATTTTTTCTTGTCTCTTCAATACAATTTGAAGCATCATACTTTAATCCGTTTGTCCATTCAATTCCCATCCATACATGACATGGAAGGTGATATACCTCAAATATAACTCTCAATAATTGGGGAATACCGGCAATCCTAGTTGAACTGGAAGACTGATAGTTATCTTATCAGAGATCATGACGTGATCCTCAAGGATCCTAATGCGATCCTAACACATCTAGCCTACGGCCCAGTCTTACTAGGGCTCTTCTTCCTACCGCTATATAAAGGGGTCTACCCCCCCAGGTATAGGGACAACTACACACATTCATGCTTTTTCAGAGTCATTATCATGTAGCTGCGCTCTGACTTAAGCATCGGAGAGTTCTCCGCCGGGAACCCCACCCGGCGGTCACTCATTTTCTGTCTTGCAGGTCATCGGTCCAGGCTTGGGTTCCGCAAAATACGCGGGACATATTTTTAGCAGCAATATTTTGGCGCCATCCGTGGGACCCGCTAGCCTAGCCGATTGACCTCAAGAAAGCGTAATCACTTTGCCCCCATGGTCAACACCGTAAACAATAACGCCGCCACCATCAGCATTGCCTACACGGCAGGCCCATGCATGCACAATCAAAAACAAGGTCAGGACGTCACCATCTCCGGTCATTGCAAAGCTACCAGAGCAGCAAAGAGAACCAGCAAGGTGCCGCAAGCCACCGACGGCACCTCCGGGAAAAAAGTCCAGCAAAAGGAAAATAAGCACCAGTAGCAGCGCCGCCACCGGCGCAACCACCTCAATAAAGATCCTCACCGGCGCAACCACTTCGTTCTCCGGCGTCACAAATCGCCAGCGTGAAGTTGCCGGAGCAGATACAACGACAACCCAAAAAAATAAAATATGAAAGAAGAAGAGAGATTGCCGCCGCTGTGCACCGGTACGGTACAGTGGCGGCCTCACCGTGCCGTCCACCATGATCGGCAGTAGCGACGCCTCCAGGCGACTGCTACACAAGTCGACATCGTCACTGCCACCGCAAAAATTGGCACAATCGCCGGAATCGAGCTGCCAAAGGGTTCCATCGTCACCGCCGCTGGTAAGGGGACAGATGCCACCCACAGACAATAATGGCGCCACCTCGGCCACCCTTGCTACAGATCTACGCCACCGTGGCCATGGGAATAGCACCGTTGCCGTCACCCTGCCATGGTGACCCCTCACTGCAACGCCACCCCAAAATTTGGACGCCACCCGTTGGTTTCGATCCGAGCGCAACGCCGCCTTTGGTATAGACCCAATCGCGGGATCCTCTCTTCGGCCAGTTACGCACCACCTACAGATCGGGATCGACCTTACTGACCACCACCGACCTGTCGATGATGTCCACTGCCACACTCTACTGAAACACGTCACCACTGAAGTCGTGGCACCGCTGTCGTGAAACCGCTGGAGCAAGTACAACCGTCACCATCAAGCGACGATCTGTCACCATAGCTACGGCCCACTATCGGCCGCACCGCCTTCACCTGGCACGCTGAGTTTTCACCATGGCGATCACCGAGCAAAGGGCCTTGTCATCAATTGATGTCCTGAAAAAGAAGCGGCCAGATCTACCGCTGACTGCCGATGGTGGCTCCAGTGGCAGTAGCACTCCAGCAACGTAACAACTGCTCCTTTTCGTGAAAGAGGGCTCGGGCCAGAACAAATCATCAGGTCACTTCTTTCTTTGTATAAGCAAATTATGTTTTTACCCCACAAAAATGCATATTTACATCTGGACCCACAGGGTCTTATTTATTCTACTAAGGCCAAATACTTTTAAAGTATTAAGCTTATAACCCGTGGAAAAGCCCATTTAGGTTTAAAGACCACGGGGTCTTATTCATTTAACATATGCCGTACGTTCTTTTAAAATGGCGTATACTTCATCACATGTTTGTCGTTAAAAATAATTAAGTGACTACGATTTAAGGCGCTAGCAAGCCTCCAAAGGTTGCTTCTCCTGTGCACTCCTATATTAAGTAGACCTATTTAAATTTTGGTCTAGCATTGTTCAGTCGCGTCAATTGATGCGAATATACTACATGTCGTGTCTTACCGACTGCAATGATTTTTTAAGCTCACATATGGCACGCAATGTAGAGCACCCTCTCGGCTAACCGACAAAACCCTAATGGGGTCGTGGTGTCTGAACATCGCTATTAATTATGTGTTAAAAACATTGCACTTTATATGCTTTATTGCTTCAAAAGCTGTTTTTTCAGTCACGTACTTTTTCTTGTTGCAAGGGCTTAAACTGCGCTACTAAGCATCAACAATGATGCAAAAACCACTTCACAAGCAAGGAACAAATTCACAGCACCCGACAACTTAAGGGTTTTTGCAGCAGTATCCTGCCGCCGAGCTCGGAATTATATATCCGGTCATACAGTGACCGACTATCAACGGTCAAACATTCACACCAGCGCATGCTACCAATGCAACTAGTGAATCAGAGCACTTTGCGCTCCATCTGCCCCCAAGGGCACCTATGGTGAGAACTCTAAGTTCTGTCCAGCCCCCCGGGGCATTTACATGAGCTACACGCTTCATACTCCCTCAAGGGCACGTACGAGAATTCTAAGTTTCGTCAACCCTCCGAGGGTATTTACATGAGCTATGTGCTCCATTAGCCCTCAAGGGCGCTTATCTGAACTCTACGTTCCACTAGCCCTCTAGGGCGGTCCCTCTAGGGCGGTCCCTCAAGGGACGAACACCCTCAAGGGTAACACCCTCAAGGGTGACAGGATAGAGCTCAAGTTCTATCCGAACGGTTTAGCTATAGTTCTAACCCATGAAACGGCAAAACCAAGTGGGAGTTCGTCACCCTACCCTGTTTTGTTAATTCGAAACCTGGCCGAGCGTGAGTGCGAGGCTTCTTTGCCAGCCCTTAGCTGACGATAAGGGTTTGCGTCAAAGTAAAACGCAAGCATGATGTGGTCAGCTCAAGCTAAAGAACACACACATGCACAAAACAAACACCCTCCACAGGAGAGGTGACCCCTCAAGGGGACATTCAAACACTTAGCACATGCAACAACTTGCATGCACAGCTCTGTGTCCTCTCTCTAGAGAGGCTAACGTGGGGCACAACCTCTAATGGATCCCGAGATCCCATGATTCATCTTCCCAAAGATGATTCCAAGTAGCCTATTTAGGCGACATTCGAAAGACCTAACTCTCAAGAGCTAGAGTTCTAGCATCCTACTCGGGCAAAGTTTCAAGGCTTAAGCTCCCAAGAGCTTCGGTCCGAGCACATGGAGTAGAGAAATATTATTACCCCTACAAGCGGATGGAGAATCCCTTACAAATCTGACGTGTGTCTCAAGACACCAGGTATAAACTTCCTCAGCCAAACATTTTGGCTAAGGAAGTGGGGGGCATATAATATACCTCAAATATAACCCTCAATAATTGGGGAATACCGGCAATCCTAGTTGAACTGGAAGACTGATAGTTATCTTATCAGAGATCATGACGTGATTCTCAAGGATCCTAATGCGATCCTAACACATCTAGCCTACGGCCCAGTCTTACTAGGGCTCTTCTTCCTACCGCTATATAAAGGGGTCTACCCCCCCAGGTATAGGGACAACTACACACATTCATGCTTTTTCAGAGTCATTATCATGTAGCTACGCTCTGACTTAAGCATCAGAGAGTTCTCCGCCGGGAACCCCACCCGGCGGTCACTCGTTTTCTGTCTTGCAGGTCATTGGTCCAGGCTCGGGTTCCGCAACGTACGCGGAACATATTTTTAGCAGCAACAGAAGGACTTTTGTAGCGGACGAAATTTGGATGACCTTCTAGCGCGGTGGATATAATCTACATAGCACAAGAAAGACAACGGTTAGCACGCCAGAGAAGTGTTAAGCGGAGGGTCTCCGTTGGATAGGCCAGTTTCTGCCAGCGAGAAAGCTGAAGAAGAGGTATAGTTTCAGGGTATGAAAGCATAGCTTTACCTAGGCCTCCTAGAGGCCTTTGTACAGGGAGAGAAGGGTTAATTAGTTCTGATAGATGACTTCCATAGTAATAGTCACCTTATAGAACTATGCTGCCTGACCTATTTCCAACGGGCTAGAGTCCTTGACTTGACCAGTTTGTAGGACGTATTACAAGGACTATACTAGCCTTAGTCAGTTAAGACTATCCGAACACGTGGCCTATTTAAATTTCAAGTACATCTCTCTCCTTATCATTTTGCTTGCCCCCCTACTCCCTTATTTGCAGAACCAAGAATTACGGAGTACATTCTTAAGAGGCATACGACTACAGTCCCATTTCTTTCCTGGTGGCTAGTCAGGATGAAAATAAAAATCAAGTAGGCAACGACATCAAGAAATATCCTTTGGAACCTGGCCCATTGGACGTCTTTAAAGTGACACGTCTACTCAGCTAGCCGAGCAAACGACAAAATAGCATGTGTGCTCGGGTGACCAAGCAAAACGATAAAGAGACATGTATGATCAGTTGGCCGAGAAAATAGCAAAGAAGCATGTGTGCTCGGGTGACCAAGCAAAACGATAAAGAGACATAAAAGAGGCATGTATGCTTGGCTGACGGGTCAAACGGAGACCCAATTAGACAATAGGCCTTTTAGGCGAGGACGCGTGATCATCCACTCATCTTGGTCAAGCGAAATAGGCCGAGGGTTAGACTACTCGTGCGTAAGGATGTGGTCATATTGCTCGTTTTGAATGAGCATAGCGAGCTTAAGGTTTTGGAACTCGTGATGCTCAAGACGCATGACAACGGGAAAGAAGATAACAATAAACAAAAACTTCATGCTCGTAGAACAATCTCGAACGCGAACAAAGAAAAAAATGTTCCGTAGGCTTTTGCCACGTGTAGAGAGTCAATTAATGAAAGAGTTCAAAGCGATGCTGAATTCATTAAGGCTACTTGCTTTTGACCTTATAGTCTAGTAAGGCATTGTAAGTCATTCTTTCCCATTTAAGGAATAGGAATGCTAATGCTAATCAATTGTCCCTGCAAAATGGAAATCTTCAAAAAGCCGCGATTTTTTTTGGCTCTGTTTTCTTATGTATGCTCAAGTTTGCACGAGATCTGACATAAATTTACAGTTGAGAAGCTAGGTGCATGAAAGTAATCCTAGAAGCAGAGCTGTAAAGCGGTTCTGAGACATTCTGCAAAAGAACAAAATGTTTCATGTTTACGCATAAGCACTTTGACAAGCTTGAATACTTGGTTACTAAGACATTGTGGGGTGTGTTCAGACGACGAAAAATTCACTCAAGGCCTTATGTTCATGATGATAGGCAGAGCAATTACTTGACAGATCGAGTGGTCACTAGACAATTGTGACATCTTTTAACATGCACGAAGCGCTTGTGGCTTGGTATGAAGATACTGTTCAGGCACTGTGGTTTGATGCATTTTATCTCTGGACTCGAGGCCAGTGGTTCAATATCTAGACTTTTAAGAAACTACAACAACTGACTTCTCTCTGTCTCATATGAAAACAACAACAAAAGCACTTCTGGGTTTAAGCATTCCGAGATTAAGTCCATGGTTGTTAAAGAGAAAGTAAAGGAGTTGGGCACTTTTATGGAACATATCGATACATGTAGTAGTACAAGGCTTATCCACTAAGCAACACACAACTAAATATGGGGTTATCTAAGAACTACAGGGCCACTGAGTAACATGCATTTATGATAAAGTGTTCAGTTCTTAAATATGATAATGTCACAATGTTACAAGAGACAGAATTGCAGTCATTCATAGACTTAGAAAGTGTTTAATATGGACTCACTTGTTGACAAATTTGGAAATAAGCATGCTGAATAATGTTACATATTACTTTCATGATCTAATTTCCATCCTTTTTGGGAGCCTATTATGTAGGCACCGGCACGACTTTAGTGCTATAACCTTGGAAGGTCATATGTCATCAACAAAGATGTATCCATTATCATGACTTGATGTGCTCATAGGTCAGCTGGACCAAGAACAAGCCATGAGGTGAAGTCTGCTACGAGCAATCCTAAAGAGTAAAGCTACTTGTCTTGTGATTCAGCCGCGGTAGACATTTCCATAATAATACGATTCTCATGCATTTTTATTTTTTTTGGGTCATCTTCGGCCCAAGTATAATAATGAAAGAATCACAGTACATGGATATTCTCCTTCAATTTTGGCAACTCTGTGAGTCAACGAGTAAGACACACACACATGTATACGTATGCACTAGCTAATTAAAATTTAACACCAATTATATTTTATTTTAAAATCGTAAAAATTCAAGAAAATAAGATTTGGAGTTTGGATATATATATATATATATATATATATATATATATATATATATATATGTGTGTGTGTGTGTCTTTGCGTGTGTATATACTGCCCACCTTCCCATGGCCATTGTTACCCGCCTTTTCCATCATCACTGCTGTTGCTTTACCCACCTTCCCCGTCATCAATGTCACCCGCCTTCCATACCTTTCTCTATCATCACAGCAACCCGCATTCTTTATTATTGCCGCAGGTCGACTGTCGTAGGGGTGGTGGTGGTGGTTCATAGGATAGCCATAGTGGTGGTTGAGACCATGGCTATGGGCAGCATTAGTGGTGTTCGTTCCAGACTGTAGTGACTGATGTGGTGACAAATTTTGGTCAAGTGGAATTTAATTAAGATGACTTCTCATTTCACTTTCCCCCATGTGCATGTGTGTATGTAAATATATACATAAATTTTATATACAATATTAAAAGAAAGTTAACTTTAGCGATTTTTTCTAAACTCAATATTTATTTATACTATACATAAAAGAAATTTGCTATAACATCACTTTTGGTGTTACATAACTACTAACATAGAATCCTTACATTTGGCATCATCAGAACTTTTCTGAACAACACGAAACATATATTTAAATATTAAATAACTACCTAAGATGATATGTTTGCTTCTTAAAATTTGAAATTTAATTCAAAAAATATGGTCAAAATACATCCAAAAGATCATGCATGATATTATATAAAATAATTTTATTTTTTGCACTTGAAACACGTGTGCCACGATAAATTGTACAAAACAAAAGTTTAGATAGTAAATAAATACTTATAATAACATGTTTGATTTTTGAAATTTAAATTTTATTCCACCGAATACGATAATAAATACTTATACGTGATGCTTGCTTTTTTTTAACAAAAATTTATATCATTTACTTAATTTTTGCGAATTGTGCCACAGTGATTCGTATACATGAAGATAAGTTCATTTTTCTCAATATTAAAGAGTGCCTAAGCATTGTTTTTTACGGTCATGCCCTGGGACAACCAAAGAAAATACCTATTGTTTTGTGATTTGTATAGATGAGGTTATACACTTCGTTCGCGTAATTGCGATTTTGTATTCTTCTCTTTCTCCCTAAAATATCATGACATTGTTTCTAATTGCTTTTGTATTTCATTCCTTAAGGAGAGTTCTTGGTGCCGTGAGTCGAATTTGTTGAAGTGCAACCTCAGATTCTCCGGTGGTGATCGATATCTTATCTCGGAAATAGATTTTTCTCAAGTTCATTTCCTTCATAGAAGTGTCTTGCCCAATAAAATCTACTTCATACATATTCCTAATTTCATTCTACATCCATACACACTGACACCAAATTTCACCAGCAACACTCAATTATTCTCAAACCAAGTTCAAGGCATGTCTCAATTACCTAGATGAATAAGCTTACTATAATCAACCTTATTGGCAAAGTGACTATATTGCTCTTACCAGCCGTCCACATTTCTCCAAGCAATTACATCATTTGACTTCTGTGCAACAAACAACTACATTTGAACTAACTTTAAATTTTAGATTTAGATAGATGCCCGTAAAGCTCTGCGTTTGTACCACGATTAGGACTATACTATACTTCGGAAAATTATCAATCCACCTCTTATTCTTCACAGACGAAACTATTAATCGGGGAGTCGTAGGCACGAAAAAACTAATATAAAATGTATTTGCGTTGATACTCTATTCCTAAAATCAAGATCCCCCCAAAATTCGCTTTAATCACATCTATGAAGATGATGAAAACAAAAATAATCAAGCGTAAAGTCGAATAAAAACTACCAGACTTCCTAAAGAACACTAGAAGCAAACATATCATCTTAGGTAGTTATTTGGAGAATCAGCTTTAATCACATCTATAATAGTTATCGTTAAAATTAAAACTTGTACATTATCGTGTATTTTTAATCAAATAATTGCTTATAATATTCCTTATTTAAATTTATATACTTGAAATACTAGTTGAACCAGCAATGGTGAACCAGTTTCTTCATTGATCCAATAACTAATCTGGTTCTGATAACTATACCATGTACAACTAAGAGGTTGTTTGAGATTAATTCTCAGAAGTAGGTTTTGATTAAATATGAATCAATTTTTTTAATTAGCTTTAATCAATTTTAAGCATAATAGATTAAATGTTATTGAAGGTATTTGGTAAAAAGTGATTAAAGTAGGTTTAGCGTAATAAAATTACCATATATAGTATTATCAAGTTGAAAATGAACATTTAATGTCTGTTTATATGTAAGGATAGTTTGGTAATTCTCTTGGTCAAACCTGATTCTCCAAAACTGATTAAATCTTAATTCAAGAAAATGAGGATTATGGATTTGGTTTTGAGCTTATTGGAGTAGATTTAATCGGTTTACTTTTTTTTTTTCCCAAACACTTCAAACCTAATTTAATCAGGTTTAACCATTCTAAGATTAATCCCAAACATATTTGGCAAAAAAAAGTAAACTGATTAAATCTACTAAGAATCCTCATTTTCTTGGATTCTGATTAAATCAGTTTTGGAGAATCAGATTTGACTAAAAAATAACTAAAATATCCTTACATATACACAGACATTAAATGTCCCTTTTTAGTTTGAATATACTATATGGTAATCTTGACATAAACTTACTTTAATCCTCACTTTCTTGACTTATCTATTGATTCTAGATTGGTTAAACCTGATTAAATTCTAAATAAATAAGCTTTGAAGTATTTGACAAAAAGAGGTGAACTGATTAAACATGCTCCAATGTCCTTAAAACTGATTAAATTCATAATCCTTACCTTCTTGGATTAAGATTTAATCAGTTTTAGAGAGTCATGTTTGACCAAGAGATTTTACCAAAATATTTTGCTACCCTAGACCTACTTTAATCCCTTTATACCCAAACATCTTCAACAACTTTTAATCTATTATGTTTAAAATGAATTAAAGCTGATTTTAGAAATTGATTCTGATTTAATAAAATTTACGTTTAAGAATCAATCCCAAACAGTCTCTAAATTTTAGAAACTGATTCTGATTTAATCAAAGTTTACTTTAAGAATCAATCTCAAACAATTTCTAAACTTGATTTAATCTGAATTTAATTAGATTTGACCATTCTAGATTCAACACCAAACATCCTCTAATAAAAGTTTGCTACTTACGGGCCTCTCTCCATAGAGCGTAATCAATTTGTTTTTAATTTGCATATGTCGCGTCTAACATCTCAAGAGAGCGGATGTACAATTCAACCCATCACCGTATCACATGTCTCTCGCCAAAAGCATAATCCATCCATCTCTTCATAAAACCGCATCCTTATCATATTCGTGTGTCTTATTTTCGGGAGAGACAGTGACCTGGAATTGGGTTCGGAAAGCGCTGTCCCAATGAACCTCTGCGTTTGAGAGGCTTTGCATTTCAAAAAACTCATAACCCAAAAAGCCAAAACTAGAAAACACACTCTCATAAATCTACTTCTACCCTCCGCCAAAAGAATATATAAAACCAAAAAACTCAACTGCTCCGAATCCGAAAGATCACACCCATAGGCTTCCAATTCCTTACCTATCTCTAGATTCTCCCAAATTCTGTCATACCCATTTCATATGGCCTTTTGATTACCCTACATGCTCTTGTTAAGGCTCTAGGTATGTGTGTCTCTGTGTGTGTGCGTGCGCGCATTTCAGTTTTGAAGTTGATTAATGAGATGGGTTTGATTGGGCAGACTGAAATGTGCATCGGTTTGTTTGTTTGTTGATATGAAGAATCTAGCTTTTCTGGGGTCTAATCTGAAAATCAGAAGACTGGATCTTTTTGATGGGTTCTGAAAATGTGGAGATCTAGTAGCATAACTTAGTTTCATTTGATTTTGTGAGTTTGAAATCTATTAGAGTCGCTTTGCTGATTTGTTTGATGATATTACGTGAACTGATTGCTTGTTTGTTTAAGCATTTTTCTACTTGGCGTAGTACTGATTTAGGTTCTCTTTGGTTCTGTTGGATTTTGTGTGCCTCTATACAGTAGATGGATGTAGTTTGTGCTGGTGGGCTGATGTGTTTGCCTTGTCAAGTACCTACTATTGAAAAGCATAAATTTTAACAATTTTGACATTATATTTATTTTTTAGCATTTGAAAGAACATCTCCGCTTAACTTTATTTCTTGTCCAACTTTCTTTTGTCAATGTATTTGCTATCTGGGCTTATTGGAATTTCTAAATAAACAAGAGAAATGAGGAGTACAGGAATCCCTTTCCTTTTCTGTTTTAATACATTTAATGTCTCTTGTTCAGCTTGTAGTTCTCATATTGTAGTTCTGCAATTTACAGCCTAGGATGGACGTCGACGACTTCATTGCTGTTTCTGGGAATGGAAGCCATGAAAATGGAGTTCATCAGATTGATATACTGAATGGGAGTTTTGAAGATGCTGTCAACTTGAATGACAATGGAACAATTGAGTCGGTTGCCAAAGAACTGGCAGATGCAAGCATGCCAGCAGACAGCAATGGCCTAATTGTTTCCAAGGTAGCAAATGATGAATCTCCATATTTGGTTTACAGCTCTTTATATTAACTTGTGGTTTGAATTGAAAACTAGTCTATCCCTACCTTACTTTTAGGAACTTGATATGAGAGATGTGAGTGAATCGAAGCATTCGAAGTTGCAAAAGGGTATACGTAAGGCTAACAATGGGAAGCCTTCAAGTCCTAAAAGTGGCGTGGCAGCATGGTTGAAAAAGAGCAAAGACGGAAAAGATATGCAGAAAACTGTAGCTGCCACAAGTGGTTCTCTTGCTGCTGATTCTCGCCCAAAACAGCCTTTTGCCCTTCGATCAAAAAATACCTTGTTGAATGACAGGCAGGTTTCTGGCAAGAATTCAAAACCAGCCCCTACTTTAGCCAAGGATCATCCGTTAAAGGTAGAAAAATGCTATGTTCAGTCTGGTTCCTAGCTTATTTCTGTATTGATGTGAAGCTACTGGTTCATTGTTTCATTGATTTCCATCTTCCGCTCAAGTGATTATCTATTGGCTTTTACCAGCAAGTTGGAAAATCTGATTCGCCCTCATCAACTGCTAATTTGGCACAACCCGATGGCCTCGTGTAAGTCCTGCTTGCCTAATGATTAAGTCACTTGGCTTTGTATGGAGCTCTATTAGCTGTTGCGTCATGTCTAATTTCGTGTGAGAGATAATACTGGACAAAATTCCAGTACAGTTTTTGAGTTTTAACTATCTAAATCCCTTTAAGTTTCTTGTTGATAGCTAATCATTAGCCAGATGTTTGTGGAATGTTAATTTCTTGACTACAGGGAGAAGACAAACTCGAAGTCATTAAAAAATGGCCCTTCAAATAAAGCTGAAGGGAGCACACAATCTTCGTCGTATCCTATTTGTTATTCTTTTATATTTGGGAGCAAAAATGTTTCGTATGTGCATATCTCCTCTCGATTGTTTATCGGTTTCATCCTATATATAATTATCAGTTAATCCTTAAGACTTCATAGAAGTTCAACAACAGGAGATGCCAAACCCCAAAGATTGGGTACATTGCCGGCCTACGATTTCAGCTTTAGATGTAATGAAAGAGCTGAAAAAAGAAAAGAGGTTAGTTGTTCATTCGGTAGTGTTTGTAGAGACTATGTATTGTTTGAATCAGAAGACGATCTGCAGTCATTGACTTTAAAAACTGTGTTTTGTTTTCTCTTATTGGTGGACAGTTTTATTCTAAACTTGAGGAAAAGATACATGCAAAGGAAGAGGAAAAGAGTACCCTGCAAGCCAAAACCAAGGTGATACTATGGTGTATATCGCATCAAATTTCTGGTGGTGGAATTTTTGGGAATTTATCCTATAGCTGCTTGTAATACTACGTCTTCAAATTTGCTATAGGAGTGTCAAGAAGCTGAGATTAAAATGTTCCGGAAGAGCTTAACATTCAAAGCTACACCCCTGCCAACATTCTATCAGGAGCCCCCACCTCCTAAGGCAGAGCTAAAGAAGGTAGACTTGCACGTTATACATGTGTTGTTCATAATTCGTATACTGTTTGTAAGATAAAAAACTTGCGTTTAAAACTATTTGGGAGAATACCTAAAGGAAAATGAGGAGCTTCTAAGTCGTTTGGAGCAACTATCACAGTCTCTCTAGATGACTGAAAAATGAAAACCAAAGAGACAAAGGAAATAAAGGCTGATCCTATGCACAAGTATAGTCAAAAGTCGAGGGGGCACTAGTATAGTCAAAAGTGCTGAACGTGAAAATGCTGCTTTGAGTCTAGCAGCAGTCCCTTCGTGCACATATTGCAAAGATTAGATACACATCTATGAGAGCCTGCTAAGACCTCTCACACAGATGTATTTTGATACTTGCACAAGTTCAGTAAACTTAGGAACAGCTTAGCAATAACATGAACACATCTTCTCATTTGATAAAACATGCACCCTAGGTTTGGATTTGATTATACCAAGCACCTTTGGTAATTCTCCCAGCCAAATATGCTGTCGATTAATCAAATCTAGAGTTATCTTGTCCAAGGTTTGGTTTCCTAGACTAGGTATACATGTGATTTGGTTATTTTAGAGGTTAATTCCTACCGAAGTCTATAGAGGATGGACAGTCTTCAAGATTTACAGGACGGAGTAAAAAGGTTGATGCTTGTGTAATATGAAGGTGAAAATGGTTGATGCTTGTGTGATATGAAGGTCTTCTGGTGAATATATCAGTTTCTTATATGTTTTGGTTCATATGCTTCTACATGCTCAGAGGTAAGTCAATATGCATAATGCATTGCTTGCACGCAACCTGTCTTAGTTTTGCCTTTCGTTTTGCCTTGATATTGGACAAATATCTCTATAATCTACAACTTAGAGCCACTTCATTGTTTCTAGACCAAATCAGTTGGATGTCTATCATTTAGAGCTTCTAAATGTCTCTGTGGACATTGGAAATTTGGAATAAGTGGTTACAGGTTGGGTACAAATTGCAGTTATTCATTTTTGTTAAACATAAATGGAAGGTAACAAATAATGAGTGCAAAATTTAAAGGGTTGCAACTTGTAGTTTAGAACTTGAAACAAGATGAGATAGTGACAAGTGTAGTTGTTACTATATAATTAAATATATTTATTTTTAATTTTTATGAAGTCCAAACACAATTCCGAGGAGACTTATTTATGTCAAACATGAATTGTCATGGAATAGTTACCGTAACAGCCAAGTGTTTTGCGTAAATAGACAAACACATACATAAGTAAACAGTCATTGCAGACACTCTCAGAGGCGTGTCAACACTTAATTGATGTGTCAATATTCGAAAGTAAAACTCCTACTTCCGAGAAGTGGTTGACATGTTTTTAATGCTCCGACTACTTCTGATCAATCATGAACGGGGACTTTTTCTTTTTATTAATAAAATAATGAACGACCCTAATCCCCAACTATTGACATCAAACACATGCCTGGTTTCAATCTGTGAAGATCTGCTGGGGCCTGTAATTTAGTGGTATGCTGTCACTTGCAAGATGGACAGAACTGGGCCAGTCCAGTTCAGGTTTGGATTCTAGAAGATATTGGTCCGTGGGTAGTGGCTTCATGCAACTAGCACTGGATGTAAACTAAAGACATTTATGCCTCTTAGAATTGGTAGAGCAGCCTTGGGTGGTCACTTTTTCCCAGATTTCTATTTTCTCCGTGTTTCTTTGCTTTAAGCTTGTCACTATCATGGTTTTATGAGATCAAACCGGGGGTGCTACTTTTGGTGGCCCAATACTTGGAGCTGTCGTTATTGAATGTCAGCCAAATATTGAGTTTCAACATCGGTTTACTACAAGGATCATCAGGGAAGGTGTGAGTTGACCATATAATTTGGCACCTTGACTGTGTCGTTTACTCTTTCACTGCATATTTTGCTTATTAGTTTTTCCGTAGTTGCGCGAAAAAGAGGCAGGGTGGCGGAAGCGTAGGCACTTAAAAGAGTCTATGGTCGTGACTAGGTAGTTGCTTGAATGAATGAATATTGATTACCATGCTTTACCTCTTATACTTGTTTATGTCATGTTGCTCAAGGCACAGAGCTTAAGTTGTGAATTAGTTTGATTTAAGAACTTCCGGTTCAGGTTATAATGCATTTACCTAGATCTTTTTCTCAATTCCTTAAGTCATCAAACGATTAAAGTTAAGAAGCAGGGACTTCTGCTTTTGCACGAGTTAGAGTACTGTTGCTAGATGTATTTCACCCAGAAGTACCTAAATGCAGGGCAGGAAAATTAGCAATAAAAGTCCCTGTAAAAGCAAAAGCAAAAGCAAAGATATAACTTCAGCAGTATTGGTCCTGCATCACATCCACTCTAAGCCTCATATGTCCCTGTTTCAGTTTTATTTTTTGATTTGCTGTGGTGATTTTTGGGATCTAGGTTTTCAGTGCTGCAAACTATGTGTCTTAGTTGGACCTTGTAGTATGGAGTAAAGCTTAGTTGCATGAAGCAGGAGCAGGTGTGAGGTTCTGGGCCGGGGAGCATCGCTATTATAATATGCTTTGAGGTGGGAGCGGGAGCGGGGTTTGGGGCGAGGTTCCGTGGCCGTTGTGTCATTAGAACTAGAGTATCACAACTAAAATTAAAGATGATGGGATCTATGATATATACTCACCAAACTTGGATGCAAACTTAGGCAGATTGGAATTATTGACAAAGTTGATATTGGCTTGAATTAGGGGAGTTTAATGTTTCATCAATGCATATTAGGAATTTCAACTGTTGTCGAGGAATGCCATAAATCTGGGTTGGTTTTCTTTCAGTTTGGCATATGCAAAGCCCTTCATGTAATGGAATGAGTTACTATATAATTAATCAAACTTGCTTTGAAGTTTTTCTTTCTCCCTCCTCTCAGAGCTCCACATATCTATTGTTTGTCCCTTTCCAAAACCCCCGGTTCTACATAAAGATGGCGTTCGATATTGTCAATTACATCATGTACGAATCAGTAGTCAGTTGTTTTCAATGGCGAACCTCATTCGATTCTGTGAAACCATGCTATTTATCTGAGAACACCTTTACCTTCCGCAAAATCCTTTAGGTATTCAACTATTACCAGTTCCCAAGGCTGCTAGTATTCAGAGCTCTCGGAAAGTGGTCCTTTTAATTTTGGTTTAAATTATGCCATTGAAAGGTTGAGAAAATTGAAGAAAAATAGTGTGAAATAGCTGAGTATACGTGATTATGCTTGTTTGACTGTTTCCAATTGATGTAACCGGAAGGAGTTAGACTTTTGGCTTAAGCTCCTCTCTCTCATTAAGAAAAGATTGAAAGTTGGGAAACTGAAATATTATCAAATAGACATATGTAGTGAACCCTGTATGGACATGAATGTTTTCTAGGAACTCACATGATATCATGTCACTCTCGTGCTTATTCCAATACTAAGCAGAGAGTCTCATAGCTTGATGAAGATCCAGGTCTCTCTCTGTGTGTGTGTGTGTGTGTGTGTGTGTCTCTGTCTCTCTCTCTCGGTTTTAGGTTATGTGGAGTCAACCTTGTCCCTACTTTATCGCAGACTTTTTTTTTGTGGTTTTGCACAACTTCCATGTGTATTTATAAATGCATTTTGTTGTCTAACTTTATCATCGTATGTCTATCTTCATTCCTTTTCCCCCCTTTTAAAGATTATTTCTCTTTCTGTTTCCCAAGTGTGTGTGATTTAGGTATTATTGAACCCCTGTTTGCTTTAATTAAGTAGCCAAATTTTGGCTTTCTCTGCCAATCTGGCCGTATAAGACTGTTGAGTTTGTTTTCTGTGAGCTTCCTTGAAAGAAAGCGTAGTTTCTTTCTTGCTTTAATTGGATTGTGTGTACTCGCTGCTTTTTCCGTGGTGAATGTATCTTTTGATGATAGTGCTGTGACATTAATTGTTTCTGGGTGTTTATCAATGTAATATGATTTACCAAAGAATAGTGCAGGATAACTTGTGGAGTGAAGATTGTGTTTGTAACCATTGTTTTGTTAGTGCTACAAAGTTCGTTCAAAAGTAGGTTTCTTAGCAAGAAGCGAACACCTTTCACCATTTCTCTAAGGGGAAAATGAAGGGAGAAAGAGTGGAAAGATAACTGGAGGGAAGGTTCTGTGGGGCAGCTTGGTACACATTTTCCTGAGTGATTCTCGCAAAGGGAAACCCCATTTATGGTTTGGGAGTTTTAACACGAAGAAATAGAAGAAATAGAGGGATTCGATGATCTTTCATCTCTTGAAATATGAATTTTGTTTTTACTTTTTAGTTCTCATTCATCCAAGTCCAATTTGTTTAAGCAAATAAACAATGACTTATACTAGTTCATGAATATAGGGTTGTGGCTACCCAGCTATGTTTAATTACTTCCATGGACAGCCATATTGGAGCCTTAAAAGCATGTTAGACACTAGGTCAGGTCTTACTATCTTCTCGTCTTTTTAGCTACAATTTGAAGTGACATGCCTCATGTACACCTAGCTAATAGCTCTCTAGATGAGCTACCTATTGAGATTAGCTCATGTCAAGCCTTGAAACTTGAAACTTGAAACTTGAATGCACTGATATTAGCAATATGATTTATGAACGCACTGCTGTCTGAGTCATCGATTGTAGTTGTAGATGTCCTTTAGGAGTGAGCATATGCTACTTGAGACTTGACTGCCCTGGGTTCCTGCTGCTTTATAAGAATGCTAGTTCTTTGCATACGTGGAATCTTACCTTGTCTTGATGCTTTCACAACTATGGTGCTATGATACAGATACCAACAACAAGAGCCAAATCTCCGAAGCTTGGTCGAAAGAATTCACCCACCATAGAATCTGAAGGAGACAGTGGCCGCAGTTTTCGATCAAGCCGCTTAAGTTTGGATGAAAAAGTATCTCAAAACAGCCCTGCTAAAGGACCTTCACCTGTTCGTGTTAAGAAGCCTACACGAAAGTCCCTTCCCAAGCTGCCTTCAGAAAAAACTAACTTATCTGTTGAAAGGATTGAAGTTGTGTCTTCTGAGACCGCCATTTCTGTTGAAATAAATGAGTCTGCATCTAAACCAACCACAGTATCTCATGAAATGAGTGAGGCTGCATCTCGTAGCCAAGCAGAGACGGTGGTTCCAGCTGCTGAGCCAACTGAAACTCAACCCACCATAAGTTATGTGCCTGAAGGTGAAGAGCAAGCCCCTTCTATTGCATTGGAAAACTAAACAGAGCAGAAACTGAAGTGACTTTATTGAGCCCGCGATCCATCTCCTTGAATATTAGGAGGGGTATGAATAAGACTTGAATCATTCGAAAATGAAGGCGTGAAGGATTTTCTACTTGGGTTTGCTTTCAAGGATGCTGGTGTATGATTACTGCTGGTGGTGTATGATTACTGCTGGTGAATTAATTGCCCTAATATTGAGCAAGTTGTGGGAAAGTTTTGGGAAGAGTCTACTTTTAGATAGTTGATGATCATTGGTTTTTAAATTCTGGTTGAGGAACACTTGGGCTTGTAATAGTTGTGACTCCCCGGATGACAGATGGGTGTCGTTTGTTACCTTTATCCCTTTTCAATCTAAGTTACTTTCTTCCTTTTTCTCCCTTAACTTCTCTTTTACACAGTTACCAGATGGTTGAAAGATGACACTGTGGGAGGTTTGTAACTTCTAGTTTATGATAGTTGAGTGCTAAAAATCTGGACCCTAATTTTTTTTTTTGGTTTCTGATTTGGTAAAACAAATTACTTGTGAAATGCGTTGAAGTATTCTTGACCGGAAAAACAAAAGAATATTTTGGCCAACTGAGGTACATATATCAAGAGTAGAAATATTGAGTGGTCTAGGAACAATGATCTTGAAGAAGGAAAAATTTTGGATGTTACTTAGGTTGTAGTAAGATAACTACCACCCTTCGTATAGTGACAATTAATTATCATTAATTATTTTTAATAATTTTTATTTATTAACGCTAAAAAAATATTATTAAGAATCTTTTGCTGCTACCTAGTTTATAGGTATGTTCTTACAATTAAGTAGCATCAAAAAGTTTTTCGTAGTAAAATAACTCTACTTTCCTTTGTTTTTTCTTCTATCATATCGGCCTTCATTTATTCAACGGTTTTAAATAGTTGGAACCAATTCTCTGGCACTTAGGCAATATTTTGCATCGAGTGAGAGATTACCAAAAGATACAAGACAAGAATATTCCTGAGAGAGAATGAACCGAATCATGGTTATTCCTGCCTTCCTACCTATGGTAGATATGCCTCTTCTAAGGAGAAAAATGCTGCAGTAGGGCCTAAAAAGTTCAGCATTCACTTGGTTGACCATTTGCTCGTCACACGTTACTCCAAGAATATACCAAGAAAAAAGCATATTTGATGTGAGTGGGCACTCCAAAGTTCCAAAAAATAAAATAAAGCATAAAAGTGTAGACGTGAAGTTTCTGTTATTGTTCTCTTAGATCATGATAGAAGACCATGAGACATAAGGAAACTGTCAACTTCACAACATATAATACAATTGTACAAATTCTTGGGATCTTGTTTTAACATGAAAAACCATCAATATGAACTTCAGTAAAGGCATCTAATCTGCAAGGGAAACCCCATCTCACACAAAAATTCCAGTTCATAAGGCTTTTAGGAGTATTCCGACCATTTGGTACCGGAAAATTCAAGCACAACACATAGTTAAGCGATGAAAGCAGAATTATTCTTTCAATATGTAGGTAGTATGATGTATGAATTTGTCTGTACAAGGAGATCCAAATAACATGTCAGAGAACACGAAAAAGAAAAAAAAAAATGGAAATAGTTCAGTTCAAGCAGCAGCTAGAGGAGGTAGGGAAGGAGCAGGGAGTCCTTGGAAGATATTAGTTCGTGAAGCACCAGTGCTGTTGACCTCATGGTCCTCATTCTCTTCTTCTTCTTCTTCATCTCCAGCATCCCAAAGAAACCGGGCGTAAGAAGCAAGAACATAGCTGCATTGTCGTGTGAAATAATTTTAGAAAAGGATTACTGAGACCCTAAATTTCATAAGAGAAATAACGAAGAGCATAAAACGTAGAGAGACTGTTTACGGATTCATGGAAGGCACCACGTTGAGCAAGCCATCGAAGCTATTAATGGAACATAGGCTTTTGGTTCCTAGAGAAAGTCGTCATCATGTATCGATGAAGTTACGCTATGACCTGCTGCAACTGATTCATTGCTCAATGGGATAAATGACGGCATATTTCAGTGCTCGTTTCTCGTTCTTATGCTTGCGTTTCTGATTTCATTCATCAATGAAGTTCTTGAACTTCACTTTAAAAAAGAAGAGAAGGCAATCGATAAGATAGAAAACCGTCACGGAGTATGTATCAAGCAAACAACCGCTAGGAACTTTGGATGAACAGATCATGGACAAGTTCTTTCAAATTTAAAGCAAATTTAGCAATTTTGAGGTCTGATGTATCTACCCTATATCAATACAATTGGAAATTTTCTCACAAAAAGTATGTCATCTTCGAATAGAATGATTACACCCAAGTCATAAACCAAGTATATTTGTAAATCCAGTCTAAAAATTTAAGCCACACAATTTGTGTACCTATCCTCAGGAGCAGCTCGATGAGGAACACTACTAGTTGTGATGAATCCAAATCACTCATCACTACTAAGAGTGAACATTCAATGAGGCAGAGTGTTTTTTTTTTTTTCAGTATTGTTCATCTATGTTAGTAATTGTTCAATAATTGAGAATTGGGTCAAAGTTTAAAAGTTATGACTATTGAATTGTTAGTATAGAGTTATTAACTCTGATGATGATATTTAGTTTAATGGTAGTTGTAACTTTTTAAAACTCTTCAAAAACACCTTTTAGTGCGATATTAGTGCCAAAGTTTTCCATGAGTAATGATGAAAAATTTCATATTCTTTCATAAGATAATTTCTAATTGGTTATTATTCTGCAAAGAATAACTAATAGACACCTGTTTTATCTTGGAAGACTTCTTTGTTGTAACCTGTTGCAGTATGAGGCAAGTCTTAAGCTAAGAGTACATAACATTTAACTCACGCATTCTCCATCCTAATTTGCAATTTTTTTTCCAACGACGCTGAGACAATATTTAGCAGAATGGAGTATGCAATGAGTTTATTTGTTTTGGCATGAAGTTGACAAAAATTGGCTGGATTAGCGACGAAACCTCTTTAAAATTTATCTTGTCGTCTAACTCAAATCCATGCTGATGTGAATACTTAATAGGTTAAATTACACTTGTTACTCCTAAGGTTTCTGTTTATTAGAAAGACAATAATACCCCTCATCGCAAAATGAAGCTACCAAACCCATTAGATTTGAGATCTGCTCAGACCATTTCACCACCACCATAACAGATATCACTTCATCCAGCCGTGGCCCAAACTCTCGCGGCTCCCTCCCACAATAGCCACACCACTGTATTAGCTCCACCATTAGGACACACCCGAGCGTGCATGCGTGCGCGCACACCCACACACACATACCGATAACCACCATAATATCTAACCGAACACCACTCCACTATCAAACCCATTCAATTTATCATCGCCACCACTGAACCACTACCCATCTCTCTTTCACACATCACAACACACGCGCACACGCACACACAAACACAGATCTGGGCTCTCTGCGACGATGGCCTCTAGGAAACGGATTAGGGTGGTCGTTCGTGGTCCGATTAGCTAGTCATTTTAGTGGCCGGAACACACAAGGCTCGTTCATACTGTGGCTCCACTTCATCTCTGTTGGGTGGTCCTTGAAATGGGAACATTTGATGGTTAAGTATGCATTGTGTGTGTGTGTGCACGTCCGTGGTGTGTAGTGAGTGGGGAATGCGGTTTGGTGGTTGTATGGTGTTTGATAGACTGAGAAAGATTAGAGTGGTCATGTATATGTGTGGGTGTGGGATGGGCAGAAAGAAGCCTTTGGTGGTGGTTGGCCATCGTCGGCAGTGGCTGGGTGTTTGCTGTCATGGAAGAATAAGAGCAAGTTTAGTAGTTGACAAGAAATTGTATGGTACGGTAACTTTTCTTGATGGTTCCTTAAAAGGAGTGCGTGCTGTGCAAAATAGTACAAAACATAAGAAGCGGAGTTCAATTCAATAGTTAGGCATACCCGAGTGCAATTTTGGTCAAAATGAAAAGTGTCGAGTGTAATTTACCCTAGTTAGTACTAAAAGTTATGTTATTATTCACAAGATTTACTCGTGATGCTTGTGGTTATATAGACTAAAGATACTAAGTTTTATGATTGACCAGATTAAAGTCATGGTGTGTCTATCCCATTGGTCTGTCACAGCGGTGTTGACGTGTTGTTGGTTGTGTTATTCTTTATACTGTTGTTTAGTTGTTGTTGTTTATCTTATTTAATTTGAGGGAGCTGTTATGTGGATTATTATATCTTTGTTTGGTTTTTTTTGCCCTCTATTATTCATTAAGGGAGTCTATAGATTTTATGCTTCATATTGTTGGTTGCCATCTTTGTATATATGTCAATGTCTTTGCTCTTGATGAGCTGTTGTACTTAAATTGCTTGCAGTCTTCATATGTACATATTATTTTATTATACCACATCAAAAAGTCAGCATGCATCCAACAAAGACCCATGAGAAAATAACAGTGCCGGTGGCAACCAATCAAAGTACGTTTTGCAATGTGGCACAACCGCCCATGCAACGAGGCCTGTGCAAAACAAACTGCAATGCGTTTCTAGCGGTGGTAATGCCATGCCTTTATAATTGGCCATAGTGGTGGGCTGTGGACTCGCTACCTGAATTGATCACTAGTAACACCTGCGTGGTGGCAATACTGCCCATATGGGTGATGCAAGTGTTATTCTTCTTCACCAATAGCTGCGTCCTCACCTCTCGCTACCCGAACCCACTCTTATGCTACTTTACTCTGAACATGTAAACCATATAGTTATCTAATTGCATAATATCTATCTAGCTATTATGATACATGCTACTCTACAATCTTCACTAGGTCTTTGACAACTAAAAACATATCCTTCCACTATCATGAGCTAACTCCAACTATACGAAAAAAATACTCAAAATGGTTCATATAACCTCCAAAGCGCAAGTCAAAACACCAATCACTACCGTGGCAACTTCGAGCATTTTACCACTCAACATCACTTAGGATGCTATAACCTAACCAGCGAGATCATTATTTAAACTCTAATCCCAAAATCATAATGTTCTGATACCATTTTGTCACGACCCCAACCCATTCTTATGCTGCTCTACAATAGCCTTCTTCTCAAACATACCAAAAGCTACTAATTTCACACCAAAAATATATTTGAATAATCTAAAGAGAGAGTCTAGTGATTTTATTACCTTGAATTTTTTCTTGCCCTGGCTTGGTTTCCACTCCCGTTCTCTCTCCTTTTTCACATGAAACAGGGGCTGGCAGATTTGCTAGGACGGCTGCCCTCTCAAAGTTCTCTTTATATATGGTTGGCTTAAGTTAACAATTTCTAAAAGACCCCCCACACTTAGTTACTGTTCTCATCTCACCCACATTTCTTTAAAAGACCAGCATATGATTTTATATTAAGCATACGGAAAATAAAATTTTTCAACAACTAAAGTTCCCGTCGACTAATAAGATTTTGGGCGTTACATCACCTCCCACTAACCCTATCAGGGGATCAGGATTGAGACATGCTTCGGCCAGTCAATAACCCTAATTCTCGATGCCACCACCACGGAGTACAATGCAAGTACACAATAACGTATAGATGAGCTAAAAGTGCGACACATAGAACTGAAGGTGCAAAGGTGATAAATAATCATAGCACGACAAAATTCTCGTTTAGAGATATTGACCTACCAAATATCAAATCAAAGTCAAAGGTTCAAATAATTGAACTAATAATCAAATCAAATACAATACAACGTCACTATACGTGAGTGTAAAGCACGTTAACCTAAGCATATGAAGGTTCAAAGTTTGTGCACTGGTAGCAACTGTCATATCATATAATGGCACCACGTTTAGATTTGAGATATTAGTTTAGTTCAAAGTGATGCAAGGATCATTAAAGTATTTCTAAGACATATGAGCCACAAAAGCATTAATACTTTGCTTTCAAGTAGGATAGCTTGATGGTTTTAGGAAATTCTCCATTTTAGACACAAATTGAAGAGTACAAAAATGTGACTTCAATGGAAGTTGAATAGCTTGAATCCGAGTTCTTATGAGCATGAAACTATGAAACAACATAATTTAGACAAAAAAAGTTAACAAAAGTGTTTGTACCACTTAAAAAAGTGACACGTGTGACACAGGGCGACCTTGATGGCACAAGAAAACTATATGTGACACTCGTCTTGCCACTTGCAAGAAGAGTCTGCTAAACAAACTTAACAATTTACAAGCAATGGTACATTTCATTTGCAGTCAATAGTGCGTAAAGAGTAAATTTCAACATGAGGCAAAATCGTCCCAAATATTGTAATCATTTCAAAATGCATCATTACAACTTACATGAGCTTTCTTTGTAACCAGTATGCGCAATATAGCTAGACTGAAAGCTAGAATAAAGCAAGGAACTCGGGCATGAGGGCATTTATCACTAAGCTTCACCACCTCCATAAAGTACCATTAGGAGGAAAATCCTAAGTGATAGTAGTAGACATACCTATCTATGAGGAGTCATAATACCCTATTTCTAAGAAATACAATTTGAAATGACTTGAAATTTTACATGGAAGCATAAATATGTATAATGATGATATCTACCAAAAATTAGCCAAAAAAACACGGCTAGATCTTCAAATCTTCATGGTTTACATTGGGCATGCACGGGTACTACTGTCAGGTGTGAAGGCCTTGTGCTAGAAGGGAATTGGTGCGCTGTGCTTGTGCTAGGCAGGTACTTAGGCACTGTGCTAAAAGAGTGCAGGGGTGCTATGCTAGGTGGGCACATGGGTGTTGTGCTTGTCATGGGTGGTGCAGGAGGAAGCTCGTGACATTCTTCCCCACTAGAGCTTTGATGCCCTCGTTAACTTTTGCATTTGTTAGGTTACCAGTTGGTTGTGCAGGCAGATAAATCTACTACTTTTTCTCAAGTTTTCTCTTGATCAATATAATCTTGCCACTTGACCACATATTCTTAATGGCACTTGCATTATGCTGTACTCATTCTATCATCTCGAATGGCTTCAAGAACTCGTTTTGTTGCTACTTCGATTTCACTCTTGGTATAATGATCTCAACCTTTAGACGATCTACTGAGTCTTCATAAAATGGCTTTAAAAGTGTGATGTGAAAGATGAGGTGCAGTTAGTGGCTCCACCAATGTGGAGGGTTGACTTTGTAAGCCATCTACCAATCTTCTTTATGATAATCAAGGTCCCTTATATTTCTGCAGAATTCGAGAGTCTCATCCCCTTAAGAACCTTGCAGTCTTATGGCAGAATCTTAACCATACTTTGTCACCCATGTTGAATTTCTGAGATCTTATGTTCTTGTGAGCATGTTTCTTCATTCTTCTCACTGCTTTATCAAGGTAAGCATGAGCTAGATCTATATTCAGACTCCATTTTTGTCTAAAAAGTAACCGTGTTGAAGATGTTGCAATGGCTGTTGTTTATTTGCAATCTCAAAAGCACTCTTCCCTATAGAGAAACTTTTGTGCGAGTTCAAGCATAGTCGAGCAACAACCAGAAGCTTTACTCGATTTTTTGGTGTTGCACTATCAAAATCGCAGAGGTACTCTTTTAGCATAAAATTAAATACTCTAAATATCAATTGGGTTTAGGGTGATAGATTGAACTTATGGACAGTTGAGATCAAAACAACTTGGAGAGTTCTATCCAAAAGTTCTCACGGAAGCAAGAATCTGATCACTAAAAATATCTTGCCGCATACCCCAATACTTTACCTACACTTGAAGCATAGTTGTGTTGTATCTTCAGCCTTCAGCGGACCAATACTTTTGTGCTTCAATGAAGCTTGCACACTTATTAAATCAGTTAACAAAAACAAGGATTGTGCCCAAGTCTCCATCTTTGATAAACCAGTGATGAAGTCTAGCGACACATTCTTCTGTGGCCTCTTACGAAATGACAAAGGTTTTAGTAGCGTTACTTTCTTCCTATATTCAACCTTGTCCTACAGACAAGTGAGGCATATCTTCACATATTATTGTACATCATGTCCCAGGTGAGGCTAACAGTAACCTTGCTAAAGAAGGGCCAGTGTCCTCTCCTCAGGCAGGGCCTGCCCAAAGGGTGTCATGGCCTTTCCAAATCAAGGTCCTTCTCAAGTCATCAACTCTGAAGACATATATATGTGTTCCTTTTTTCATCGGTAAGCCATCTTCTTGCCCAAGCTGTTGAGTTTTATTGCTCTTGACGAGTTTTAGTAGTTGTTGAGCTACGGTGTCTTTGGTGAGGGCCTTTTGATCTTTTTCAATGCTGATGGCAATGCGACTATCAACCCTAACGATAGCATTCATGGCCATCGAAGCCCATTGATTGAGCTCGACCCTCTTGTTGAGGGCATCCCACAACATTGTTGGTTGAGCCTGTCATGTACTCGAGCATGAAATTAAATACCGCTAAAAGTTCCTCTCGTCTGGCCTATTTGGAGGTGAGCTTGGACTGGCTCAAGAAATGGTTTAGTGCAACATTGTTTGTGTTCACTATGAAATTAAATCCAATTTTATGGTGTCTCCAAACTCTAAGGTAGTGCATAACAGCTAGAAACTTTGCTCACAGGTGGTGTAGTGACGTTCTGCCTTGAGCCTCATACGTTCTACCTTGAGATGACATTCTTGCATCAGGATCCATCTGAATGCAAATTCAAAAACATATGTATGAACTTGGAAAGACTTGGACAGGGCAGTGTGAGTATTAGATCTTCTAACATGGCCTGTTTGATAACAGTGAAGGCCGCTTGACATTCCATTGACCATTGGCAAAGCTTTGCTCTTCTTTTGTAGTTCATTTAAAGGATGGACCATTGTAAAATAATATGGGATAAACTTCCTATAAAAGTTTGCCAAACTTAGAAAGGATCTCAATTTTGAGACATTGGTTAGCGATTGCCGCTCCTGTATCACTTGAACTTTGCCTGGGTCAATTATAATCTGACCCCGTTCAATCACATTCCCAACAATTTAATTTCCATCCGAACAACTGAACATTTTGCTTGCTTTACATATAATTATGCTCCCTCAACTGGGAAAACACCTTTTTAAGTGTGTTCCCAACCTATCTTGGTTGCACCTAGGGGCCCAGTGGGAGTCCTATTTATGTACAACACATTGGCACAAATATTCAATCCTTCCAACCAGTCAAACTTCTCACTTTTGTTAATTCACTTCGTCATGTAGAAACTCATTTTTGCACGACTCCTCATCGCTCCTCAACCGTCGCATGCCGCACGTCACCCATCAGTATGCCTTGGCACTTGCCCAAGGAAGTGGGCCTTGGCCTTCCCCTTGGGGTCGGCCTCCCCTTGGGGTCGGCCTCGGCCTTTCCGTAAGGGTTGGCCTTTGGACTTCCCCTTAGCACTTTCATTTCTCTTTAAAAGGTCATGTGCCTCTGCGACGTCCGTCACCAGCGCCGACTCGCCGACGTTAGTCTCCCGCGCTGACTTAGCGACGTCCGTCACCCGCGATGACTCCGCTACGTCCGTCACCCTCGACGACTTTATGATGCTTTCGCCTGTCGCCTGGGCGTCATCTCCGCGACACTCGTCTCCCGTTGCACGGGCGCTGTCTCAGTGACCCCTGCCCGTGCCCTGGTGCCTTCTCCGTGACCCCTGTCGCCAATGCCAGTGCACCGTCTCCGCTACCCCCATCGCCGGTGCCTACACGCTGTCACCATACACACTCCGTCGCGCCATGCGCCGCGCCACTGGTATAGTTGGGCCCCCTAGCTCCTTGTCACACTACCATGCCCTTGGCACCATACACACTCTGTCACGCTTATGCGTCGCGCCGCTGATACAGCCGTGCCCCCAGGCTCTCTGTCACAATGTCGTGCCCCCAGCACCATACACACATCATCGCGCCCATGCGCCAAAATCATGTTACATGCCCCCCCGGGCACCACACTCATTCACCACAGCATGCGCCCATGCCATGGACGTGGAACATGCTTCAACCCACTCTCCAGAGTGTGCAACATCCCACGGGGATGGGCGACTTCTTCAGAACACTATCTCTGCCAGGGAGCTTTTCAACTCCCCTTCAGCTAGGTAGATGGCTCTCTTGGGATACTACATTGGCCAGTTGGGTAGACGGCTCCTCCAGGATGCTAACTTGATGCGCTCCGAGTGATTCGACACAAGGACTCACCCGCGAGATAGGCTCGCTCTCTAAGACATTATCTCCACCAGGGACCTTTTTAACTCCTATTCTGCCAGGTAGAGATGCTGCCTCGGCCCGCCAGGTAGAGATGCTACCTCGGCCCGTCAGGTAGAGATGCTACCCTAGCCGGCCAGGTAGACGGCTCCTCCAAGATGCTACCTCGGCTTGCATAATAGGCGACATGGAGCTTTTTAACTCCACTTTTTCCAGGTAGACGGCTCCTCCGGGATGCTACCTTGACGCGCTCCGAGTGCTCCGGCATAAGGACTTACCCACGGGATAGACAACTCCTTCGGGACACTATCTCTGCCAGGGTGTCTTCGTGACTGGCCTACATACTCTGACACTAGGGGCTTGCATCGGCACCCCTATGGACTATGACCCCCGGGTCATTCTGAGATAGTAGTAGGTCTTCGAAGGGCATCGCGCCTAGTTTGCCTGACAATTGGGTGTCAGGTCTTTCCCACCTCAAGTGGATTCTCTAGCCACACCAACACTGTGAGAGCCAGTCTTTCCAGACAGACAGAGCGACGCTGTGTGGGGTAGGCCGGGTGAATATGCAATTTGACAGTCCGTGGAGCATTGGAAACTGTGGACCCCTTAGTGATGTGCCACTCCTGAGGAGCACCACGTGTCGCGTAATGACATCATCATCTCAACCTCTATAAATAGGGGTCTTGAGAATTCATTTGGACAGAATTTCCTCATTTTGACATTTTTAATTTATCACTCTAGAATCCTAGATAGAGAAATATGCAAGACCCTGATTCTGGACCTAAGCATCAGACTGTGACTGTCGTCATATATTCACCCTACGGCATCGCCCTCGTAGCACTGCCACCCTCAGGTTTTGTTTGGGGAGCCCTTGGTCTCTGCCCTTGCTCTATCCTTGCTGTGTCCCAATCAACATACTTGGCATCCGACTCAGACTGTATTCTTTGTGGCACCTTCGCATCGTCTGCGAACCCACTTTCCCTAGCATAAAAGTGTCCCAGATTCTCCCTCACACTGAAAACATATATAACAATATCATCAATTTACACCACTATGAAATCGTTGATGAGTATAGTAGCAAAACCTGATTCATTAAGGTGCAAAAAGTGGTGGGGCATTGGTCTAGCTGAATGGCATGACCAGGAACTCGTACGGCCCATATCTTATGATGCAAGTCTTCTTTGCATCACCTTCATCAATCCAAACCTGTCAACACCTAAACTTCATGTTCGACTTGGTAAATACCCTAAATCAACTGAGTTGATCAAAACAATCTGCAACTAGATGGATATGATGTTTGTTTTTGAATGGTCACCTCGTAGAGAGCTCATTAGTCCAACACACATTCTTAAAGAAACATCTTGTTTCTTCTATTAGAGCGCTGGTATTCCATAAGGTGACTTGGTAGGGATGACCATAACCACATCTAATAACTCTATCAGTTGCTCTTTAAGTAAGGCAAGCTCATTGCGAGACCAACAGGGAGCTTGAGGGGGTGGTTTTGTGCCTAAAACGAGCTCGATTGAATGAAAATTGCTCTTCTCGATGGTAATTTCTTCTGCAACTTATCAGGCATTACTTATTCAAATTTGTTAGTATCAGTTTAATTTCCCTAGGCAATGGTCCTAACAATTCTTCAATTCTATCCCACATTAACATAACAAGGTAGGTTGTCTCGTCACTTTTCATCATTTCTTCAACTAAAGGGTTGAGATAGAACCCTATCCAGTCCTAGGAGATATGGCTAGGATGACATATGGTTTACACCCTAGCATGGCTAGAGAGCTGGTGCAAGGCATCACAGTGGTTTTCATGTCACACATGAATTTTACAAGGATGAGCTTAAATCGTCCATCACGACTACTGAAAAGTTGGTTCTTCCTTCGTATGGTGCAACCTTTATCAACACAAACCTAGCTATTTTAGCCACCGATTGGGCAACATAGTCGATAACTTTCACCCGTCCACACCTTTTTTCCAAGGTCAAATCCACTTGTTACACATTTCTACTAGAAATGTAGTTATGTATAGCTCCAGTATCCACCATGGCCCTGATGGCCTTTCCATTATCCTTTGCATTTATGTCCGTAAGGCCTTTCCATTGTACGTCGCCCTTTTTTTTTATTTATGGAAACTTACCTTTTAAGTGTTTCTTCAACTGAGCCCTTTCATAGTTCCCAACCTTGGTCGTCACGACATTACACCATATGGGAAAGGCCCCAACGGCATCTTCCTATTCATATTTTTGCATGTTTGGCTTGTCATTTGCAGTTTCTATAGGCTGAGGGCTAGATTGTTCCCCTCATTGCATATGCTCAATGCTGTCAAAAAGGCATTCAACATCTGCCTTTGCGGACTGTTAGTAATCATATCCTGCCTTTGGCATAATAAGTAACCCTGTGAAGGAAGATTTCTTCACTCTTGACTAGAGCTGGCATCTGACTTAGCTTTAAGCACGCCTCGCTTTTCTTTTGCGAGGAAGAATTCGAAGCCTAATTATTCTTGCCGCAACTATGGTCTGGTACTTGTCTCTTGGCTTCTTGCCACCAGCAGTCTTGCTTGCATTCTCTATCTTAGTGGGTCTTTATGGCTCAAAGTAGTAATCCAAAAGGCTTTAAATAGGGATGATGGTTTCATTCAGATTGTTCACCTGACGTGTATTAAGCTATGTTTGAGCCTATGGTTTCAACCCCTCCATGAAGAAGAAGATTCTGTCAACTGCGGACATGTTGTCGGTGTCCAAAATCAAGGATAAGAAGGCCTAGTAACACTCTCTGACAGACCCTGTGTGTTTGAAGCACTTCAACAATGCTTTTCTTGTAACTAATGTAGTGTCTTGGGGAAGAACTGACTCTTGAACACTTGTTTGAGTGCCTCCCGTGTGTCTACTACACATGACTCCTTTTGGATCGCTATGTACTTGCTTGACATCTCTAACTAAGTACATCGTTGCCATGGAGACTTTTGTCTCTTCTGTGTCCACCCTTATGGCTTGAAAGTATTGTTCGATATTGAAGAGGAAAATTTTCAATTTTTTGGTATCACGGGCTCCTATAAGTCTCTGGCTCTAGCACCTGGGGGTTAGACTGGTTCTCCATCCCCTTGGGGTGTGTTGACTACTGCCTGGCTATGAAGCTTCATTGATCTTGAAGCTCTTGAAACTTGGCTTGCAATCCACAACATCGACATTCTGCACAGTGGTAGTAGCTTCTAAGTTTTCCTACATTGTGTAAAGGTGAAGGCAAAATTGACGGACAATGCTACAAGCATGATGATCAATCCTAAATATATCCACTATTTATGGTTCCAACGCATGGATTCTCACTTTTGAGTCGGCCATAGCTTCCTAACAAACTACACCACAATCTGGCTAAAGCCACAATCCCTTGGGCAACCGCGACTCTGATACCACATAGCAGAAGGTGGCCATTAATGGCACAAGGAAAACGCATGTGGCACTCACCTTGCCACTTACAAGAAGTTTCTACCAAACAATCTCAACAACTTACAAGCAATTGTGCATTACATTTGCAGTCAACAATACATAAAGAGTAAATTTGAATATGAGGGTAAAATGGTCCAAAATAGTCTCAGTACTTCAAAATGCATCATTACCAGTTACATGAGTTTTGTTTGCAACCAAGGTGTGCGATAAAGCTAGAACAAAGCAAGGGACTCTCAGGTATGGGAGCGTCTGACATGACACTTTATGAACCCCATATAATACCATTTGGAGGAAAATTCTTAATGATAGTATTAGACATACCTAAGTGCGAGGAGTCATAATGCCCCTTTTTCTAAAAAAAATGCAACTCAAAATGAACATGGAAACATAAATATGCACAATGATGATCTATATCAAGAAGCCAAAACACGTGCCCGAATCTTCAAATCTTCATGCGTGACATTTGGCATGCACAGACACTATAGTCGGGCACATTGGTGCTGTGCTAGAAAGGCACATAGGTGTTGTGCAAGGCGAGATAACATGTGCTATGCTAGAAGGGCCAGGGGAGCTCGGGCACTCTGCTGAAAAGCCGTAGGGGCATTGTGCTAGTTTGGAAAGTCGGCGTTGTTCTTGTCATGGATGGTACTAGGAGGCAGTGCGTGACACATGGCTATGTTATACACATCAAACGCATGGAGGTTAAATTGCTGGACATTTACAATCTTTGGAGTACATTCTATTAAGAATGTCATGAACAGTAAAAAAAAGCGAGAGTGAGAACGAAGGGACAAGATCAAGCTCTGACTTGCATGAAGAAAGAGAAATAAATAAAATAAAAAGGAGTACCTAGGAAGGAAACTCATTAAAGAAGTACAATACATGTAGCAGTAATAATGGACAATCAAAGTGAACAGTGAATATCAATTTACGGTATTATCAAAGGGTTCACTAACCAACCTACAGAATCTTGTAGTTTTCCTCTATCTTTCCTCTCTCCCTCTAGCAACTAAAAGAACAAAACCCTTGAGTCTGACCAACATCACAGCCGGCCATGGTTGGGTGTGGTGGTGCATCTTCATTGTAATAGTGTGCATTTAGGTACAATAAACTCTAAGTCTAATAGGACCTCTACTAATCATCCTTGCCCTTTTGGCTAGTGTTCCTTTCAAAGTTGTTTGGTTATGGGTTTGATTAACTCTCAGTGGATTTGCCCTATCATTCGACTCTTCCTTCTTCATCTTTGTTTACATGTAACTTCTAGTGCCCTTAATATCAATTTCTTGTTATGTCTCTGTGCAATTCAGCTTCTCCTCCTTGTTCTTATTGGTATTGGTTTTTGAAAAGCTAGGCTTTTTTTCTCATCCTAATAGGTGATTTTATCGACCCCATCCTTACTAATTTCATAGTTACACCATTGTTTATCGGCGATCACTAATTATTGGATCTCTTTACCCATGTTTATTATGGATTGTTTCACTTCTTTAGCACAACTACCATTTTGACTTTCCAATTTATAAGTAGTACTATGGGTTGGTCTTTTTATCTTTCTCGTGCTCCTTAGTGGGCACGTTTCTTGATGGCAATTGTTTCTAGAAGGGAAAAATTGAATAATGAAAATGTTATACATCTTTGTGGAGTTATGTCGATGGACATATTGAAAGAAAAATGATATGATGGAGGGGCAATCTATGCTGATGCAGAGAGATATATTCTTTGCATGTGTCTTTTATTTACGGGTGCAGATAGGGTCAGTCCACTTCCCCCTTCCCTTGGATATTGTTAGTTGGCATCGCATTTATGAGGTAGTCTTGGTGTTTAGTTCGTTGTTAAGTTAGAAGGTGTTCGGGATTGATTTTGAGATGGTCAAATCCGATTTAATCTAGATTAAATTAGGTTTGTGGGTGTTTGACAAAACAAATTAAGAGATTTAATCTACCTCAAAAAGCTCAAAACTGATTAAATCCATAATCCTGAAACGTGAGGATTATGAAATAATTAATTTTCTCATAATCAGGTTTGAGCTTCTAATTTACTATACTGTCCTCATATTTCTCACAAAATGACATCTCATACCCTTTAACTAATTTGTGAAAATTATTGTACTATAAGGACTAATATGAAATTGTGGGTGTTCTTAATTTAAAGTAAAAAAATAAACAACTTTTGTTGGTAGATGAAAATAACTTTTTGGTAATTAATTGTGTAGAATAGTTATTTACAAATTAAAGTTATCTTAACATTACCTTTCTAAATGGATATTAGAAATTTATTATTAAGTGTCATCTATAGTCATTTTGTCGTAGTGCAACTGATTTAAGCACTTTTTATCCAGACTTAAATTAGTTTACAACTACTCTTGCCAAACAATAAAGTAATTTATATTTAAAGTAGATTAAATCTGATTTTTAAAAATCGATTAAAATTTAAGCAGAATTCTACTTTTTAGAATTGTTGCAGCTAAAAACTGGATCGGGAACCACACCAGAAATCAGGCCTGCAAAAGAGAATACGGAGTGACCGCCGGGTGGGGTTCCGGCGGGGAACACTCCGATGCTTAAGTCAGATATGGCTAACAATGTAGAACTTTGAGAAGCAATAAAGACACAATGAATATGTGTGTGAACTTGTCTTTACCTGAGGGGCTTGACCCCTTTATATAGTGGTAGAAGGAGGAGTCCTAGTAGGACTGAGCTTTGACCAACTCTAATCAGAATCTAATTAGGATCGTAGAGGATCTCACGTCAATCTGAACTGATAGAGTCAGAGCCTCTTTAGGATTCTGCCCGATGATTGATACGGTAAATGCCATATCAGTAATGAGTCAGTATGTGTTACGTGTCATAACTGCTACGTGTCGTCCGTAGATTGGAGGGATATTTTCAGCTATATCATATGCCCCCTGCTTTTGCCAGCGTTAATAAAGCGGGTGGAAGCACACTTTTTTCACTGGTGGTAGCGAAATATGCCAAAAATAGAATTGAATCTGTTTGTCTGACATTTCAAATATCCAAATAGTGCTCTGCTCGGACAAGATTCTGTTCGGACATAGTTCTACTCGGTCAGAGTTCTGCTCGGACGAGGTTCTGTTCGGACAGAATTCTGCTCGGACGGGATTCTGTTCGGACAGAATTCTGCTCGGCCGTTGTCACTCTGCTCGGGCAGAGTGACAGAGTGACAACGGCCGAGCAGAATTCTGTCCGAAGGTCACTCGTTTTCTGTCTTGCAGGTCATCGGTCCAGGCTCGAGTTCCGCAATGTACGCGGAGCATATTTTTAGCAGCAACAAGAATCAATCCCAAACGGGCTCTTATTTGTGAGACATATGTTTGGGTTTTCTAGCCGATGGGCGAGTGGGCAAGTTCCGCTGGTTCGCGGCTTCATGGTGATAGTTTGGATTGCTATAAATGCAGGGACGACGTGGTGTTTATTATGCATAAACTACTTTGCAGGGATGGCTCGAGTTACAGATTTTCTAGGAAATTTAGTGGTGACGAGGGATAGTATCCACCTAGACCTACCATCCACTAAATTTATTTTGACGTTAGAAGGAGTCGGCTTGTGTCACTGTCGATGTTTATCTTCTCTTATGTATTTGCTTCGAGACTCAGAAGTATGGAGCTCTGTAGAATGTCAGAGTATCAGTGGTTTTGAAATAGGATTGAGGCCGCTTGTTTCTGATTTGTATGAGATGGAGTGAGGCGAGGTGGGCGGATGAATTCGAGGGTGGGACAACATGACGATCAGAAAATAGAGATAGACACCACCTTGGGTGGGGCGGGGCACCCCATATTACCATCCCTAGCAAAGTCTTGGAGGATCCCAATAATGCAATGCCTAGTACTTCTCAATTATGTAAAATCTTGGAGAATCCCAATTATGCCACCTTTAATATGTCCTAGCTGCATGAAATGTCACACCATTACTTTAGTAGGTATATTGTAGGCTCACTTTATCAGCACCGGCAATATTTTGATTGATTTGTAGCGAGCAACTCACCAGTTGGTGAAAGAACCTAAACCAAACTCTGAGAACCAAAACGTTGCAGCATCATAACGTGAACAAAAAGAAAAAAAAAAATAGGAGACATTCACTTTTGGCGCACCTGGCTATAGAAGTGTACCATTACCTAAGAGATGCCTGGGAGAAAAAGGAAGCTGTACGTGAATAGATACTAGAAACTTGTCCATTGTAGCATCAAGAAGGCAAGTTCAGAGTCTCAGGCCACCCTTTTGGTACGCATACCCGATTCCCTGTCGATGTAACATGCAATAATAAAGAAGCCAAAGTGCAACAAGATTAGGTCGTGATTAAGAAGCTAGAGTTCTTTTACAGTGAAATGGGGATCATTTGTCAGGCCTAACTTCGAATTTGTAGCAGATACATATGGACTGAAATTATTTTCGTGCAATCCGGGCTTTGAGTGAAAGAGTTTGATCTGGAGTGAGATTTGCAATCCTTCAAAGGTTCCGGTACACGGAAAATTATCTTTTCTGTTAAGGAGAAGAATACATTTGGTAAAATTTACAGTTTTAGGATAAAAAATAAATTGTATAAGATAGAAGCCCCCAATAACTTAGAAAAAAAAATTCAAGAAAAAATTATTTTCCAATTTTGGATTTTGGTAACATGTCATCAATTTTGTAAGAAAATAAATTAAAATGTTGCTAGTAAAAGCCGCTTCAATGTGGTTGATGTGAAATAAGCTAAGGTGATGCTAGTGCTCAGAATCAGTGGCAGCGGTGGTTATGAGTTGGAGCTATGTATTTACGAAGGTCGTGGGAGTCGTGGTGGTGAGTGTGATATGGACTTATGATAGCTTGGAATCAAAACTGTCAAATTTCCTTCTAGACAGAGATGATAAATGTGTGATAGACTTACTTCAAAATGATAACGACCCGTCCCCATAATTGAAACTTTGGTTATGGATTGCAAGACACTACTTAAGCGGCCTTGGCATGTCATAGTTTCCTATGGGTTTCGAAAAATAAACTTTTGCACAGACTTTATGGCTAAACAGGCAAGAGATCAGCGTTTGGATAGTCACATCTCCTGTATTTTGATGTTAGTGAGATAGTTACCCCACCTCGTGTAATTCAAATCGTTGCCAAGTTAAAAAAAATTCTCCTGTTTTCTTTTATAAAAAAAAATGGTCACGACAGCGATGGTGGTAATAACTATCATTACGGTAGTTGAATGCCTGGGGCATCGTAAATATAGCTGAAGATTTTGACGTCATTCTTTGACAGTGATGATGGTGGTGCTGGGTGGTGTTGGTCATTGGTAAAGGCATAATAAAGGGTAAAATGAAGATAAAGTAAAAAAAAAGGGACATAAGAAAGATGATAGAAATCTTTTAGTAGACTGGTTAAGTGGCGTTGATCATAGTTAAGCTGCTTGGGCAGGCTTCAAAACCACTTTAATGATGATTTACTGAAAATAAAGCGCTATTTGAGTGTATTTCGATATGTTGACTCGTAGGTACACCCTGCAATTTACCAAGGCATAGAATTAATTTCATATGTGTCCATAATATTGTTACTGTTGTTTAATTACCTCGAGTTTCTTGCTACAAATTTAAACAATTCAAGGCTGTTCGAGTATCTCTAAATTAGTTGAGTATTTCTTAGTATGAGCAAGAACCGTTGAATCTTGGAGGGTGACCTGCTAATGACTTCAGCACCAAGGCATTTTTTTTCGAGGATATGAAATAACTCTCAATACCAATGCACGTCTCAACTCACGTCTTTCACTCTGATAAGTCTTTTACTTTATTTTTTGGTTCGTAAAAGTTTCAAGTAGCTCATTTCCAACAATCTGAATGGGCTTATATATATATATATATATATATATATATATATATATATATATATAGGATCATGATCCATTGCTAGCGCTAGCACTGTTGCTAGCGCTGTTTTCCCGTCCGCTACATAATGTAGCGGACGATAACTTACCGTCCGCTACATTATATAGCGGACGGTGCTAGCGCTAGCAATGGATCACGATCCATATATATATATATATATATATATATATATATATATATATATATATTCAGTCGCTAGCGCCACGATCAAGGTTGCGCCATTGAACTTCTAAAATCTTGAAAAACTATAAATGTAGAATTATACTCTTCTTGGACATTGTCAAAGCGGAGTTTATAGTAACCCATATCAAGCGATGGAAGGGCTTAAAACTTTAGTAAAGACTTGGCTAAGCGGTAAAATGTCGACTAAATATGCAATAGTGTGATCCCGAACTCGAGGTCTAATGAGTTGTATGATGTCTATTGCAACTTTAAGAATGCTTATTATATTTGAACGATTTAATTAGGAATATTATGTGGTAAAAGATGTTCGAACCAAAAACAATGCCAACTTTTTAACTTCTTATATTTAACAAGACTAAAGAGGACGATATTTTTTTTCTTCTCAAATTCTTGATTTTTTATTTAGTTTTGGCCAAACTTAGTAATGAAGGCATAATTTTACCTAACCCTTTGATTGTTGGTTCTTTATATTAAAAAACTTCTCGAGACTACAAAGATGATACCAAACATAAAAGAAATGACGTGACCTTTGATGACCAAGTGGTTCACATTTGCATTGAAGAACAAGCTGCCGAGGTGAAGAAACTAGCTTCCAAGCCATTACAAAAATGGTCGTAAGCACAAAAAGACTATGGACAAATTAAGACCTAAACTTGACCATTCCAAGCCACAACGTCAGAACGTCAAGCCAATTGAAGGATGGATTCCCTGTGGTAAACCAAGTCAAAGTGCTGAGGGAGACGACAATCTCTTCCCTGCGAGATACAAGTATAAGAAGGGAGGCGACAATCCTGTCCCTCTGAGACTTAACCAAGTTGAGGCTTGAGAAATGGTATTGTTACCGCTGTCTTTGTGATAAACATCGTTGCTGATGAGAAAGCTTGGGTGGTAAGATATCGGGGCATAACCCACGTCTGCAGTGACACAAATTCTTTTAGGTCATACAATTTACTGGGTGATGGTGAGGAACATGTTCCCGGGAGACTTTAGAGTTGCCCTAGTCAAAGGAAAGTGAATCTGACGCTCAACTCTGGGAGTTAATGCTCTTATTGACTGAAGTCCTACATGTGCCTGACATTAGTTGGAATCTCATTTGTGTTTGTATCTTAGTGAAGGTTGGGGGCTTAGCTTATATCGTATTCTGACAAGGTTGCCTTGACTACGTGTCGGGTGTTTGTGGGGAAATAGTAAATTGATAATGGATTTTTCAGCCAATTTGCTTAAAGTTATGAACGAGAATGCTAGTGCCTCTCTTGGTTTCTTGGTTGATTGCCTCAATGCTTAATGCTAGCCTACGACATGCGAACTTTTCCTATATTGACAAATGAATGACTTAGGCACACTACAACAAAACTAGGCTGTAAGGACGCCTCTTAGCGTCCTTACAAGTAACATATAGGGACACTTTTGACATAAGGTCACTTTGAATTGCGTCGTAACCCCGTCCCATTAGAGGCCGTCACAATAAGTTATGCGGACGCACATAAGCGCCTCAACAAGGGTAGGGCCTAACAAGACGCGAATACGCGTCCTATAAAGTGCTCAACTACAAGACTCTAATATGTCCTATAGTGACGCTAAGGAGCGCCCCAATAACTCTGTTGGCTGGAACGCTTATTAGCGTCCTATAAAGTGCTCAACCAGAAGACTTAATATTCTCTATAGCGACGCTTAAGTATGTTCTAATAAGTCTTTTGGGACACTTCTTAGCGTTGTAACATGTTCCCAATTTCATTTTACTAAATTACAAATATTTATATACAGTAATACCTTCTTCACCAATTCCAATATGTACCACGTCAAAACATCAATGTAGCCCAATTTATTTCATACACATTGCACCATAAGAAGTAAAAAACCAAGTTGATTGAAGGATAACATTCAAAGTCTTCATATATTATCCAAATGTCTCAAGTGAAGAATTACATTAAGGCCTTGTGACTAACACATTGAATCAGCCCAGAAACCTCTTGGGAATGGGTTTGTCCTAACATTTCCTAATACAAGGCAATCGAACCTTAATGGCATTATATAATCTGTATTGCTAAGGGGGGCAAAGATATCACATGCCATCCATAGTTGCAAAAGGAGATGCTTACTGAACTGGGAGCAATGTGAAGTCACAAAACCACATGTATTCTAACACTGGCACATGAATACTTTTGGTGCATTCTTACAAACTCTTCACCGTTGATAGCCCCCATGCCCTTTCTTCAATCTGCAGACAACCACACCAAGTAAAAAAAATAGAAAGGAGCAAATGAATTCGACATTACCTAATTTTTAGCTCTACAGAAGAACTAGCAATCAATGGTAAATAGCCAACGTGGACACTGTGGTAACTCAAGACCTCGGGATCTTTATTACTTACTATTGACTTCACAGAAGATACTAAATGCCCACTGCAACTATGCCAAGCCCGCAAGAGACTACAACTTATTTGCCTCAAAGTGATCAGACCAAAGATGATGACTCGAGTATAAAGGTAACGCTTAATCAACAAACACTCCATAAAGAAGAAATCTGCAGGAGTGTATACAGATTTGTTATGAATAGAGGTTTTGCTTGCATAATATCTAATAAAACTGTAGTACTAATCACCTATAGGTGGAAGTAGGGACTACCTTCAAAATGGCCAACTGCTTTATACGAAAGAAGAAACAAAATTAGCAAAACCGAATGTAAGAAGTCAGTCCATTCCTTTACATTTTATTACATGTGTGCACCTCAACTTTGATTAAAATCTAGAGATCCACCTACAAAAAAAACAAAAGAAACACGACTAGAAATTGAAAGAAAGAAACTAATCAACATTGAACTGCAACAAAAGTAATTTTGTTGTCAAAGCTCACTAAGAATGGAACAACATCAGAAAGCAAGAGGAATGCATGCAAACCGAAGTATCCAAATAAGAAAACAATTGCGTGAAAGGCTCTAATCAGGTGTCTGGTGATGTAATCACGTAGCAGCTTCAACTGGGTCTCGCAAACCCAATGCAAATGCCAACAAGATTGACTGGATGCTGGCACTAAGACACAAACAAAAACTTGTAAACAATCATCATTATGTCCACATTTTCAAGTTGCAAATAGGGTAATTAGGTTGCTGCAAACAAATCTCTGAAAAGGATTGCAAAACAATATGCAGTATGAGGTAAACTTTATCCAGGAGAAAACTCCATTTGCAAATGGAAGGCTGGGCAAGTCAGAGTATCAATAAGCCTCACTATTGAGTTCACCAAGGATTATATGCATAACCTCTTTCACTCATCTAATTGTATCATCATCCTTGTCAAACCCTTACCTCAGAATCACTCAAAAACCATAGTGCTAATTTCAAATGAAAACTTTGAACCCAACAGGTTATCAATGGCATGGTAATTAAAAAAATTTTAAAAAAATCTTAAAGCAAGAATGGGGGCAAGTCAGCAAATAGCCTCAAAGTTTGAGTTCAAAAAAGGAGTTCACCCTTTCATACATCTAATTGAATCATCATGCTTGCCAATAGATTGAACAAAACAAAGCAAACAGTACCAAAATCCAAAGATTGTCATTTGTCTCCTACCGCAGAATGAGACATTTGTGAATTTCTTCAAATCTGATAGTCCCATCATTCAAACACCTAAACCTTCCCAGTTGGTTTATTTCTGGGAACTTCTCTTGGCCTAGACTTGTTATCAATCCCAAAATTTGGCACTTCCTTTTCTTACATGTGTAAGAAGTAAAAGTTTTCTAAGAAGAAGATACGAACCTATTCAACCTAACCTTCCTTCCTTCGCCATTATCCCCATTGGCCCATTACCACAATCCAAGCCACACCCAGACCGTGGACACTCCTCAAATTACTGACCAAAAATTTTGTCTACGCAATCCCAACGGAGAATTTGAGCTCTCTATCGTTTCGTCTTACCTCCATGATGTTCAACCACAGCAACATCACCTTATTGGTCACTACAAGAAAAAAGGCCTTTTGCGACGGATTTTCAGCGACGGAAGTTATTCCGTCGCTAAATCATCTTTCACCGACGGAAAGTATCATCGGTAAAACGTCCGTCGTTAAATACTATTAGCGTCGGAATCAGATGTCGCAAAAAGTTTTTAGCGACGGAATTTTGCCGGCGGTCTTTTAGCGACGAAAGTTCCGTCGCTAAAACTTTTTTAGAATTTTTTATTTCCAAGGGTTTAATAAAACACTTTTAGCGATGGCATAACTCCGTCGCTAAAATGTCCGTTGGTAAAAGTGCGACCTTCATCGACGGATTTTTAGCGACGGATTCATTCCGTCGCTAAAAGTGTTTAATAAATCCCCCCGATCTGGTTCTCTCCTTCCCCATTTCTCTCTTCGAAAATTTTGAGTTATCACCGCCGGCGATCCCACGGTGCCCCACCTCCACTGCCCTGTTCTCACTGCCGTTCTCATCTCCATTGTGCCCCACCGCCGGCAACACCTCATCCTCCCCCTGCCGCGCCACCAAGCCTCCACTGTCGCCGCACCACCAACACTGCCGCCGCTCCTCACTCCGACGAAGCACAAACCGACGGACGCCCTCACGGCGACCTCTGCACCAGCAGCACCGGTCTGAGTTCTGAAGACCTCCGTCCTCCAGTCACTCCACCAGTCCACCGGCGCTAACAGGCCACATTCTCCCAAATCCCAATCTTCTTCGGTCTTCACCACCGGCAGAGCAATCGGCGACAAAGGTATGTTCCGATTCACCTTAATCCTACCATTATAATTGCTATGCAATTTGATAACTCTTACCTTTTGCTGAGATCATAATAATCTTCTCAATAAAAATACATTTGTGCTGGCCCTATTTATGGGTGAGTTTTTTTATTGGTGTTAGTGTTATGGTGGAATAATACGTAAACTATGCAAACATACCCATATACCTAAACCCTAAACCTTGAATCTTGGACGAAGATGCTCAGTTAGGACCAGAAAACATAATCTGATCTTCCATCATCACCAACTAATTCATACTATACTAAACATAGCATAATTAACTCAGCGGGTGCAAACATACCCATATACCTAAATTGAACTAATTGAACCCTAAATTGAATACCCCAAATCAACCGAACCCTAAATTGAACTAATAGAACCCCCTAATTGAACCCTAAATTGAAGTAATTGAACCATAATTAAATCCTAAATTGAATGCCCTAATCGAATTGAACCCTAAATTAAACTAATTGAATGCCCTGATCCAACCGAACCCTAAATTGAAATAATTGAACCCCCCCTAATTGAACCCTAAATTGAATGCACCAAATCAACCGAACCTTAAATTGAATCAATAGAACCCCCTAATTGAACCCTAAATTGAAGTAATTGAACCCTAATTAAACCCCAAAATTGAATGCCCTAATCTAATCGAACCCTAAATTGAATGCCCTAATCGAATCGAACCCTAAATTAACCCCCAATTGAACCCTAAATTGAATGCCCTAATCCAACTGAAACCTAAATTGAACCCTAAATTGAATGCCCCAAATCAACCGAACCCTAAATTGATTCAATAGAACCCCCTAATTGAACCCTAAATTGATGTAATTGAACCCTAATTAAACCCTAAATTGAATGCCCGTGATCGAACCGAACCCTAAATTAAACTAATTGAACCCTAAATTGAATGCCCTAATATAATCGAACCCTAAATTGAAATAATTCAAGCGCATCAGATATGTGCATTTTGAACAATTTTTTCCTATTTGAACATTGATAATTTGTTTGATAATTTTAGGTTGTTAATTGTGTATTTGAGAATTGTGATTATTGATCTGTGATTTTAGGTTGTTAATTGATGATTTTAGGTTATTAGCTGTGCATTTGAAATAATTGCCATTATTAATTGATGATTTTAGGTTGTTAATTGATGATTTTAGATTGTTAATTGTGCATTGAGCATTTGAGATATTGAGATTATTGACGGAGGATGGGACCCAATTGGATTGAATGTGTGATTTTTGTTAATTTTTATTGCATTGGGGGGCATTTGAGAATTGAGAATTGAGATTGTTGACGGAGGATGGGACCCAATTGGATTGAGATACCTGTTAGTTAGCGCAAACACGGACACCACGTCTGATCGACGGTGTCCGACATTTAAAAAATAAATATTTTAATAAATCAATTAACCCTAATTAATTAGCTCTAACGAGCCTAATTAGTTTTAATTAACCCTAAGAACCTAATGAAAATCAAAGTAGCTGTAATTACCCCAAATTAGCCAAAATAAACCCAATTACGCGCATATTGATTATAGTTAGCCTAATTAGTCGTAATTTGCACTAACATAACCCAATTAAGCCTAATTAGGACTAATCAATACTACTCGGCACAATTAAACCCTAATTAGGACTAAATAACCGTAATTAGGACTAAATAACGATCTTTCTGCAGTTTTGATATTTCGGAAAGATTCTTGCATATGTTATCAATTTTTGAACGCATGCATGCATAGAAACCCTTAGTTTCCGTTCAAAGGTACTCATTACAAAGTAATGATTTGTAATGAGCCTTTGGATGTCCAGTTTGGACAATTTAGAAAAGCTAATTGTTTATAAAATAGTGTTTTGACTCATGCTTTGTGTTCTATGTCGTGGATATTTGGTACACGTTCTCGTGTGTTTCTCTGGGTGCATACAGATTTGGTTTTCTAGCACCCATCAAACCTTCTTGAGCAAGGTTAGATGAATATTAGAACACCTAATCGATGTCGTGTACTTGGAGAAATGCGGGGAGGTGCTGCCGAATTTTCCACAGACATCGGACTAAGCATGAGTTATTCACTGTTTTATAAACATGTGCTTTTCTGAATGGGATAGGACCACTACCTGTTCAAGAGTGGAGGAGAAATATGTAGACATGTTGTAACATTCATGCATTCATATTTACATCGGCAATGCCTAATCACTGGTCATTATTGAAGGTGGTATACAGTACCATAATTCAGTCGTCATGTCAGTCGATCGAAGTTGGATGAAAAGGAAGAATGCTGAAGATTTTGAGTGTCGCGTTGACGAATTTCTCGACTTCGCTTATGCGCATCCTGCACATGTTGACCTTGATAAGATAAGGTGTTCGTGCGGTAGATGTGAGTTGTTGCACTGGAGAAAAAGACTTGAAGTAAAATGGCATCTTCGTCGGTACGGTTTTATGGGTGGATACACAAGGTGGACGCAGCACGGGGAAACGATAGTATTGTCGTACAACCTGGCTAGTCAAACTGAAGTTAGGGAGGAGGCACGATATGATTTCCGAGATATGATTATGGATGCTGGGCATGCTAATGTTGACTGGGGTAACGACAGTCCACAACCGCCGATCGAGGGGGCTCATCAGTTTTATGAGTTGTTGAGAGCTGCGGAAGAGCCGCTGTGGGATGGAGCTCCAAAACACACACGGCTGTCTGCGGTTAGTAGGTTATTACAGTTGAAATCAGACCACGGGCTGAGTGAGAAAGGTTTTAACGAGTTTGTTACCTTCATCAAAGAAATACTGCCCGAAAGTGAAAAGCTACCGCCGTCGTACCGGGCCATCAGTTTTGTAGGCAGAAGGATAAATTTGACGGGACAATCGAGCGTGAGGTTGTCACACTGGACTACCCATCTGGTGAAGAAGTACTCTCACACCTGGAGGCACTTGATACTGACATACCACACGGTAAGGGTGTGCCAGATCGGAAGATTGCAGGGTTCGGGAAAGAGCACAACTGGAGAAAATTTTGTATCTTCTGGGAGTTAGCCTACTGGAGGACGCTCCTTATCTGAAACAACATGGATGTGATGCATATTGAGAAGAACATTTTTGATAATGTGTTCAACACAGTGATGAATGTCAAGGGCAAATCGAAAGATCACTTTAAAGCGAGAAGGGATCTACAACAGTTGGGTGTACGCCGTGAATTGCATCCTCGGACAGTCAGTGGGAGGACCATACTTCTGAAAGCACCTTACTGTCTAGACAAGAAACAAGTGGAGAAGGTCTGTCAGTGGGTTAAGAATTTGAAGCTTCCGGATGGGTTTGCGTCCAACATATCTCGTTGTTGCAATGTATCGGAATGCAAGTTCCAAGGGATGAAGAGTCACGACTGCCACGTATTCATGGAGAGATTCATTCCTATTGCCTTCCGGGGACTGTTGCCACGGGTTGTTTGCTAGACTTTGACTGAATTATCTCATTTCTTTCGAGATATATGCTCTTCTACGATCCGGGTGAGTAACATAGAAGTGCTTGAGAAGAACATTGTGGCGACGATTTGCAAGCTGGAGAAAATCTTCCCACCTTCGTTCTTTGATTCAATGGAGCATCTGCCTGTTCACTTGGCGTATGAAGCTAAGATGGGTGGACCCGTGCAATATCGGTGGATGTATCCCTTCGAGAGGTAATCCTTAAATTGTTATAGTTGTTCGTTTACACCTAATGCGACATCTGTTATCATTGATATTCCACCTAACTCGATTCGCTAAACTTCTAGGTTCATGTTCCATTTAAAGAAAAAAGTCCGTAATAAGGCTCGGGTTGAAGGCTCAATTGAGGAGGCTTACGTAACGGAAGAACTTGTAAACTTTTGTAGTCAATATTTCAGGCCTAATGTTGGTACAAGGTTAAATCAACTAGGCCGAAATGATCCCGGAGCAAGCACAAATTTGGAAGGGCAATTATCAATATTCAAGCAGCCAGGGAGTCCGTTCGGCCGAACGTATACTCGATGGCTAACAGATGAAGAGTACAGTGCTGCAACAATATATGCCCTTCTAAATTGTGATGAAGTTTCGGCATTCGTTGAGTAAGTTAAAGTCTTAATTCACTTACATTGATGTACATAATTGAAAGTGTGTGTTAAGCGAGTTAAATGCATATTGGTTTGCAGTGAGTTCGATGCGGAATCTTTAATCACTGATCCCGCTGGACTTGAATCTCATCGGAAATCACAATTTGTACAGTGGTTCAAAATCCGTGTAAGATTATTTAACGAAATTATATTATGTGTTATATACAGTTCTGTGGCCAATTAGTATACTGATTTATCCTTAATTTTTACCGTCATCTACAATAGGTTCAGTCATTGGATAGACCAGTGGCCTCATGCTTGAAATTACTAGCCGAAGGCCCTAACAAACAAACATCCTGTTATGGAGGCTATATCACCAACGGGTTTAGGTTTAACGTAAAAGCTGATGACCGAACAAAACAAACCCAAAACAGTGGAGTCTTGGTCAACGGCGACTGTTATGCCGAGAATTGCATGGATTTTTACGGAGAGCTAGATGAGATTGTTGAGCTAACATATCTGGGTTCCCAAAACCGCCTAGTAATGTTCAAGTGTACGTGGTTCGATGTCACATGCAGTAGAGGAATCCGTGTTAGCTCTCAAGGGATTGTAGATGTCAATGTCAAGTCAAGACTTGCATCAGACGAGCCCTTTGTGTTTGCTAGTCAAGCTGTACAAGTCTTTTACGCGGAGGACGTCGTCAATCCCAAATCTCATTGGTATACAACTATCAAGTCCAAGAAATTGCCCGTGACATATGACAGTGAGCTAGACTCCTTTCAAGCCGACCAACCACGTGTCTTGTTTCCTGTTGAGGTCAACAACGAGGAGGACGATCTTCCTCTTCCAACAACACTTCTTGTGGGAGAAGAAGTCGTAGATGATGAAGTATTTTTAGATGTTGAAAGTGTTGGAGATGATGTGACCGAGTCTACTGATGAAGAGGATGAATTAGAAGATGAAGAGGACGACGAGTCTCACGAAGAAGAGGGCGATGAGGAAAGTGATGAAGATGATTCGCAAACTGAAAATGATTGACTTGTAATGTTGTAGCATCACGGGAAAAATGTAGTAACATTTTAGAACTTGGGGTTTATTGATGTGTTTTTGCACATCCGTTCATATATATATATATATATATATATATATATATATATATATATATATATATATATATATATATATATAGTGCCGATGATGATTTATGCCTAAATTATTGTTTTTCACGTGTCAATGTCTTTGTATATAATCTATATGAAGTCAGCTATGGATAGGATACGGGCTATTCGTGGCCGGGCTGGACGCCGAGCTGCTTCCTCCCCGGTTAGTCCCACCTCGTCATTGTCTACTGATGACGAGGCACAGAGTGATCGCGGACAGCCATCGGGGGCCCAGCCCCAGCCGTCGCCGTCACCGTCGCCCCAATCCCAGCCATCGCCGTCGCCCCAGCCCCAGCCGTCGCCCCAGCCCCAGCTCGAGCCGTCGCCCCAGCCCAACGCAGATTCATCCCACACGTGCGTGCATTCTCCATCTTCCGTGGGTTCTACCTCAGGTATAGTTGATAACGGTGTTTCGTACATTTTCGCTAGCCTTATATTTGAATTGTATTAATGTCTATGTTTTGTAGGATCTCGACGAGGCCGTGGTCCGACACGCGGGATACGCATCGACCCCCAGCGTAAACAGAGAGTTACGCTCACGCAGGAGGGCCTGTAAGTACTAAAAATATCACCTCATGCCTTATTACAAAATTTTGGGGTGTTAATTTATATTTGAACTGTATTAATTAATTTAATTACTTCTTTGGCAGGATCCTGGAGAATATGGCGAGGACGAAGATCGGCGTTCTTGTGAAGGGCCGATTCTTCGAGCCACGCCTGTACTGGAAGGACTGGGATGCCGCTGCGAGGGAGGCCCTATGGGAGGAGTGGCTGGTACGGTGAAGTATTTTTTTCAGCGTTAGTAAATGTTAAATTACAGTTTGTTTTATGTTGTTAATTTGTGTTATTGAATGCCTTACAGGAGGGGTTCACGTTTGATACGCCTCAGCAGCAGGTACTGGGGCAGCAGGCTTTCTTTGCCTACATCGGCAAGAATTACCGCCGATGGCTCCACGATGCACGGGACCGGGCAAAGAAGGCGCTGCCCGCGGGTGCCCCGATGACAGACATGGCGAGATATCCCCCACATTGGATATCTCACCGTGTATGGGGGGAGATGATAGATCGGTGGGCTGCGGATCCAGGTTGGGACGCCAAGAGTAAGAGCGGGATTGAGAACAGACAGAACAAAGATCCGACGCACACGGGGGGGTCGGTGCCACACGACATCGTCCGACACAAGAACGCGGTCGAGCACCCGGATCTGGAGGACGATGAGGTCGTAGCTCTGACGTATAATCAGACGCACGTGCGGAAGAAGGACAAGGACGAGACGCACCGGGCGGGCGACTATATTTCAGATATTGACCGGCGGATCGATGTGAGTCAATTTATTTAAGTTAATGTTTTTTCTTTCTATCCTCAATGTCTGTTTCGTTAATTAATGCCCTAACATATCGTTAAACCACTATTTTTGCAGGCCTCGTATGAACAGCTAAGGGGGTCCGAGCAGCAGTCCGGCAGCCATCAGCGTCCACTAGTACGGCTGCGAGTACTGGGGGGTTGAAGCGATGGCTGGATACGCCGGAGGTCGTGAATCGGCCGAAAGGCCGCATACGCGGCCTGCCTAGCACGACTGCTCGTGCCGTGATAGGAGCGTCCTCACCCCCTGCTGCCCCTCCACAGACACCGGCTCCTCGGCCTCAGTTGGACGACGAGGAGATCCAGCGCATTGCTACAGTGGTGTGCCGGATGATCAGGGAGCAGGGCACTGTTGGACAGGCCGCCCCGGCCCCGGATCAGCAGGATCCAGATTCGGGACTCGGGAACCCCTGATGAGCCCCTTCCCGTGCCCGTTCCTAGCTTCCCCCCCCCCCCGTGCCCGGCTTGTACTCTTCTCCCCTCTCCTAACCGGCTATATCTGGTTCCCGGCTTGTACATATATGAACTTTTTTTATTATAAATATTTTTTATAATTGATTATATATATTTCTTTCTGTATTGATTATTGCGCATTGTTGTTGAGATTGGAAAATTGGATTACAGGTCTGGGTAATTGAAAAATAAAAAAAAAATTGACTTTTGGCGACGGAATAATTATTTAGAGACGGAATATTCCGTCGCGAATTATATTTTTTAGCGACGGAATATTCCGTCTCGAAAATATAAATCCGTCGCTAAACAATATAATTCGCGACGGAATATCCGTCGCTAATTAAAAATAAATCCGTCGGAAAAATGACATATTTAGCGACGGATTTAAAACATTCCGTCGCTAAACTATTAGTGACGGGCTTTTATACGAGGGATTTTTAGCGACGGTGAATCCGTCGCTAATTCTTTTAGCGACGGATTTTGGGCTTTTAGCGACGGATTTCCCCGTCGCCAAAATCCTGTTTTCTTGTAGTGGGTGACGCCATTCAGTTTCTCCAGCTTTTCCCTGGATATCACCCCCTTTATGGTGGACTTGTAGCTGAGTTCGTCATTATTCTTTAGTTTGAAGCCATAACTCACAAGTGTTGTTCTTATGCACCGAGAACTCACCAGTGGCATGGTTCAAAATCGTAATTGGTCACGCCCTTCGGGAGGTTTCCGACGGGAAATTGTATTGCTGCAGAGCTTCATAGGTTGACGTTTGAGCACCGCCAGCGTCAAGGAGAAAAAGGAGAGAGAGGCAGAAAATGGGTGTCCTCTATCACTAAATCTTCCCTCGTGGGGAATAATCTTAGACAATCAGCAGCCAATTTGATTCCCCCAAATGCAAAATAAATCAAATAACTAGAAGTTATGATAGAGAAAGGGAGGAGCAAGTTACCTTTAGGTCTTCATCATCTTGGCCATCATCTTCTTGGATTCATCATCTTGGCCATGGATGTTGTAATGGATGGAAGACGAGTTGAGAGAGAGAGAGAGACTGAAATGGAAATGAAGTACCAAAGAGAAGTAGAAACCCAAAAGCAATGAGCTGAAATGGTGTAGTATTGAGAAACCCAATTGGCTGCGTTTTTCATCCTCTATCTTTTTTGTTGCGCGCCACTGAAAAATTTGGGATCTTGCTAAGTCAAAATGCCGTCTTTTTGAGTATAGCATCCTTACAGCTAACCAGAAAATGGGACGCTTGACAGTTAGCGCCTCATATTCCACTTTTATTAAAGCGTCCCTTTACAGGCGTCCTTACAACCCAATTTTGTTGTAGTGGCATCCTCAAGAATATAAGAATGTTGTCATCTATAAATGCCAAGTATGTTCTAAGGCCGAACCAATCAATAAGTAAGTGACAAAAAACGTTAAGTAAGAGACGGAAAATTGATCTATTTTGAGGAAGTAAGAAATTCTACGTGACTTCTATAGATAACCGCTCTAAATATGCCTGTGTATATTTTCTTTAAAATAAGGTTGAAGATGAAGATAAGTTTTTTATATACAATGTTGAGGTTAAGAACAAGTCAACTAGAAATATGAAGAGGGTTTGGTTCGATAGAGCAGGAGAATATGATTTTAGTCTTCATAAAACCTTTACTGAAGTGAATGGACTTGTTCATAAAGCAATGTCACCCGAGTCCAATAGTGCTGCTGAACATATAATAGGCTCCAAGACATATAATTGCTTTTTATATTTGTCATGCTGAACATATCGGCAGCCTATGGGATTTTGGTTCTTAAGAGTAATGTACTAGATGCCAATACTATCATAGAATCCAAGAACACAACTTTGTTGAGATTTTATTTCCTAAGAATTCAAGGGAAGACAGACATGTCCAATTGAAGTTGAAGAAAACAATTGAGGCCAAAGGATTAGAATTGCGAAGAAGTATGAGGGTTAAAAACGAAATCAACCTGGAAGACAATTTTTGTACCTTTTTTGATGGACTAGACATATCCACCATAGACACGCACTCTTGCGCAAGCAAGCGTACACACACACACACAATATATATCAGGTCTTGACTCCAAAAGCAATAAAGCATGTCCACTTTTTTGTGTTTTCTTTTGAATTGAATTGTATTACCGGATTTTCATTACCAACATAAAAGACGGGGAGAAAATGAAAGTGAAATTCATATATAGCTATCGGCCACCCCAAACTTTCATAAGTGTGGCACCAAGCACCCTCCGACTATATTCCTTGAAATATCAAGTCAAAAATGTGGGATCTGGTGTTGATTTTGATCAAATTGAGGAAGAATGGATCTATGTTTCGTGTATGGTATAAATTGATGATTGTGGTGGGATTTAGGGCAAAAATTAATGGCTCTAATGGGATTTAGGGCAAAATTAATGGCTCTAATGGGATTTAGGGAAAAAATGGTGTGATGAATTTATGTAATGGTAGCTAAGGTGGAACAAGAGGTGGCGGCGACACTCGAGAAAGAAGGTGGCGGCGGATTTGGTGATTGGTGGAGGCCGTGGGTGGTCGGCATGGAGGTGGGAATAGGCTGCATATTGGTGTTGGTGGTGTTGGTGAAGATGGAAGATGAAGATGAAGATGGAAGATAAGGGGTAGGTGTGATTCGCCAAAAATGCTCCATTTGTTTGAGTTAAATTACTTCTTCGGTGAGCTATTGGCCGAAAAATATACACAGAATGTTGGACGCCATACTTATGAAAGTTTGAGGTGGCAGATAGTTAAAAATAATTTTAGAGCTAATTACACTTATATCTCTGAGGTTAGGGTATAATTACTGGTAAGGACAATAGTTTTGACAAATTACACTTATGTCTATTGATCAAACGGAATCTTAAAAAAATCTAACGATTTTAACGAAATGACTTTATTGCCCTTATGTTGGAAAGTTAATTTTATCAAATGCCATTACCTTTTTTTTAAAAAAAGAAAATCAGAAAAATAAACCCTATTTATGTTGGAAAGTTTAATCTCTCTTTCTCTCTTCCCCTACCTTTCCCTACCCACATTCCCGCCACCCTCCCCCGCAACCCGCCTGCTGCTACTCCCCCCACCCCACCCACCGACCACCAAGAGTTCCCTCCGCCCATCCCCTCGGTAGCCACCTCCTTCAGACCACGCCGTGATTAGGCCCTTTCCTCTCCCAATCCAGTCGCAACCCCTCCATCGCCCATCCCCTCGGCAGCCACCTCCGTCAAACCACGCCGCCATCAACCCCCTTCTTCTCCCAATCCCGTTGCAACCTCCTCCCTCGCCCAACCCCGTAGCAGTGCCATTTAGGTGGCACCAGCGAGATCCAGCTAAGGTAAATACATTCGACGAGGACAGATCCTAGTGTGTCCATAAAGGACTTGGCCCTAGCAGATTTTATTCGTTCTTTTTCTGTGGTTTGCAGGGAATGTGTCTATGAAGGGGAATCCCGTGAGGTCAACCTCTTTCAAATATTCATGGATTCTGGCAATTTACTTGGTGATGGCGATGGTGGGTATGGTTGTTGGTTGAGATGGTGTCGTGGTGTTAGAATGATGTGAAGGTGGTGCACGGCGGGGTGGGGAGATGGAGGAGGCGGCGGCGGCGGGTGTGTGAGATAGTGTATGTGAAATTAGTATTTGGAAACCCTAATTTGAAATTAGGGTTTGAAATCTTAATTTAAAAATATACAGTATAAGGGCAGTATTGTCATTTTAGAAATACGAAATGATGACATAAAACGTACAATTTTTGGACGGAACCCTAATGGATGAACACTAGTGTTACATTTTGAAACTTATTGTTCTTGACTGTAATTTCACCCTAACCTCAGGAACACTGCTGTAATTAGCCCATAAGTTTATTGTGCACAGAGATACCGCGTAAAAACTTAATGGTGCTTAAGGCGATTGACCCTGACCTTAATCACTTTCATAATAACTGAAATTAATACATGGATCTCTCTTCCTCTTCTCATAACACTTATTTTTTACATAAATATTTATTTCAATCTCATTTACAACTTGATACTTGGTATATAGTAGGATATGAAAGACATAACAATAGCATCTTATATATGAATTTCAGTAAAAAAAAATTAATGATCATTAGTTGATAATGGTTTTTACTATAACTTTTAAGGACTCATGTTATGCATGTAATAGACTTGGAACTCTCTCTCTCTCTCTCTCTAAAATAATTCCTCTGCCTTCTCTCTAAAAAGTCTTCCATACAAAATCCACCATGGCCCCCCCACCGTGTGTTGGCACGCGTGGGGCGGCTGCCAGAATTTGGCCTAAATCCATATATACTTTCCATCTCTTGTTTTCGTGTGGTTACACCGTGGATCGGTGACTATAGTGGCCTGTGACAGATCGAGGGTGGCGACGATGACAGGCGATGGTGCGATGGCCGGTGCCATCTCCCCAACCATGATCGGGGATGGCGATGCTGTTATTTGCTTCGATCGAGTCAGATCTGCTCTGATTTAGATCTCTGTGAATTTTCGGTATTTTCTTGATCCTCTAGATCTGATAGGCTTAAATCGTAGCGATTGTCTTGGGTTGATCAGTTTCTATCCTAAAATGAAAAGGCATCGTTGCTGGGATTAGATCTTTCATTGCCGGCGGTGGCTGGAATTCCATTGGTGGCGGCCGGAATTTTGCAGGCAGCAGTAAGGGGTTTAAAAGCTGATTATGGGGTTGTCCATTGTGGTTAATGGGTAGTGTGCCTGGGTTTTTGGTGTAGTGTCCTTGGGGGTGGGGGGCAGGGTGGGGGAGAAAGGGCCTTGGGGGGGGGGGCTTAGGGGTTTGGGTGTGCGTTGGGTGCGGGGTGGAGAGGGGGGGTTTCGGGCCCTGGGGAGGGGGGGGAAGGGGTATTCAAGGTAATCTGCTCTAGGGGTTTGTGTGTTTTTTATTTTGTGTGTGTATGTGGGGGGGGGGGAGGTGATATAGTTGGCTTAGCCTTTGTTTTATTGTTGTTTGTTGCCCGGTTTTATGGTGACCGTGTTTTGGCGGGGAAATGCCAGTGAAATATTGTGAATTATGCAAGACTGATTGCCTCTTGTTTTACACTGTGATTCCTTTGATTGTCGAGGATACCTTTGATTATTCGTCCGGTTTCGATTGACTTCTTCAGTGTAATCTTTGTGTTTCTAATTTTTTGTTTCGTTTTTATTGAATAGGTGGTTTATGTTACTTTTAGACTTTCGCATGTTACTTAAAGTTAGGATAAAGTGTAGGATATGCTCTGCTTTAGTTTAATTGTAATTTCTATCGGGTCTATAGGTTCGTTGTTAGTTTTTAACCTTTGTGGTCTTGTATACACAGAGTCACGGGAATGTCGTGACCAATAGATGCCGTTGGGAGACTTTGTAACCTTTTATTTATCAATGCTATTCTCTTAATTACCAAAAAAAAAATGTTATGCATGTCTCTACTCACATCTTTCAACTTGATAAGTTATTTCCTTTTGTTTTGTCTTTATAGTACTTTCTTGTGCTCATTTCCGGCAAGAACCAGAAACAACAAATTCTAAAACACCACGAAATGGTATGGAAAGTTATACGTAAGCCCCAATAAGGTAAATTTACACAGAGCTTGGGAATTTTCTTTTTATTATTAGGAGAAGCTGCCTTAAAGTTAATGTTAGTAGTTAATTACTCCATAAGCATAGTACCAACTGAGAGAAGTAGTCCGGACTCCAATGTTTAGAATATTCAGTTTAGAGACTACTTTTGTTAACGCCGTCGATGGTCAAAAAATTACCGGCGGTGGCCATATTCAACTGGGTAAAATTATAGTGCGAAGATATTCTGCTGGGATTCTCTATTTTTTCCTAGTTATGATGATTGTCACTGTTGGTATTAGTTTAGGATTAGTGGGTATAAGGGGTGTTCCAGTCACAGAGCGTTTGCTGTTGTGGGTTTTAGATTACTTTTGTTTCAGGTTAATTGAGTCATCTTTGGGGGGGATAGGAGTTTTCTTGATTAATTTGGATACCACTTCGAGGGTGGGGTGGAGTGGAGTGGAGTGGAGTGGGGTTGGGGTGGGGTGCCTAGGTCGTTGGTGTTACCCTTTGTTATTGTTTTTTTGTCCTCTTTTAACGGCTGGTGTGTGGTGGTTGCGGTGGATGAAAGTGGATTTGCAGCGACGAGTATTCCTTGTTTGGACGACTGGTCTTCCATAGATTGATAGGTTGATAGGTTATATCTGTTTTGTGCGGCGGCTTGAGAGTGATTTTTTTTTTTTTTTGTAACAGTCATGTGTGTTGTCATGACTTTTGTCTTTACTTTCTTGCTACACTTGTAAAGCCAAAATAGCTCAGTAAAAACCCTGTAAGTTTTACATTATCAATGGTACTCTCTCATTTATCAGGAAAAAAAAAAGAGATAGAAACAAGTGGTGGATTTGCTTTTTATACCTGTTGGTCTTATTCTTTTAATGAGTATGTTTTTGTGTTGGACACTAGACCATTGGCCAGAATGTCACATTCCTTTTTAGCAGTATTATACCAAAGCACATGTATAGAAAAACCTTGAGAAATGCTTATATCGAGACCAAAAGACCTCGCGATTAAAAAGAAGGTGGTTAAAATAAAAAAATCTCTAAATTGAGCGGAAGCAAAGATCCATGAACTTAACTTATTTTAACTCCTCGTAAAACTTGTCCTAACTTAATTTAAGTTTTTTGGTTGCTTAGAAGAACTTAATTTGATATTCAATGCAATCACCTAGAATCCGATCCAAATTAAACAAAGGCATGGACATATCTAAAGATTCGATTCCACAGCTCGAAGCCACATGTTTTGAATAACTAATTCCTCAAAAAATTACCCTTCCCCTCCTGCTTTTGGTGGGTGTGGTTGGAAGAAGGTGGATTTGATTCTACATGCTCAGCATGTGTTTGAATCTGCTAAATAATTCTTTGTCTGATTTTTCTTCTTGATATAAGTAAAGCATATTAAGAAATTTTAATTACGTTTGGACCTTAGGTTACGGTTGTCAGTTGCTCTTGCATGGTATGTATTCTATCGTTTTACCAAAAAAAATAACAAGAAATTTGAAGGCTATTTTTTATTTGTTCACTCCTCTGTGTACATGAATTGAACACTCAAAAAGGTGAATATCAAGATCAAACAAAAGTAAATAGCAACAATCATCATAGCCTAAAAGTGCACCCAGCAAAGAAAAGGGGGGGATGATGCAAGCAAAATTCATACATAGCCTAAAGTATTCTAGCTCATCGCTGATTATTATGAGAAAAAACTGTCAGTCATTTCTCAGTTAATAATTTGTCTACCTTCTTCTGTATAAACAAAGTGGGGAACTCCAAGTTTGCGATTACTCAATCCCTTTGGAAAAAAAATTGGACTTTACCTATTCTTTACAAGCTTACGTGTGACCGTCGTCCTCTTAAATCAGCCATCTTCAAATTTCTTTGTGACAGTGGTGATGTTTGTCCCTTTTGCTCAGCTCACGTTGAGACGGTGGGTCATCTTTTCATCGAATCTTCATGTACGAGACTTGGGTGGCTTAAGGCTCCGTTTGATAAATTTTATTATTTTTTTTGTTTTTAGTTTTCAAAAAAAAAGTTTAAAGAGCAGTTATAATTTTTTTTTTTTACAAAAACAAGTGGGTGTTTGATAACCCAGTTTTTTTTTTTTTTTGTGGCGGTGGCCAACGGTTGTGGTGGCCGACGGTGGTCGCACCGGCCAGCAGTCGTCGGCAGTGGTCTCCGGCCGCCGGCAATAGTCACCGGCAGTGGTCTCTGGTGGCCTCTAGTAGTAGCCGGCGGTGGGAGGTGGCTGTCGGCTATGGGAGGGTGGTGATGGTCTTAAAAAAAAAACCAACACTGAAAAAAAATTAATTTTTAGAATTTATAAAAAGTCTTGATTTAAAAACTGAATTTTTAAACTCAATGAAAAAAAAATAATTACCAATAGTTATCAAACGTAACTTTTTTTTTTCTAGTTTCTAAAACTGAAAAAGAAAATAGATATCAAACAGAGCCTTAGGGGCTGTACGTTTACGTTTTTCAGTTTTCATTTTTGTAATGATGATGAAAAAGATGCTATTTTTCGTGTATGTTTACGTTTTTTCGGTTTCGTTTTGGATAAAATTTTCAAATAGTGTCAAAAAAGCTGAAAACACCCAAAGGGTGTTTTCACCTTTTTTCTCGAACTGTATTCTCCTAGTCAGAATACCACCTCTTCTCCCTCATATCTACCACACTGTTTCAACAAACACTCACCAAACTAGTCCACTCATTTCACTGGGTCTTCCTAAAAATAGAAATAGTGGGGTCCATTAATGAATTGGTTCAGAAAAAAGTTGGTGAAAACGAAAATGAAAATAATAAACATACAGAAAAAATTGAAAAAGTAGATACGGAAAAAAGTAAAAGTACACAATACGATTTTAGAATTGAATACTAAATTCTGAAAACCAAAAACAGAATATAAAATACAGAAAAAAAAATCTCGTAAGCGTACAGGCCCTTAATCTTCCCCGTGGTTTATAGAGTCGCCATCGACAACACCTTTTCCTCGAAATGGTTCATAGCAAATGGAGCTCCCGTAATAAGACACAATTTAAAGTCGGACTTTACATCTTTTTAACTTCGTAGTACATTTGATTGCACCGAAAGGAAATCATAAGCGGTGATGCCACCTTTGACCTCCCGTCATATTATTCAGCTAGCCACCCTTTTGGTCAACCAACTTGACAAGTTCAAACTTGTAAAGATCTTGAGACCGATTTATACAACTTTCTTTCTCGTTAATGCAATTCTACTATTTAAATAAAAAAAATAAAGATTCAGAGAGGCTCACAAGCTAAGGAACTTTATTCATGATCATTTCCAACATAAAGCATACAACGGAGAGGGTAATATTGATTCCAAAGAGGTTGCAAGAACAGTTCATGAACAAGGGAAACCTGCAAAAATAGGACTTGGTAAGAAAAAAACAACCCCTCCCCAGGAGGAATAGGTTGTCATGGCAGGAAGGTAAAAGAACCAGCTGCCTTGGCCAAAGCCCTCGAATGCAAGGTACCAATGTCTGAACTGCTAAAAAAGCAAACACAAAAACCTGATCTGAGGAATCAAACCCACCCCGAGAGTAAAACAGAGACCTAACAAACATGTGCAGACCACGAGGGTTCAACAACGCGGAAGAAAGTGGAAAGACCCAAACGTTGATAGTATGAATGACACGAGGACCAGCGAAAGAGTCAAAAGAACCGGAACCTAGCATCTGTTGTCTCAGGGACATATGGCTGCTAAGAATGCGACATCCCGTTTTAAGGAGGCCAAAATTCTTGCAACAGCTTCCTGATGAAGGGAAGCTGCAAAAAAAGAGTAATCAGCCACGTTCCCTGGAAAAATGAGCAGGATTACCGGACTACGAGAAGACCCCTATGCTGGACCAAAAAGCTACACAAACTACTGCTACACACGAGAGCTAACTGATGCTACACATCTGACAAACCAAGTTCGCTACCAGTGTTCTTCAGTTCCTTTCCTTGCCTAGGAAAGGATATCGCACCTCCACAACCGCTCCACAAGCAGATCAACCACACCAGTGCTAATACCATGGCAGTACTGGACATTCAACCCAAATAGTGTCTCGCCCAACTTAGACAAAAAAGGCAAGCTCTTGTCCGACACCAAAGAGCAACCTGATATGGAAAGGATCTGCACATCCAGCTGCACAGCACAAGCCAAGGCCGCGATGCCAGAGTCAGTGATCGCGCACTTAGAAACATCAAGTTCACTAAGCAAAAAGCAGTCCTCAGCAATTGCCACCAAGCTCGCATCAGTGATGCATCTGCAACCATCAAGATTTAGCAATTCAAGAGTGCCACCGTGCTGCTTTGCAAGAGCTGATATTACTTTGTCTGTTACATTTAGGCAGCTACTAAGTTTAACTTTTGCAAGACCGGCATCACAGCTCTCAATAAAGGAGAGAAGTCCCTCATCCGTTAATCCATGAAGGCCACGAAGGTCCACATGCTGCAGTTGGGGGCACAGCCTACTGACCATGGCCAAGCTGGCATTTCCAAAACCAGGGCAATTTTGGATGGTCAAAGATACCAGGGATTTGCAAAGAGACATTACAGAAAATCTTAAGGTCGAGTCCTTAATCCCCAGACAGTTTGTAAAAGAAAGAACCTTCAAATTTCCAACACAGCTCACAAGGACCCCAAAGAACCCCGATTGAGTAATCCTATGGCATTCTTCTAGTTGCAGACTCTCGAGCGATCCCGCAGATTTGACAAAAGAAACCAATCCGTTGTCTGATAAAAATGAACACTTGCGAAGGCAAAACTGCTTCAGATTTGGGCAACCTTTACCCAAAGCTTCAAGTCCCACATCAGTAACTCCTCCGCAGGAGGTAATTGCCAAGGACCTCAACTTCTGCAAACCCTGACCGTTGCCCATAACCCAGAATCCCCTCTCACTGACATTTTGCAGGCCAATGAGAGCAAGGTCCGTAATTGCCTTGCCGTAGTGTCCAATAACGGCAAGAGACACATCGGTGATGTTCAAACCCTGGAGTTTAACCTTTGACAGGCTAAAAGTGGCTGATGACAAAAGACTAGCAATTCCCTGATCCCCGACAGACGGGCAGTTCTTAACCACAATGGATTTCAAGTTTGGGCAGGATCGTCCAACAGCTTGCAGGCTTTCATTTCCAATGTTTGAACACGACTCTATTGTTAGCGAGTTCAGATTAGGACAGTGCCTTGCAATGGCCAGTAAAGCCTTGTCAGAAATTGCTGGGCACTGGGAAAGGTCGAGCTTTTCTAACAGAGGACACCCCTCCGCAATTTCGAGAAGTCCTTCATCTCCTAATGAAGATACATTCCAAAGAGAGAGAGCCCGCAAAGAAGGGCAACCACGAGCGACTGCCTTAAGGCCAAGGTTTGTCACCCCACGACTTATATTGTTCCCTCGGATCGACAGCTTGCCCAGTCCTCCACGGCTACCAGTTCCAACAGCAATAGCAGCAAGTCTGACATCTGTAGCTTTCTTCCCTTCCAGGCACCTGGAAAGGAGTCCATCACAATCTTGATCTTCAGCAGCCTCAGATTCAACCTTTTCCACAGTAACCCCGCCCTTCTTGTTAGTCTCTGAAGGCTTAAATGCCTCGACAGAAACCAATATTTCCTTGGGCTCTAAAGACTGAGTGCTGTTGCTGGTGCAGATTTCCTCCTTGCGAATGCTGCTCAAAAGCATGAGCCAGCGCTTGGACACACCAGCACAGGAACTTCTTTCTTGGCCTCCACGAAGACGTCTGAAGACCTCAAAGAGGCATTCATTGGGAAGAACGTCAATAGAAGCACGCTTCTTCTCAAACCTCTCTCCACTGAATACAAAAGGTGCGGTGATGCGAGACCTCTTGCGAGGAGGAAAATACACGTCAACATGATGACCAAGGGACAAAAACATACTGTCCTTGGGATTTGGGTAAACCGACCCCCCAGGGCAAAAACTATCTTCTCCTGAAAACAAAAGGCAGGCCGACTACTTTAGATACACTAGGCAAGAAACGTATATAAATATTACACAAGAAACATAATAAAGAACTTTTGGAGAAAATAAGTCAGAACCACGATTCATTCAATCTGCCTCATTCAGCATAAAAAGCATATCAGAAAGATACATGTGAGGACGATACATGTGATGTTAACAATGGCTAGTCCTAGTATTGTCAAGAACTCCGAATTACAGAGATCACATCTTAACTCATTAAACTGTTGTCATATGTAGCATATTCCAGAAAGAATCAGCCAGTGTGATGGTTACAGCCTCGAGGGCTGATTAAGTACATAACTATTTGATTTATCTTTCCTGATACTTCTTTCTCACAAAGATCCTAACATATTGCACTGAGGAAAGATCTTAAAAACAACACTCATAATCAAGAAGCAAAGAAGTAACTCTATCTCAGTAATCTTAGAAACATAACTCATCATCAAGAAAGGAAGAGATAACTCTATCTCAGTAGGAATCCAATCAAACTCAGGTATCACTGATTCCTATGCCTTTCCTTTTCAGTTAAAAAAGAAACTGAACTTGCAAATCTGATACGCGGATCACATAAGTATCAAGTGCTAACTTCTGCTGCTAACAATCTATCATCACATGCTAAAGATGCATAAACCCTGTTAATCCTTAGCTATTGAAAGATCAACAAACAAAAACTTATTGCAACTGTAAAAATCTTCCATCAATTTAATAGATCGTCAACTCATCTCCCAATTTCACATCTTTACCAGTTCATTCATAAAACCCACATGGATCCAACAAATCCAGTCTTGTCGGTAGCAGGAATTCAACAAATTGAATGATAGTATACAACAAAAAATCAAATCTTCAACCTAGAAAGGTACCATATCAAATTAATTTAAAGAAAACAATTCAAATCTCTAAAAGCTTAGATATTTCCACATGTATTAATAAACTCACAAAAGTCTTGACATTCGGCCAGAACACAAGCAGATTCAGCTCAAAAAGAAAAATTAAAACAAACCCCAATAAAGATCAAGAGTCTTACCACTGTAGCTGAAGACTTTAGACATGGGTACAGTTGGAACACCCCAGGGAGGTCAAATCTGAACCGTTGAAGCCCAAAAAACCCTCTGCCGAGAGCAAAAAAGAGCAGATCAACCAAACCCAAGAAGATCAAAGCAAGGTATAGAGCTTGAAGGAATGGATGCATCAGAAAAAGGGAGAGCAAGAGGTCATCAGAAACCCTAATTGATAGGGCAAAAAAAAGGGGAAAGAAAGAGAGAAATGAAGGGGAGGTGTGTGGAGGTCACAATGAAGGGTGCATGGTGTACATGGGGTGTGTTATCTTTTATTGCCAAGGTGGGGTCTTGCTGTATATTTTATTGGTATGGTGTTGAGACATAGAGAGGTTGTATGCAATGAATCCAATCCCAAAACCAGAACTCCCCACTCTGTTCAATGTTTCTGTTCACTGTTTTTTCCTACCAAAAAATACCTTAGAACATGGGTTCTAAAGTAGCTTTCTTTCATAAGTTTCCTTTTCTTACAGGGGAGTGTTTGGATTTCAGCCAAGAGTTGTCCAATGCCATTGTATCTTCATTCTATCTATCTACATCCTTCACCTTTCCTTATTTACTCTCCAATTCTATTGAGTTAATTTTCTTTTTTACAACTTTATAAATTTTGATACCTGTAAATATTGATTTTTTTCACAATTCACCAACAATATTCTACTTAAACAATGACTTCATTATTTACCTCAAACTTGTATTTGGGCAAAGGTCATTCGAGAAAGACTCGTAAGACTTGAACCCGTAACCCTGCATTGGGAAGTAGAGGGCTTTACTGTTAACTTATCAATTTTAAGCCCGTGACCAAAACTTGTCGGTTCGGCTATATGAATCTGTTACTTCCATTCTTCTTATCAAAGCACATGTACCTAGCAACCAAGTCTTATTTCTTACGACTTCTCCCAAGTTATCTTTGGTCTACCCTTAATCTAAGAGGAATATTACGATCACACAACACTTCAAAAGCCAACATGCTATTTTCCTCTCTTGGAGCTCCTTTTTGTCAAAGCTCATGTACTTAAAATTTCTTAAATATTTCCAACACTTCATGAAAAATTTAAAAGGGAACTTCTAGCACCATAATATTCCATTTTTCGAGTGAGAATTACCAATGTCTTCTTCTTCTAAGCAGTTATACTTTGCTTTCTTGTGTAGGTTTGTGTATTTATTACCTCGTTGTAATTACTACACACGCAGGGTGATGTTATTTTAAGACCTGTTTTAAGAAAGTCATTCTTTCTTTTTAGCAAAATATTTTTTAAGGAGAGAGAGAGAGAGAGAGAGAGAGAGAGAGAGAGAGAGCAAGTGTCTTCTCTTCTAGAGATGCAATTTCAGACCCCAAATTAGTATAAAGCAAAGTACCGTTGGTCTCAAAAGGCATCATTTTTCTTGATCAAAGTAACAGTACATCGCACTTATCATTTTTGGCCCTTGTTTTTTGTCAGAAACTATTTAAGTTTTAAATATTATTGGAGCTATTTAGCGTAAAATCTTGTGAACAGTCTCAAACAAATACTTGTGCCTATAAAGTCAAAAAAATCAAAACTTACAATGATCTGAGACCGAAAAAGAGTAAATGCAAAATCAAGAGGTTAAGGTGGACCCAGAGTAACTCATAATTAAGTGAACACAATTTGAAAAGAAAAATAAGGCACTCGCGTACTTATGGAGACCCAATAGAACATTCGATACATTTTGAGCTGGATAATCGGCGACGATATTTGACCTTCGATACATATTTGATCAATCAAATAAGTGATCAAGAAAGGAGTCATCAGAGTTACGCAAAATCAATTAGTAAAAGTGCACAAGAGTTGAAAATAATGTATGGTTCAAAACTAATAATCCCGACCATCTACAATCGATGGACGTAGTGAATAGTAACCTTACGTAGTCCTTAGCTCCGCCTCTCATCACACCAACCTTTCTAAATCCAACAATCTTCGATCATCAGAACGATGCAAGATCTACTTGCTCAATAGACATCGATCAAAATATGCCCATTCACAAAGCCTTTACACCAATTGTGCAATAAGTCACAGGCGAGCACCGAAAGCATTTCAACAAAAATAATGAAATAAAATGAAATGATGTACTTGTATATGCATCAAGGCGTTTGCGCGAGCGAGAGAGGAGGAGAGTTGGTCAAGTGGATGCCTCAAAGAGAGGAAAGAATGTATAGAAATCCAAGTGGATGAATAAAAATTGTTTTGTGATATACTTGTGTAACACTTCCGGCTTTCCTTGGTTGGACCAATGAACCTAGAATTTTATAAAGCTTCGTACATCCGGCCATTCTGTACAGAAAGATTGCATGCTTCCATCCAACTGTGTACATGATTTTGTAAAGGAGATGGCACGTACCATACAATCCGGTCCATATTCCCTCTCACTTTCTTCCCCACCATTCCAACAATTTATTAGTATAGTTTCCAAGTGCTTGTAATCATACAGGGCTACTAACTTGGATTCAATTCTCTCTCTTTCAAGTTTTACCTTGTACATCCCCTTCAATATATTGAGGTTCTTTCTCCTACTAGTATAAGACAAACACTCTTTCCCTACATATATTACATGTACGAAGATAAAGTTTACAAACAAAAGTAAAGCGAATTAACAAAAGCTTGATATATATTAGAAGATTTTGGTAGTTAGCTATTGGACAAACCTAATACAACACAATCATATTAGTGCACGTACAGCTATTTAACCCCACGTCAAAAATAATTACAATAAACAATTCAGTATGCATGTCCTGTGAGCTTTTTCCTTATTGTCGATTGGTTTTGAGTAGGATGTATTTGAATGCTACTAGAGTGGGTCGAACGAGTCCCGTGCCTAACCCGCCCTTAATTAACGACCGATGCCTGTACGGGTAAAAATACCTCAAATCTAGAGGGTAGCTAAAATGAATGCCAATACCCAGCTTGTTGGCACCGGGTCGGGTTAGCCCGTGGGTCATGAGTAGGCTTTGTAAAGTCTGTGTATGGCAACACGTGAAGGGACGTGTTGAGATGCAATCCCACATTGAGAAAATAACAATTAATCATTCAACATATAGGCCTTATGGACATTTCTCTTCGTTACCAATTGTTTTTTAAGTTGGATATTTTCACACACCGGCTAACCTCACTAATTGTGTTTAGTAAACCGAGTTTAGAAAGGAAAAAAGAAAACACAACTTGTGTTATATTTAACACATCCACGTTTGCCCACATGACTCCTCTCTACGATACAATACCACTTGTACTAATGGATCTTATAGTTTTCATGCTTTCTAGACAAGCAAAAGTTCTTAGATTAAGAAGGAGGGTGAGCAAGTGATCAACTTGTTTCTAAGCTAATCTTTGTAGCGTCCAACTTTACAACTCGTCTTATTTTTTTTAAACGCACTTGTGAGTTGTGGCTGCTGCGGCTATTTGCTTTTCTTAGAACTTGCCCTTCCATTTTTTTAATGTTTCCAACTCATCTAGTTTTGCAAGTTGCATGTTTATTTCTTTCGATATTTCCAACTATTAAAGAATGACCCAGATCCATGCATGTTCTTTGTGCATATTGACCAAGTCCTAACATGCACTCTATGACCGGTATTGGAAGTCTTTCTTTAATCTCAATCTGGAGTAATCTCATGATAAATTAAAGTTTAGGCACTGTTTATTTCAAGAAATACGTTTTTGGGAAAATACTTACCGCACTCTCTTAAATTTGACACAGTGAAAATTATTTACAAATGAAAAAGGTTATACAGGATCAAGAGAAAATCATCCACGAAACTCCGAAAAATAACTATCAATTCGAGTCAAAAAGCCATTTTTGGAAGGGGTTTAATTGCCAACCAGCCATCTTCTATCAGCACCAACAACCACCATGGTCATTGAAATAGTGGGTTAGTAACAGCTTAATTGCATGTCTAGGAGTTATTTAGAAGCAGTATAAAAGGGTGGGTGTAAGATGATGTAAAAAGAAAGAAGAGAAGTATGAAATTAGAATTTTAAGGTATATTGTGTGCTCAGTTCAATTTTTCTTTGTGTCCTCCTCCTCCTCCTCCTCCTCCTCCTCCTCCTCGTATATGTGAGAGTAAAGTCTGGCTGATCCTTTGTCTCCGACGGCAACTGCGCAAGTGTTGTTATATATTTCTTAGCCAATCCCACCAATTGACTGGTTCAAGTTTAACCTTGTTGGCGTGACTGTTCAAAATCCACGGGCTGCTGGCATTGGGGAAATCTTGCAGGATCGTCATGGCTATCACATCAAAGATTTCTCTATACATGTTGGCGGTACCTCAAAGCGCTAATGCTGAACTGCTGGCCATTAGGGAAGCCTTTGGGATTGTCCATACCAAGAACTTGCACCATCTCATTATTAAAACTGACCCCTTCCATGGATCTTGCAGCAGCAATGTGTGGACTGAGTATCCCTGGGTAGACTAGACACGTCTGGCCACGGCAAGTTCGTTCGTTCTGTCTTAATTTTGTTACCGTGCGATTATTTTTGAACAGATTACTTGGCAAAAATTTGCAAGTTGTCACTGGTCTGTATATTTGTACTTTTTGATAATTCCTGGGAATGACTTACTCCTGTTTTTTTTTTTTTTTCTGAGATGTGTATCGAGAGGTTCTACCAAAAATGGCTACACTGCATTTATATGCTTTGTAAATGTCATCCCGGTGTAATGTATGCCTATAGTTTTTGCTCTAAACCAAAAAAGAAAAAAAAGGAAAAAAAAAACTATTACCATCACTTCTAAGCTTTATGTAATTGAAAATCAATGATGAAAAATTGTGTTTGGAGTAACTTTGAGTTCTACTCTCGTCCACCCTATTGCAAAAAACATGTATTAGTCAATTACTGGAGAAAAAAAAATAATGCATTTTCCTACTCACATATCCATATTTTTCTTAACTACAAGGCTTGTTGCAAAGGCAAATGTATAAAAGCTACGTGATCATATTCTCTTAAAACTGTGAGAACAATTATTATGTTTTTGGGCAAAGAAATGTATTGGGTGAAACTTCAACTTCTCTCAAGTGGTGTAAACATAGAGAAGTTGCAACAATGAAGAGCTGTGTTGGTGTATTCTAGAGGCGGCACGTAAGAACCTATTGCACCGGTATATATTCCATAAGAACACGAACCGTCTTATAAAGAGCTACTTAGTCCGCATCTCAATGAAGTAGAAGTATACTTGTTTCTAAGATGTTCAAGGTAGATCCTTCAAAAGCTTAATAGTACCTTGCGTGATAAAAACAATGCCGCGTTCCTAAGAGGATTGACGTAAACGAATTTCTCATACTCACAACAGTGAGGTAAAAAATGTTCTTATAATTTTCTTTACTCAAATTTTTTATACGAGCTTGATTATAAATTTTATTAATTTTTAGAAGCGATTTCCAACAAATAATAACGGCAAATGTCCTATGGCTGCACTTTTTTCCTTCCAATATATCCTTTTTAAAAGATGCTTCTAAGGGGAGTGGAGCTCTCATGCCTATAAAACAGCAAACCTCTGTTTAGGAAAAGGGACGGTCAGACCCTAATTGAAGTAGAGCCCGTCGACATGTATCAGCACAGTTGCGATTTCGTGCACTTTAATGTAGCGATGATAGTAACAACGTAATATCACCGTCACGCTCATTTTTTTTCTGGTACGGCCGCTCTATTCTTTCTGCATTTTCTCCTTGTAGTTCACTCATTCTGGGATAGCCGGAGATTCTCTAAGGTCACCGGTCACATCAGCTTTACCACATTTAATTTTGGTGCAACAGCTCTACCACATTTACGTTCAAACATTATTCCTTTTGATGAAGGTTGGACGTGGCACATCCACCTTCACGGGACCGAGTGGGGGACAGACTTGATTTGGGAAAGGGCGCGAGGCCTCGCACTTTCAAGTTTCCACACACGAAGAGGCGCATTAGTCGACCATAGCAGTAACCCCTTCATCAGGAGATATTTGCATTTGAATCGTGATGGCTATGTGCTGAATTGACTAAAGTTGGAGACCACAATCCATCTACGAAAAAGTCTTCTTTTGCTCGGCACCCCGCACCCACATCCAAGATATGATAACGCTTTTAGCAAGATAACATTGTTAAACTCATTTTTTAAGAGCTTAATTTATTGAAAAAAAAATAATAAAAGATTTCTGATTTGACAAAATTTTGGCTCGACGTTTTCTAGTTCGCCGGTTGCACCGCATCAATTTCACGACCCATTTATGGTTCTCCGGTGATCTCCGACCACTGAAGTCAAAATTTTCTGCTATTCCTCAGCATTTCTTTCTCTTTACTGCGTAAGATCTTTTGAGAAGAGGGCATACAGTGTGTAGGGAAGGCTGAACATGTGGAAACGATGGAGCTGCCTCCTCTTACCCCACCAGGTCGAGACCACTTTGGCCCGCAACAACTTAATCAATTTGCTGTTGCTGAGAGGAAAAGAAAAGAAAGGGGTGGTTGTGAAAACAATTGAAACAGAGGGAGACCAAGGGAAGTGCATTGGAGAATAGTAGATCCAAGTTGATGATATTGACCGAAGCAGCAATAGGAACGGGGACGCGGCTTGACATTGAAACCATAAACAAATACACGCGCGCGGGCGCGCACACTTGAAAGACATTGAATCTGTCAACAAAGTGTGAAACTCATTGCTTTATTCAATTGGGGGTAGGTTGAATCCACTGCATTGCATGGTTGATAAGAAACACTCCTGCCCTGCCTCTGTGTCATCGAAATAATAATAACATAGACAATATATCCCTTCTAGATTGTGTATTGTTTAGTTGTGTTTTTCTTTTTTTTAAGTATGTTTTAAGAACTCATTGCGTAAAAGCAAATATATATATATATATATATATATATATATATATATATATATATATATACTACTTATAATGAGAATACCTTTTCATTTTTAGTGTAATACCCTTTTGGTATTATACTGAAAGTAATTTTGGGGATGACACGTGTTTAAAATGAGGATAAAATCGTAAAATATTTTTTTGGTATTACATAACTACTTACCTAAAATAGTGACAAGTGGCATTTCATAAAAATCTTTTTAAAAAATGACATAAAATAAAAAATTTAATTGATAAGTAGCAACCTATAATAATATCTTTAGAATAGAAATTTTATATTTGTACACGCATCGCGTATGCTACGGTGACTCGTATATAATAGACGAAACATTATGCATTACAGAGGCGACACATAAGCTTTTTTTTAGTGTTATTTTTCCTTTTTACCCCTTTTAATTTTGCGACATGTGATGGCCTTTTACTTATTTGACACGTCATTCAATTTGTTTTGATATCACATTCTTTTTTTACTTCTACTTATTAGAGATATATATGCATCATGACTCTTTGTCTTGATATCACATTCATTTCTTACTTCTACTTATTAGAGAAGCACATATATCATGACTCTTTACTATAATTTATTATTAAAAAATTTACAGATATTATTGGCATAATTTTAATACAAAAACTAATTATACACCTTCTAAAACTCTACCTATTCAATATACTTACATATAAGGTCTTAATTTTCACTACTAACACCTCAAAAATACTTTAAAAATCTCTACTTATTAAAGTTACACATGCATCATGACTTATTATTATAATTTATTATTAAAAAATTCGCATGTATTATTGGCATAATTTCACTAAATTTTATAAGAGTAGAAAATCGATTACGCACCTTCTAAAATTCTACTTATTCAATATATTAACATATAAGGTCTTGATTTTCACTACTAACATCCCAAAATTACTTTAAAAACCTATACTTATTAAGATCACACATACATCATGACTCTTACTATAATCTATCATTAAAAAAAATTGCAGATATTATTGGCGTAATTTCACTAAACTTATAAGAATAGGAATCACTTTTGCACCTTATTGAACTCTACATATTCATTATACTACTAATACGTCAAAAGTATTTTAAAAATCTCTATTTAGTAAAGTCACACATGCATCATAACTCTCCACTATAATTTAATATTAAAAATTTTACGGGTATAATTGGCATATATAAACTTTATAAGAATAGGAAACCAATTATGTACCTTTTAAAACTCTATCTATTCAACATACCAACATATGAGGTCTTAACTACTAACACCTCAAAAAGTACTTTTAAAATAAAATAAAAATGTAAAAAATGTAAAATATAAAAATCATGTATCGAATTAAAGATAAATATTTTACAAATTAAGATCTTTTGAATATAATTTAGAAAGTAATATGACTTAATTTATAAAACTATTTTACATTATTTATATTTTTGATTGTTTCTTTTGTTATCGTAAAGTTTTTTTGAAGTGTTAATACTCAAAATTAAGTCCTAATATGTTCATACATTGATTAGGTAGAGTGTTAGAAGGTGTAAAATTGACTTTCTACCCATATAAGGTAAATTGAAATTAGGACTACACATTCTAAAACTCCACCTACTCAATGTATCAACATATTAGGACTTAATTTTGGCTATTAACACTTTAAAAATATTTTAAAAAATAAAATAAACATTCAAGCATAAAGAAAACATAAATTACACGTCATCATGTTTGTTTTGGTATTTTATTCCTCCTTTATCTCTACTTATTAAAGTCACACATGTATCATGACTCTTTAGTATAACTTGTTATTAAAATTTGGAGATATTATTACCATAAATTTAGTAGATCTTATAAGAGTAAAATCTCTTCCACACCTTCTAAACCCTACCTAATCAATGTATCAACATATTAAGACTTGATTTTGACTATTAACACCTTAAAATTATTGTTTATAATAAAATAATACTCAAACATAAAGAAAACATAAATTACACGTCATCAGGTTTGCTTTGGTATTCCACTTCTTTTCTACCTCTACTTATTATAGCCACACATGCATCATGATTTTTTTTATTGTAACTTATTATTAAAAAATTCAGACGAATTGTCATAAATTTAGTTGACCTTATAAGAGTAAAAAATTAATTATAGACCTTTTAAAACTCTACATAGTCAATATATTAACATATTGAAAATTGATTTTGACTATTAGCACCTCAAAACACTTTAGGCAATAACATAAACACTAAAACATAAAGGAAACATAAGTTACTTATGAAAAAAAATTGTAGGTTATAAATTAAAAGCTTTTTTTGCTTTATACAGAAGCAACATGTGAAAAGAATATGAGTTAATTGTTGTAAATAATTTAAAAATAGCAATATGAGATTTTATATCATCACTTAATTCTAATTATATCACATTGAACTTTAAAACACATAAACTTTTCTAAGTGTTCTTTTTCTTATTTATCTCTCTTACTTATGTGTCACATCATCTTATTTGTTTTAATGTCTTTTTCTTTTTCTTAACACAACTTATTAACTCCTTACTAAAATTTATTATTAAAATATTTATGAACATTATTTTCCCAATTGTTGTATACCTTTTAAAACTAGAAAAACAATTCTAAAATTTTAATTATATAATATTGAACTTTCAAATACATTAACTTTTTTAGTTTTTTTTTACATGTCTTACTCATGCGACACATCATCCAGTTTATTATGGTCATTTTATTTTACACCACGATTTATTAACTATGTATTATAATTTTTTTAAAAAAAATTACGGATATTATTGGCCCAGTTTTCGTAAACCTTTTAAAACTAAGAAACTAACTCTAATATTTTTAAAACACTACCTAATGAACATACTCACATATTAGGGCTTAATTTTGACTGTGATACTTTAAATGCCCTTTAAAATAACAAAATAAAATCTCACAAATATAAAATACGAAGACCATGTATCAAAAATAAAGATTAATACTTGACATCTTTTCATATAAGCAATATAGAAAACGAATATGACTTCGTTTTTAGATAGATTTGAAGCCAAAATTATAGTTTACTTCATAAATTAAATTTAATATAATAATTCAAAGTCTAAAGTAGAAATCATATACTCTTTTTAATGTCCTAAATAAAGAATCAAATATAACGCATTTTTAATTTGATTACTTTAGTAAATCTTCAAAAACATATCAAAACGGCAGCTCTATTAAACACAGGAATTGTCACCGTAATGCTAGACTATTTCTTTTATAGGGTTAATTCTATCTTTTAAAATGATGGTTACCCAAGAATTTTTTTTCCCCCTACCCAGGTCATAGGAAGATGCCTACAACCTCCCATACAGTGAAATTCAACGGTCGTTGTATACATTTTGTGGCTCTTATTTAGTGACTTTAAAAAGATGCTTTTAAAAATTATCAGTTATGGTGTCAATCAAAATGACACTAAGCATATTTATCGATCATTAACTGTTTTGTATAAAGGGTTGTAGGGATTTTCATGAACGGTAAGTAAAAATAATTCATTATCTGAAATAAATTAAAATTAGCCCACGTGCTTCCATTTAACTTCCAATGTCTATTTTTAGTTACCTATTTATGTCTACATAGTAAATTATTAATTGTATAGTTTGTGCCCCTTTTTTAGGATTTTTCTTTTCCAATACAAATGACTACGCCTGATTTTTAATTCATATGTATATATAGGGTAATCTAAAAAAGATAATATTAAATATGTGATATTTTAATTTCACAGACTTCTATAATCACCTTAATATATTATAAGCTTAGAACTTAATGAACATCTACAAATCAAAGATGAAGTATAAGAATTTTGTGACCTTATGCAATTACATACCCATCTATTACAGTTCACAATTTAGAAAAAATGTACAAATATTCACCGTTATATAATTGTTTAGCCTCAAACATAAAAAAAAAAGATTTTGTAAAATGATATGACATTTTTATGATCATTCAGACAATAATTAACTGTACAATGTACAAGTATTTTCAAATTATATTAATTGTCTTAAAAATATTCAAAATTAAATGGATGGTCGAAAAAGCGCTGAACATTACCATGAAGTAAAGCAATTAAAATATAGATATTTCCACTATAACACTATGATTTCTCTTTTCAGGATTATTTCTACTTTTTAAAAGGTTGGTTATATGAGAGGAAGTAAAATAGCTCCATGTACTTTCATTTTCGCTCTAAGGTTTTCATGGCATGTGTTTTTAGTAAATTTATTCATTTTAGACAATAATATACTAAGAAAATTGTTTGAGCCTTTTTTTTGTACTTTCTTTTCTAAACTGAAAATTTCATTGAGCACTGTAGTAGATGTCTAATTTAGTATATGGTAAGGAGTTCTATCAAATATTTTTATAAAATAAAACTGTTAATCAATGATGCGCCACATATCATGAAAAACTAAAAAAAAGTATCATACTTATATGGATATGATAAGTAAAATGAAAAGCGTAAATATAATTTTGTGTATAAATTCTTGAAATTTAACTTTTTCGTACAAAAACAAAATTAGTACCTAAAATACTAAAGAATTTAAAGTAACATTCTAATTTGATGTGAAAAATTGATTATTCATTATATGCTTCACCTTTTGAATAATTTATATTGAACTTCTAATCTTACTAATTTTTAAACGTTATAGCATGCTTTACTATTATGAAACAATTTTGGAATTATGCGTTCATTGAATTTCTCTTGATTATAATACTGCTTATATGTGAAATGCATGAACGCAACATTTTTTGAATTCGATGGTTCACTTCAGGGGAATACGAATAAATCATAATTTTCAAAACCATCAATATGATGCTTAAATGCCCAACCTTAACTCTACCAAAATTTGCTAAAACTCAACCATACTCATAGTGTTTAAATAGAACTCACCCGGGTCTTGCCCGGGTTATTAAACTAGTATATATAAAAAGCTGAAACATTTGCTTAAAATTATAATATGTAAAATTTTTAGAACTCTATCTTTGCGACAAGTAGGACTTTTTAAGAGCCTTCTCCTTCTGACACGTAAGTTTCAACTTTGCATGTGATAGTCTCCTAACTTAGTTGGTCTCTTTATTTAGAGTCTAACTCTTTTGAATAGGAGTGGCAAAATGGGTGGGTGGGTTGGGTTTGGGTGAAGAGTAAATGGGTTAGATATAAACGGGTAACTGCCCATTTAGACCCATTTAGTTATGGGTTCACCGGGTCATCTTTTAAATGGGCTGGTTTAACCTGTTAACCAACCAATAACCCATATTCTAATTCTTTTGATCTTAATTCTTAATCAACCAACATCACAACCAAACGTGCCAAACCACCACCTACATTCACTGTAAGGCAATTGCAACCACCACGACTCCACCGTCACATACCTGTAACCAACACTATCGTCCAGCTACACTACTACCACCGTGACGCAGCAAACAACCTCCACTATTCAAACGACAACATCCACCATAAGGCAACTGCAACCACCATGAGTCCACCGTCACCTTATCTGCAACAACCACCACCTCCACCACTATCACCCAGCCACATTGCCACCATAGTCACAAGATAAACAAGCACCGCTAAGTTAGATCTCTCTTCTCGTCACCATTGCTTCACCGTGGTCTCGCCACCATCGATGCAACAATTTCTTGCCATCCAACAATGAAAAGGTTAAAAGATCACTCACAAAATAGTAGATCCGTTAAGAAAAAGAGCAGATCTGAGCTGACAAAGGGATGGGTTAGGATAGCAGCAACGATAGAAGGCTGGACGAGCAAATCTGAGCACCATACAGTAGCAATGGGCATATCTGAGCACCACCATGATGGATGGTAGCGATTGAGATGGTAAAGACGACGGCGACATCGTGACGAGACGGCAGTGACGGACCATCATGACAGAACGACAGCGATGAGCATATCTGAGCACCGCCATAACGGATGACAACGATTGAGACGGTGGAGTCGGTGGCGATGTCGATGACGATGAGAGGATGTGACAACATGGCGGTGGCACCGACAGTGGCTTGGCTTCGTGTCTGGCTATGGCTGTGTAAAACTTGACTGTGGTGTGTAAAAAATTTAGGTTTTAAAATTTTGAAGTGTCAAGACTAATGGGTTGATGGGCACCCAATTAAAACCCATTTAAACCAGTGAGTTATTGGGTTCAGTATTTACTGACCCATTTATTTAATGGGTGGGTTTGAGTGAATTTTAAGTGGATGAATTTGGACGGGTAAATGAGTTTGGGTTATCATTGTCACCCCTACTTTTGAATTAAATATATAAAATTCAAGAATCCTATTTGTTTTAGTATTTTTTTTCTTTTCTACTCTATTTATTTAACAGTTTACTATAATTTATTATTAAAAAATTCATAGGTATAATTTATGCAATATTTTAAAACTTTATAAAACTAAGAAACTAATTATACACCTTCTAAAACTCGACCTAATCAATATACTTATATATTAGACCTTAATTTTGATTATTAAAACCTCAAAAGTACTTTAAAATAATAATATAAAATCTCAAAAATATAAAATATAAAAATCATACCCTACTTACTAATTCTTTAGTATGATCATTGGCCCGACTTTTCTATTTAACTCTTTACTATAATTTATTATTAAAAATTCGTAGGTATAATTTATGTAATATTTTAAAACTTTATAAAACTAATAAACTAATTATACACATTCTAAAACTCTACCTACTTAAACTTTGGATGTGGTAATCCCCTAACTTAGTTAGTCTCTTTATTTAGAGTCCAAGATTCAAGAATTATATTTGTTTTGGTATTCTTTTTTTTCTACTCTATTTAACTCTTTACTTTAATTTAAAATTCATGGGTATAATTTATGCATTATTTTTAAACTTTATAAAACCAAGAAACTAATTATAAACCTTCTAAAACTCTACCTAATCGATATACTTATACATTAGGCCTTAATTTTGATTATTAAAATTTTAAAAGTACTTTAAAATTACAATATATAATCTCAAAAATGTAAAATACGAAAATCATACCCTATTTACTAATTTTTTAGTATGATCATTGGCCCAATTTTGTAAATCTTATAAAATTAAAAAAAAAAAACAAATCTACTTATTTTAAAGCTCTACATAGTCCAAAAAAGTTTCATTTTGGACTACTAACTTCTTAAAAACACTTAAAACAAATAAATGAAATGTCTAAAATCTAACATGTTACACGCAATATGAACAAAATATTTAGAACCAATTATATTGGATCTCCAAGAAAAATTAAAATCGATTAAAGAATAATTTGTGACAACCTGAGAATAAGTTTGTAGAATAAAAGAGACGAAAAGATAAATTAGCTATAAGAATCTTTTACTCTTCATAAACAATTACAAAAAGAGAGAAGCCTGGGTGGCCCTAGGGTGATAATGGTATAACCGAAATGTCGGTACTAGATGTGAGAGTGTGAAATTACGATAGTGATAATTGTGGTGGTAGAATTGGAGTGTTGTTAGTGAGATTTGGATTATGTAGTGACAACGTGTAGCGGTAGCGGTGTTGGCGTGTAGTATGTTAATGCTTGTGGTGGTGATAGTCATAACTAAACGATGGTAGTGCAAGAGGTAATGGTTGTTGTTAAAGTTGTTGTAGTGGTAGCACTAAGGTGTTTCGAGATAATATTAATTTACATTACAATATTGATTTATAATTTATGATCTAAACTGGATTGAACAGGTGATGAACCTAAAATAACTGACGATAGAAACATGAAAGTGCACTGACGAGCAAAAGCTATGATATGATGAAGGTAACTGCATTTGTAGTGGCAATGATAGCTCTAATTAAGGTATTTGGAGGTAGTGTTAGTGTAGTATTCATAGACGGGTTACGCCGAGAATCTTATGCAGAAAAGCGATGAACTTAAATAAAAACATAATGACTTTAAGTTAATTCTACTAGCCACTTGAAGGTACATAAACTACATCCAGAACTAAAAGCAGTAAAAAAAATTCTCTAGTATGACTTGTATCTTTCGATTTTGATTTTGGTCCCACATTTTGATTCCTTAAAGTTTCGTTAATTAGGCAAGACGATGTTTTTGTGATTAGCCACTTTCTAACCCCTGGTTACACTAATCTAATATTTCAATGGTATTTTCACTAAGTCATGTTAGCAACACTTTAATAAGTTATGTAGAGATAGAAACACTTTCAATACTATTTTTCCTTTTCATTATGCACGGGACAAATAACATACACAAAGAGTTTTAAATGAAGAAAGAAGGTGAGTGAATTTGACATTTATACTTATAGGAAGATTGAGATTCATATACACTACCTGTAAATAAGTTATAACACTCTTTACTAGATTAAACTCGCAAACAATCAGAAGTGATAGTACAAATAACTGATTTTTATTAATCATATTGGTTTCCGGATATATCATTGATACATACTAATGATTATATCTACAAAACTCTAAATATTCAACTAAAAAGTTTAAATTCAGTTAAATAGTAGTATGAGATTGTTCTCATATGTCATCGCAAAACATTAATGAAAAGGTATCCTAAATCTATAAGACTTTTAATTGTAACATTCACATTTTATTAAACTCACAAAAAAATCGGAAAAATGGGACAAATAACTGGCTTTTTTTTAATCATATTGATTTCAGATATATCATTGATACATACTAACGATTATATCTACAAAGTTCCAACTATTAAACTAAAAAGTTTTAATTCAGTTAAATAAAAGTATGAGATTGTTGTCATATGTCGTCGCGAAATGTTAATGAAAAGGCATCCTAAATCTATAAAACTTTTAATTGTAACGTTTACATCTTATTTATGAGTAAAAACTGATCATATTAAATCATGCATTCTACATATGTTGCTAAGGTATGCTTTTATAATACTAATTTTTCAAAAGTTCTATTCAAAGGTAATCTTCTATATAGTAAATTTCTTACCTGCAGTTCAAATAATAACGATTATAAACAATTTATAAAAAAATATTATAAAAAATAATATTTTTAGAAAGTTAGGAAAATTAACAGATGTAAAATATCTATAAAAATAAATATTAGACAATATTTGAGAAATTAAAGAACAACCTGTGCGTTGCACGAGTTCCTTAACTAGTTATAATAAAAAGAAAATATAATTTTGACATACCGTTGAACACCCAAGCAACAACGGATTCCCACCTCGAATTCATACCATGAGAGGAAAGTAAACAAGAGAGAGAAACCCAACAAGGTGTTGGAAGAGAAAATTTTGACTCCTATCTAGGTTGGAGAATCTTCCTCCTACCTCCCAAATAGTTGTAATTAATACTCGCTAAATATTTTTAATGACTTTTATTTAGTGACGCTAAAAAATGCTGTTAAGAATTATCGCTGAAAGTATTAGTATATACTTCATCCGTCCCACATAATTTGATCAATTTTTTTTTTTTTGCATCCAGATTAAGGATTTAAGTGATATATTGTGTGTTTCCCATTCTACTCTTTAGAGATGGAAGAAAGTAAGTCAGGAAAGAGAAGATGTGTTAATGGAGTGTTAAATGTTGAGAGACAATTAATAAAAAAGTATAAGAAAGTAGACCAAGTGATAGAAAATGAGTTGACAGAGATTTAAATGTTGAGAGAGAAATAGAAAAAAAAAAGTGTAGAAAAGATAAATATGTAAAAGTACATAAAGAATCTTTCTTAATTTAGAAATGAGCAATTTTTATCGGACGCCCCAAGAAGAAAATATGATCAATTTTTGTAAGATAGAGGGAGTAAGTCACTAGAAATATTTAGCAACTATTAATTATTACTAGACAAGATTGGAGGAAGATTCCTACAATACGGTTAGCAGCCAAAAGTTGTACGTGTTGGAAAATTTTAAATTTTAGACCTTTGGATTCAAAAGTGTGGACTTTAACGTATAATGTCCAAAAAGAATCACTTAATTTCATTGAATGGTTAAGAAAATATAAGATCTCGAAGTTCGGGATAAATACGGGATAAAAAGGGTCAAAATGTGGATTCTCACATTACTCGAAAAATGAAAAGGTTATGAAAATATAAGTGGACATGTGGTATTGTATATTGTTCAAGAAATACAAACGCATGGTCATGCATTTGCAATCACCGATGCGCCCGTCGCCGATGGCGTAAAGGCACTAGTGACGCCCTTTGCACTTGCGCATAGTCGCTAGAAGCCCTTGCCTCGAGCCCAACCTTTCTTTTTGCGACAAATTCAAATTGGTATAAGTGAAAATGTGTGACTGTTAGAATTTTAACGTAATTTTGCACTTTTGCTTAAACTCAAATGGCGTCTCTTCATGGTATCTCTCTGTTTGGTAACCGTTAAATGACAATTTTAAAGTATATAAATGTCATAACTATTTGCACCTTCATAGTGTCTCTCAGTTTGCTAACCGTTAAATGACAATTTTTAGAACCTTACATGTTATAACTGTTTGCATCTGTTCATGCCACCTATGGGTGCGCTATATATAGGGTCCGATGGCAAACACGTTTATAGCTTCAGTTTTTCATACTTTTTCTCTCGTCGTAAATAATCATCAATGCTTTGCCTGTACAAGTTTATTAAGGGCGCAGGCAAATACTAAGACAGGTTTCGAGTATTCTCCATAAACTATGTTTTTATACAGTACAAGGAGCCCAACGATCCAATGAAACCGCCCCAAGCTAGAACTGAACTGGCAATCCAACCCCGCGGCCCAGAAACGAGCATCTGAAAAGACCAGGAGAGAGGGAGGTAGAAATCTCAGTTTCGCCGATGAGTTCACGTAAAGGGGCAGCATTGCACCCTCATAGATTTGGCAGATCTTGAGCCTGGCCACCATCATCATCGACCACATGTCCAGTCACTTCTCCAACGTAGCAAGCCAAGAAGATTCACAACCTATACTAAGCCGTGAACCGGCATCTGCTGCGCACTTTCGCAGCAAATGTTTTGGTGTTCTCTGGCCTAGTTTTAGTGTAACAGCTATGTTACTTTTGGTGTAGCAGCTATATTTCTGGCCACACATGAGATTGCAACGAGACCACTTTGATTATGAGACGCAAAAAAGAAGAGACTCAGAGAACGGCAAAGAGGCAGATAGAGCTTGAAATGCGTAGAACTAGGAGGAACCCCTCTTTAAGGGATACATCTATAAGCCTAAATTTCCCTTAAAAACAAAACATTTGAGACACGCGAATCTAGGAGAACGAGAACAGGATTCCCACAAAGAATAGACAGGTGATTTCCTAAAACATGAATCACTTTCCGAAAAATGCTATGTTCACCTCCTTGTACACCTTTCCACCCTCATTTTGTCACTAAAAAGTTCTTCACTGACAAATATTTGACGTTTTACAAATACAAGGACGTACTATCGTGTCCTTCATATACGACTAGAAGTAGCTCTAATGCAACAACATGCAAAGTAGCTTGGATGATAACAAGATTGTAGGACTAGAAATTCGCAGAGCACAAACATCTATACCTTGCTCTAATAAAAAGTCAAAGATCTGTTGCTGAGATGCAGAGTAATTTATCGTCGAAAGCATTAAGGAAGCAAATCCCAATATCCTTGAATGAGTAATAACACTGACCCAACAATGTTAACTAGTAGGCAAATTGCTTAATGCTGAAAAATTAAAAAAAGAAAAAACACAAATATGGTGCATTCTGTGGATCATTCAATTGCGAGACCAAAGAACATTTTAAATTTACTCATTCAGTAATAACACAAACAAAAAATAGAAAAGGCAAAATCTGACGGTCTCTCCTACACCCTATAAGCATAGAGCTTTGACATGTATGAAGGAACTATTGCACAAATGACCCAGATGAATAACATCCGAAATGAGATCAAATGGCACGGTATGATACATCACCGCTTTCCTTTATTTTGTATGCGCTCTGCAATTGTGGTGGTGAGTAGCAGAACTCGCAGCACAAAAATGACATCCTCCAAAAATCGGGTGAGACCTGTTAAGAAGGTAAAGATTATATGAACTTTGTGGGTACCAAAATCGATTCACTAGATCCTTTTTCAGTAATGAAGTCTTACTATGAGAAAACAACGTTAAGATGTTAAACTTTTATGCAGCTTAATTAATCATACAAGCCCTCCTGTTCCCAGATGTCAACAAGGAAATCTACCATTTTCTGTCATCCAAACCCCACAATTGTCAGGAAGAGCTACCAAGCAAGCAAGAAGAATAACCTTGATCAAGGTGCCTAGATCTAGGCAAGACTTACAGGGAGAGGGATTCGCTGGCGAAAAGGCTTGCTTGTCCCAAGTAAACTTTCATAAGTTGCATTCCAACTGCAAAATGTATCAAATCACACTTCCATACATATTGATATGCATGAATGTAGATGTTTAGCGTGTACAAACATCATCACACAAACATGTACAAACATCATCACAAACATGACCATTTAGCTCGTACACAGAGCTGTGACAACCTGGTCTCTCTTTGAATTATTATTATTATTTTTTTGTTTTGTTTTGGGAGTTGGGGGAGAGAAGAAGAAGAAGAAGGGGGGGGGGGGGAGAGAAGGTTCTGCTGACAATGACGGGGGGGGATGGGGTGGGGAGGTAACTATGATTGTAACAAAATTTACGGTAGGTCAGTCTACTGTACATATTGAGATGTGCTAACGAGACTTCTAGCAAAAGCACCATGCGAGCATGCATGGCTTGAGGATTTATCTTTTAAGGTACATATCAAACAGTGCAAAACAGAGTTAGAGCCTAAGTGCCATGGGATCATCTATCGCAGCCACTAGAGTATAACAATTACAAATGAATCTCGACAAGAGGGTCAATGGTTAGAAACCCTGCAATTATATTACCAGATCATTAAGGACACGTGTGCAAGTATAATATGAATTGCACTTACTAGCAAAGATTAAGTAAATTAAGGTTGGCAATGAGTGTACCCAATTACAAGGCAATGCGCCCACTCATAAGGATTAGGCCATTAGGCACTTCTAAGGTCATAGGCGGTTAAAAGGCCGATTGCTAACTATTTTACCTTGAATGTGGGATATTGTAATCTTCACTCATTCTGCCGTAACGTCCTTGCTAATCGCAATCTCTCCATGTGCCGTAACGTCCTCGATAAGGCAGTCGTCATCTCTCCATGTGCCTTAATGTCCTCGCTAAGGCACAACCACAAATAGCTCATAATCTACCTCTCTGCTCTCTCAATTTAATGAGGGATTTCCCCAGCTCCAATGTGGAACACACCCGGCTGACCCAGTTGGTTTGCCCCAACCATTAACAACCAGACTAAATATGCTGGTACAAACAATCAAGAATTGGCTCTAAAACCATCTGCAATGACTATCCACAGCCCCACACCGTAATGTAAGGCTTCAGAGGGCTAGTCAAGAAAGTACTCTGCCTTAATAGGCTGGGTCTTATAGCCACTCACAATCGACGTTGGATATGAAATTAAGGTCCAATCTCGACCTTTCTCACACGTAGCCTGGATCCTCTACTCTAGCCAAAGGGGGATATACCCGACTGTTTCTTGGAGTACCTACTCCCAGAAACAGTCGGGGGCCGGAGTACCCTTTAAAGGAGCTTTACCCTTCCTTTGCCCCAACCATTCTCTCGATAACCCAGAACAAGCTTTTAAGAATCGACTCTAACACTATGTTTGTGTGGATCCACTGAAATCCCATTATTATCCTTGCTCACTGTATGACCAAGGAAAGACAATCAGGAAAGCCAAAACTCATACTTCTTGAATTTTCTTTGACCCAACAATATATGCCTCAAACATAGATCGTGCTTTACCTACTCTTTCATAAATACGGCTAAAGCATTACTTAAACCAAATGGCATTACAAGAAACTGATAATTAACATGCCTTGAAAGCGGTTTTAAGAGTATCATAACCGGACCTGAGAACAATTTTTGAAAGAACTGGCCCCCCAATAATTGACCAAACAATCATCTGTCCCCAACAGAGGTTGCTTATATCTCACGACAATACAAGTCAATTTCTGGTAGTAAAATACACAAAATCTCATAGAACCATCTTTCTTCTTAATAACTTAAGTAGATGCACCCGTTGAAGAAACACTTGGGCCAACGAAACTTATATCCAACAAATTCTAAGGCCGAAGTTCAAGAACTGACGAAGCCACACAATATCGGCTGCCCTGGAACAAGATCAATGAAAATTCTCTCTCATTAAGGGAGACCTGATGGTACTCTCGAAAGACAACTAAGAATGTCTTCACCGCATGAATGCTACTCATATCACCGATTGATGAACGAGCTAATATGGAGTTGCAACATGTCTAGGATACTACTAAACGAATCCAGTTAAACTCGGAATACAAATCACTACTTGTCTCCAATGGAAATTACCTTTTGCATGATAAGCAGCTAGCGAATCCATACCTAGAATCACATCAAAATCCTCCATCACTAACTCATACATTACAATGTAGAGGCCAGAAAAGAGCTCCAACCGACTAACAACCTATTATCCGAAAATCTAAGGACTGCAAATATGCACCAAGTAAGACGCAGACATATGAAAACAAAAGTTTAATATTGATCAATCAATATGTTCTTGATGAAGAAATATGAAATCATGCCTGCCACGACAGCGTTAAATGCAATGATACCCTTCTTGTGTATATTTTGACTACCGCTGGCAGGGACATGAGATATCGATTGCCCTCAACCACTCAAGTCCCGCAGAGACCAAAAAGGCAAGCAACAGACCAGGAATAATGAGGCTCAGGCTACAAATACCGGGACACAAGCCTATGCTTTGACATCAAAAGATGACATTCCATCTAACGATGAAGTGACGGGCAAATTTCTTACTCGTTCATCAAGAGAATATTGTTTGATTGATCCTGGAACTATGTATCCGTATGGTATGTCTCTACCTCTTTTCCACGTTAGCTTGGTTTTGATTTGCAGTCCTAAGATTTAGGATATTCATTATTTCTCTAGATGGAGTTTTTTTGTGGCCTCCACAGTTTATAATATGACGCATATAATTTGGTAATAGGAATTATCCAGGAGATCTTATTCCTTTAGAGATGCAGGAATGTGATGTGATCTTGGGTATTAACAAGGTAGCTGAATATCGTGCAAGAGTTGATTGCCATTTGAAAAAAGTATCCTTTTGTATTTGGAGAGAACCTAAATTGGTATATTGGTATTCTAGACCTGTTGCACCTTCTCATAATCTTTCAGCACTTAGCAGACTGCTAAGAGGCTTCTTAGAAAGGGTCGTATAGGATTCTTAGACCGTGTCTACCATACTCGTTCCAGTCAGGATTCGAGTTGCAATCATGTAGTAGACGAATTCTCAGATTCGAGAGAACCTTCCAGGTACTCCTGATCGGGAGAGACAACTTTCTATTTATATCATTCTATGTGCCGGCTCTAGCAGAGATCAAAGCTTAAAATTCAGCTTCTGAATTTATTAGATGTTTGTTTTATTCGACCAAGTATTACTCCATCAGGGCACCTGAATTAATTGTTAACAAAAACATAAACAGTTTCATAGATTGCATACTGTGAATTTTAGCTAAACCATGCATCTTTTCTAGGTCAATCAGTAACCAAAGATGGGATTTTCATTGATCCAGCAAATATGGAGGTGGTGGAAATGGGTTGTTGCCGTAAGATTGTGAACGAAGCTTCACCTAAGTGATGATAACTTAAGAAGCACGGATTCCGATGCGGGTGCGGATACACGGATTCAAGAAATAGGATACTCATGTGATGGAGATACAGGAATTTATTAGAAATATGTGTGCAACAAAAAAATATACTATCTTAAGCAAACAATAACATAGTTTGTTAATTTGGTCGGCCGTTTTAGAAATATCGAAAGTGCATAGCCAAGTATGATAAAGTTTTTGTGCAATTTCTGTTATTTCTTGGAAGTATTAAGGTTAGTTTAGAAGATTGGCAATAAAGCTGTTACCTAGACATAATAAACAGAAAGTTGGATACAGCTGACACCCATGCTTATAAATAGTTGTCATCCTAAATAAAGCCACACATCGACAACATTGACAGAGCTATTGACAACAGCTCTGCAACAAGAAGCCGTCGCTGCTGCTGACACCACCGGTCGCGCTGATTCCTGAAGACCGTCGCTGCTACCGGCACTCTCCGGTGTAGGCTGTTCCTTCTTCTCTTCTCCATCTACTTCTTCTACCTCTCTCCTCTCTGCCAAAAAACCCTAGGTGCTTGTCTCCGCCGTATCCCTGCCACGTCCAAGTCGCATTCAAGATCCAGAAATTTAATTAAAAAAATATATATTCCGGACAAGCGCATCTGTGCCACACCCCGTGTTCGTGCTTCACCCAAACTGTCGCACCCGTGTTTCATATCTTCGTTGGATAAAATAGTGAGGGAGTTGTAAAGTTGTAACCAATAGGTAGCGAATTGCTTCCTACTAGAAACAATTGTTGCTGAATAACTTCCCAACACATTCATCTTCGTCGCTGTCATCGCCATCTTTCTCTTCAATGCAGATCAACTTTAGACCTTTTATAACTTGGTAAACAAACTTTTGCTTATCAATTTCACTGCTTAAAGACCGACAACCAATTGACTAAGTAAATGGGAGGATTAAGAGTTTATTTGGAGATTCTAAAGTCTAAACTTGATTCCTAAATGGGTGTTTTGCGTGTTCAGAAACAAGGTTGTCCTCTGTATCTCACCCCATAATGACCTCATAAATTTGAATCAAGCACCAATCATCAATATAGATCGCATCCTATCATCTCAAACAAGGTTGGAGGGGTTTGATATGTCCCCTTCCCCAATTTTCAGCGACTTCATAAATCTTATCATATACGAATTACTCATTTAGGCTTCCATATTGGTGTTGTGGATGTCAGCAGAAGGAAACAGGTAGGGAAATTACAGTTGGTGACGGAAGTCGAGGATATAAAAACTTTTGACAGCCAAGACACCAAAAAAATTTATAGCTTGGTTTGCTTATAATAAAACAAAAAGGGTCAAAAAAACAGAGGAAATGTAAGGAGTATGAAGATCAGATTGATAGAGGAGGATGGGAAAGAAATGTCACGGGAGCTTGTGGGGTTTAATTAGGATAGGGACCAGAAAAAGGCAGGTTAAACAAAGATAACAAATAAGCTACTTCTTAGCTAGGACAGATTGATCAGTCTAATGTGCCCATTACCAAAATTGATATTTTTCTGATCATGAAAGAACTAATGCATAAACCACAAACAGTGAAAAATAGCCACCTCAATCTAGGTTCTCGAGCTTGTATACGCTTCTGAGACCCCTTATTTCCAATCCACTGTTGCCTTGTATGATTCCATAGGAGAAGACCTGCACCCCACCACAAAACAACTTATGATTAAAAACTAGACACTATAATGCAGTAAAGACGGCATGAATATGGGGGTGAATTTAAAGATAAATAGTAGGAAACTACACCAGGCTAGCCTCTAGCCTTACGTGTAATACTTAATCATAGTCAATAATGTGTAGCAAAGACAGCAGCAAAATAGGGGAGTCGAGGGTGAATGTAAGAAGAAATAGTAGGAAACCGAGCCAGGCTAAGGGGAAGCTTCTCTATCACATTCGACCTCTGTTAACTCTACCATCCAACTACAGATGAAAATTGGTCATATGTAAAAAAGAGAAAAAAACATAATCTGCAAAAAATTCATGGCTTTGGATTCCATTGCAGCAAGAACAGTTCCAATCTGGAGGCAGATCAAGCCAAAACCAATGAAGTTGTCCTGGTCACATTTGTTCAAATAAGTGCACTGCGGAACAAGGAAGGAGAGAGCCGACTAGATAACTAATGTTTCAGTCAAAGTTAGCTAAGATGAACTTGCCACTATTTACAAATTCAGGAGGGTTGCTGCCAGCACTACTGTGAGGATCAATGGTCTGATTGAATGTGCTGATTGATGAGACACTTCTCTGGGACTGAACTGCACTATTGTCCATCTCACATGTGCTGGTGCTCCAAAAGTCTTCTGTTAAACTGGCTTTATTCACTCTTTGGCCTTGAGCTATCAGTCCCTTGGATGGCTTGTCTACAGCTATTATGTGTGGAGGCTTGATACAACATCCAAGGAAACCTCTGCTCTGTTGCAAATGAGGTTTATAACCATAAAAAAGATTAGTCCACAACAACAAATTAACCACATATCAATACAATATAGTCTCAAAAAAAATAAAAAAAATATGGACTACTCACTTCACTGACCCTCGCTTTTCAAAAAGCAAAAGAACAAAAACACTTAAAAAGTAAAATAAAAAAGGAAAAATCAAATGCAGTCACATCAATGAACATAAGCGTATGTCTCAAAGTAGGCCCAGTCATGCCACACACAAGTTTTCTTTCATGTCAGCAAGTAAGTCTTCTCTGGAACAGTGCTGCCCACACTTATAGCATATACCCTCGTGTAGGAAATGGTTCCATACTACCCAAATCCAGGTAAATGTGATTAATGTCACTGACCTACCCTTTTCTAAAGCAAGTGCCAGGTTTTTTCACTTTTGCAGTCCACCGCAAGCCCACCATCTTTATTTTCAGGCGAGCCTTTGCTTTTGAGTACAACAGCCACTACCCCCTTCCAAAATTTACCTTGTTGATCCTTCTTATCAGTGTACCATGTGCGGGTGTTTAGCATGTCGTGTGTTTACACCTTCTCATTACTTAAGAAATATCACAATATACGAGTAACGTCAAAAAAGTGAAGTAAACCAAAAGACTATTATCTCCTGCGCTATCAACTTGTGAAAAGTTTGGGGTCAATTTGTAGTGAACTGTTTGTAAAAGGATATAGAAATATAGTTTAGTTCATGAAAGTTGACAATTAAATAAAGGGGCAATAAGAAACATAAGGAAATACAACTGAGAGCCAAAGTATATCAATTTTTTCTCTAACTAGTAAAATGGCTTGATTTAGCTGCATTTCAAGTACTCTGTGCAGACGATTTTTCCACTCGTACTACATACCTCCACCTTAATATGAAATGAAAATTACATGAAATTCAACATCTCCATTTCATTCCCTTATCAAAGCAACTTTTCTAAGCATGATAACTTAATGAATATGGATAAGAGCAAACACCATAGACGGTCGCAGATGATAGGCATTTAAGTAATTTCACTAGCAAAATACACAGACACACAGTAGCTATTACTACAGTACTACACATACAGAAACTTTTGAGCAAAAGATAGACATTTAAGTGATTTCACTCGCAAATGTACAGGCGCACAGACACACACACAGTTGTAGCTATGACTACAGCACTAAATATAAAAAAAGCTGCTGAAGAAATTAACGACTACAAACCAGTGGTGCTAACCACACAATGAAGTCTTGTCCTTCTTTAGGTAGCTTTATAGATTGTGATCCAAATCATAAAGCAATCACTATTCAGGATGCTATAGGATAGATTGCACAGTACCCGTAAAACTTTCCATCTTCTAAGCAAGAATAATTTGAGAAGTGTCTTACAAGACTTAAAAGACACATTCTACTTTACAAGTTATCAAGTACATCTTCCCCCAAACACAAAAAAAAAATAAGTACTTTTATTTTCTTAACACATCAACAGTTTGTGGCGAAAAGTTGATATTTCGTGGCTAACACTTCTTAGCATCTAAATGAGGTCTCGACAGGCATTATGTGATGTCAAAATAGACTTTTTCTGTTCTTCATTATATATTGTGAGCATATGAGTGATTGTAGTACCTAAGTGAGTCTGTTGTACATTGCTGTGATAAAGGTCATTGCAGCTTGGTAATAGCGCAAACCTTTATTTTTGTTTATAAGTAGAAAAAGTTGTATTTGTAATCCAACAGAGATCACAACAAAAGTAGATTATTTTTCACGGTGGAGCATATCATACATCACAAGGGGTAGCTTTGAGCCATTACTATTTGAGGATGGAGTGATTCTTTGGTGGGCCTTGTTCTGTCAGGCTTCAGGATAAAACGGACGTGCCAGATTTATCCCTGTTTGACTTTGGAACAAACAAAAGTTTTGGAGTTCGTGCGTTCACTAATTTGAGCACACTGGGTCACAAAAATCGCTTGCTTGATTGGTAGCTCAAACCTTAGTTACAGGAAACTCCTCATATGGTGACGCTTCTCTCTCGGAAACTCGCTTTTGCGATCCCAAGTTAGGAGCTCCACGGGATCTCGTCCCAGGCTCATATGGGAACTCGATCCCTTCAGTTGGACAGAGATGCATGGAGATAGTACCTAGAAATCAAGCCCTTTTTGGCTCAATTCCTTGTTTCTCTCTTCCTTCAAGTCCTTAAAGTCTCCTTGTTTGTTTTTGCCCTCCCTCCCTCTCTCCCTTCCTCTATCAAGCTATATTCAAGAAATGGTAATACTCTAACGAATTTATTTATTCAAGCCGCTCCCAACCTTAAATTCTTCCAGGTTCTTACGCTCCCCCGCCCCCGTTCCTGCTCTCGCCCCCGCCCCCGCCCCCGCCCCCGCTTTGTGCAACTAAGGTTCAAACATAAATATCACCCACTTTAAGGCCAAAAGCTAGAATACTCAACAACACCAAAACTGGATGTTCCACATAGTTAGACCGGCATGTTCAGTCCGACTTGCTAGTCATCTTATTTCATGGAAGTGTTGTCCCCAGCAAATATGTCTAGCTATATGTTTCACAGAAATTAAATATACATTCTCCCTGAGGAGGTGCAGAGGCACATGATGCATGAGGTGGGGCAATTGCCCAACCTCACTTTTGGGAGAATTTTGAATGCACACAGTTCTAAGAAATATGAGGGTTAAAAGTGTATCAAAGAGGTTTTTCCTAGCTTAAGTCTTTCAAAACTTACCTAAAATTTAAGTTTTGCAACTTATTCATAAGACCTGGCTACGCCGCTTTCCCGGAATTTCACAGTACTTGTTGCTTTGGACATCATTAATTTCAAAGTTCTAACTCTATTTTCCTTCTCAATCGAGGCAAAAATTTCCCTACTGTTTAAGACAACAATTTAATTATCCCAGAATTATACTTACTAGTCGCAGTCATCTGTCAATGTGGTTCTGCAACTGCTTACAAGATTCCTCAAAGCAAATATTTGTCCCCAATTGAGATAGCGCTTTATACCAGGTGTTTCCATGGTCCAGCACAAAACAAATACAAGTCGAAGACGATTAAGACAAAATTCTATCTTGGATTTCTATCCATAACCAGCTCCTTTTGTTACCGATAGCTTTCTATCCATAACCAGCTCCTTTTGTTACCGATAGCTTTCATAAATCTATCACCGTTCTGTAATTATCCCAACCCTACATCAAGAAGTTTTACATATTGAAATGACAAAGGCATGCCTTTTGGTTTTCCTTTCAACTAGATTGACTTCAGACAACATCCTCTTATCCTTAGTTCTTTTTCGGGGAGGCGAGGGCAGCGGATTGGGGGTAGCAATGAGCAGGTATGCGGGGCTGTTAGAGCTCCCGATTGTCTGTCTTAAATCCATCCCCTCATGCCATGCGAATCGTGTAATAATCAACTCCGAGAGATGGCCAAAACTAAGCCCTCCCTTAAGATTAAGACATGAAAGCCAAAGAAGAGGCAACAAGAATAAGATACCATATAGAGATCCGTGCATATATTTTAGAGAGTTAAGCTCCAAATGAATGCCTTATTTTAGAAGAATTTTATCGACACTTTTCTGGAATCCCAGTACGGTTACATTGAAGGAAACCGTATGTTAGATGGTTCCCAATCTTGACTCTCGTTCGAGTTTTCATTTACTATCAAAGTAAACGTAGACTTTATAAACATCTTACTGCAAAGCAGAATATTAAATAGGAAACATAAAAAGCAAACTCTCCCTTACATGGAAAAGACCCCGGCATCTATCCTTCAATTTCTCCATCATCAAACCTCTAACCGCGAAAATATAAGCTCCTGAATAACCTAAAATTGAACAAAAAGTCGTTCTTCCCAAGCATGTCTTCATATGAAACACTGAACAACACCTATTATACATAGCTCCTGATGTAGCCTTTGATGCTAAACATCTACTACCATTATAGGATTATAGCTAAGGGTATGGAGGAAGAAAGAAATGCATAACAAATTTCCTGGTCACTCGGTATTGTACTTGCTTAAACTAAAAGCAAACCCAAGATTCCAACCCACGCGAAAGGGAAGGTAAGCCAAAACCAAAGGAAGTCTTAACCGTTTGGTTAAAGGAATATTGAAACTATGACCTATTATTCCCCAATTCGTTTTCTTGTGTACCCTTTAAAGAAAAAAAAAACTTAAAATAGCAAAGTATTTCACACTTTGAAGTTATTCCATTTCTTGAAATCTTCAGAGCGGCCAAACAGCCATTGATACCCAAAAAAGGAAAAGACACGGTTATCTAACATATATATTAAGAGAGAAAGAGAAAGAGAGAGTGACTGACCCCATGCATGCGAAGATATAGCAGATCCAAGAGTGAACTACTAATCTACGGTGTTGCAAAAGAGAAATCGTCAAAGCACATATATCATATGCCCCATGTCCTGCAAATCAACTTTGCTGCGAGATCAGTCAAAGAGAAGAATATCTAGAACCCAAATAACCCATTGTTTAAATTTACTGAGGAATCGATCATTCAGGGGAGAGAAGAGATTGTGGACTCAAGATGTAAAAGAGCACTATGGTTATATGTTTTGGTAATTGAATTCACCCCTTACATATAGATTAGCTGAGAGTGATCAAGCGATTAGAAGGATTGTTCTTGGTAAAGGATTTGGTGAGAGAGAAGAGTTGGCGCAATAAGTAAAGGTCTAGATGAGTGGGAGACTGGGCAGCCACTTGCACAACACAAATCACGAAACTACCTTTGAGAAACGAGTCCACTGTGACTCTTTACTGTGATCCAAAAGATAGGATCTATGTGTTGAGTGCCTTCTTATGAGGTTTGAAATTGATTTATCAAAACTAGATTTATATTAAATCAGAATTCGTTTTTAAAATTAATTTTAATTTTAATATATTTAAGTCTAATTAAATTAAAAATTATTCAAGTTGTTTGGATAAAAGTACGTGGAGTGTTCCAAAATTACCTATTTATTCAAATTCAAGGGGGCATTAGTCTGTTTGTGAGTTTTTTGAGGAGAGAAAAGGAAAAAAAAATTCCTTTTCTTTAACTTGTGAGTTTTTTCAAGAAACAAAAGAAGAGAAAAGTTAAGAATTCTTTTTTTTCTAATCTTTCCTTTCAAAATTAGAAAGAAATAGGGGAAAAAAGATTTACATAAGTAATATTTTCTTAATGCCTATATTATCCACCGATGATCAGAATTTCTTCGAATATGTCCTTGAATTGATTCGAGATGTGAGTAAAACCCTTGAGATAATGAAGGTTACATTTTTAATCACTTTAGGTCCTAAGATTTTTGATAAAAAAAATTTCATTTTATTTACAAATGAATGATTGTTTTTAATGTTAGAGTTCACTCATGGCTGATTGTTTCACTTTTGGCATAACATTAATCAAGTAAGTGTTTGACAGAGTTTTTGTTCTCAATTTTTTTCCAGTTTTCTAAACTAAAGAAAAAAAAACATGTTTGACATAGAGTCTTTTTTTTTTTTCCTTTTAGTTTGAAAACCAAATTTTAAGACATGGCCGTTTTTTAAAACTCAATTTTGGAGTTTTGAATTTTCACTTTTGAGATCCAATCTTCAAATTTTGTTAAGAGCAAAAAATAAAAAAAGAGCATCATTTTAACAAAACCCCCATCACCACACATAGCACCACCACAACCACTAGACCTAGCATCACATTGCCACCACGGCCAGCAATCATCCTCCCCCCTCCCCCCTCCCAATTATACCTCCACAAATATCATCAATTTGCCTCCATAACCTCCATAAATACCAAAACATCTTGACAACCATAACCACTGCCAACGTCCCACCACCGTCGCTAACACCACAACCCAGTGCCGCCAGCCACAAATTACAACCCCCGACCACAAAATCCTGCAAATAAAGCAAAAACGGGTCACGCATGGAAAACCTATTTATATCCTTGATCTGGAAGTAACATTTTCCTCACAGGTCAGTCTAGGTAGTTGATAACTAAGTATCGTAAGTAAATTGCTCCCGGTTGGATAGAAATTCTATACTTAATGGCTGCCGCTTCTAGCTCTGGCGCTCAACATCTCCAAAGCCGACTAAAGGCCAAGAATAAGATGTGAATCGCCCACCGCACACACCCACGATTACCAACGGCCACCAATTGTCAATCCACAGCACTGCCCCATGATCTGACAATGAATCGCCCTCCCACGACCACCAATCGCACACCCACAATGCCGGCTTTGCTAACGTCGATTGCATCCGCCACCAAACGCCACCCACCACCACGACCTACACCTCTCTTCCACGGTAATGGTTCATAATGTTAGATCTGACTGCAAAGGCTAAGATATCGATGGCTGTCGTGAAGGCCAAGTGTAAGCAGTGGCTGTAAAGGTCGGGTCCTCGTCATTATCGTTGAATCAGCAATTTAGGGTAGTGGTGTTTTGAGACATTAGGTGCAAAAGGAATATGAGAAAGGAGAAAATAAGAAAAGAAAAGAATAAAAAAAACTCAAAACAAAAAACTCTCAATTAAACACTTGCCTCTTTTTTAAAAAACTGAAAAGAAAAATAGGTTTTGGTTTTCCTTTTTGGAAACTACCAAAAAAAAAAAACTACAAGGGTTTCAAACGCACCCAAAATTTAGATGTCTGGATATTTGTTTTCAACTCATGGCTGGTTTGTATATCTTTTATTGTGACACAAGCCGATGATTTAAGACTCATGGCATCAGTATGGAATGAACTTTGTATAATATTCCTGATAACTAATTTGTTTTCCTGTCAGACTCATATTCTTTTTTAGAATCATATCAATAGTCTTTGTTAGAATTATAACAATATGGTATAAATTTAAATGTAATATGGTGTCTCCCCCCTGTAGCACCCATAACAAGAGAAAGGAATAATGCTATCTTTTCTCTTCTTTTTCTTTTAAACTCACAAACAAGATAAAGAAAAACTGCCTTCTCTTCTATTCTTTTATCTTCTCATTCTTTTCATTTCTCTCCTCTCAAAACTCAGAAACAATTAGTCAATGCATTTAAAAATGAGAATATTTTAATAATTCTCTTGTTCAAATTTAATTTACCAAAACTGACTAAATCAGAATCCAACAAAATAAAAATTCTGAATTTAATCAGTTTTGAGCACATTGAAACAAATTTAATCATTTCCTCTTTTTTTTTTGGCCAAACACTTTAAACTTAAATTAATCTAGATTTAATCAAGTTGACCATTATAGATCAATCACAAGTTCCCTCGTAATATCTCTCGATAGGAACAAGTTAGTTTCAAAATATCATTTACCATCAAGCTCTTTATTTGAATCGATTTTTTCTAATCATGTAGAATTGATATATTGGTTTGAACTCTCACAATTTTTAGTTAATTTATGACGAAGTCTCCGAAGGTGGGGTTGATTGTAATATAAGATATGTTCTACCGTGAAAAGTATCCCACTTTTGTAGTGGTCTCTCGGGTTATTAATACAAATTTTTTATAGGCAAAAACAAAAATAAAAGGTTTGTGCTATAACCAAGTTACAATAAAAAATGTCAAACAATGTACAAATGATTTAATTGGGTAATACAATCACTAATGACCTCACAGAGATTAAGAAAAGAGAAAGTCTATTTTTTACCCCACGTTATACTTGTCAAGACCTCATTTAAATGCTAAGTGTTAACTATGAAACATTGATTTTAAGCAACAAATTGTGACACAGACGTGCATATAGGGGTGTAAAAATAGCCTTTCGTGAAAGGAAAAGAAGTGTTCAATTTCTCCAAGCTTCCAACAACTCCATTTTCTTCACAACAAAAGTTTGTCACTTAATATTTTTAGATGCATTCTTGATAATAATGTAGTGACAAACTTTAAAGTTAGTGATAATTCTTTCTTGCTAAATGGCTCTCAGAAGTGCCTTTCTAAATAGGGGATCACAGGAAATTTATTCCTAACCCCGATAGCAACATGAATTTTTTTTAATTGGAAAGCTTGACTAGAAATTGTATTCTTCAAGTGACTATGTTTTACGCTGCTAAATAACTATTACATTTAGTCACCTTGAAAATATTGTATAATCATTGCTATCCAACATGGCCTTTTGACCAGGTGATTATGTTTTACGCTGCTAAATAACTATCACCTTGAAAATATTTTGTGATCATTGGTATCGAACACACGACCTTTTGATCAGGTGCCGGCATAAATAAGGGTGCTTATTCGGTTTACCTGAACCTAGAAAAGGCTTGAAGAATCTAATTGAAATATGTTACTCTCATTTTTTCTTAACTCAGAGCTGAATTAAAAAAAAAATAATCTCAAATTGAACCAAATTGAATCAATATTCGGTACATTATTTGGGTTTTCTGGTTTTAAACTTAATTGATAAATAGCTAACTTAAACTATGACCTTAAATATAAATGTCATATAAGCGTACACAATGTTGATCTTCTGAAACAGAAAATTTTTGTAACACTATATACATTCATACAGCCCAAAGTGACTTAGGACTTGGGTTACTTTTTATGTATAACACACGTGATGTTGTGTTTGGTAATTAAATAATAATTAATATCTTAAATATGAAAAAAAAATATATTTTTGGTTTCAACCCATCATGTAAAATCTCACTCAGAAAACCATACCAAAATGTCCAGTTTTCAAAGTCGAACAAATGTATAATTTTGAGTTTTTTGTTTCAGTTATTTCGGATATTTAGAGTCAACCCAAATAATGAATACCCCTAGTCACCAAAACACCAATTTAGTCAGGTTTGAAAAGCTAAAAGAACTTGTTTGTTTCTTTCTTTCTTTCCTTTTATTTGGAAAAAAATAAATGAAGTTGTGATAGTAGACTTCAAAACCTACCGCAAAAGAGTTTATCTAAACCTTACGATTCATGAAAGTTTCTTCGAAAAGTGAATTCCTAAGTGGTCGGTTCCAGAATACAGTAAGCTAGATGCTCTACGTGAACGCCGATAGACCAAGAAGAGCCTAAAGTTCGATTGGTATTAATGCTTTTGCAAAACCCCTATTTGGTTCTTATTTTTTGGTAAAAGGCATTATCCATGAACCACTGAATGTAGAAGTAAATGAGTACGTATAAACCAAGTTATCACTACATGACTTGCTTATAAGCATTGTCATTTGACGGCTTTGTTTCTTTTCTTCTTCTTCTTCTTCTTCTTTTTTTTAATAAGGATCATTTGTTAACTCAAAAGGTTATCCAGAGTTACAATATTAGATAATATGCGAGGGTATTCCTCCAACCAGACCCTTAGCATATTCAGCTCTCTTCCTTACACTACCATTTTGTGGGCGGCCTTGTTTGCATCTCATTTGACATGGTGGAAACTGTACTTATGTAAGCCTCTCCTCTCACCCTTAACATCTTGTAGAATTAATCCAAACTCTGATAAATCTTGATCGTTATCATTTAGAATTTGGATCACTTCCAAGCTATCCCTTTCCGGTATAATTGAACAAAAGCCTATTTCCCTCGCCAGACGCATCCAGTCAACTGCAATATCATCGGTCATGCAGTGGATGCCATGACCTCCCCGTCCCGTTTTCTAATGATAATTCCTGCACCTCCTCTTCTTGTTTTCGCATCAAACTCCCATCAACATTTATCTTGAAAAAGTGGCAAGGAGGCCATTCCCATAAAGTAGGGGCTAGAGACGTTACTTCAATATGAACTCTACCCAAGGTTGCATGATATTTAAACAAATAAGATGAGGCTCTTTGGTAAAGAAAAACCAGGCTCCCCAAAAGATTTGCTATGGACTACTAAATTTATGTGTGCCACACCATCCAGATTGTTATACACCATATGGGAAACTTGTTAGAGTCAGTTGTTGTATCCATAATTCAAATTATAGGCAGAAATCTGATCTAACTTTCTCAGCGTTTGTGGATATCTGATGATGCCGAAAATGGTTCGATGCTACGTGGAGGTGCCACAAAGGATGCGGTCTGAGTCAGCTTCCAGGTAGGCAACGCGGGAGACAGCAAGGACGGCGTAAGGGCCGAGGGCAAGGCTCCCCAGACAGGTCGTGAGGGCTGGCAGCGCTGCGCAGGCAGGGTGACGATGAACAGGACCGACAGTCTACAGTCGTGACAAGGGTATGGCGTCAAGGGTCCGTAGACGGGAGTCCAAGTATATTTCTCTCACTAGAATTCCAGAGAGAATGTCTTTTTAGAGAGAGAAAGTGAAAAGTCCAAATGAGCCAAAGATCCTTGAAAAAGCTCCAAAGTCCACTATTTATAGGCAAAAATGTGCATGTGTCATAAGTTGACATGTGTCACCCCCTGGGAACGACACGTCACCAGGGGGCCAACGCACTGACCCTCCGTTGGACTGCCGGTTCCTAAGTTCGTGCTGCCCTGCCCTTGCAACATCTCTCTGCCTGTCTGAGGAGACTGATCATGCCGCGGTAGCATGGTCAGAGTAGCCCGTTGCCCCAGCCTCCAGTCCAAGCCCTTACTGAATCCCACAGGCCTGGCAGCGGTGGGGAAGACCCGACGCCCAGCTGCCAGGTGGACTAGGCAAGATGCCCTTCCGAAGACCTGCTCCCATCTCGGAGTGACCCGGGGGTCATAGTCCTTAGGGGTGCCGACGCGAGCCCCCAGTGCCAGAGCACGTAGGCCAGTCACGCAGGCACCCCGGCGGAGATAGTGTCCTGGAGGAGTAGCCTATCCCGTGAGCATATAACATGATTGCAGCGCATGGTGCGCGGTTGAGTGCGGGCGACGAGGGTCGCAGAGTGATCTCCGAGCGACAAGGGTCGTTGCGTGGATGGCGCGCGACCGTGAGCGACGGTTGTCATGGCGACAGAGCGGCCACAAGTGACGGTCATCGAGACTACGAGCGACGGTCATCGCGACGAAGGAGCATGGTTCGAGAGCGACGGTCGCGAGCGACGGTCGTCGTGACAACGGAGCACGGTCAAAGGTGACGGCGTCGGTATTCAAGGCAGGTGGCCGACCCCTAAAGGAGGCCGACCCCTTGGGGTGGCCGACCCCCCAGGGTGGCCGACCCCCAAGGGTGGCCGACCCCTTTGGGGTGGCCGACCCCTTGGGGTGGCCGACCCCTTAGGGTGGCCGACCCCCAAGGGTGGCCGACCCCCAAGGTGGAAGGCACGCCGAAGTCGCTTCACGAATGGTTCACGTGACTTGAGCATGCGTTGCTTTGACCGGCCCTCGAGCGTTGAAAAGTTGACCGCTGACTGGGTGATGTGTCGTGCAAAGTGGGTCCCTTAGCGGGTCCTGGGGTGCGACCAGAATAGGGTATGAACATAAGCCCCCTGCGTGTGGCGTGCGCGGAGGGGCAACCCGAGCGGGCGTCGCACGCATAAACGATGTGGTTACAGCCCCTCTCGCTGCGGGGGCCAGGGTCCCTGGTGATGGAGCCGGCGATGACGCTAAGCCCGTGTAGCAGTTTGATTGAGCCGGTGATGGCGCTCAGCCCATGCCGCAGTTCGATTGAGCCGGCGACGGCACGAAGCCCGCGAAGGCGCTCAGCCCATGCCGCAGTTCGATTGAGCCGGCGACGGCACGAAGCCCGCGAAGGCGCTCAGCCCATGCCGCAGAATGATTGAGCCGGCGATGGCGCTAGCCAGTGCTGGCGCTCAGCCCATGCCGCAGTTGATTGTGTCGGCGATGGCTTCAAGGTTGTGAGCCCATCCCGTAGTTTGATTGAGCCGGCGACGGCACGAAGGCCGTCCCGTAGTTTGATTGAGCCGGCGATGGCGCTAGCCCGTGATGGCGCTCAGCCCATGCCGCAGTTTGATTGAGCCGGCGACGGCATACGGCCCGTCCCGCAGTTTGATTGAGCCGGCGATGGCGCTAGCCCGTGCTGGCGCTCAGCCCATGCCGCAGTTGATTGTGCCGGCGATGGCTTCAAGGTTGTGAGCCCATCCCGTAGTTTGATTGAGCCGGCGATGGCGCTAGCCCGTGATGGCACTCAGCCCATGCCGCAGTTTGATTGAGCCGGCGATGGTGCTAGCCCGTGATGGCGCTCAGCCCGTGCCGCGGTTTGATTGAGCCGGCGACGGCATACGGCCCGTCCCGCAGTTTGATTGAGCCGGCGATGGCGCTAGCCCGTGCTGGCGCTCAGCCCATGCTGCAGTTGATTTTGTCGGCGATGGCTTCAAGGTTGTGAGCCCATCCCGTAGTTTGATTGAGCCGGCGATGGCGCTAGCCCATGATGGCGCTCAGCCCATGCCGCAGTTTGATTGAGCCGGCAACGACATACAGCCCGTCCCGCAGGGAGGGGTCCTCGTGCAGGAGCACTACAAGCGGAGCCCCCAGAATGCCGCACACTCTAGAGAGTGAGTCAAAGATCTTCCATGCCCATGGCAGGGGCGCATGGTGTGGTGAACGGGTGTTATGCTCGGAGGCTTGTAACATGGTCGTGGTGCATGGACATGGCGACAATTGTCGCGGGGACAATACTTGGTGCCGGAGCACATGTCATGAAAGTGGTGCGGCGATGAACGTCGCGAAGCAATACTTTGTGCCGGGGCACATGTGATAAGAATGGCGCATGGGTGCGGCGACGAAGGTCGCGGAGCATATACTTGGTGCCGGGGGCACGCATGATGAAAATGGCGCACGGGCGCGGCGACGAACGTCGCGGAGCTATACTTGGTGCCGGGAGCACGTATCATGAAGATGGCGCACGGGCGCTGCGACGAACGTCGCGGAGCTAAAGTTGGTGCCGGGGGCACGCATGATGAGAATGGCGCACGGGCGCGGCGACGAACGTCGCGGAGCTATACTTGGTGCCGGGGGCACGTATCATGAAGATGGCGCACGGGCGCGGCGACGAACGTCGCGGAGCTAAAGTTGGTGCCGGGGGCACGCATGATGAGAATTGCGCACGGGCACGGCGACGAACGTCGCGGAGCTATACTTGGTGATGTCGTCATGGCAATTGTGCATGGTCGGTGACGAGCATCAAGTGACCATTAGCATTGAGCGCGCGTTGTAGAGAGCGCGATGAGTTGGCACGAGCGACGTGGTTCAAGGAGACGGCACGCGGGCGACGGGGCCTGTCGCGGAGCTGTCATGTGAATGCGTGCGACGAAGGTCGTAGAGGTGGCGCGCGGGCGCGCACGGTGGTCATGGCGGCGACGGCGCGTGGTCGACAAACTGTGGCGAGGCGCCGGCGGACGGGAGCGTAAAGTAAAGGAAAAAAGAAAGAAAAAGAAAAGAAAGAAAGAAAGAAAAAGAAAAAGAAAAAAAGGAAAAAGAAAAGAAAATTGCCCACCCCTATATAAGGAGAGGAGGGGGAGGGGGCGGAGGCACCGCCATTTGTGCCCACCAAAGTCAGAGAGAAAAGAGAGAGAGAGAGAGAGAAAAAGGGATGGTGAGAGAAGAGGCAGAAGGGGGCGAGGGGTCGTCGGGGCCAGGGGGTCGGCCGAGAGGAGAGGTCGGTGGCTCTGCGAGGGGAGGGGGGTCGGCCACGCGAGGGGGGTCGGCCCTGCGAGGGGGGTCGGCCAGTCATGGGGGGTCGGCCGCACAAGGGGGGTCGGCCAGTCACGGGGGGTCGGCCAGTCATGGGGGGTCGGTCACGCAGGGTGTCCGACAGGCCCAAGTCCCAACCTCACAGCCCGGAGCTACGCCAGCAGCGAAGAAAGTTCGGCAGAAGATGTGGGCGAAGCCGCGAGGGGCCGCGGCGGGTACATCGCGACCGCCGCGGGGTATGATGACTGTACCTGTGCCGGCGCCGCCAGTCGATGAGGCCATACCATCAGTGGGTGTCGAGGCGGCAGTGCCATTGACCTTTGATGATGGCGGTAGGAGGTCCTACGATCCGGAGCCGGATAAGACAAACACATTGCTGGGGGTGAGGGGAGTAGTACCGTGTGTACCGGACCGGGAGCTGTGGAGGGAGTTGGCTATTCGTGTGGCAGACGGAGCGTTCATGACACCGTGGGGTGGTCCGTCGATGGGAGAGGAGCCTCGGCTGTCGTCACCCTACCTTCGCGCGCCGAGCTGGTCGGAGGCGCCTGTGATGTCGCCGAGGTATGTACCGGCATTGTTGATTGGGAGAGAGGACATACCTTGGTCGCCGGTGATGTTCAAGGGCCATAGTGCGATGCCGGTAGGGTGGGACTTTTGGTGTGAGCATATGGTGGAGACACCGGAGAGGGCGCAGGTGTTGCAGGCACTGGGACTGTTACCGGCGATCAATATCACGGCGAGGGGGCTGGAGTTATATAGGGATACGCCAGGGATGACCCGATTGCTGGCAAGATGGAGCACGCAGTCGCATACGTTCGTGACCGAGTTCGGGGAGATCGGGCCGACGTTACTCGATGTGTTGATGCTGACAGGGCTGCCGATACACGGGGAGGTGGATGCACGGGTGACCCGGCTGAGCGGGGAGGAGCGGTTGTTGCAGACGCAGCTACTAGACATCCTGGCGGAGACGAAGAAGCACCGGAAGGGGACGTACGGTGGGTGGCTGCGCCAGTTCTATGGTACGCCGCAGGCGAGGACAGGCCAGAGGTTGGGCAATGCTGCCCAGTTCGTGATGGGGCCGTATCATGGCAGCGATCGGTACGAGTTGGTGGCGTTTTTGGCTATGTTCTTGTCGAGGTAAATTTTTGTACTGTCATGTGATTATGCGTGAATATATCGTATGTCCTGCTTGCCATGTAAAACGTCAAACTGACATATGTTGCCGGTCGTTGTTTGCAGGTTTGTGTTTGAGGGGACACCTGAGGATGGCATTTCCCCGAGGGTGTTTCCCTTGGCCATTCGGATGGCGCAGGGAAGGCGGGTCGGCTTGGCTCCGGTGTATTTGGGCACGTTATACTCGCGGCTAGATCAGTTCGTGAATGACGTGAAGCGGTCGTATGGTCGGTATCAGGTGGCGACGTACGTGGACTGGATGTTCTTGCAGAGGTACCTGTACGAGTGCTTTCCAGGGTACCGGCCTGATGGATACCCACTCGCACATCCGTCACCGACGATGGGGACAGTGACCCGTCCAGGCAGGTCACGGCAGGTGGCGTTGTGGTGCAGCGGGTCTCGGGCGTTTGCTTGGGCAGGCATCAGGAGGCCGGGGTGTCCGTTGGCACAGATTCTAGACAAACGGGAGGAATGCGAGCGACGGCCCTATATGGAGATGCATGCGTCATATGGTACGCCGCCATGGCTGCACGTGCAGGAGATGACGACAGATCTGAGCAGGAGAGGCGAGTTAGCGCCAGGACAGCTGGCGCTATTGGTTGCGTATTTTCCCGGCTGGCTCCCGGTGTTGACAGATGATGGCGGGAAGCCCGCCGAGTGCTGCTATTATGTGGCGAGGTATTGCCCGGACCGACTGTCGTTGGCATTCGGGTATGACCTAGAGCCCCCATGCGGTTATGACAGCCCTTGGAGTGTGGCGACGGCTTTTGGGTATACACGATATGACAGAGCCCGCGAGTGGCCGGCACCGACGACAGAGTGGAGGCAGCCAGGGACAGAGGTGGCAGGGGCGGTGACAGCGGATTATGCGCATTGGTGGGAGCGGCTGCGAGGGAGTTGGGCCGGATGGCTGGCACAGCCGTCAGGCACACGTCGACAGGTAGATGTGTTCGCATGCGACCGAGCCCTGAGTCTGATATCGGCCACAGTCGCGAGGCAGTGCGGGATGCTGTCACTGGTGACCGGGAGTTCTGTTCCGAGCTCGGAGAGGGAGGCGGAGGAGGATGCCGGAGAGTTGGGGGACGCTGCCCCAGGGGAGGACCGCGGAGAGGAGCTTATTGCAGAGGTGCCGAGGGTGCCGGGGGCCGGCAAGGGCCCTTTGTCGGCATTGCGAGTGGGGATGATGGAGACAGCGCGTCAGGCTAGTGCTGGTACATCAGCCCCACACATATCAGGGGCGAAGAGGCCGCGCGACGTACTAGAGGAGCTAGACTCTGAGGTTTGCTTCTGTCCTTTCTTTTTGTCGTATAAATATGGTTTGCATATTGCTCATAATTTGTGAACTGACAGCGGTTTTGCCAGGGGGACGAGGAAGAGGCGGTCGCGGAGGGTAGCGAGGCTGAGACTGAGATCGAAGGCGAGGAGGCTATGGCAGCCGAGGCCGGCAGATTAGTTGACAGTGATGAGACTGAGGCCGTTGAGATATTGGCGGCCGGTGTGACGAGGAGGGTGAGTCCATTGCCTGCTACTGAGGAAACGGTGGGGGCACTATACGGCGGAGAGGGGAGCGATACAGTGATGTTTGATATTGACGAGGACTGGTGGACAGGCATGGAGACGCAGGTTGTGGGAGGTGATGGTGGTGATATGGCGGAGCCTGAGTCTGTTGTTGCTGCCTCGATTCGTGAGCATGAGACACCGGTTCAGGCTGTGGTGGCGCGACGGCACGACACATTGCCGGAGTCCGTGGTTGAGGTTGGCGCTACTCTACTGGCGATGCACTCAGCCACGATTGGTGCGCAGAGGGCGGGTGGAATGTCGGAGATTTCTGCAGCGGGCGGCAGTGGCGCGACAGCCGGAGAGATGAGTAGAGGATCCTCGAGCGGTCAGGTGGATGTGGCGACTTGGGGGGGCCTCCAGCTACCAGCGGAGACGGTGCGCCGGTTAGAACTGGTGAAGGCAGCGTTCCCGCAGACATTCGAGAGGGTGGGGGTAGAGAACCCAGTACTACGGATGTGGGTGTCTGCCGGGTTTATGGAGTGGTTGCTGCCGTTCGCCAGTGTGCCGTCGACGGGTTGGACTGCAGAGTTCGTTGCTCGGTCGCTTTCAGAGTTCGCTCCGTTCACATCGCTAGGTATGCAGCTGGACTGGCTAGCAGATTTCTTTAGGTCGAGGAGCGGCAGCCATGAGATGGATGAGAGGCGCGCAGTCGTGGTCATGCGGGAGATGTTGCTGGAGCGGCGCCGTACAGGATTAGAGGCAGAGCGGTCAGAGATTACCGCAGAGTTGGCCGGGATTGACATGCAGGTAGCAGAGATAGAGAGACAGCTCGTCGATTTGCAGAGGCAGTTGTCCGATCTACAGAGGCGGCGAGGTGAGGTGGACGGGCGAGAGTCAGAACGGTTGAGGCGACAGGCCGAGCTTGATGCTGGATGGTCAGAGGTACAAGCAGAGCGGGAGGCACTTCAGGCATTCAGCTCCCACCCAGTTGCATCGCTGTTGTCTAGACTTTCTTAGCTTGTATGTTACTTTGCTGTAGTTGTAGCGCTCAATGACGGCTAGTAAACGTTTGATGTATATGTACATATTTTCGATGATCTTGGCTTATTGCATGTTGTGTTCGGTTGCTCTCTTCTTTCTTCTCTCCTTTTTTTTTGAATGTCTTGCGCGTTTTGGTCACCTGTGAATGCTCTCCCATTCCCGCCCGTAGAAAGTGACTTAGGAAGCATAGGTTGAGAATGAGTGTCAGCTAGGCAGAAGCTGAGGTAACAGCATGACTTTGTATTGATAGGACGTGGGACAAAACGCCATTACATGAGTAGCGTAGAACGCTATACAGATCAACAAAAAAATTACAAGTCTGTAAGCAATGTCGCATGTACAAAAATGCTATGAGAGCGCGTACTATGACGCGGGCGGATAGGGCTGGGGGAACATTGTCGTGACTAAACATAATACTTCTTCAGGTAGCGGCCGTTGATGGGGGCCGAGACCTGACCGTCGTCGTGGTTGAGCAGGAGGTACGAGCCATTAGTGCGGGCTTCGTGCACCGTGAAAGGGCCCTCCCAGTTTGGCGTGAATTTAGGAGCTGACATGTTGGCCCGCACATGCTTGGCGGCTTGAAGAACAAGGTCACCCTCGATAAATGAACGTGGCTTGACGGTCTTCCCATAAGCTTTCGTGAGCTGCTCATGATACTTCTTCATGCGGCGCAGGGCCGTGGCTCGTCGTTCGTCGAGGCCGTCAAGTGCCGCCAGCCGGGCTGCTTCATTTCCGAGACCGCTGCTTAGAGAAAGTCGAGCCGATGGTTCTGCGATCTCGGCAGGTACCACGCACTCGTCCCCGTAGACGAGAGAGAAGGGCGTGGCCTTTGTCGCTGTGTGCAGGGATGTTCTGTAGGCCCAGAGTGCCAGATTCAGTTGTTCGGACCACGACCGGTCGGCGTCATGCACCATTCGCGATAATACTCGTAGCAAAGTCTTGTTGGAAGCTTCAGCTTGACCATTACCTTGCGGGTAATAGGGAGTTGATGTAGCATGGCTGATGTTGTACCCTTCCATGAGAGCTCGAACCTCTCGGTTAATGAATGGGGTGCCATTGTCAGATATAATACACCGAGGGATGCCGAAACGACAGATGACGTCACGTAAGAAGTTAGAAACGGCACCTCCCGTGGCTCTCCGCAGAGGTACGGCTTCAACCCACTTCGTGAAGCGTTCAGTAGCAACCATGATCCATGAATGGCGTCTGGACGGCGGGTGGATGGGGCCGATGAGGTCGAGGGCCCAAGAATGAAATGGCCACGGGGCTGAGATCATGTGCAAGTCGGATGCTGGCGTGTGTATCCTGTCGGCGTGCCGCTGGCAGGGTTGGCAGCGTCGGACATGCGAGATGGAGTCGGATTCCATAGTCGGCCAATAATACCCCAATCTTAGTAATTCTGCATACAGCTTCTGGGAGCCTTGATGTTCACCACAATCACCATTGTGTACTTCGTTAATGACCTTGACCACTTGGGCACCCTGCAAGCATCGCAGGGTGCGTCCCGAAAATCCCTTGCGAAACAACTCGCCTTCCGTCACAAAATACTTGACTGCCTTGCGCTTGATGGATCGTGCTGAGCCGCGGTCAGGTGGTAGAATCCCGTGGGATAAATACTGGATGAAAGGCTGGCGCCAGTCACCTTCGATGTCAATGACAAGAGCTTCTGCCCCGTCGGGTGCATACAAGCACTCGGGACAATCTTTTTGTATATCCGAGGCGTCCTTGGCCATGGATGGCCAATATAGGCCCATACGCTGGAGGCGACGATACAGAGGGGGACCGTCGAGGCCACAACACTTCTGGTGGCCGAGCTGTAATTTGTGCTTTGCCTCTTCCGGTGCCAAACATCTGGCTAGAGTGCCTCCGGGACACCGCCTGTATAAGACATCTCCCATCATTGAAAAGTCTGTAAGGGTGGAGGCATGAGCAAGAGATGGCGCTTTAAGTTTGTCGATAATCGGTTGCCTCCAATCGTCCGCAGTAACGTCCCTCGGGACTAGGTTCAGTGCTGTGCATGGTTCCATTCTCTTGACGATGGTTAGCATCCGTTGTTCACCATCGACCTCTATCTTTGACGCGATCGTGGCCAAGCTGTCCGCATGTCTGTTGTGGCACCTATTGTGATGTTCATACTGGACATGACCGAGTCTTCCTTCCAAGTGTTGCACCAAGGCACGATAAGGTGCCAAGGCTGGTTCTTTGACCGCGAACTCCCCGTCCGCCTGCTTCATGACCAAATTTGAATCTCCTTTCACACACAGCGCCTTAGCCCCCATACTGACGGCGATCATGAGGCCAATGACAAGTGCCTCGTATTCAGCTTCGTTGTTAGACACCGGGAATGCAAGTTTGAAAGATAATGAAGTGGTAACACCGTCTGGTGCCCGGAGGACTATGCCGGCACCCCCTTGTCGGAGGGGTGTGCCATTGGGACCTTTGCTAGTGGCAGAGCCGTCGAATTCAAGCGTCCACAGTTCATCGATGTCGGTGATCAGGGCTGTCTCCTCCCCAGGCAGTTGATCCGATATCGGTTCACATTGTTGGCGTGGGAAGAAGGCCAGGAGGTCTGCAAGTGCTTGGCTCCGCAGAGCTGTAGGATTCTTGATAGATAAACCGAATTCGGCCAATAGCAGCAACCACCGGGTGAGTCGACCAGACAGGGCGGGACGCGTAAGCATGTAACGGAGTGGGTCAGCCTTGGTGACGAGTGTGATCTGGTGCGCCAGAAAGTAATGTCTGAACTTCTGTGAGGCGTACACCAAGGCTAGACAGTGTTTCTCGAGCTCGGAGTAGTTGGCTTCGGGCCCCTGATCACTCTACTGAGGTAATAAACAGGACGCTCGACACCTTCGACTTCTTGGGCAAGCAAAGCCCCGATGGATCTGGGTGTGGAAGTCAGGTAGAGTAGGAGTGGGATGCCCCGTTGTGGTACGACCATGGTTTGCGGTGACATGAGGACCGCCTTAATCCGTTCAAATGCTTGCCGTTGGGGCGCGCCCCAATTCCATGGTGCGCTTTTACGCGTCAAGTGTTGAAATGGCGTAATGAGCTCGGCCAGCGCGGGTATGAAGCGTCGGAGGTAAGAGACCTTGCCGAGGAAGCTCTTCAGTTGCTTTGTGTTCTTGGGGGCGGGCATTTCTTGGATGGAGGCTGCTTTCGAGGGGTCAACGTCGATGCCCTGTCGACTGACCAAGAAGCCGAGGAACTTGCCGGAGGAGACGCCGAAGGCACATTTCAATGGATTCATCCGCATGTTATACTGGCGGCAACGATCAAAGACCGCTTGAAGGTCGGTGAGGTGATCACTTTCCTTCCTGGATTTGATAATAAGATCGTCGACATAGTCTTCCACAGTACGGTGTATCATGTCATGGAATATTGCTGTCATAGCCCTTTGATACGTAGCACCCGCATTCTTGAGGCCGAAAGGCATAACTTTCCAACAAAAATTACCCATAGGAGTGCGGAAGGCTGTCTTGGCGCTGTCGTCGGGGTTCATGCGAATCTGATTATAACCTGCGAACCCATCCATGAAAGATAAAGTTTCATATCCGGCGGCGGCCTCCGTAAGCATGTCGATATTGGGTAGTGGAAACTCGTCCTTGGGGCATGCCTTATTCAAGTCCCGAAAGTCAATACAGACGCGGACTTGGCCATTTTTCTTTTGTACAGGGACGACATTAGCCAGCCAAATAGGGTGAGTGATAGGTTCGATGAAGCCTGCCTGCAGGAGGCGTTCAATCTCTTGCTTGATTTTCAATTCGAGCTCGGGGCGGAATGTCCGCGGGTGTTGTCGGATAGGGACGGATCCGGTAGCAATGTTGAGATGGTGTGTGACTAAGGCAGGATCCAGTCCGGGCATCTCATTGTAGCTCCATGCCAAGACATCACGATACTCGTGCAGGAGGGAAACCAATTCCTCTCTTCGGCCGGGGGCGAGTTTTGTGCCAATGTAGGTGTGCCGCGGTTCTTCGCCCGGGTCGGCCAGGTTGATTTCTTCAATATCTTCAGCCTGTGGTCGAGGGCCGTCCTCATAGCAAGGTGGTGCCGCGCCGGGGGTGAGGTCAGGATCTGGCTGGCAATGCTCGGCCGTGCGGCACCATTCAGTCTCTCCAAGGGGGTCGGGGTCGAGGGGGTCTGATGAGGGACCGCCTGGAGCCCCTGCATACCGTCATAATTGATAGATGATTTTGCCGTCCTTGACGATACGTTGAAAGGCCGGCTCAGCCTTTTGCTTCTTGGACTTGGGGGAAGAAGGGGGGAATTGGTCGTGGCAGCAGGCGGAAGCGGTGGGGTTGACCCATTATTCTTGTTACTTCTCTCGGTTTTGGCCTTGGGAAGCTTGTCCCCGCACAGCTCATCCCAGGTCGGCAGCCTGGTAGAATGTATATGAGTAGCATTCTCACCATCCTCGGCGAAATTAGTGAAGAAGGAGGCCTCGGCGAAATAAGACTCGGCGCATTCAAAGGGGGCTTTGGTTGCAGGGATTGTCATTGCTACCTCATGTCCCGTAGAACCGGCTACCAGCTTCACACATTGGTGGTATGTTGAGGGAACGGCCTTGTTGACATGGATCCATGGTCGCCCGAGCAGGAGGTGAAAGGCAGACTCGCTGTCTATTACGTGAAAAGTAGTGTCGCGACGGACAGTTCCGACCATGAGGTCGACAGTGATATGGCCGAGGGTCGACTGAGGACCCTGTCCAAAGCCGGTAATCTTGACGGGGTCACGGATGATTTTCCTTGGGGGAATGCCGGCCTGTTGCAGGGTGATGAGAGGTATGATGTTGATCGAGGCGCCGCAATCAACCAAGGCACGACGGAAGCCCGTGCCATTAACAGTACACTCTAAAAACAGCGGCCGATTGTGATGCTCGACCGGCGGCGAGTCTTCATCCGAGAAGACTAAGGCCGTGGAGGGGATGTGACGTAATTCAGCCTGGACGGCGAAGCATTCGGGACCGAGGCCGGTGGTGACCTCGAGCAGGCAATTGGAAAGATAAGTCCGGGCGGCGGGTGAAAACCCCATTTCATCAAAAAAACTTTTGATCTTCGTCATCTGTCGAAAGGAAGGCATCGACTGCTTAGCTGGAGGAGGCACGAGGGTCAGTGTGGGCTCTGCCGGGGCTTCGTGGATTACAGGCTCGACATGGTCAGTGACAGCCATGAGGGCCTGGTGCCCCCTATTGTTGCGATGCGGTGGGTAGGGATCTTTGCGCACATCGTTGTTCTTCCGTAGCTGCAGGTCGCCCGACGCTACCTTCCTTGCAAAGATGGTTCGCAGTGCATTGCAATTTTTGAGCGGATGGCCAAGGGCTCGATGGAAAGGACAGTAGGTGGGCCTGGCCTTTTCTTCGTCTGTGATGTTGGTCCGCATTGGTGGCAGTTGGAAATTTTTGTCATGCGCCACCCATTCCGCCAAGAGTTCCTTCACTGTATTCAGATCACAGGGATAGTCAGGTGCAGGCCTTTGTTGCCTTCGCTTGTCGGAGCCTTGGTCCCCATCTGGAAGCTGACGCTTGAAGCCTGCATAGTTGTTGCTGTTGTTGCTACGCTGAGTGATAGGTGTATCTGCTGAGGCCAACAGCGTACTTTGCGGTCGAGGCTTCCATGACTTGACAGGACCAACTGTCTCGTAAGTTCGTCGGGCTGTCTCCTTGAGGTGTCCCCATGACTTTAACTGTAGGTTCTCGATATGCACTCGGTAGACGTCAATCATATTTTTGATGCATATGGGAACCAACGTTTCGTCTTTGCTGAAATCTGTGCACTCAAGGCACTTGAGATGAAAACGATGCACATATTTATTCAAGTCTTCTCCCTGGTTCTGGCGGATGCCAGCAATATCAACGATAGTCACGCGCTCGGTCTCGTAATGAAACTTGTCTAAGAACAGCTGGACCATGTCGTTCCAGGTGTGGACGGTCCCTGCGGGGATCTGGTGATACCAAGTGTAAGCCAAGCCTGTAAGGGACTTGTGGAATTCTCTCAACTTTAAGCTGCCTCCTGTACCATACTGCTCCAAGGAGCCTGCGAACCTTGTTAGATGTTCACGGGCGTTTCCCTCACGTCCGTTGAAGAGCACAAAGTTTGGTTGCTTGTACTTGAGGGGGTAGGGTGCGATGGCGATATCATTGGCGTACGGGGCGTGTCCGGTTAGACGGGTTGAGGAGTCCGGCTCGGAATTCCTCGACAGGCGACGGACAAGGGCTTCCAAATCTGACTGAGTGACATAGTTGGAGGATGGTGCCTCATTGCCGGTCAAGGGGTGATGACCGCCTGGTGCGTCGCGAGCCCCCGAGCCCCCAGATGGCACGGCTTGATGAACGGGGACATGGGAGGGTTGGTATAGTACAGGTGCTGGCAAGGGCAGCTGTGCAGGGGCGAGTGTGGGTTGGCGAGACATGTCTATCACTTGGCCGGGGGTTCGGTGTTGCTCAATTGGATACGGATTAGGTTCCATCTCGATGGAGTCATGCGTTTCGGAGGAGCTTCTTGCCGGCGTCGGATGAGATGGTGTGACAGCGGGGAGTAGGGGTGGGCATTTAAACCGTAAAAACCAATCCAACCGTGAAAACCGAACCAACCAATCCGACTAATTCCAAACCGATCGCAAAAATAGTTGGTTCGGTTTTTTTTTTCCAAACCGCATAATCGGTTCGGTCGGTTCGGTTTAGATTTTTTGAAACCGATATAAACCGAACCGACCGTACTTAATATATAATATATATATATATTTTTTAATTAACCCCAGTTAATTTTACTAACTGCCTTAGTTAAACTTAACCCATTAATATAAATAGCAAGTAACCCTAAATTTCATTTATCCTAATTCCTACTTGCACACGCCTCCACAGCCTTCTGCCGAGCTTCAGCCTTCAGATCTGGATTGATCCACGCCTCCACAGCCTTCTGCCGAGTTAGTTAAACTTAACCCATTAATATAAATAGCAAGTAACCCTAAATTTCATTTATCCTAATTCCTACTTGCACACGCCTCCACAGCCTTCTGCCGAGCTTCAGAGCTTCAGCCTTCAGATCTGGATTGCTCCACGCCTCCACAGCCTTCTGCCGAGCTTCAGCCTTCAGATCTGGATTGATCCACGCCTCCACAGCCTTCTGCCGAGCTTCAGAGCTTCAGCCTTCAGATCTGGATTGCTCCACGCCTCCACAGCCTTCTGCTGAGCTTTAGCCTTCAGATCTTACGACAAGATCTGCCTATTGCTCCACGCCGGCCCTCCACGGCAGCGCCTCCCTCAGCCACATCTCTCCTCTAGCAGCCGTCTCCACCTCCCACGGCTGTGCCTCCATCTCTGACGTCTCTCCTCCCGCCGGCGCCTAATCTCAAAGTACGAAGTTATGCCTCTCTTTTTCCTCTGCTCTTCTGTTTCTTCTATTTTCTTTTGTTTCTTGAATCTTTTCTCTTCAATTATGCCTCTCTTTCTCCTCTACTCTTCTGAAGAACACTTAGACTTCCAGATTGCAAATATGAGCTCCAACATGGCCAAATCAACCCATCCAGTCAAGGCCAATTGCTAGCCAAGCATGCGTCCCCTCCACTTGTGGAGATTCCAGTGATTGACATTGGTATCCTAACTTCTTTTAGGCAGAAGAAAGGAGAAGAATAACTTGATAAACTTCGGTCAGCTCTCAGCTTATGGGGCTGCTTTCAGTTTTAATCCCTCAGTTCAGCTTCGTTTGCTGACATGCTATGCGTTTCATGTACTTATTCAAGCATCCTTAATAGCCAACATATGGATTTCCTTAGTACGAACTTATTGCATCTCTTCATAATTGAAATACGATGACATCCAAGAAAGTCA